>CM030800.1:23597891-24197891 GCA_018127125.1 Rhododendron griersonianum
TGCGCGAGGATTCTTGAGGTAGCTTCGGGGGGTCTTGGCTTGGGATTAGTTCGATTATGTATAGCTATTGCAATTTGAGACTTGTTGTGTAGTTTTCCTTACGGTATTTTCTTTGTTCTCCTTCGGAGTGTAAGGACTTGACTACTATTGCAGTATTTTGTATTTCCAGAGCAGGAATTTTTTCCCTTTCTCGTACATTATGTTTGGCATAGGAGATGGCCGGGCACACGCGCAATGCATGCACAATCAAGTTATGAAAAAGATAGGAGGAGGGAAATTTTCGATCTTGATTAATCCGTAATGAAATCTGGGATGCGAAAGTAGAAAACTAAGCCTTGTGTGTTAATCAATAATTTTCGTGTTGTCCTCAACTTTACGCAATGTGGTTTTCAATCTCGAAACAAAACTAAGCCTTGTGTCTTAATCAATTAGGGTTGAGTGGACGAATTATTTCTCCATTCTGTGGTGAAGATGGAGTAACCAGTTTGAATTTCCACCCGGACTAGAAACTAAAGTTTAGCCAGTAAAACTGACACAGAGAGGGTGTGTTTGATATCGGGTGATTCATTTGTCACCTGGAGTCACCACTTTCATGCTGTTTGATCTACCAGCATGCATAAAGGAAGAAATTAGGGGATTATTCTTTAAAAAAGTAAGCAATTTGGGTGATGTTGGAAAGGGAACTGGATTTTGGTTGAGCGGAACTTAGCTCCGGTATTAAGCATCTAATAAGTAGTACTAACATCAGGTTTGTGTAATATTGATATACTGCTGGCTGTGTGCTAGTATTTGTGGACCATTTGCAACGGTGTACTGTGATATATGCTGGTACTTTAGTTGTTTCGTTTGTTCAAGGATCAACTGCAGTTTTACCCTCACCCACCTTTCTTTAGCTCTCTTCTCTTTCGTTTTGTGAAAGTAATAATTCCTATTTCTGAATTTTAGAGTCCCTCTTCCATATTTGGTATGGCCATTCATTTATTTTGTAGTATCCTGACACGGACAACTGTTCGCTTATGCTTTGCTCTTTTCAGGTCCCAGTGGATCAAAAACTACCTTCTCTTTATCTTCTGGACAGCATTGTCAAAAATATTGGCAGAGAATATGTTAGGTATTTCTCTTCCCATTTGCCGCAGGTGAGTGGTATTTTGATATGATGCATCATGTGTTTGTGGTTCAAGACATTACACATGCGTGGACACTGTTTATTTTTTTTCTCTGATGGCTCTTACTCAAGCATTGTTTCTGTTTCACGTGGTTTATTTTTTTTCAAGGTTTTCTGCGAGGCCTACAGACAAGTTAACGCCAACATGCGTCCTGCTATGCGCCACCTCTTTGGGACCTGGTTAACAGTTTTTCCAGCTCCAGTACTTCGCAAGATTGAGGAGCAATTGCAATTTTCTCCGTCGGCGAATCATCAATCTTCCAACCTTCCTTCACTTAAGGCTTCTGAATCTCCTCGACCAATTCATGGAATTCATGTCAATCCCAAGTACTTGGAAGCAAGACGTCAGCTTGAACAGTCAACAGTGGATAGTGTAAGTTTCTTAATGCAATCTCCCTTCCGCTGGGAATGTTGTTCATTAGTGCACATTTCTTATAAGTTGTACTTGTACCTTGCTTTGGTGTTTATCTGAAATGCCAAATACAAAATGTGATCTACAGATCCTCATCAACCCTGCCCCTTTCCCGATTGTTGCGGTGAATTACTACGTGAAATGTGCCTGACTTTGTTTTATTCATAAATCAAGGGTATAGTGGGGACATTAAGACTGTGTTGGGTTCTTGTTTTGAGGGAGGTTTATTGGATAATGAGTAGAGAGAGATAGAAAAAATGATAGTAATAATTGTAGAGAAAACTTTTTGGGGACCCTGGGCAGAGAGAAGCTTTTAGTCTAGAGACCCAAAGCGAACAAGGTCTAAAGATCCATAAATTCCATGTCTTTGGAATTATGCAGTTTATAATGTTGAAGCCTAGATGTTTTGAGGTTAAGCATGAAGAATATGGTATGAGGAATACCAATTGATTAGATTGAGCTTTTGACGCACTGGAGATTTCTTTATAGATAGAGATGCATCACCGGATATTGAGATCACAACCGATACTGTAGGCGCATGTACTGGCTTGTGATGTCTGACCAGCTTGGAGAAATTGGTTGGATGTGTTAGCTCGCTAATGAGCTGCTGTAGCATGTTAGGTTTTCCCTACTGTCCAAGCAGTTTGTAGAGGACTTAAAGTGTTAGGATAGTTGCCCACTTCTTTCAAGAAATTGGAGAATGCCGATGACATGAACATGGGTTGACTGTGCAAGATCTATACAATTGTCAAACAAGTATGGTAGTTTGCTTTAGGCCGTGGCTCCCAAGATCGTCAAGAAGCTTTTTTGGTCCAAAAAAAGTATCCATGATGGACTGACAGTGTATCTGAGCTAAGGGTATTTTGGTATTTTTTCTTGGACTTGGGTACTTTTTTGGATCCATGGATCTTAAAACGAGTCTAGCTATTAGGAGGGTCAATTTACATGTGTGTTATTATGTCTAAGAAGTCAGACTATTCAAACGAGTAGAAGTTTCCTATTCCTAGTTGGAGAAGAATTAGAGTCCTAGTCCTAGACTCCTAGTGGGTCTAAATTGTTCTGATAAAGTTAGGGTTCTTAGACTCTTAGTCTTTGAATATGAAGCAATATTTCTTTCTAATGGAGAGTTAGTTTTTGTATGAGAGCTTGTGTTGGGATTGTGACGTTTCCAACTCTTGCCAGAGTTAGTACTCTTCTTGTTCTCCGATACATCGTATTATTGTTGCTGTTCAACAATGCTCCTGTTCAACGTAATGTTCACTGCTTTAAAGCAGCCACCAAACAGCCCCTAAACCCTTTCCCTCTCAAAACCCTGCCCTTCTCTAACCTAATACACACCCTAGTTCCCTATACCTTTATTACTCTTTCAGCCACAAAATCCAGCTAAATCCAGCTTCTAAAGCCTTCTGTTGCTGGCTGTTGATTATTTGTCTTGGGCTCGCTACTTGTAGGAGAGTAATCCCCTAGTCCTAAGTTAGTTGGGTCTGTGTAAGTCTGTGTTAGTTGAAGAAGAATAACTCTTGTGGTAAAACTAAAAATCAAAGATCTACGAAGGTTTTGGGAGGTGTGGTGCCCTCTGAAGCACGGATAGTCCGAAACTAATCCCTTACGCATATCAGATACTTATCGGATACCGATGCCCGATACGCCCCGACACGTATCGGATACGGCAAATAAGTATCCTGTATTTAAATTAAATTTTTTATTTTTGGATACGGCAAATAAGTATCCTGCGTGCATACCGATGCTCTGGACTATCAATGAAGGAAGTATGGTAATGTGCACATAAATTGATTTGGGTCTCTAAGCCTGCCCTCTCTAATGCCATTTGGCTTTGATTTGGGGGTATGGTTTTACAACAAAACGTCCCTGTAGCTCCTCGGTTCTTGGAGGTTTAGGGGGGTCACTGTTTCAGTGGTATTTTGAGAGCAGCCGCTTTGTGCATATATTGCCAAAGGTTAGGTCTGACTCCAATCATCCCCCGCCCATACCCCCAATGATTGGGGACTAGATGGGTTATGTTATGTTGTTGTTGTTGTTGGATATGCGAGGGATACGGCAGGGGGTGAAAGTAATTTTTTTTTGAAGTATCAAGTAAAATCTCTAAGTTGGAAAACTGTAATAGTATAACTATGAAATACTAACCCAGAATATTATATGCCTGAAACAGTCGCTGCACATATGGTACTCTCTCTCTCGCACTTTTGTCTCTCTTCCTCTCGCCGTATCTCTGTTTTACTGGTTTAGTTGTTTGAGTTTCCATTGTTTACATACACGATAAATTATACATAATATTTACTGATATATACATGAAGTATACATATACCAATATACCTCTTACAAAAAATACACAGATCCACAATTTTTAATTGGTAAAAGTTGTAATATGATGTGATGGTATGTATAAACTATATACTGTAAAGTATACCTATAGTAGCTTGCACAATGATGTAGTTAGTATATTGCGCATACCAATTACATACTAATGTGTATGTCTTTTGGCTTCTATTTTATGCCTAGTAGGAGACTAATGATTATAAAAATGTATAATTTACACAGCCGTATCCCCGATGTATCCGTATCTTTTTAGGTTTTGCAGTATCACCGTATTCGTAATAGCATCCTCATGCCACCACAGATAGGTTTCAAAATTCCTCTTCGTATCCGTATTCCGTTTTCTTACTATGCTTCATAATGTGGTGGACATTATGAGTTTGCATTTTGTGTATAGCACTATTAAGGTAATGTAATGCTTCATGTGGTCTTTCTTTATTTTGTAGTTTCTGGAATAGCTTGTTATGCTGGTAGTCTAGGAATATTTGCGTGGAGCTCCAAATTTCCATGACCCAATCTTTCTGTCCTTGACAGTAGATAGGGTTTTGTAATCGACTTATTTCTTTTGTCACCTGAATTTGGCATCATAACCCAATGGCTCTTTTTCTTACAACTCCTTTTGGGCTTCCTGTGTGATTTCTAGTCTATTCTTTTTTGTTTTTGATAAGCATTAAATTATTGAAAAGACATTGAGGGGATGCCACCCATGTACAAAATAAAGCAAGAAACAAAACTACAAAAGGGCCAAAAGCCGACAGTACCAAAACAGACCAATCAATAAAAAGAGCCTATACACTGCTCTAAACGCTAACAATATTTAACATGTCAAGAAATTGAACAAGGTAGGTTTACACTCCCTTGACTCCCAGCTAAACAAACTAGAAAGAAAAAGACTCTTCAAGTTTAAGCAGCGACATCTCTTCCCCTGTCTAAATTTCTACAATTCCTCTCTTTCCAAAGGAGCCACATCAAGCACGTAGGAATCAACCTCCAAACTTCCGTCTTAGTCTATTCTTTAGATTGTTGGCAAAGTTTACCTATCTATCTTGATTCTCGAGTGCCTTGAAATCAATTTATTTATTTTTCCTGATTCTGGTTCATCAGAAGTCAATGGCTGTTTTAAACATCAGCCTAGGAAACCCGAGTTTGTATCTTGAGTTTAGTTGATTTCATGGGGTTTGGGCCTATGTTATGAGAAAAAACTATTACCCAAGCAAATTGTGTATTGGAGTGCGCGTTCCCAAAAAATTGCGCAATACTGCTCCAAGATGGTTAAATTAGAGATCCAAAGGAATTCTAAAGTTTCCCTTTGTATGTCAATTAAAACATATATAGAGTCTAGCTTTACGAGACAAAATGTAAGAATTGGTCAAAATACTCCTACCAAGGTGTATTTGCATGAATTCAAAAATTAAGATGTTTAATTGGATTTTTTTAATTTTTTTTTGGAAGTAGTACATTTTAGAATTATAAGGTATAGAAGCCAACCTCTATTGTACCATGATTAGTATGTAGTGTACCATGTTCCCGTTCTCGTTCTGCCTATCGAAACCATCCTCGTTCCAGATATACTTGGCTTGTGGCCCCTTTTCTACATCTGTGCTTTCCAATTCCAAAATATAGCATTTTGGTTAGGGAGGGGAAGACCTTTGAATCCATATCTCCGAGGGATAATTATTGATTATCTTTAGAACCCTGGTTTGGACTAAGAAGAATGCATATGAATACAACACAACACTGACACACAAACACTTTATTTTTCAAAAATTAAGACGCATACACACTGGGGGCGCTTGAAATATCATCCGTAGTGTTTTAGTATAGGTGTATCGCATAAATTCCTATAAAAAGTGCTATTTATATCAAATTAGGATGATAATATTGAGGCATGCCCGATGGCCGATGCATGTCCAGTGGGTGTCATGTCCGTGTGGCATGCAGATATAGATACATACATGGGGCTGGTAGACGTCTTGGTGTTGGTTGGGTTTTGGAGTACCTTGGAGATGCATAGTTTGGGTTTCCTACTTGCTCAGACGGGGGTTAACGACTTTTTGTTTTGGTTGAAGTGTAAGAAATTCCATTAATAGAGAAAAGTAAAACTGAGCTATCGCTGTAAGATAGAGGGCGCCGGCGACGGGCAAAGACCAAAATACAAAGGCCTAAAGAACATAGCACAAAGCACTGGTCCACTAAACACAAAAACACAAATCTATGCTATTGCCAGTAGATATGAGAGCGCCAAGACCTTGGAACGGATCTACTAGACGGCTAAAATGATTGGATTCACTGACTGCCTTTAGTGGCGTACATCTAAAAAGTAAAACCACAGCCGTTGGGTTAACAACTTAACAATCATGGAAATTGCGTGAAAGTTAGAACTATTGGTAAACGGTTCTTTTGAAAGCCTTCGAGCAATTGTTGATTGCTTAATTAAGCCATTGTGATTGGGGTTGAAAAACCTTGTTGGGTTTCTGTTACACTAACAGTTGGCTATGCTTATTAGGAAGAGGAAGTTGTTGACCAGGACTGTCTCATACTTGTTGATTATTTTATTATTTCTTGCTCTACCATGATCATTTTACGTGTCACTTCATACTTGTTTGTTAAGCCTCATTGTATTCCAGTAGTTGCAGGGATGAATTTAATTTTTATTTGGTATTCCTTGTTTTTTGGTGTAAAGTAGTTATGGAACTGAATTTGTTTTAATTGCTGCAGAACAATCAACATGCCAGAGGAATTTCTTCCACTTTGAAGATCTATGGGAAAAAATCTAACAGTGAATTTGAAGAATATGATTCTGATAATGCAGAGGTCATGTCATCACAGGTAGGGGCCCAACGATTGAGGTCAACTGGTCGTCCTTCTTTTGGTCTTGTTGCTGAAAAGCTGCTTCCATCTTCATCTGCAAGGCTTCCAAAATCCTCCTCTCCTTTTAGAATTGAGCATGGCAGGTCATTATCACCTCCAGCTGATGAATATGCTTTAAGTAATAATTCTCCCAGAACGGTTGTTGAAAGGGCCTCCCCATCTCAGCTTGGATTTGAATTTGGCAGAATTAAAGGCAGGGAGGAGTTAAGTGATTGGTCTGATACTTCGTATAGACGACCTGAAACTTCGGTTGTACATAATAATGGAGTTGAGCTTCGGAGACCGAGAGCATTAATTGATGCTTATGGAAATGATCAAAGGAGTCAAACTCCGAACTATAAACCCTTGACGGTTGATGTCAACGGAATAGAAAATACTTTGGGGGCGAAAACCTGGCAGAATACTGAAGAAAAAGAGTTCGATTGGGAAGATATGAGCCCAACTTTGGTAGACCGTAGTCGGAGTAGTGATATAGTTTCGTCATCTATCCGTCCTCTTGAAAGCTTTAGGACAAGGCATGGCTATGGAACACAAGACGCGGGACCCCTGGATTCTGATTTCAGGAGAATCAACTGGTCCAGTCAATCACAAAGTTCTGTAGTTAAGGGTTCTTCCATTATTTCAGAAGATCCAGTTCCACTTTCAACAACCATTGTATGTTTCCTCAACTTGTTTTGTGTTCCATTCTAGTTGATTAGTTTATATGATATTGTTGCTTTTGGAATAGTTCATTGTATATCTATGTAATTCATTTCTCCGTGGGTCGGAGCATATATTTTTTCCGTTCGACAAGAGCTTATATTGGTGGATTGACAAGAGCTTATATCGGAGTATCACTTATTAGGGATCGAATATGTGATGTATAATTGTCCATCCCATGAGGGAATTCATTTAATTTTTTACATTGCAATGCAGTCGGGTCGTGGGTCAAGCAGTAGGATTACAGGATTGCATGATGAGACTACACAGTTTATGCGCTCTCGTTATCCTCAAGATGGTTTTCCCCACTACCTTCCTCAGTTTTCTCAACACACACATGGGTCTGAAGGGCCCTCAAGGAACTTCCAAATGTTTCACCCATCAGGTGGTGAGCAGAATCGTCTAATTAATAATTTTCCAGATGCCAATGTGCAATATCATGGGTCCTCTGTTGTTCCATCGAGGATTGGAGATCCAAGTATTGCCTCGTGGAAGTCAGAGGCTCTATCTACTTCTGTACCGCCACCAAGAGGGCTATGGCCTCCAGTGAATGTACAAAAATCTCTCTCTACGCTTCCTCTTCCGCTACAAAATCAAAGCATGAGTCACTTTGATTCGAGGAATGCTAGCAATGCAGTTCCGAATCAAGGTCTAAACAAGTCATTTTTGCCTGAGCACCAGTTTAATAGCATTGGAAACAAGGCAATAAGCTCAATGAAGCAGTTTTCATTTCCCAATCAGCAAACCGTACCAACCCTTTCAAGTCCACAAAATCCAGATCAAGTCACTTCTGTACAACCGCAATTGCCAGTGTCTCACGAGGTTCGCCGAAATTTCATTCCACCTGCTACTTTTGCTGCTGTCGGTCCAATGCCCTCTCTTGTACCACCCATCAGTCATGGATATAACCCTGCTCTAAGTAATGTCATGTCCAACCCAATTCCTGGTGTGCATTCATCTATACCAATCCTCAACACCCCAAGCAACTCTCTGTATTTTCAAAGGGGGTCAGGCTTCCCCCCTTTACCTGCTGGGCCTCGTCCTGATTCATCTCAAATGACACCAGTATCACAGAATCCAGTTCCCATTGTCCCTAACCCTCAAGCTGGGGGTGCATTGTCTGGTCTGATTAGTTCCCTCATGGCTCAAGGTTTGATCTCATTGACAAAACAAGCTCCTGTGCAGGTAAGCTTTTGGATTCTATTTCTCTTTGGCCTGTTTGTTTGTCATGATGAAATCATTGGATTGCACTATAAATCCACTGGGACCATATATCTTACGTTTGGTTGGAACTTTTGCGGCTGGCATTAAATATCCGTTGGATATGATATCCGCAAAAACTTGGGATATGCTTTACCTTGGGGATGCTGTATTAGGGATTCTCACTTTTTAATCTGATTGTATTGCTTATCCTATGAAATTATATATCCCTTCACTATTTGTCCAGTCAAACAAAGAGGACCTATGTGTTTTATCTATGTAAACGCCATTATTGTTTTGATGATTAAGGACTTTATATGAGTCAAGTTATTCAATGTGTAGGATTCTGTGGGACTCGACTTCAACCTTGACATTCTTAAGGTGCGCCATGAATCCGCAATAACTGCTTTGTATGCTGATCTCCCTCGGCAATGCACAACATGCGGGCTTCGGTTCAAATGCCAAGAGCAGCACAGTAGTCATATGGATTGGCATGTAACAAAAAACCGAATATCCAAAACTCGTAAACAGAAGCCTTCACGGAAGTGGTTTGTGAGTGTTAGCATGTGGCTTACTGGCACAGAAGCATTGGGAACTGATGCAGCCCCTGGTTTTTTACCTGCTGAGAGCATTGTGGAAGAGAAAGATGATGAAGAATTTGCTGTTCCTGCTGATGAGGACCAGAATGTATGTGCACTGTGTGGAGAGCCTTTTGATGATTTCTATAGTGATGAGACCGAGGAATGGATGTATAAAGGGGCTGTCTACATGAATGCTCCCAATGGGGCAACAGTAGGCATGGACAGGTCTCTGTTGGGTCCCATAGTCCATGCTAAATGCAGGTCTGAATCTAGTGCAGTCTCCCCTGAAGATTTTGGACAAGATGAAGGGGTATGCCTTCTCCTTTATCTGCGCATTCATTTTCTTAAGTAGTTTTTACCAGTAAAATTTTCCACTGATTCTCTGTGACTGAGTTTTCTGATTTGGAGGTAATGCATTATGGATTTTGCACATGTGGTTTTCTATGCATGCATTGTTTTATGTATGAGGTCTGATGTATACAATCGAAGTAAGTATTGGCACGCGACTTAGATGCTTGTATAATTAAATTTAGAAATTTTGGAAGATCGCTTGGATGGTTTTAGAAATTTGAGAAGCTTGCAAACATTGGATTTCTAGGAAATTTCGAACACTAATTAGGGGTAACATGACATCAGATTGATTACAGCATTTGTTTCCTGGATCTATGGCATGCCATGGGAGAATATATATTTTCTTTTGTGATGTCATCATGATGTATGGATGTAGGAATTATAGAAGCAAATGAATGGGCTTGTTATTTCAATTCAGAAAAATAAGATATACTTGGGCATTATTTCTATCTAAAGTCCGACTAGAATTCTTTTGTTCTTGATAAGAGAATGCCACAGTTGTTCTTGTCTCTTATGCACTTATTAGCGTATGTACCAAAATTGTGTTTTTCCTTGTTCCAAAAGCTGTTGCCATTACCATTACCATTACCATTACCATTACACATCACATATGTGCATGATTAGTTAAGAATTGAATCATTTACTGTTTTGGCTTGTATTTGCAGGGATATACTGAAGAGGGTAGACGAAGGAAACGGTTGCGGAGTTAGCGTATTTAGTTTGACTATTTAGGTCCTCTGTACCTTAATCCTAATTTTCTTCTTGTTAATGGCATGCTCTTTAATTTATGTGGCATTGGAGTGGGCGGTCCTTGGTCATATACCATTACCATGTAGTTGTATAGTTGAACTTGTAACATTAACATTCTCTTGCAGCCAAAGGTTACATATAATAACAGTTGTTTTCTGGCAGTCTGTTCTTCACTTACCAATGACAATTGCCAAGAGGGACCTTTATCTTAAAACCGTTGTTGCACCACTTTCATTAATGGGTATTTTCCTGGACAATTAGTATCTAGTATCTACAAAGCTGGCCCACTAGATGTGAAAGACAGATTCTCAGTGAACGAGGCATTACGCATATATTCTGCTGTTTGTTTCTGTTTTTGCAGTTGATTCCTCCCTACTGATTAAACACCAAGTCTTACAAGTATGGAAGCAAGTGCTAATTTCATGGACTTACCAGTGACCTCCAAGTCCTTTTCGCTGCAAAGCTGTGCCCCTGCGTGTTTCTTTTTCTTTCTTCCTTCCCTTCCAACCCCCCCCCCCCCCCCCCCCGAATTTATTGTTTCTTGAAGGGCAACAGTGATGTATTCTAATCCATTGTTCGGCTATTTCCTCTGGATCTTGTTTTTGGTTTTCCCCAATACTTGTGGGGTGACAGTTGTTTCTTTTGAAGGTTGAATTGCCCATCTTACTTTCTGTTTATGTTGGGTTTCTGCAAACTTTTCTCTTTTATTGTTATTTGAGTAATGTGACCGAATTAGAAAATGGTAATGGGAATGAATGATTACTGATTATTGTCGGAATAAGGTGCAGCCTCCTATTAAAATTATTCTGCATGCACTGGCTAACTGGGAAATGATTTGAAGTTCTAACCCAACATCGTATTCGTATTTGGGGGTCGGTTGACGGTGAGCCATTGAGGGGAAAATAGACCAAAGGAAGTTTTCCTGAACATATGCTTGGCATCTAAAATATTCTTTGCATTTTTTGGTCCTCTTTATTTGGTTTGACTAGTGAAAGCCTTGCAAATTGTGTGATTCTTCTCCCACCCTTTTGGAGCTAAGTCGATTCTTGCATTGTTTTCTTGTGCAAGATTAGTTCAAGGAACATATTGCATGTACTACATTACAAATCACATGGTTTTATAGCCAGAGACCCGGGGACAAAATGGGTGGAATAGGATGTCTAGGATCAGTATCAGGTCAAATGTATCAGGTCAAATTTATAATCTCAATCTGCCATCATATGTTGTCCCTTAGGATGACAATCTCGCCCGAACCGATGGTTAACCGAATCAAACCGCCATTTTTTGTTGTTATGGTTTCGCTTGTAGGTATATAATATATGTGTTTCGGTTTTGGTTTTATCAGTGCCCGCACCGCACCTTTATCATCCCTAGCTGCCCCAGCGTGACCCGTTCGGCTAAATAAGTCAACTGGATTATTTTTTTTGTCCTTATTCAAATTTTTTCCGTATTTGTTAGTAGTTTTTTGTCAATTTTTTGGGGATTATTGCATCATCATGACAAAAAGAATCTAAAAAGTAAAAAATTATGATCGAAACCTAATTTTTTTGAATAAAGACAAAAATAAGCCAATAAACCAATTTTTTCCGTCTTTATTCAAAAAAAATTGGATTTCGCCAATAATCTCCAAAAAATTGACGAAAAACTAGCAAATACGAAAAAAATTTAAATAAGGACAAAAAAAATAAGCCAATTAGCTTATTTAGTCGAACGGGGAACGGGGAATGAAGTGGTTTATGCTTGGCTTAGAATCAAGTTGAATCGTACACACTTAATCGGATGATCTTTGCTTTCAATTTAAACTCCTTTTAAAAATTGGAGGACAAGCAACACTTTGAGCATCAAAAGCACTATATTTTCCAGAGTATTGTCCAATTATGTTTCTACATGTAAATAATCAATCTAATCTTTTGGGTGGCAATAATTATGAGATGAATAGTTCGAATCAATACAGTCGGGCTTAAAGTGGGCCCACCAGTGAGCTGTGATGATGCAAATTGGCTACAGATCCCCACTCCATCCTCCCTTACTAGAGCACCTAGTTTAATAGGATACCCGGGGTGCCTGCCGAGCGGTCAATCCGGCCGTCTATCTTGGAATCAACGGTCCGGATCGAAACATCTTTTTCTTTTTCCTTTTCTTTTTTTTAAAATCCATTCGGTACTTTTACATCCGGGGGCCGAGATGCGCTCGGCACCCCTGCCAAGCACCCTTGCTTGGCAGGATCTCCCGATCCGGATAAATACCCCCTCTCAAGCACTAAATAAAATTTCATGTCATATTATTCAGTAGTAAGACTATTGGTTACCACTACTTTTTTTTGTTTCTTTTTATTTTTATTTTTTATAACTAGGTGTTCGCGCCAGCCTACGCTTAGCATCAGTGGCGGACCCATAAATTATTTATAATGGGGGCACATAATCATTCATAACCTTAAAGAATTTCACCGTCAATTATAATCATATACCATTCCAAAAGTTTTTAAACATATCCACACATATGTATTCTCTGCTAGATTTTTTCACTTGAGTGGTGAAGTGACAAAATACGTTTCCCAAAATTTTGTTTTAATATTCTGTTCTTTTTTATTCTTTCCTAACTTAATAAAAGGACCCAGATTCCCTACAAGGGCAATTTGCCCACAAGTATATCTTCTCTCGTCAATCCAAACTGTTCATATGATAGGGCTCATCATATAATTTGTCCATTAAAAAATCTATGTTGATTAGACTTTAAGTTAAAACAACTTCATCGAAATACTTATACTCATAAAAAATACACGGTCTAACAATTTTTTGCATAAATAAAATGTTCTTATCAAGTTGTTATCAGTGTCCAATTAACTTGATTTTTGGGTGGACAAATTATTTGACAATCTCTACGTTATATACGTCTTGAATCATCGAGAAAAGATTCACAATTGTGCGAAATATACTTCGCACCTCTAAATCAAACAAAAAAAAACCTTAGTTGAAAAAAATAGTATGAGAGGGTGTGGGGGCACGTGACCCCACGTGCCCCTTAGTAAGTCCGCCTATGCTTAGCATTGTCCATTATTTGGGGCCATTTAAAATTAGAACAAAGTTCCGTATGGACTGACTCCAGAGGAATTCCCTGACTTTAGTGATCAGGCCAACCCTAGGGACTATTGCTTAGCACTACTTCTGTGGTTCAAGCCCACCGGCAACTCAGAACAGAAAAAAACTGTTCATTGGAGTGTGAGAAAATTGAGAGTTCATCCCATGATGGTGAACAAATTGAGTTTCACGTGTGTGTTCCTCAAGCACTTCTCATATGTCCGTTCCTTATCATGGATTCAACATCTCGTCATATCCAAATTCAAAATTTGTGGTTACATTTGCAGCAATTCTCTGTCAACTAGCAGTAGCACGCCAGTCCATTCCGTCTCTTGTTTTTTTGAAGTCCATTAAGTCGGATGCCATCTCAGGTCACTTGTATTCATAAGTGTTTGTACCTCTGTTCTCGTATAATGTCAGCTGCAGAATTGCACAAAAGACTCTTTCTGGGAAGAGATTATTGTGCAATCTTGAGATTGAAATTACACGAAAACAGAGAAACATGCAGTTTTTCAGTAGAGAAGATTTGACCTCCCGTGATACTTCATATTTGAATACAGTTGAACCATCCCTAATTAAGTTGACTATTCATATATGCCTTATCACCAATTTGGAATTAATGATCATCTCAATTCCAAATTAGTGGTTACACTCACAAACAGACGCATAATTTTCATATTGGGTGGACGAGTGATTGAACAAGTTTGCAACATATAAAAAGAAATATAAAATTTTCCAATTCTTTTTGCCCTTTGCACTTTTCTTTTCATGTACTTTTGAACTTTTTTGCCATTACTGCAAACTTTTAATCACCACTTGATTTGGAGTCATATTTTTTTTGATCCGCTATTCAGAGTCATATTCAACTTGATGTGCTCTCGGAGTGGAAATTTTTAGCGCGATGTCCTTTTTCTTTCAGCTTCTATCATCTTCCGAGTTCATTGTCAATTCATGCGTCATCAATGAGCCCAAAATGTCATCCAAGTTATACTTGGCGAGATCTTCTTTAGCTTCAATAATTGCAGTGATCTTTGCAGGCTCTCATTGCTTTGGTAATAACCTAAGAATCTTCCTTACAAGATCACCATTAAAAGTAAGGTTTTCCAAGTGATTTTAAACCATTGACAATTTCGATAAAACGAGTAAACATGCTAGAAATAGATTCATTAGACATCAATTTAAACAACTCATACTTATGAACACGCATATTGATTTTCCATTTCCTTCACTTGACTAATTCCTTCATATGTGACTTCTAACTTATTGAACACATTTTATATACTCCGTAGCATTCTTATTCCATTCATTTTCATCTTTAGTCACTACATCCCCATTCAAAATCTTAGTGAGTCGTTTGTGCCCATTCACAATAACTTTCCATAACTCATAATCAGATTAGATGCTTGAATATAGATATGCATTATGGTCTTCCAGTAATTATAGTTAGCCCCGCTAAACAAAGGAAGTCTATTCTTTAATTGGCCTTCGGGAAGAAAAGTGCCAAAAGGGGTTGCCATAAATCTTGCTCTTAGACGATTAAGTAAAAAATAACTAGAGCAATTGTTGGATCATGTACTAACCAACTCGCCTAAAAGCAATTGCTGTTAGGGGAAGGTACAACTTAATCTCTTAAAAGGCCGCGCAAAGTCTTGCACTTAGCGGCAGGCGGACATGAAGCGTTTTGTAATGCTGCCTATACAGCATCGACGAGTGGATGTGGTTAGTCCTCCCTGTGCTTGCCCCGCGCCAGCAGGGGGTGCCTCGGGTACATGGTGGATGTTGGCCTCATAAAGCCAACAAATAGACTATACTCTGATACTATGTATAAATCCAACCAAAAAGCTTAAAGTATTCGGCAATCAGGATCCAGTCAGGACCTTTTACGGTTAGGACCTCCCTTTTTTCGATCGAATTTTGATGATCCGAGCCGCTCAATGTGTTCAGAACGTAATTTAAGGGTAATTTGCGAGAAATCGGCAAAAAAATAACCGGGAAGACTTGATTTGAACAGTTTTTTTGTTGGGTTGCCAATCAAATTTTCTTCCAAGTTTGAACTACATTAAATCGAAAGCTCTCGGTTCCAAATGAGCGATATCACTTCAATTTGATGATTTTTTTCTAAATTGTTCTTTTTCGTTAAAAAAAGAAAATCGAATGACGAATGATGATATTCTATTTTAGGAAAAAAGGAAAAAAACTCTATAAGCACTTCCAAAAAAAAAAAGAGAGGAAGACTAGACCGACTAAATAAATTGTTCTTTTTCATACTTTTTCAGTCAATTGCACGGGTCACATGAGCAATTTCACTAAAAAATTGTGTGTACATGAATTTAATTACAAACAAATGCTAGTGAATGATCAAAAAAAAAAAAAAAAAATGCTAGTGACACACATACTCACACTCACACACATACTTGAATATACACGCGCGTACCCACAAGTATTTGGGAGTCGATAGAATGACTTTTGTTTAAACTAGCTGTAATATTCAACATTCACGTCCTGCCGCTTCTTCCTCTTTCCTTGACGTCTATATATACTATCACCTTTTTTTAGTTTTGCGCTAATTTTTTTTTATAGGTTATTGATTCGTCTCGGAAAAGTAAATTTGTTTTATTTTTACCCAAATATTTTCAGAAATAATCACTTTTAAGTAAAAAAAGTTACTAATTTTTTTTGGCTAGAGATTTTGCCACACCCTTATTTGTTAATGCCATACCCTGCAAGTGTATTTTTTGGTGCAAAAATACACTTGCAGGGTGTGACATTAACAAAAAAGGGTGTGGCAAAATCATTTCTCTTTTTTTTTTGTTTAACAGTAGTTATTTTTCAAAATCTTCTATATCGCTCTCTCGCCCTATGAATCGCTAGACTCCCTCGCTTCTGGAGTTTTTTTTTTTTTTTTCCAACCGGAATAGAGTTGTTTCAAGAAGTGATAGAGAAAAAAATACTAAGAAAGGAGTGTAAGGCCCGGATTGAAGGGGGTTCCAAAGCAAGGAAAATAGTACAGTAATTTTAAAAAAAACACGTGCTTTCGCACTCCAGCGTCTAGGGTAAGGATGACGGACCCGGGGGCTCTGCTGCCCCCAGAGGCGCAGTAGCCCCAACCCAGCTGCCAAAACGGCACAGTTTTGGTTAAAATCAATTTTTTACCACTAATTTGTAAATCCTATGGAGCAGAAACGTGATTATGAGAGCCTTAGAGACAAAATTTGATTATGTCTCTTTAGACTAATATGATCAGAATAGTAAGATCTTTACACCCGTTCAAACGGATTAAAAATTGGACCACTTAATTTTTTAACCATATTTTTTAATATATAAACGGTCTCAAAAAATTAGTGCTCACATTTTCACTCCGTTTGAATCGGTACAAAGATCTTGTTATTCTTATCATATTACTCCCTCCGTCCCTTTTTTAGAGTCCGGTATTCCATTTTGGGCTGTCCCTTAATAAGTGTCTATTTTGTAAAGTTAGTGGGTAAAAGTTGGTGAATTTTCCATTTTGCCCCTAAAAGTAGATTCCATTTTGAAAAGTTAGTGAGTAAAAGTATAATGATGATGGGTAAGTAGGGAAAGTGAAGGAAAAAGTTGATGTGAAAGGTATAATGATGATGTCTTTTTAATAAGTTGGAATTACGAAGCAGGACACTTAAAAAGGGACGGAGGGAGTATTTAAAAGGCTTGTAATTCATTTTTAGCTCTAGGGCTCTCATATTAAGTATATGTTCTTTATTTAGGACCCTATGGAGCATAAATGTAATTATGAGATCCCTATAAACAAAAATTAATTATAACCCTTTAGAATACTATGATAAGAATAACAAGATCTTTGTACTGATTTAAACAGAGTGAAAATTTGAGCACTTAATTTTTTGAGACCGTTTATATATTAAAAAATATGGTTAAAAAAATTAATTGGTCCAATTTTTAATCCGTTTGAATGGGTATAAAGATCTTACTATTCTGATCATATTATTCTAAAGAGACATAATCAAATTTTGTCTCTAAGGCTCTCATAATCACGTTTCTGCTCCATAGAATTGCAAATTGGTGGTAAAAAAATGGGTTTTAACCAAAACTGTGCCGTTTTGGCAGCTGGGTTGGGGCTACTGCGCCCCTGGGGGCAGCAGAGCCCCCGGGTCCAAACAAAAGTACTACAGTATGAGTTATTAAGAGTACGAGGTTGGGTAAAGTACGTAACATGTTTGGTAAAAATTTACAATCAAAATCTAATTTTTTTGAATAAGGACAAAAATAACCAGGCCGTGA
Source organism: Rhododendron griersonianum (assembly GCA_018127125.1). Taxonomy (NCBI): domain Eukaryota; kingdom Viridiplantae; phylum Streptophyta; class Magnoliopsida; order Ericales; family Ericaceae; genus Rhododendron; species Rhododendron griersonianum. The sequence goes on from CM030800.1 coordinate 23,615,604, forward strand.
CGGCATGCTCCTGGGCCCACGGCTCGGCGCACCTCATTAGAGGGATTAGGGCCGGCACAACGCCCAATTCGGATATTTTTGTCTTTATTCAAAAAAATTAAATTTCGATCGTAATTTTTTACTTTTTAGATTCTTCTTGTCATGAAAAAGCAATAATCCTCAAAAAAATTGACAAAAAAGTAACAAATGTGAAAAAAATTTGAATAAGGACAAAAAAATAAGCCAGTTGGCTTATTTAGCCGAACGGGGTCACGAGGAGCAAGTGATTTTCCCAACCCTAATAAGTGCGGTGGAGAATAAAAAGGTTGGGGGAGGGGAAATGATAAACATGCCCCTGATTTTGATGTTTGGGGTAACGGCGTGAGGGGTGGAGAACTACATTGATACACATTTAATAACGTTGGGGACTCAATTTCTCCAATGTGTTAAATGGGGACCAAAATGAGATTTTTGTGATACTTTGGAGACAAAAAGGTTAATAAGCCTTGTTTCAAGAAGTGATAGAGGAAAAATAGGAGAAAGGAGTGTAGGCCAATAAGTGTAGGCCAGGATTGGCGGGGGTTCCAAAGCAAGGAAAATAGTACAGTAATTTTTTTAAAAAAAACGTGCTTTGGCACCCCAGCGTCTAGGGTAAGGATGACGAAACGAAAGTACTATGAGTTATTAAGAGTACGAGGTCGGGTAAAGTACGTAACATGTTTGGTAACCTATGCTCACAAAAAAATAGGGAAATGATTTTACCATACCCTTTTTTGTTAACTCCACATTCTGCAAGTGTATTTTTTGTACCAAAAATGCACTAGTAGGTTGTGACGTTAACAAAAAAGGGTGTGGCAAAATCACTAGCCAAAAAATAAGAGAAAAATTAGACTCCAAATTTTTTTAAAAAAATAACTTTACTCTCAAAGTTATCTTTCGTTATTTAAATAGACCATTTTCGTCAAATTTTGTTAAATTGATAATTGAAATTCCTACCCGGGGACAATCCCTATTAGCAACTTCTGTTATCAATTTAATGGAAGTTAACGGAAATGGTCTATTCAAATAACGAAAGATAATTTTGGAAGTCTAATAGACATTGAGCGTAAAGTTTGAGGACTATCTTGAATTTTTCCCCCAAAAATGAAAAACGAATGCCAAAACCACTCAGTTCCTACGGAAACTACTTACTTTTTGGCCCATGGTTTTCCCTCTTTTCTACTTTCGTTCTTTTTAACTTATGCGAGTCTAATTTGGAGCTTAACTTATTTTTTAAGTTCTTGCGTTCTCCTAAACTTATTTTGGAGCTTAACTTATTTTAAGATTAGAAGAATGCATGTGCTAAACTTATTTTACATTAAGTTTCAAAAAGGTAAAAAATAAGTTAAGCTCCAAAAAAAGTTAAGAAGAATGCATGGGCTAAACTTATTTTAAATTAAGTTTCAAAAGGGTAAAAAATAAGTTAAGAAGAACGCACAAAACTTTGAGTATAAAGATCTAGAAAACGTAGATTACTTGTAGAGCAATGTTGACAAAATAACTAGCCCCAATCACCGCTTCAATCATTGCGGCTATGTTCGTTTTGGGATTTGAGGGAGTTCTTTAGAGTAATGAGAGTAATATTGGATTTTTTTTTTTGCCACACGGTATAGTTAGCAGGGGTTAGTGAGGTGTGTTAGGTTAGCATAGGGGGTGCAGAGACTATCTATACATAGATCTGATCCCAAACCACCCATGAAAGGACTCGAACCTCCGCCTCCTAAATGGAGGGGAGAGATAGGCAACCAACTGTGCTAGACAGTGTTTCCTAGAGTAATATTCGAGTCTAGAGACCCAACTGTCCTTGAATTTTGATGTCGGAAAACCATGCACCTAGTACCTTTACTTTTTCCTTCTAAATGATCAACTGGTTCTTCTTAATTGGAAATAATTTAATAAGTAGGAGTACTTTGTAAGTAGTCATTTGAATTAAGGACAGTGATTTTTTTTTTTGATAGGCAAAAATTTTATTAAAAACGGGGAGAGGGAAAAGGGAAATCCAACAAATAGTTGAACAGTACACCACATAGGCCAAAGCTCAGCCCCAAAGGTCTAATATGGGACCTAAAAATAAAACAATCAAGCACACCCGTTACCAAAATAAACAACAAAGCCCAAGGAAACAAACAGGCCCAAAAGGACCCGCTTGATTTTTAAACTCCACTTTTAGTTAATGACATTCTACTTAATTTCACATGATCAACACACAAAATGAAGTGTCAATGGTTAAAACTGGAGTGCCAAAATCAATTCCCTTAAATTAAGCCCACAGGGTTAAAGGAAGATCGACTTGTGAATTCAATTTCCGGATGTCAACTCCCTCCCCCAAAAGCCCATATAAAACCCAGTTCTAGCTCCGATCAAACCACCCCCACTGCTCCCTAGCTAATTAATTCATTCACCAAATGGAGTCCCTAAAAATATTTTTAGTGCTCTTACTAACAATAACTAGCTCTTTTGTTGCATTGTCGGCCGCAAGTGGTTGGTCGCTACCTCCACCTCCGGTGGCGTCGGCTGGTTACACTTGTGACAAGCACTTGGCAGTTTGTACGGTGGCGGGGAGCGTTAATCCAAACTACTGCAAGAAGATGTGCATGAACCTAAACATGGACAACTTGAATTGCGGAAAGTGTGGGAAGCAGTGCAAGTCCGGGAAGCAGTGTTGCAAAGGGAAATGTGTTAACATCCAAACGAATCGATCCAACTGCGGGACGTGTGGGTACACGTGCATAAACACCGATCATTATTGCAACGGGAAATGTGTTAATCTGAAGACGGACATTTTGAATTGCGGGTCGTGTGGGAATAAGTGCGGGCTCAATTTGAACTGTTGTAATTGGAAAATTGTGAATTTGCATACCAATGAGAAGCACTGTGGTAGGTGCCAAAACAATTGCAAAAAAGATGATGCCTGCATGAATGGGATCTGCGAGTATGCATGATCTGTGGTTGATACGGTGATAGAGAATGTTAAATTTGTATTTGAAAGTTTTTATTTGATTTTTGTATGTGCTGTTGTCTTGCTTTGTTATTGGCGCAGCCATGTATATTTGAAAGCATGACTTTGTGAAGTTACATTTGAATTACTAATATATACATGAGAATAAAACTTGACACTCATTGCGTAACCTCATGCAATGTGATGTTAATTATGTTACATGTGAGTAGCAATTAATGGTGTGCCCAACCATGTAATTTTACGTATTTTTATGGTGGATGTGATACCCTTTTTGGTGAATTAAATACTACCATTTTATGATATTAATTTTTTCTATTAAATTTGTGATTTTTGTTATGTCTTCGTATTGGTTAATATTGTGCATTTAAATTGTGAAAATCAACGGGGATCGTGACTCACCCTTGGTGATGAGAAAAAGTGACATTTTAAATTTGATAGTTCACCAAATTTGATGAAAAAATTAATTAAACTGAGTTTCACCCTCTTGAGTATTCCTTAAAAGTTTGATGTTTGCAATTCCACTGGATCGATCATAGTCTTGAATAGTAAAACCTGAAATTAATCATCTTAATTTCCAAATTATTTATTTATATTTACAGCAAATCTATCAATTAGCACTAGCACTTCGGCCCATTGAGTCCAGTTCATATTTGAATACGGTGGAAGCATCCTTATCTCCACGCCCACTAATATTCACCACAACCTTTGTACCATTTGGTAAAGTGGGGCAAAGTTTGTCTAGGAACGCCAGTGCATGGGAGGCCTCCAACGCTGGAAAAATTCCTTCAAGTCTGCATAGTCTTTTGTATGCTGCAAGGTAATCAATAACGAAATTAATTACTGTAACAATTAAGCACCTTTATTAATATGGTTAATTGTACAAGAAACAAGTACTGAAAAACATGTAGAAAGATAATCAATGTGTCAATCAAAATTAGTTTTGGGCGGATTCCTCCTAAACCCGATTGAATATAGCCGTACCACAGCATTTTTTTTTTTTTTTGGGAGGGGTACTTAAAAGCCAATATTGTGGCTTACCATTCACGGCATCCTGGTCCGTGACAGTGTAGAACTCTGCCCTTCCAATTTCTTTAAGGAAGCTCAGTTCTGGACTTACTCCTGGACACTCCAACCTGCATATTCTAAAATGTGTTAGTTCTTACCGATGATAAGATATTTAGAATATTGATCGATCTCTATGACTTCGATGCATTACAACTTGGTCTATGAGATGTTTTAAATAACTATATCGCATTGAGGCATTACGAATTGGCATATGAGGTTTCATCCAACTCTACCTATATTCTTCAATCTTTGTAGAATGAGATAGGTGATTTTTTTTTTTTATTTTTATATTAGCAATTCACATGATGGCAATTTTTTTTTTTTTAGATGTTCGAAAACATACCCAACAGCGATAGAATGTGCCCCAACGATCTGGCCTTCGTCATCTTGCATCAAATAGCTCATAGCTCCATGATACACGCCCACCTCTCCTGTAACTAGAGTCGCCGAATGTCTCCCGCTATCGATCCCGGAACCGCCACCCTCAACTCCAATCAATCTCACATCTTCATCTTTCAAGAATTCATGGAAAAGGCCCAACGCATTAGACCCAGTTCCAACACAAGCGACCAACACATCAGGTTTCCCACCCCATTTTTCCATTGCCTGTTTTCTGGTCTCTTTTCCGATTATGGATTGGAACTCTCTAACCATTGTTGGACAAGGGTGGGGCCCCACTGCTGTGCCTGCTAAGTAGTAGCTGGTGTGTAGGTTCCCAACCCATTCTCGGAATGCTTCCGAGCATGCATCTTTGAAGTTTCCTTCAACAACTTTAACCTAAATGAAGAGTGCAGAGCAGATAAGAATTTTATACTATAATAGAGACACAGAGTTAACATGATAAGTCTCATGGAAGGAGTGTAAAAATCTGTCGTCTCTCTACTTATTTTTGAAATTATTCAGAAAATTTTTAGTTTGGTTCATTGTTTTTTGGGAAAATTTCTTTTATATCCATTCGACTTTGACTAAAAATTCATTTTGGTCCTTCACCTTTTAATTTCGGCATAAAAATACTTCGACTTTTCAATTGTTTTCAATGTAGTTCTTTAACAGAAATCAGGTATCTTTTTGGACGGAAAAAATGACGTTGACTCCTTTTGAGGGGCATTATTGCCTTTTCCCCTCCTCCCTCTCCCCTCCCTTACCCTTGGTTCATTGGAGGGAACATTTGCCACCAAAAATGGTTCTCCCTTATATAATGGTCCCCCTGTTTATAAAAATGGTCCCCTCTTCAAATTAAAAGTCATTTTGTCTTCTTTTTTTTTGTTTTTATTCAATTTTTTTCGCATTTGTTAATTTTGTGTGAAACTTTTGTGACTTATTGATTCGTCTCGACGAGAGGAATCGGAAAAGTAAAAAATTTGGATCGAAACTCATTATTTTTTTCAAAAAGACAAATAAGTAAAAAAAAAACATCTTATTGACTTATTTTTGTGTTTATTCAAAATATTATGAGTTTCAATCCAAATTTTTTCTTTTTCGATTCCTCTTATTAAAACGAATCGATAAGTCACAAAAGTTTCACACAAAATTAACAAATGCAAATTTTTTTTGAATAAGGACAATAAAATACAAAGTCACTTAACTTTTTAATCCAAACCCACCTCCTTCCCCCAAAATCTTGGTTAGCTTTTTGCCCAAAAAAAAAACAGTTTCACGTTTTTGCCAAAATAAAAAACAAAAAAACAGTCTACACATTGGCCTACTTGCATATACAGTCTAAACAAAAAAAAGTCTAAACAAAAAAACGTTGCATTCACATTCTTCGACCATAAATCGTGTATGAAGACCAAAAATGCTGCGTTGACATTCTTCAACCAGAAATCGTACATCAAGACCAAAAAAATCATTTTTTTTTTAAGATTTCAAGACCAAAATCGAAACCCAAAAAGCAATCTCACCTACGATTCTTCCATCCTGTGACATTCTTCAACCCGAAATGCTGTGTCTCCGACGCAATCGTTTCACCTAGGGTTGTGTTTTTGAGTTCTGGAATTGGGTTTGTTGGGTTTTGAGATTTTTGGTGTTTTGTATACAGGTGGGTTTTTATTTTGACGACCTAGGGTAAGGGAGGGGGGAGGGAGGAGGGGAAAGGGCGATAATGCCCCTCAAATGGAATCAGCGTCATTTTTTCCGTCCAAAAAGACACCTGATTTCTGTTAAAGGACGACATTGAAAACAATTGAAAAGTCGAAGTATTTTTATGCCAAAATTAAAAGGTGAAGGACCAAAATGAATTTTCGGTCAAAGTCGAAGGGATATAAAAGAAATTTTCCCTTGTTTTCTATTTTGATTTCTTTCGCCGAGACGAATCACTAATTTACAATAATTTGATGCAAGGGCTAACAAGTGCGAAAAATTTAAATTAAAGACAACAAACATCGAAGTGACCAGTTTTTATTGTTTATCTGTTTTTTTTTTAAGGATTTTTTTTTTTTTTGGGTTTTTAGTGTAATCTCTTTTTTTTTTTCCTTTTCCCCAAGTACTGGCAAAATGTTATACAAGACCGCACCAAAAAAAACAAAAAAATGCTGTCTCGTTAGAGACCCCCAAAGGCCAAAACCTTGTAATTAACAATTTTTAGAGAGGGAAAAAAATGCCTCACCAGATTTTTTTTTTCGATAAAAAAAAGATGGAGCAGCATTTTTCCTTAGAAAAGAATAAAGGTCAACTCAATTACCTTTGCACCTAAGAGATTCATAAGGACCACATTGGACGATTGTCTCTCCATGTCTAAGCTACCCATCAATATCGTACATTCCAGAGATAGTTTCGCACATGCCGCGGCGGTTGCGACGCCGTGCTGCCCCGCTCCAGTGGCGGTAACGATGCTTTTCAGGTCCATTCGCTTGGCGAGCATCGCCTGCGCGATGGCGTTGTTGATCTTGTGGGCTCCGCTGTGGTTGAGATCCTCTCTCTTCAGGTAAATCTCCGGGCCTTCTCCGTTGTGATTCTTGTAGTGATCCGTTAGCCGTTGAGCGAAGTAGAGAGGGGTTTCTCGTCCAACGTAGTCTCTTAGTGCTGTTGCAAGCTCCTCCTACGTACAACGACAATGAAGTCATGGGTGAACAAATCTTCTAACTAGTTCAGAGATTTATCAATAAGTCTAGAGATCAACGATGCATGTTTAATTTCCTTGTTGTGATGCTCTTTTGGCTTAGCACCAACACTCCGCTGGAAGCAACGTACCAGTGTCGGATACGCTCTCGACACGTGTCTGATTTTTCAATATTTGGGTCGGACACTTTATGAACTCTCAGGATACTTTAGGGACACTTCAGAGGTAATAATGCAATTATGAGAACATTTTAAATGTGATAGACTGTAATAACTAAAACTTTTCAAATATATGGATCCAATAGCCATCAATCGTTTGGTATTGGTAAGTTTGCATGTCGCTTCCCTGATTTCAATTGTTGAGATCTTGCGTCAACTTTTGTGTGGGTGAAATCATTCCTTATATATATATATATATATAGACGTGTCTCTAAATGTGTCATGTCTTCATTTTTTGAAAATTTACGTGTTAAAATGTTGGTGTCGTGTCGCGTCCGTGCTACATAGGTTTTCGCCTTTGTTTCCTTCAATAGTTGTATCTACCTTTCAGATGAAGGATATAACCAACGAACTTTTGCCGATAAAATATATATATATATATATATAGATATACAGTCCGGATCAGGTCAGGGATCCCTGGCCTGATTTCGGTCCCCACCTCCCCTTTTTCGATCAAATTTCGATGATTCGAGCCGCTCAATGTGATCAAAACGTGATTTTAGGGGGTACCCACGAGAAATCGGGAAAAAAATAAACAACACTGGGAAGGGCTTCATTTGAACAGTTTTTTATTGAACGGTTCAATAAAAAACTGCTCAAATCAAGCCCTTCTCGGTGTTTTTTTTTTGCCGATTTCTTGCGGGTACTCTTAAAATCACGTTTTGAACACATTGAGCGGTTCGGATCATCGAAATTCGATCGGGAAATGGGAGGTGCGGACAATGCGGACCGTAAGAGGTGTGGACTTGATCCGGACTGATATATATAGAGTCCACTTCCCGTAAGGACCACCTTAACTTAATAAAATGCGGACCTCCCTTTTCTAATCAAATTTTGATGATCCGAGCCGCTCAATGTGTTTAGAACGTGATTTTAAGGATACATGCGAGAAATTAGCAAAAAAAAAATGACCGAAAAAGACTTCATCCGAACAGTTTTTGTTTGTTTTTAATCGACCCTCAGTACGGAGAACGACCCCAGGTGGCTAAAGTACTTTTATTTTAGTCCACAATAACTAGGGGACCATTGTTTTTATTTGTTTTTTGTGTGTGCCTGGCAAACAATAACCTGGGACTGATCTAAAACAAAAAAAACCTGGGACCCTATTAATAACGTTAGTGTGTCCCGACTAGTGGGGCTTTCCTGTCTTCACAAAATTACGAACTATACTATTTTGAAACACACACACACACACACACACACACACTCTAACCATGGTTACACCTTAATTAGTTTTGTGGCTCTATGAATCTCTTAGAATACTCATTACTAGTATTTGATCCTAGTTAACTCTGATGGCCAATTAAATGTGTTACTCTAATTTTTAAAGTACTAATGTGGGATTTCTTATATATTAATTGGCTCCTCAACTTTAATCGGTTGCTCATGTTAGGGTGTGTTTGGATAAATTTTTGCGTATTATTTCACTGTCTTTTGGGTTATTTTTTTTCTTTAATATTCATGTCAAATTCATTTGAATAAATTATTCATCTAGAGAAAAGAAAATTAGAAAGTAAAAAAATCATTACCAAAAGCCCCAAAAGTTTGCTGAAAAGGAAAATTTCCACCCCCACTCCCCCCTCCTTTTTTTATTTTTTTATATTTTTTAAACTGTCTTCAGTGTTTTAAATCAAGATCTTTTTATATGGGCTTTTTCTAACTTGCTCTAATTTTTTAAATAATTTCTCGAGTTCTCTTGTCGAGAAAAATAATTACTTCTTGACAATAAGTGAAGTGCTACCAGTATCTGAGTTCTATTGTAGTAATATATGTTTCCGTAACACACAGCGGTGCGAAAGAGCAAAGAAGAAAGAAGAAACAAACTAACAAACCTGAAATGCAGTGTCACGTAAGGCCGAGTTGAATTCATCTTCAAGCCCGTTCAAGCAAGCGATCAACGTCTCCGGTACAAACCTCCCTCCGTAACTCCCAAATTTTCCATTTCCACAGGATTTTCTCTCTTCTGCTTCCATCAGTCTTTTTGTCAACGATCTTTTTGTGACCATAGGCCCCAGATCAATCTCTCTCCTAGTGGATGTCTCGATACGACTCGCTATAGAAGTCATTGCTGAGTGATCACTACTGGTGTCCTCACATGGACGTGGAGACTGCAAAATCGAATATACTCTCATCGTTTTCCTTGAATACTTAGATGATGAGAGTTTTCCCAAAGGAAGAAAAACAGTTTGAGAGTTACATGCCATGTGTGCGGTATAGCTAGGCGATATAATTTTTTTTCAGAGAGAGAGAGAGAGATTTTCGGTGATGCCTAGGAATTGTGGGACTAAGGGTACTTATATAGGAAAATGTAGAGGATGGAGTGATCAGGGTGCTACGAGGAGTGAGAAAGACCATTGACAACGGAAGAAGAAGTTTGTCTGTCCATACAATTTGATTCAACTTACATGCACGTTTAAAAAAACAACATTACATTAGAATGAAAAAAACGTTTTTTTTTTCCCCCTTGAGTCCAAGGCCAATGATCACCATACCGTCCATACAGGAGTATCTTGGGATACTCGCCTCCGGTCCAAATTTATTTGTCTATTTTTCGGCATGCATGTCATCTGTAACTTAAAGATATATATTTTTATATGATTTTGAAAACTTTATTTAATAAAAATCATTACGATCCATCTACCAGATAAGATCATATTGCATATAAATGTATTATATACGGAGTAATAAAAAATATAAATAACTTTTCGAGATGCCAAGAATATGTAAAATGGACAAGAATTTTTGTGGTGGAGGGAGCATTATTTTTCATTTTGCTTGTTGGAATATTTTTGTGGTGGGTCATTGCGCCAGAAAACACCAACTGAAGTTGGCAAACATGAGATTCCTGGTACAGATACTCCTAGCTTTTCTTTGAGCTTGATTAAGTTATACTCCCTCCGTCCTCTGAAGGTATTTTTTAAAATTTTTTGAACCAAAAAAATGCATGTTTTTAAAGATCTAAGTTTTTTGTCCGGACATTTATTTAGGGACGGAGAGAGTACAAGATTCAAAAACATAAATTAATCGTACCCGTTTTCCCCATCCTTATCGTATTTTATTGTGTCACATATGAATCCTTCTTCAATTTCTTTCCTAGCTTTACCACCCCTCGTTCTAGGGGTGATACCGGTCCGGTTTTGACATATTTTTCGGTCGAAACCGATTATCCGGTTTGAGATTTTTAGAAACCGGAACCGGTTGAGATAATATGGTCCGGTTTCGACCTGCTCAACCGGTTTCGGTCCGGTTTATCCGGTTTTCATTCATGGGCCATATTTTGGGCTCAACACATCAAAAAATCCACAATTCAACTCACAAAATATCAACAAAAAATCCATTATTCAACCTCTTTTTTTGGGCCCAACATAAAAGGATCAATTTTGAGCCTAATACATAAAAAAAAACCCCATAAAAATATCATTAAGCCCATAAAAATAGTTTATATATGTATGTATATATTATACATATATATAACCGGTCCGGTTTCGACCGGTCTTTAAAATACATAAACCGGATCAAAATTATTCGACCGATTTAAAAAATTCGATCCGATCCGATTTTTCCGGTTTCGATTGAATTTTCGGTCTCAGCTAACAGCCCTACCTCGTTCTGATATCATCTAGCCATCCCTACAAAGATATTCATGCTTTTGGGTCACTTGAATATATAAGCCCAAAAGCTCAAACGGGAAGTAAAATCCGATTCTAGTGAAGCTGCATTTGAAATGCTTTTCAAATTAGCTATTGGATTCTAAGTTTTGGCTGGAAGCTGATTTTTAGTTTTTTTTTTTTTGTAGTAAACGGTATGAGATTTTATTACAGCGTAATCATAATTCCAAAGTTATAGTAAACATGTATATATGGTTCTACTAAAATTTAAAATCTAGAATATATAATAAAATCTGAAGTTAGAATCTATGTATCCATAGCTATCATAAACATGCTCTTAGTCTTTTAGTCCTACGTGATGTGGGACTCCTTTCTGGATGATTCCATCATCTTTGCTCTGGGGTTTGGATCTTGCTCTCAATCTTACTCGATCCTGCAAAACAAAGCACGACTAAAGACCACACCGGAGGTTCTCCGGGATGGCCCTCCGATGCAAGAATTAGAACACTTGCAAAGATAGGAGGAAAGATCTAGAGCTAGGGTTTTTGAGCTGTGTTTTAAAAACGTACCTCTTCCAGGAGGCATAACAGTGTATTTATAGGGAACGTCCAGCTTGATCTCCAAGATCGTACGCATGCCTGCCTGCCACGTGTCGGCTGACGTGCTCCCTACGTCACCTTTTAGGGTTTTGTAACCGTTTAGCGAGTGAGCTGGCCCCTTCACGTGGTACCATCGACTTGGTAACCGTTCGGCCGACGTCACTATCGTCATCATGGCCACGGTGGCATTCTCACGTGAATGAGAGAGGATCATGGCCCCAACATCAATTCAAAACCGAAGATGAGCCGACAATCAAAGAGTCAGCAAGCCGAGAAGATATCCACCGTGAAAGATATCAGGAGGTAATGCTCATCCCTCGGCAAGCCGAGGCGGATAAATATCTCTTTGGGTCAAATTGGACCATAGGTAAGCCGAGACGTTGTAGTCGTCACCATGGAAAGATCCGTACCGTCGGTAAACCGAGACGCCGTTAGCATTGCCTTGGGGTAAGACCGTCGGTCCTGTGGCTCGGCATTACGCTCGGTGTAGCCCGAGCCATCTGACTCGGCTTGCTACAATAGCCCCTCAATTCCGGCCGAGGCTCTTCAGTCGGTAGGGATTGACTCCAGTCACACCGAGCCCCAGCCCCAGCCGAGGGTCTTCCTTTGGTGCTTGCAACGGTAGGATCCGAGCCCCAATGGTTACTTGACAGATGTCAAACGTCGAAGGGCCGTGTCAGTTGAAAGGACGTTTTGGCAGACGAGGGGACGGTTTCAGTATGCATGGGAAACGGGGACGGCCACGTGTCTTGCTCTCATTGGTCAGCGGTTCGGCAGCGTCATGATTGCGCGGGAATTTCGAAACATCATCCTCCCCTATAAATTGACGGGTGAGAGGAGAGAGAAACCTCTTCTGCGTTTTCTCTCTCTAGAAATCCAGAGCTTCTCTCTCTTCAACCCGTTTCAGACTTCGTTCTCGCTCCAGATCTCAGATTTCAAGCCTGATTCGCTGCAAATCTTCCAAGTAAGTGGTCGATCTACCTCCCTTGTCATTTTTATTAGCATTTTATGCATTTTTCTGGGTTTTTTGGGGCGATTTGGGGGTATTTTTGTTCTGTAGGAATAGTAAAGCCCTGGGGATGAACACACTGTTCATCCCCAAACTCATCCTGTTCTTTCGAACCTCAACAGAGGTGCTGGAGATCTGCCGAGACTTTTTATGTCTCAATAGCTTAGGTGACCGAACGTTGATCATCTCGACGTTCTCGCCAATCGTTGCATTCTTCTTGGAGAGTGCCGAACCAAACCAAGGACTCAAAAAGTGACTCGTGAGCCAGTAGCATAGTCCGAACCTTTTTATCTTTTCTTTTGCCGACGCGGATGTCTGGCCTTCTCATTTCCTTTGTTTCCTTTTCTTCTTAGGCCTGGCTCACGAGGTCATCAACATTTCTTCAGATTCGGACCACTCAGAGACCGAATCCGAATGTCGGCTCATCAATTCGCTGGTAGGACGTCGTAGGAACGAACGCCGAGCCTCTGGATCTGTTTCTACGAGGATGTTGGCAACATCCCCTGCGTCTGACGATTCCAACGCCGAGAGAGACTTCGAATACGCCGCTGACGGCTACACCACCGAACCAGAAATCGTGTTTACTCCCGAGACTGAATCAGAAGTCGAGCCCCGGTTGGGATCCGAGGCTGAGTCGAGGTTCACATCCGGTGCCGGAGCTTCATCTTCGGCGCCGAGTGATGATGACCTCTTTGATAAGGGCCTCCTCTGCCCATACGCCCATTACTTTTCTGGGAGCGCCGGTGAATACGAGGCGTTCTGCCGAAAGTATAGCATTCCCGACGATGTTTTTCTAAACCGAGTGAAGAGCACTGAGATCCGAGACCAGAGAAAGGACCGCCCTAAACATATCACCGTGCCTTTGATGGCCATCTGTGAGGCTGGTCTTCGATTCCCTGTCCATCCCTTCCTCAGGGAAATCCTTTGGAAGTTCAACCTTTGTCCTCACCAGCTCGCGATCAACAGTTACCGAATAATCATGTCGGTAATTGCTCTGATTGAGAGCTAGGACCTGGACTTCAAGCCGAAGGATCTTTTTCACGTCTATACGATGTCTCGGCACGGGAAGTCTCAGCGTCGGTTTCTGTCGACGCGCCCAAGGATGGAGTCCTTGATTGAAGGGCTCTTCGATACCGACAAGTGGGCAAATATCTTCGTGGAGGTCCGAGGGAACTTCGAGTTCGGCGACATTCATCGTCGGCACGAAATCCCGAGGTTTATTGACAACCGAGGTCGTAGAAAATAGATTCCTTTCTATGTGGTATATTGAATCTTTCTTCCTTTACTTCAAACTGAAATTCCTTTATTGATGTTTTATTTTTACAGAGCTCGGGCCAATTTCAAAGACTTTGAACTCTACAGCTCGGGAGGCAGCCTGTGAGACTCTGAAGGCCCAAGTCATCCGCCACGCTCCAACGCTCCTAGATTACAAGCCCTCTTACAAGGGTGTTCTGAAGAAGAAGGAGAAGAAGAAAAAGGATGGTGAGCTGAGCGGCGCAACAGATCCGAAGGGATTAAGCAAGCCGAGTCAAACAGCCAGCTGAAAGAAGAAAGGCGCGCCGTCTGATACCGAGGGACCACGCCAAAAACGTCAGAAAGGAGTGAGGCTGCCAAAGATTGGATTTTCTGCCGAGGAGTGGCTTACTCCGCTCGGTCGAGACTACCTTTTCGAACCGACAGGTCCCAGTTTCGACGTTCCCCTCCATATTCACGAACCGACTGCCGAAGAGATGTCGAGGAGGAACATTCCGAGACCTAGTATACCAACAAAGAGTGCAAATCCCGCTCGAAGCCGAAGCACAGACCAGCAGCAGCAGAAGGAGAAGAGGCAAAAGCTCTCTGAGGATGTCCCTCCGCCGAGTGCTTCTCAATCTGTCCCCTCCGAGATTCGCCGACCCTCTCCGCCGAAAGATTTGGGACGTCGCCCAGAAAGCCACGTTGACCTGACAGGCGCTTCTGCCGAGGCGGAAGTCCATCGCCCATTCAGCCCCTCCTATACCATGGCCGATGGGAGGGTGCTACTTCTGAAGGACTCTGTTAAGGAGGAGCCTAACCTGGCGGTCACCCTGCTGAGGGGGTTGGCCCTTCCGAGGGACTACGACCAAGTTCCAACCGACCTTCTCCCAGGCCTCGGCGAGATGTGTTCTCACCTTGTGCAGGTATGTCTTCGAACCTTGAGTTAGGATTCTGCTCCTCGATTTTTACTTCGTATTTCTAACTTGTTTCTTTTTCAGACTGGCCAGGCTGCTCTGAAGGCTTATGACAAGGCCGCAAAGGTTTCAGCCGAGCGTGAGCGGTATAGGACGGACAGGGACAACTTCCGAACTAAATTCAAGATCTCGGAGACGCAACTGCAAGAGACCGATGCTGAGGTCGAGAAGTTAAAAAAGGAACTCGCTGAGGCAAAGGCTGCTGCTTCTACTGCCGAGGCCGTGGTGGAGAAGATGAAGAAGGAGGAGAAGGAGAAGATGAGGGAGGCCGACGCCAAGGGATATGAAGCTGGAATCAAGAGAGCAGCTCTAGATATACTCAGACGGCCCATCAGATGGTGAATGATGAGCTGGAGGCTCGGCTTCCTGACTTCTACAAGCTCGGGTATGCTGCAGGTGCCGATGCCATGGTTGTTGAAGCTGACTCTATTTTTCTCAAGCAGCTTCCCCAGCCGGTGATTCCTAACCTGGAGCTGCCTTACACCGAGGAGGAATGTGTTCCTCTTCCTCCCGAAGAAGATGAAGACAAAGAGATGGCGGATGCCGAGGCTTCTGGGCTGGAGAAGCCCACCGAGGGGGAGAAGAAGCAGGATCAAGCAGCTGTCGCCGAAGGCGAAGATGGAGCTGCTACCACTCTTAATCTCTTGACTTAACTTAGTTTTTCACAAAGTTTCCATTTTTGTCAAGTACTTTTGAACTCTTAGAATCTTGTTTGTAATAGTTTGAAGGAGGGACGGCGCCGAACGATTTACTATGCCGTGCCTTCCTGTTTAGGATTTCATAAATGCTAAATTTCTTTCATGCTGTAGAGTTTTTAGCATGTGTTTGCTTGTCTGAATGTTTGAATATTTCTTCTTGCCTTAGAAATATTTTTTGTGATGATGTCGCCGAGGGTTTCAAAGACCCTTGTTTTTCTTATTTACTTGTTATCAGCCCCCATTTTGGTGTTAGGCTCGGCTCAAGTGCCAGGCTTATACCAAAAATGAGAAACTAAGTAAATGTTGAATGTGGCCATGTTGTTCAAGTCAAAAATGAACTTTAGCCGAACAAAAATAAACCAGAAGGTTTAATGAACTTTTGTTTGCCGAACGTCAAATCGTCCGAGGCAAGTGAATTTTGTGGATACTAGATCTGATGGCTTAAAAGCCGAACTATGTGACCGAAGTCGAATCAAATATGATTGAGAGTATAATAAAGTAGGACTTGTGCCTTGGATAATATCAACTTTGATTCAAGTAAAATGTGCTCAACACTTGTTACAAGATTTGAAATTAAAGACAGATAGAGGCCGAGACAAGCTCAAGCCGAGTGATTACTTAAAGGTAGGCTTTCCTGAGGTTGAGAGCATTCCAGGGGTTCTGAATCTCTCTTCCATCTTTGTCCTCTAGTTTTAGGAGCCGTTGCCGACCTCCTTAACCACTCTGTATGGGCCTTCCAAGTTGGGCTTGAATTTTGTTTTCTGGTTTGCTCTGACGACCTTCCTCCAAACCCAATCGTCCGGCTTGAATTTCTTAAGCCGAACGTTTCGGTCATAGCCCCGAGCTACCTCTTGCTGATAGCTGGCTAGTTTCAGTTGGGCGTCATCCCTTTTTTCTTCAGCCAGTATGAGCTCGGTGGCGATTGCCTCGTCATTAGTCTGTGGGTCGAAGGTCTCGGTTCGGAGAGTTGGGAACCTTGACTCTAGGGGAATGACGGCCTCCATGCCGAAGGCCATTGCGAAGGGAGTCTGGCCCGTAGAGCGTATTGGAGTGGAGCGGTAGGCCCAGATGACTCGGGGAAGTTCCTCGGCCCATCTTCCTCTTTGTCCAGCCGGCGTTTGATACCAGCGCATACGGTCTTGTTGGTAGCCTCAGCCTGACCGTTGCCTTGGGGGTACGATGGAGTGGAGTTGAAGAATCGAATTCCGAACTCTTCGCAGAGTCCAGTTAGCTCTTTGCCGACGAACTGAGAACCGTTATCAGAGACTATTGCGTAGGGTACACCGAACCTTGTGACTATGTTTCTCCAGACAAACCGCCGTACGTCTGCCTCGATCGTTGTGACGAGTGGCTCGGCTTATACCCACTTTGAAAAATAGTCAGTTGCCGTTATTAGAAATTTGAAGCCCCCAGTAACAGTGGGAAGCTTACTGACGATGTCCAAGCCCCATTGAGCAAAAGGCCAAGGGCTGGTGATAGGTTTGAGAGCTTGGGCTGGTTGCTTCTGGATAGGAGAAAAAAGTTGGCACGGCTTGCACCTCTTGACCACTTCTTCACAATCTTTCTTCATTCCTTTCCAGAAATACCCCTGACTTAGAGCTCGTTGACAAAGAGAACGACCACCTGAATGGCACCCACAGCTGCCAGAGTGGAGCTCTTCCAGTATCGTGGTAACCTCGGTAGGATGGATGACTCGAAGGTAGGGCCCAGTAAAACTTTTTCTGTAAATATGACCGTTTTCAGAGATCCAGTAGTAGGCCGACTTACTTCGAACTCGGTGAGCCTCCATTTTGTCCGAGGGGAGTGTGTCATGTTTGAGGAAAGCAACAATCTCGTCCATCCAGCTGGGGCCAAGGGCGATGTTAAGAACCTCTGCAGGAGCTTCAAAGCTTGGTTCATCGATTTCGCCGAGGCTGATGCTTCTGTACTCTGAGGCTTTGCTTGCCGAGGCCAAACTTGCGAGAGCATCGGCGTGAGCATTATGTTCCCTGTTAATCTGTTCGATATGAAATCCTTTGAATTGTCAGATAAGTTCCAACGCCGTAGCTTGATACTTCAGCATTCTTGGATCCCGAGCTTCGTAGTCTCCAGTTACTTGATTGACAATCAGTTGAGAGTCGCAGAAGACATGGAGGTCTTCGACTTGCAATTTTGCTGCCACTCTGAGTCCAGCCAGTAGAGCTTCATACTCAGCTTCATTGTTTGTCGCTGGGAAGTTGATCGTGATGGCACTCTCATGCAACACACCGCAGGGAGTAACGAGAACAACTCCTGCACCTGCGCCGTTGCTGTTTGATGCTCCATCGACGTGGTGCTTCCAGACGTCGCCACTAAATAGATTCCATGTTTTCCGAGCTTCATGTTGCTCCAACATTCCATAATCTGGTTGAACCAAAGCTTCTTCGTCGGGTCCACCAGGAGTGAATTCGGCGATGAAGTCGGCCAAAACTTGTGCCTTTATTGCAGTCCGAGGCTCGAAGTGGATGTCGAAATTGGCCAACTCCACTGCCCATTGGGAGACTCGGCTGGAAAGATCTGCCCTCCGAAGGAGATTTTTTAGTGGGAATTCTGTGAGAACAATGATTGGATGCTCCTGGAAGTAAGGGAGGAGCTTCCGAGCCGCTGTTACCAGAGCGAGCATAAGTTTTTCCAAAGGGAAATATCTTGTCTGAGCTGGAAGCAGCGTTTGGCTGGCAAAGTAGATAGGCTGATCCTCGGTGCCTTCGCGTCGGACCAGCGGCGAGCTAATGGCGTGTGGGGAGACGGCAACATAGAGGTATAGAGTCTCAAAAGGCGACGGCTTGACGAGAAGTGGAGCCGAGCTGAGATAAGCTTTGAGTTTAGCAAGTGCTTTGTCACAATCCTCCGTCCATTTGAAGCTCCGTCGGCTCTGCTTCTTTAGTGTTTGGAAGAAGACGTGGCATTTGTCCGAGGAACGACTGATGAATCTGTTATGTGTCGCGGCCATGCCTGTTAGCTTTTGTATCTCCCGAGGAGTTGAGGGAGCCTTCAATTGTTGTACCGCTGAGATCTGGTTGGGGTCGGCCTCAATTCCTTTACGATTTACCAGGTATCCGAGGAATTTTCCCGAGCCGACGCCGAAAGCGCATTTCTCGGCGTTGAGACGTAACTTGAATTTCTTCAAAATTGTGAACACCTCGGCGAGGTGTGCTAGATGGTTTTCAGCTTTGAGACTTTTGACGACCATATCATCGATATAAGCCTCCATGATTTCACCAATGAGTAGGCCGAACAGCAGATAGACCATCCTTTGAAATGTGGCTCCAGCGTTTTTGAGGCCGAAGGGCATCACAAGATAACAGAAAAGACCCTTAGGTGTAATGAAAGCTGTCTTTTCCATGTCGTCTGGGTCCATTGCTATTTGGTGATAGCCTCTATAAGCATCCATGAAGCTTAAACGAGCGTGGCCTGCCGTTGAATCCACTAGTTGGTCTATTTTTGGGAGAGGGAGGCAGTCCTTTGGACAAGCATCGTTCAAATTGGTGTAGTCTACGCAGACCCTCCATTTTCCATTTTTCTTCTTCACTACCACTGGATTGGCAAGCCAAGTGGGGTACTGAACCTCTTTGATAGCCCCTGCTGCGAGGAGTCTATCTACCTCTTCGTTTACTGCTTCGGCGTGAATAGCTGCCGAACGTCTTGGTTTCTGGATTACTGGTTTTGCGGACTTGGAGACATTGAGAGAATGCCGAATGACTTGTGGGTCAATGCCAGGCATCTCGTAAGGGGTCCAAGCAAAGACTTCGATGTTATCCTTAAGGAACTGGACCAGCTCGTCACGCTCGGAATCCGTCAAACTAGAACCAAGCATGAAGAAGCGTGATCCGTCTTCGTTGATTGGTACTTTCACGAGATCTTCAATTGACTTTTGTTCGGCGGGAGCGCCGACATCTTCTAGGACTGGTTTGTCAGGAACTTCTACCCAATGTACTCTCTTGGGGCTCGGCGCCTTTCCCACGGCCGAGACGTAACATTGCTTCGCCTGGACTTGGTCGCCGTGCAGGTCTTCTTGTCGGCCTGTGGACCCGATGTACCGTACCACTTGATGGTAGGTTGAGGCAATGGCTTTGAGAGAATGAAGCCAATTCCGGCCGAGGATCGTATTGCAAGGACTCGGAGTGTCCACAACAATAAACTCCATATTGACGGCAACCGAACCAGTGACAACGGGGAGAATCACTTTGCCGAGGAGCCAGACTGGGGTGCCGCTGAATCCGACTAGAGGAACGGTGCTTGGTACAAGTGATGATTCTGGGATGTTGAGCTCTTTGAAGAGGGACAAGTGTAGGGAGTAAATCCCAAACAGGCACAAAAAGGGCCCGAACACGTTGTACGTGGGACCATGGTATAATTACAATAAGGACAGTCGCCGTACAAGGCGGTGATCGGCGACAGGGACCAGTGATATGAGAAGTCATTGGTCCAGGGAGCCTGTGCTGAGTCAAGGTCCAATAACACGAGAGGAGTATTGGACCAAGAGAATGACAAAAGAGCAATGACATGAGAAGTCATTGGACCAATCAGTTTATTTGGCAACGAAAGTGCCGAACAAGAAGGGATTTGTACGTATAACAGTCCCAGGTGCAGGAAACGTTCCAGAAGGTTCCAGAACAGGGATATTCTGTGAAGGAATAAGATCCCAATAAAATAGGATCTTGGAGAGATACCCAACGGGAATGGGAAGTTCGGCCAGCTATGGAAAGGAGTCCTAGACGGACTAAAGTGATGAACTGATAAGGGAATGAGAATCCGAGATATTCTGGGTTTCCTATACGAGATAGGAAACCTAGGGCAATATGGATACTTGGGCAGCAAGCATCCATGAACCTATAAATATAAAGCAAACTGAGAGGAAAAAGGTACACAAGACATTACAGTTATATACGCATTCTCTTGTGCTTAATTAGGGTTTTTCCATTAGTACGTGATACTAACTTAGGCATCGGAGGGCCTTTGCCATGAGAGGCAAAGGTGCGCTCACCCCTTGTCTGTTTTGCAGATAAGAACTCCAGCGACGCATTAGGGTTCCGGCAAGGTTCACGAAGTAGCCGTTACAATCTTGTGCTGCTTGAACCACTCTTAGTTTTTCTGCACTTACAATTGGCGCCGTCTGTGGGAAACGAAAGAGATCCCTCTAAAAAGCGACCATGATGGAAGAAGACCCAAAGACACCACATGACCCAAAACACCAGTTGGGAGGAGGAGGCGACCAGTCCCCACCGGATCCTCCGAGAAAGCCCGATGGTGGGCAAGCCAAGAAGCCCACGAGCAAGGGTAATCCCCTGACCGTCCATGACGATTCCAAGAATAAGGAGGGAGGGACGGCCACAGGATCCACGAGAAGGAGTAAGTTCCGTCGCGAGGAAGAATCAGTAGCACATTCAAGGAGTGCACACAACCGTGACGATGTCTTGGACAAAAAGTGACAAAAGATCGAAGAGTACGCTCGTCTGATTAAGAAACGAGAGTATGAGATCCAGGAATTGCAACGGATACGAGAACATCCGGAGGATTCTGGACTGTTGCGAAGAAATTCCAGAGGAGACAGGCTGGCAATGGTGGAACACAATAAGGCTCCTTCACGAGGAAGGAGGAGCAGGTCCAGAAGCCCGACCCCGAGAAAGAAAAGAGCTTCTTCACGAAAAAGAAGGAGCATAAGCCTTACCCCCGAAGAGAGAGAGATTAGAAGACACCACCGGGATAGGTACGAGAGGCCTGATTCTGATTGGGAAAATAATACTCCCGAGAAGGCAAAAGAACAAGAGGAAGGAACCATGTCTGCACGAGAAGCAGCACGGAAAGCCCTCAGCAATATAGCTTCATCCCCTTTTGCAAGGAGATTGCAAGAGGCAAAGCTTCCTAGCAGGGTGAAGCACGGGGCATTCGTTCTTTACGAAACAAATACTGATCCCGTGGCTCACATACAGCATTACCGGCAAGCAATGTTCATGCACGACGGAGATGATGCGATCATGTGCAAGATGTTCCCATCGAGTTTGGGAAAGGTAGCTTTGTCTTGGTTCCATAAACTGGGGCCGAACACCATACGCGGATGGAGACAGCTAGCCGAAGAATTTACTGCTCGGTTTCTGACGAGCAGGAAGGCACCAAAAACCTTCGAGAGCCTTTCTGTCATGAAACAAGGTGAGAACGAGCCAATCAGGGACTACGCTAAGAAATACTGGGAGACTTTCAACGAGATTGAAGGTTGCAGTGAGGAGTATGCGATAGCCACCTTCAAGACAGGGTTACCTGTTCGGGGAGAACTCCGTAAGTCCCTGAACATGACCCCAGTAAGTACACTGGCAAGACTGATGGAGCGAATCGAGCAGCATGCCAGAAACGAGGATGACATATTGCGAGAGGACAACAGAGTGGTCGCCGAATAGGCAAAGAGTTTGCCGAAGAGGACAGACAAACTGGAGCCCAAAACCTACAAAAAGAGGAAGGAATACGGGCAGGTTAAGAAAGAGCCGTTCAAAGAGAAACATGCTCCAGACCCTAAGTCTTTCTTTTCAGTGACAACGGTTTGGAAGGAACCAATCTATCGGATTCTTTATAAAATAAAGAATTGTCCATATTTTAAGTGGCCCCCAAGGATGGAGGGAGATAAAGACGCAAAAAGGGCTACGAGTCAGCATTGCAGTTATCACAAAGACTGGGGGCACATGACGGAAGATTGTGAGATGTTCAAGCATCACCTCGATGATCTGGTTTCGCGTGGTTACCTGAAAGAGTTTATTCAGGAGAAGCACAATGGTGCAGAGAAAGCATTGGAGTTGGATTACGAGCAAAATCCAAGGGGCGTAATCCAGGAAAGATCTATTGTTAGGCTTTGATATTCTCCAAAATCTCAGCAAAATCTCTTGGCTCAAAAAAGGCTTGAAATACGGCGATACATGCGTGCTGATACTGCAAGAACCTGGTATCTACCAGAGCAAGTCTGGAAGTAACAGGTAAACCTTTTCTTCCATGGAAAGTAACAGCCAATCTGATTGCTCCAAAGTGAAGATGTGTAAATCCACATATGATACATGGGTTGGCCGCGCCTTATACGAGAAATGAGGTGAGGTTGCTCCAGAGACAAGTGAAACATGACCAGCATGTGATGCAGCTGGAAAGAAACGAGGACGTGAGGGAGAAGAATGCAATGGAGGCATAGTCTTCACGGATGAGGACCTGTGTGGAATCCAGGTGCCACATAATGATGCCTTGGTCATAACCCTACGAATTGGGGAATACGACATAGAAAGAATCTTGGTGGACTCAGGAAGCTGCACAGAGATACTGTACTATGACGCGTTCAAGAAGTTGGGGCTGACACAAACGGATTTGGTGCAGTCAATAACTCCCTTGGTCGGATTCAGTGCAGGAGCAGTCTGGCCCTTGGGCAAAATAACTCTTCCTGTTCGGGCAGGAACGGTCATGCTGAGGACTGATTTCCTAGTGGTAGATGTACCATCTTCTTATAACGCGATTATTGGAAGAACATGGCTACACAAGATGAAGGCGGTTTCTTCCACTTACCATCAGATGGTAAAATTCCCAGGATCGAATGGTATAGAAAGGATAAAGGGGAATCTGAAGGTTGCCCAGCAGTGTTTGATTTCTATAATCAAGAAGGCACCCAAAGCAAAGCTAGTCCAAGCAGTCGAGATCCCGGATCAGCCGACCATTGAGGATGTCGGAGGGGACCCCGCCGAGAAGGTGGTGGAAGGCTTGAAAAAGATCCCGATCAACGAGAATGATCAAGAAAGGTATTTCCTGATTGGGGAGAACCTGAATGAAACCGAGGAAAGAGAATTGGTGGGGTTCCTCAAGGAGCACGTTGATGTGTTTGCTTGGGTACCCGAGGAGATGCCTGGAGTGGATGCAAACGTGATTTGTCACCACTTGAATGTGGATCCACAACATAAGCCTGTGATGCAAAAAAAGAGACGGTCTGCCGTACAGCACGTGGACGCTGTCATCGAGGAGGTGGACCGGTTGCTCGAAGCAAAAGCTATACGGGAGGTATACTACCCAGAATGGTTGTCCAACACTGTGGTGGTAAAGAAGAAAAATGGGAAGTGGCGAGTCTGTGTCGATTTCACCGACTTGAACAAAGCGTGTCCCAAGGATAGCTTCCCCCTTCCAAGAATAGACCAACTTGTTGATGCAACGGCTGGGTATGGGCGGATGAGTTTCCTTGATGCTTATCGAGGGTATCACCAGATAGCCATGTATGGTCCCGATCAAGAGAAGACTTCCTTTATCACACCAAGGGGGCTGTACTGTTATAGCGTCATGCCCTTTGGTTTGAGAAATGCAGGTGCAACATACCAGAGGTTAGCAACGATTATGCTAAAGAAGTTGCTCGGCAAGACCATGGAGGTTAACATAGACGACATGGTAGTCAAAAGCAAGGAAAAAGAGAACCATCTTGTTAATTTGAAGGAAGCCTTTGAGATACTGAGGGAATATAAGCTGAAACTCAACGCCTCGAAGTGTGCGTTTGGGGTAAACTCAGGAAAATTCCTAGGGCATTTGGTGACCATACGAGGGATAGAGGCAAATCCCGATCAAATTACTGCGTTGCAAAAACTCCAAAGCCCGAGGACCACAAAGGAGGTCCAGAGGTTAACAAGGATGGCAGCGGCTCTAAATAGATTCATCAGCAGGTCCAGTGACAAATGTAGACCTTTCTTCCAATTGCTGAAAAAGAGGGAAGGATATGAATGGGGAGCAGAGTGTGAGAAAGCGTTCTAAGACCTGAAGAAGTACTTGGCAGCAGCTCCCCTATTATCCACGCCCGAAGAAGGTGAGTCTTTAACTTTGTACTTAGCAGTTTCTGAACATGCTGTGAGCGCAGTGTTATTGAGGGATAAGGGATCCGAGCAAGTCCCCGTCGATTATGTGAGCAAGACACTGCTGGATGCAGAAACGAGATATCTGCCCCTCGAAAAGTTGGTCCTAGCATTAAGGACGGCGGCGAGAAAATTGCCCTATTATTTCCAGAGTCACAGGGTTGTGGTCTATACTGAATTCCCGTTAAAGTCTTTGCTACGAAAGGCAGACTTCTCGGGACGTATCTCAACTTGGTCGGTCGAGTTAAGCCAGTACGACATAGACTACCAGCCGCGCACCGCAATAAAGGGGCAAGTTCTGGCAGATTTTGTAGCTGAGTTTTCGCCCACGGTGGCTCCCCAGCCTCCTATGAGACAGGAGCAGGGAAAGGAACAAGGGAAGGAGCAAATAACGAGAAAGAAGAAAGCTCCGGCCGAACAAAATCCCATGGAATGGAAATTATTTGTTGATGGTTCTGCGTGTAATACAGGTTTAGGAATTGGGGTAGTACTCTTCCCTCCTGAAGGAGCAATGATGGAGTTGTCCCTTCAATTGGGATTTAGTGCTTCAAATAACGTGGCAGAGTATGAGGCACTCTTGGCCGGGCTAAGGAGTGCAAAGACCCTGAAGGTAAAAAGAATACGAGTACATTGTGATTCACAACTTGTGGTGAATCAGTTGTCCGGGGAATACGAGGCTCGGAACGAGAAGATTGTTGCCTACGTGATGGCCGCCAGAGATCTGCTAGACACTTTCGAAAAGGTGTATATTGAGCAAATAAGTTCTGGGCAGAACGCCCATGCTGACTCTCTTACCTGGTTGGCTGCAGCTGTACCAACAGAATTCAAAAGACGTGTGGCAGTAGATTACCTTGCTGAGCCGAGCATTGGAAGAAGTGTGGAGTTGGTCTTGGACGTGAACCAATGACCAAGTTGGATGGATCCAATAGTGGGGTTCCTACGAGATGGGACACTCCCCACAGACAAAAAGGAGGCTCACAAGATAAAAATAAAATCTGCACGATTTTGGCTGTCACCAGAAGGGAAGTTGTACAGAAAATCTTTCACTGGTCCATACTTACTTTGTGTGCACCCAGAGATGGTGCAGAAGTTCCTCCACGAGATCCACGAGGGAACATGTGGAAGTCATGCTGGGGGTAGGTCCATTGCCCACCGAGCAATAACCCAAGGGTACTGGTGACCTCACATGCAGGAAGATACAAAGGTGTATGTAAAAATTTGTGAGAAGTGCCAGAAATTCTCACCAATGATCCGAACACCAGCCGAGGATCTGGTGCCTTTAACAAGTCCTTGGCCCTTCGCACAATGGGGGATGGACATCGTGGGTCCACTTCACAAGGCAACAGGAAATAGGAAATTTCTGTTGGTAGCAACAGACTATTTCACCAAATGGATTGAAGCTGAACCACTGGCTAAGATCACTGAGCCTATGATAGAAAGGTTCGTGTGGAAAAGCATAATCACCCGGTTTGGGGTCCCTTATTCCCTGATTACGGATAATGGGTCCCAATTTCAGAAAAAGTTTAAGGCTTTTTGTGCCCAGTATGGGATAAGGAATTATTACTCTACCCCAGCCTACCCACAGAGTAATGGGCAGGCGGAAGCGTCCAACAAAACTATACTTGATGGGATCAAGAAGAGGTTGGACAAAGCAAAGGGCAAGTGGCCCGATGAATTGCCTCTGGTTTTATGGACGCACCGAACAATGCCTAGGAGGTCTACGGGAGAGACCCCCTACTCATTAGCATATGGAACAGAGGCTGTAATTCCGTTAGAGGTTGGTCTGCCAACCAACAGGACCACTTTGGTTGAAAGTGGAGGCAATGACAGAGCCCTGGAAATAGAATTGGACCTTGCCGAGGAACGTAGAGAAAGGGCGCTGGTGCACTTGGCTTCTTATCAGGAGCAGCTGATGAAAAGCTATAACAAAACTGTCCATCCACGAGAGTTTGGTGTAGGGGACCTTGTGCTTCGAAAAGTGCTCGGCAATACCAAGGTGGCCAACGAGGGCAAGTTGGGGGCAAACTAGGAAGGCCCATATCGAGTTACAGAAGTTGTGGGCATTGGGGCTTATCGATTGGCGGACCTGGACGGGAACCCGGTGCCGAGGCCATGGAATGTCCACAATTTGAGGAAGTTTTTCGTTTGAAAAGACTTCAGTTTATTTTTTATCCTGTTTTTAGGATGCATATCGTTATTGTGTAGGGATTATGAACAAAATTCCTTTGTTTTTTAATTTGTTAATTGCAAGGGGTATGCGTAACGCCCCCTTGAGTTTTTGAATTATGAATAAAATTCTGCGTTTTTAGTATAAAAACACTGTCTTCTGTTTTGTTTAGTATAAATACGAAGTTAGGGCCTGATTCTTGCTCCTCACTTCGTATTGGGGAGCAGAGGGATAGGTTTATGCCAAATACGAATATATTTGAGCAGATTCAAAACTTTGCAAGTACGAATATACTCGATTACGAACACAGGTATGAACAAACCTGGTGTGCATACGTGAATGTACACAGTTTTCCCAAATACGAAAATATTTGGATAAACTAAGTATGAATACACTTAGACTTACGTACGAACGTTTGGCGTGCATACGAAAATATGCATAGCTTCCCCAAATACGAAAAAATTTGGGAATCTAAGCACGAATAAACTTAGATAGTCCAAAACCAATGAAAAATGGGGAGCAAACGAATGTATGCAAACTTATCTAAGTATGAACACACTTAGAATTATTTCCAAGTACAAGGAAAAACTTGGACAGCATACGAATACATACGATATTGTCTAAAGTACGAATACACTTAGGACTTTTTCCAAATACGAGGGTAACTCGGAGAACATACGAAAACATGCTGTTCAGTGGTATGAATAAACTTGGGTAGCATAGGGATGCACCCCAGCAAGATAAAAAAGAAGAAGAGAGAAAACACTCAGAAACACCTAAGTACGAGATACTTGGGCAATCGAAATTAAAACGGTTGGCCACGAAAAAGACCACCAGCAATGATAAGAAGCCACGAAGGGCCAAATACTTAAGTTAAAAGTATTGAAATGTATCTGTGCCACGCAGGGCAAACTTACGGCCACGCAGGGCCACCATAAGTATCCAAAAAAAAAACATGATTGGGAAAAGTTCCATGAGAAGGGAAGTCATACCTGCTGGTTAAACGGTAGGGTTCTCGACGGTAGGATTCTCGACGGTGGGGGAAGGAATCTGTGCAGGAGTAGCTTCAGTGTTTGTGCCCTCGTCAGTTGGACCTCCACTGGCTTCCTTTTGGCCAGGGTGGGTCTCTTCCACATTTATGACAGCTTCTGCATCTTGATGCTCGGAGGCATCAGTATTGAGCCCCTCATTGAGATTATCCCCTTCCTCAACATATTCCTCCTCGTCTTGGGCCACCATGGTGCTCGGAAGATTAATTTCCGTCCATAGGGGAGAAGACTCAGCCGTGCCAGACTTCCTGAGGCCAGCAGTCCACCCAGCAGCAAATATCTGATCCTGGATCCCAGGCATCTGGCCTTTGTAGCTCTCAGTAGCTACATTGATTCCTTCATTGTAGCCCTGTTGGTAGGACGCCTTGGCCTCGCCTTTGCTCGCTTCCAGCTCTATCAAGGTATGGTTCAGACTATCTTCAGCACCATCCAGCTTAGTCTTGAACTCATTTGCTGCACTTCGAGCCTGGTTCCTCTCTCTCTCAGGCCGGGCAACTGTGGTGAGGAGCTTGGCATTGTCACTGGCCAATTTTGCGCGCTGGGGCTCTGAGTGGCCCATCTTTTGGGCCATGGCCACCATCTTTTGCGTAGCCTAAGCATATTGTTAGTGGCTCAGTAATACAGCTGGGAAAGGGCCAAGTTATAAGAATAAAAGAAAAGAGGATCTACCTTAAAGCTGTGCACCATAAAAGACCCGAGCAGGTTGTCCGGCGAATTGACCACCTCCTTCTGCATGTCCCCGGAAGCATGAGAGCTTGGGATAGGGCCAGTGCAGTCCCTTCAGGCTCCACACTATCCCGGACAGTGACAGTCCTGTTGCCGTGAGTGAATTGGGGAGCCCAGATTGGAGTTTGGGTTATGGGTGTCTGAGTCGAGGGCCCCCCAGGCGCTTCCAAGCGCGGGCGTTTGTCCCTGTGGCTAGCCTCAAGTTCCTCGGGAGAAAATCCAGGGGGAGCGTCAAGTTGTGTTGTTCCTCGGCGGCCATGCGAAGGCGCCGGACTCTGGGAGCGACCTCGGCCACGAGCAGTGCCGCGGCCTCTTCCTCGGCCAGCTATTGTGAGGAGGCTTTTGAGGTTGATTGGCTGGTTCATCTCTTGAGAATGTGGGGATGGGGAATAACCGTCGGATGATGTGGATGCTTCCTCGACAATTTCCACAGATGCACTACGGAACGGAGGAGTCCGAGAACGCCTTTCCTCTTCTATTGCTCGGGCTGTGCGGGCTGTGCAGCAGCAGGTCCAGGAATTGGTGGGTCGTCGGCTGCACGGATGCGCCGGTCAATAAAGCCCCCGTATGACGCCCTGTAACTCAGGAGCACCTGTGCTGCTCTTGCTCGGCCAGCCAGATAGGTGCCCTCACCGTTGAAATTTAGGGCCTGATTGATATGTGCTACATGAACTTGGGGGGTGATAATGGCGTGCCCTTGGTTGAAGTTTTCGGCTGCGACACGAGAAGTTAACAGTTAGAAAATAAGTGATCATAACGCAATATGAAAAATTGCTAAGTAAATTCTACGAGGAAAAAAGAACTAACGTGGTTGCCCGAATCTGTGAGGGGCATGGAATCCTATCACTCTGCCATCCTCATTCCTGGGCTCGAAGTTCCCAATAACGATAAGAAAATCATCGTCGTCTCCACGAGCGGAGTCAGGCAATTCGAGCACGAGACGTCTCCTGGAATCTCTACTCTTTAAATAATAGGTTAAGGCATCCTTGGTCCGAGAGATGCTATACAGATGATGAATATCGTGCAAGCCTATGGACGTGCCTAACATCTGATTTAGGGCATTGATGCCCATAACGACGCGAAAGAAATTGGCAGACACCTGCATTGGTGATAACCTATCGAAAGCTAGAACTTGCCGGAGTAATGGGGCCATGGGGAATCTAACGCCACCCTCTATGATGGCGACTACGGGGATGTGAAGGATATCGTTGTCAGGGCTCTCACGGAGGGCATCCTCGTGGGCCAGTACAGTGGCAACATTGTCAGGGATCTCGTAACGAGATTTGAATGAGGCCATGGTTTGAGGAGTGTTACAGTGTCGTCTGAAACGCCCCATCTGTTTAGGCGGTGGGATTAGAGCAAATTTGCAGAAGCAATGGGTACGAAGAAACCCTAAATATGGATAAAGGAAAGCCCTAAAGCAACGAGAAAGAGGGGGTAAAAGAGGAACGACGACTTACGAGTATGGCGATCGAAGTTCTAAGTACACAAATGAAGGGCCTTGGAGACGATAAACAAAGCTTCAATGGCGGGAGCATAGTGGCTTTGTTTTGCAGAGGGAACTTAGGAATAGAAATGAGGGTTCGAATTGGGACGAAAACCCAAATATACCCTGATAAGTGGGGTGGCGTATGTGAAACGTCACTCCAGACGCCGTTTGGGCGTTTCGTTCCCCAAAAGGTGTGCATCCGCATTTAATGCGAACGGTACGATAAGCGCCATATGTAAAGTAAGGGGCAGGAAACGTCTTGGAGAGCCCAAACGATTAGACGTTTTGCTTGAACTAATGATGATCTCTGCACCAACTTTAAGGAATAAAGGGTGTAGGCGCAAAAGAAATGTTGCTCGGATCTTGAGAAGCTTTGCTTGTCATATTAAGAGTAAATAACGAGTAAAGCTGGGGAGCAATTGTAGGGAGTAAATCCCGAACAGGCACAAAAAGGGCCCGAACACGTGGTACGTGGGACCATGGTATAATTATAATAAGGACAGTCGCCGTACAAGGCGGTGATCGGCGACAGGGACCAGTGATATGAGAAGTCATTGGTCCAAGGAGCCTGTGCTGAGTCAAGGTCCAATAACACGAGAGGAGTATTGGACCAAGAGAATGACAAAAGAGCAATGACATGTGAAGTCATTGGACCAATCAGTTTATTCGGCAACGAAAGTGCTGAACAAGAAGGGATTTGTACGTATAGCAGTCCCAGGTGCAGGAAACGTTCCAGAAGGTTCCAGAATAGGGATATTCTGTGAAGGAATAAGATCCCAATAAAATAGGATCTTGGAGAGATACCCAACGGGAATGGGAAGTTCGGCCAGCTATGGAAAGGAGTCCTAGAAGGACTAAAGTGATGAACTGATAAGGGAATGAGAATCTAAGATATTTTGGGTTTCCTATATGAGATAGGAAACCTAGGGCAATATGGATACTTGGGCAGCAAGCATCCATGAACCTATAAATATAAAGCAAACCGAGAGGAAAAAGGTACACAAGACATTACAGTTATATACGCATTCTCTTGTGCTTAATTAGGATTTTTCCATTAGTACGTGATACTAACTTAGGCATCGGAGGGCCTTTGCCACGAGAGGCAAAGGTGCGCTCACCCCTTGTCTGTTTTGCAGATAAGAACTCCGGCGACGCATTAGGGTTCCGGCAAGGTTCACGAAGTAGTCGTTACAATCTTGTGCTGCTTGAACCACTCTTAGTTTTTCTGCACTTACAACAAGTACATGATCTCAGCCGAGCTCCCCTGATCCACAAGGACCCTTTTAACCGAATGAGTGGAGATCTGCACTGTCACCACCAAGGCGTCGTTGTGGGGAGTCTGCACTGGTTCGAGATCTTTATCGGTAAACGTGATTGACCAAGGGCGTTCGGACGTCCTAGGCCTCTTGAGAGTTGTAGAGATAGAAAAAATTTCTGCAGATTTTTTGGCCTTATCCAGCTCAGACCGAAGCTGCTGTGCTCCTTCCTTGGTTACTGGCCCATGGATTACGTTGATGACGCCGACTGGTCGTGGAATTTGATTTTGACCCCCAGTGTTCGGCTGGCGCCTCGGTGTTTTGGTCCAGTCGATGTGATCATCCAAGAGTCCTTGAGCTGCCAGATTTTCCAAGAGTGCCTTGTATGGGGCGCAGGCCGTTGTGTAGTGTCCAAGCTCGTTGTGATAGGAACATCTCTTTCGAGTGTTGTCGTTCCTTGCTTCGGTGTTGAGCTTGGGTGGGTTCGGCCATACAAAGAACGGCTCGCGCTCCAAGGTTCGTAAAGGGAAGTAGATTGGCTCTTTGAATACCATCGTCTCGGCTACATAGTCGTGATCCTTTGGAGCCTTCTTGCTTGCAACTTTTACCGTGTTGACCTGCTTCTTAATTTGGTTATGTGACGGCTACTGGTTTTGGTGCAGAAATTTGAGGGGTAGGAATGTGGAGTTGCTGAAGGATGGCTGAGTTTTGTCCGCCTTGAAGTTCTCGCTCGGCAAGGAACTCCTCGTAAGAGCAGAACTGCTCAACCGTCCTCATTAGTTCATTCATCCCGTGGGGTGCCCGAATTGCCAGTTCATCCAAGATTTTGCTTCCAGTCTCCAACCCATTCTTGAAATTTCTTGCTGCCCAGTACTGGTCAACACCTGGTATCTCATTGAACAACTGCCAGTAACGCTCGGCGTACTTCCGAAGAGTCTCGCCGGGCCTCTTTTTCATTTGAGCCAAGGCGTCTTCCTCTTTGGCTTGTTTGTTGCTTGTGATGAACCTGTAGTTGAAGGCTCTTTCAAGCTCCTTGAAGCAATGGATTGATCCTGCCTCCAGCTAATTGAACCACAGCAGGCTGAGGCGTCCGAGGCTTGAGGGGAATGCTTTGCACATGATGGCGTCGTCGTCGATGACGTAGGAGATGGTGCTTCGGTAGCTGATGAGGTGGGTGTAAGCCTCGGTTGAGCTGGGATCGAATTTCTGAAATTTCGGCAGGTTTTGCTTGAATTTTGGCCGAGAAGGGAGAATCGGTCAATTTTTTCAGCTGATACTCGTGTGTTGGCCGAGGCGGGCGTCTGTCTTTGTCACTCCGAGACTTTTTATAGGCTCGGTAGTCTCTATCTCTGTCGGCAGCTTCGTCTTGCCGACGCTGGTATGTCCTTTCCCTTTTGTCGATGGGGATCTTCAGCCGATCCGCATCAAGGAGATTTTCTGTACGATAAACCTTGCGTCGACTCGGTTGTTCGTCGTGCCGAACGACAACACTCACACTCTTTTCCCGAGGGAAACTTCGTGGGTTTCTTGAGTTTACCGTGCGTCCGAGGTGAGTATCTTCCCGAGGGAAATCTTCTTGTTCAGGAGGGAAATTTCAGGATCCTTGCCGTTCCTTCTAGACGTTTGGCTCTTCCACCGTCCTGGATGGTGTGGAATTAGGGCCAAATTGTTTTCGTTGTCATGAAACTCAACCGTATCATAACTTTGGGATTGAGAGTATTCGTCGCCAGCCGACGAGCTTGAGTAAGTTGTGTAAGGGCTCCCTTCCCTTCTTGTTTTTCCACCTCTGTATCCCGCACCACAACCGAGATGCTTATGAACCGGAGAACGTTGCTGCCCGAAGCGAGCGCTGTCCCCGGCCCGATTGTCCGTTAGTGGTGGGTCCAGGCGGTTGTACACCGAGACTCGATGCGGTTCTCCTTCACCGACCAGATGAGGTGGTGGTGGTAGGTTTCCTCGCCAGCGCCTTCCCTAAGAGCCCGAATGGGAGGCAGCAGGGTGTTCGTTTGCTTTGATTCTAGCCATCTCCATTTTGAGCATGGCTACATCAGCGTTGGTTTGTTCTTGCTGCTGCTCCAGCATCTGGACGTACGCCAGTCCGTCCTCGCTTAGCCCCACCGGACGCTGAACTGAGGTACTAACGCCAGGAGGGGTAAAGCCAGGAGGATGAGATAGGGAGGCAGTATGGACGCCTGTGTCTGAAAGGATCAAAGAAGGGTTGAGGGTTTGAAAGGGAGGTGGTGCTCCGCCCATTTTCTAGGGTGGAAAAGTGGTGGAGCTGTGGTGGGAGAGGGTTCTTTGTCAAGGAATGAAAGGATGGGCAACGGAGGAGCCGCCGTGGATCAGAAGGTTGCGTGTTCGATTCACGTCGGGTTCACCAAATTGTGGGGCTCCTTTTTGGATGGTTCGATCACCTTCACTCTGGGGTTTGGATCTTGCTCTCAATCTTCCTCGATCCTGCAAAACAAAGCACGACTAAAGACCACACCGGAGGTTCTCCGGGATGGCCCTCCGGTGCAAGAACCAGAACACTTGCAAAGATAGGAGGAAAGATCTAGAGCTAGGGTTTTTGAGCTGTGTTTTAAAAACGTACCTCTTCCAGGAGGCATAACAGTGTATTTATAGGGAACGTCCAGCTTGATCTCCAAGATCGTACGCATGCCTGCCACGTGTCGGCTGACGTGCTCCCTACGTCACCTTTTAGGGTTTTGTAACCGTTTAGCGAGTGAGCTGGCCCCTTCACGTGGTACCATCGACCTGGTAACCGTTCGGCCGATGTCACTATCGTCATCATGGCCACGGTGGCATTCCCACGTGAATGAGAGAGGATCATGGCCCCCACATCCGTTCAAAGCCGAAGATGTGCCGACAATCAAAGAGTCGGCAAGCCGAGAAGATATCCATCGTGAAAGATATCAGGAGGTAATGCTCATCCCTCGGCAAGCCGAGGCGGATAAATATCTCTTTGGGTCAAATTGGACCATAGGTAAGCCGAGACGTCGTAGTCGTCACCATGGAGAGATCCGTACCGTCGGTAAACCGAGGCGCCGTTAGCATTGCCTCGGGGTAAGACCGTCGGTCCTGTGGCTCGGCATTACGCTCGGTGTAGCCCGAGCCATCTGACTCGGCCTGCTACACGTGATAATTGAAATGGGGTTGCAGAGATATTTCAAGGAATAAGGGAAAAATAGTGACATTTCATATTTTTTCAGGGTTTGTCAATGTAATTTACCCCTAAATTAAATGCTAACCGAATTTCTTTGTCGAGAGTGTTTTATTTGGTTACAAGAAGAGAAAAATGCGAAGAAAGGGTATTGTAGACTTCATTTCGTTTAAAAAAATTGTTTAATAAGAGAAGGGAAAATGAGAGAGAACAACTGAGAACATTTAGACTAAAAGGACAAGGAAATAGCATCCGTGTTCAAAAGAACACTATTGTCCAATTCGAGATCCCAAAACTAGGATTAGCAAGAAACCAATCAAAGGATACCCCTATGGGACGTAGCCCATCCAAGTAGGCCGAAAACCAAATACTCTATATGGGTCTAAAATCCAGATTATATAAACTAGAGGCTGGGGCACACGTGATGCGTGTGCAAGTCGAATTTTCACAATATTTCTGAAAATTTGATCAAACAATAAGTGGGAAGCATTTTTACAAAAATGTTGTGAAAATTCGACTTGCACACAAATCACGTGTGCCTCGGCCTCTAGTATTAACTTATTGTGATAGATAAACAACAATTAAATTCTCAAAAAATCAATCAAATTGTTATATACTGTAGTAACAATTAACATGTATATACATATCTATACATAGACGCCGGAGCACACGCGATGCATGTGCAAGTCGGATATTGACAAAATTTGTCAAACTTCGATCAAACAATATAAGTAGGAAGCATTTGTACAAATTTTGTCAAAATCCGACTTACACAGGCATTAACTATGCCCCCGTCTCTAGTAGAATGTTAAGGGTAATTTAAGTAGGTAATTAGGGGAAATTAACATTTGACACAACGACACTATCTATATCATATGCAAATGTAGTTGAAGAAAAAAGCCACTCAATCCTCAATATTAAAATTCTTAGAATTTTGAGGGATTTTTTAAAAGGGAAAATGACGGCTCAGGACGTGTTTTGATAATTAATACCCGCCAAGGACATGCTAAGAACATTTGTTAATGGTGAAAATGTCCTTGGCGGGTATTAATTATCAAAACACGTCCTTGGCCGTCATTTTCCCTTTTTAAAAACAAAATGAGAGAGAGAGAAACGTGAGTGGAGAGAGAGAGACGTGGGGGAGAGAGGAAAACGTGGGAGAGGGAGAGTTGTGAGGATTAAATATTGAGAAAAAATTATACTATACTCCTCGGACATCGTCACGTGGTACTCTAAATTCATTTTTACATATATACTATGTCTTTTAGTTCATAGAATGAAACCAATGCTAGCGTAATCTTTTTATTAACTAGTGTTGTGCCCGTTTGATGCACGGAGCAGAAAAAAATGCTTTCAAGCCAGAGTATCATCGGGTTATACCGGAATTTCGGGGGCGTGAACTTGAGGATCCGTATACTCACATTCGGGAGTTCGAAACCATTGTAAGCACCTTTGTGACAACTCCGGGGCAATTGGACCAAGCGCGGTTGAAGTTGTTTTCGTTTTCTCTTAAGGATAAGGCCAAGCAGTGGTTCCATTCGTTGAAGCCTCAGTCCTTGCGTACTTGGAGGGAAGTTCAGGATGTGTTTACTCAGAAGTACTTTCCGGTCAGCCGAACCAAGCTTCTCATGGATCAAATTGCGAACTTCAAGCAGAAAGATGGGGAAATCTTTTACAAGTATTGGGAGCGATATAAGGATCTTCTTGCGACCGTGCCACACCACAATTATCCAATGTATTTGGTGATTAATTACTTCTATGTGGGATGCAATCAACAAGCCAAGCAACTTCTCGACACTATGGGAAGCGGTGATTTTTTGGGGAAGGATCCGGAAGCCGCATGGGAATTCTTGGATGCATTGGCCGAACGAGCTCAAACTTGGGAATTCATCGACCCGGGGGACCAAGCCATGCGAAATCAAGGACCCGGAGGTTCCGGCAAGTTTTCAGTGAGTGAGCATACTATGTTCGAGTCAAAACTAGATGAATTGTCAACTAAGTTGGATAAAATGAAGTTGGATGCGATCCAAGCGAAACCGGTGAAAGAGGTGAAGGAGGTGCGTCAAGTTAAAGAAGTGTGTGTCGTTTGCGAGACCGTGGGCCATTCAACAGACAATTGTCCTACCATTCCCGCCCTCCGGCTCCATTATAGTCAACTCCCTCAGGAAGAAGTTTGTGCAGTAAACCAACGGTGGGATCCATACTCGAACACTTATAATCCGGGATTGAGGTCCAATCCGGCTTTCCGCTGGAATAATCAGAATGAAGCAGGGTCTTCTTCGACTACACAAGCTCCGCCTCCGGTTCAGAATCAAACGTGGCGACAACCTCAGTTTCAGGGCCCACCTCGTTTTCCGACAAGCCAAGGACCGCCAGGGTTTATTTCATCGGGCCAATTCCAAGGGTAGAATCAGAATCAGTTTCAGCAGCAAGCACCACCGCCTCGTCGAACTTTGGAGGATACAATGAACAATTTCTGTCAAATGCAGATTACTCCCAATGAGCAAACCACTCAAGCCATGAACGACATAAGGACTCAGATGGGGAAATTGACAACGGCTATCGGTTTATTACAACAAGAGAGAGGGAAACTTCCCACTCAACCTTTGCCTAATCCACAAGGTCAACACTTGGTTGGTAGCTCTTCGGTGCCTTTCCCCGAGCAAGCCAAAGCCATTATTTCTCTACGAAGTGGGAAGACGGTCGATAATGCTCAAGTGGAGCCGCCAGTGTTGGTTCCTATTCCAACACCACCTAAGCCGATAACGCCAATTGGGGAATCTCCCAATC
The DNA here is from genome assembly GCA_018127125.1 of Rhododendron griersonianum. NCBI lineage: Eukaryota > Viridiplantae > Streptophyta > Magnoliopsida > Ericales > Ericaceae > Rhododendron > Rhododendron griersonianum. The sequence continues at coordinate 23,652,553 of CM030800.1, forward strand.
AAGCTCCTGCAGAGGAGGAGAAAGGCAAGGCGACAGAAAGCAATGTCCCGCCTACCTTTACCGTTCCCGCCCCATTTCCCAATCGGTTGAGAACAACGGCCAAGCCCAATCTCAAATCGGATATTTATGACGTGCTTTTAAGCAAGTGACGGTCAATCTTCCTTTACTTGATGCCATCAAGCAAATTCCGTCTTACGCCAAGTTTTTGAAGGATCTTTGTACCCACAAGCGTAAGTTGCAAGTGCAAAAGAAGGTTTTCTTGACCGAGCAAGTGAGCTCGCTTTTCCAATCGGCCCTTCCGCCCAAGTACAACAATCCGGGGTGTCCGACAATATCTATCACTATTGGGGGAAAAGTTGTTGAGAAGGCGCTTCTTGATTTGGGCGCAAGTGTAAATCTCTTGCCTTATTCGGTGTATGAGCAACTCGGTTTGGGAGAAATGAAGCCTACGAGGGTGACTTTGCAATTGGCGGATCGGAGTATCCGCGTTCCAAAAGGGGTGGTTGAAGACGTTCTTGTTCAAGTTGATCAATTTGTTTATCCAGTCGATTTTGTGGTTCTTGATACGTGTCCAGTGCCGGCAGCTCAGTCTTCTGTTCCAATTATTCTCGGGCGGCCTTTCTTGGCAACATCCGATGCCGTGATCCATTGTCGGGATGGCCGGCTCAATATGAGTTTTGGGAATATGAAGATACAGGTCAACATGTTCCATATTGGTAGTCAAATGAGGGACGATGAGGATGTATGCGGTGTTAGCTTGATTGATTCATTAGTTCAAGAGCATGTGAACGATTTCATTTGCACGGATGAGTAGGAGTTAGCACTTACTTCTGCCGAGGCCGATTTTCTTGATGCTTCCGAGGTTGCTTACTTATGTTCTTTATTGGATGAGGAGGATGTTTGTGGTATTAACCCTTGGGTTCCAAAGTTTGAGGAGTTGCCTCCTATTGACAAGCAAGCCGTTCCGTCGTGTGTGGAGTCGCCAACACTCGAGCTTAAGCCGTTACCGGATAAACTTAAGTACGCCTATCTTGGCGATTGCCAAACATATCTGGTGGTGATTTCCTCTTCTTTAAGTGAGCCGCAAGAGTTGGAATTGCTAGCTTTGCTACGGGAGCATTCCAAGGCCATCGGGTGGTCTATCGCCGACATCAAGGGTATTGACGCCTCCCTTTGCTCTCACCGCATTTATATGGAAGATGATGTAAAACCGTCCCGCCAACCTCAAAGGCGTTTGAATCCAATTATAAAGGATGTAGTTCGAGCGGAAGTGCTTAAGTTGTTGGATGTTGGGATTATTTACCCAATAGCGGATTCCAAGTGGGTGAGCCCGATTCAAGTGGTGCCAAAAAAGTCTGGGGTGACAGTGGTGAGAAACGACAAGGATGAGCTTATCCCGACAAGAGTGCACACCGGTTGGAGGGTGTGCATTGATTATCGGAAGTTGAATGCAAGTACGAGAAAGGATCACTTTCCTCTTCCCTTTATCGATCAGATTTTGGAAAGGGTGGCCGGCCATGAATTCTATTGTTTCCTTGACGGGTATTCCGGATACAATCAAATTGAAGTAGCGCTGGAGGATCAGGAAAAGACCACATTCACGTGCCCATTTGGGACCTTTGCGTATCGTCGTATGCCGTTCGGGCTTTGCAACGCCCCCGGTACTTTCTCGAGGTGCATTATGGGTTTGTTTAGTGACATGGTGGAAAAGATCATGGAGGTGTTTATGGATGATTTCTCGGTTTTTGGGGATTCTTTTGGGGCATGCTTGACCAATTTGGACTTGTGCTCGCTCGTTGTGAGGAGAAGAACCTAGTTTTGAATTGGGAAAAGTGCCACTTTATGGTGACTGATGGTATCGTACTTGGCCATATTGTTTCTTCGAAGGGAATTGAAGTTGATTGGGCAAAAATTGATTTGATTGGCAACCTCCCAACGCCGAAGTGTTTGAAGGATGTGCGGTCTTTCTTAGGGCATGCCGGATTCTATAGGCGGTTTATCAAAGATTTCAGTTCTATTGCCCGGCCGTTGTGTCATTTGCTCGCTAAAGATGTGCCTTTTAAGTGGTCTCCGACTTGTGAAGCCGCCTTTGTCACGCTCAAGGCTAGCCTCACCTCCCCACCTATTGTATGGGCGCCGGATTGGGATTTGCCTTCCGAGCTTATGTGCGATGCCAGTGACTATGCTGTCGGGGCCGTATTGGGTCAACGCCAGGGGAAGGAGCCGTATGTGATTTATTATGCGAGCAAGACGTTGAACGAAGCTCAAATGAATTATTCTACAACCGAAAAGAGTTGTTGGCGGTAGTCTTTGCGTTAGACAAGTTTCGATCTTATTTGGTGGGTGCTCTGATCACGGTTTATACCGACCATTCGGCGCTCAAGTATCTTTTCACTAAGCAAGATGCCAAGGCAAGATTGATTCGGTGGATTTTACTTCTACAAGAGTTCGATATTACAATTAGGGATAAAAAGGGTGTTGAAAACGTGGTGGCCGATCACTTGTCCCGTTTGGAGTTTGACGATCACACGGCTCACATTCCGATCGGTGATTCTTTTCTCGACGAGCAATTGTTTGCAATCTCCTCGGCTCCGTGGTATGCTGATATTGTCAACTACTTGGTTACCGGGTTGATGCCGGCTCATTGGAATGTTCAAGAGAAGCGCCGGTTCTTGGCGGAAGTGAAACGGTTCACCTTCGACGACCCATACCTCTTTAAGTATTGTGCCGATCAATAGGTTCGACGTTGTGTGCCCGATTCCGATCAACAAACTGTGATTAAATTTTGTCATACGGAGGCTTGTGGGGGTCACTTCTCGTTCCGAAAAACCACGGCGAAGATTTTGCAATGTGGGTTTTATTGGCCGAAGTTGTATAAGGATACGTTTGCCTTTTGTCGGGATTGTGCTCGGTGTCAATTGTTGGGATGTGTAACGCAGAGGAATGAAATGACACTCTCGCCTATATTGATTATCGAGGTTTTTGACTGCTGGGGTATCGATTTCATGGGGCCTTTTCCTACGTCTTTCGGGTACCTTTACATCTTGTTGGCGGTTGACTACGTGAGTAAATGGGTCGAAGCCATTCCCACTCGCACCAACGATGCAGCGGTTGTGGTTGAATTTCTACGGGAGTATATTTTGGCACGGTTTGGGATGCCGAGGGCTATTATCATTGATCAGGGGTCCCACTTTTGTAACCGGTCATTTGCTGCTTTGATGAGGAAGTATTCTATTGTACACAAAGTTTCCACGGCGTACCATCCTCAAACCAACGGTCAGGCGGAATTGGCAAATCGGGAGATCAAGAACATCTTGGAGAAGACGATTAATCCTACCCGCAAGGATTGGTCAACTCGTTTGGTCGTTGCTTTGTGGGCTTACCGTACTGCGTACAAGACTATATTGGGAATGTCTCCGTATCGGCTTGTCTATGGGAAAGCGTGCCACTTGCCGGTGGAGCTTGAGCATAAAGCGTATTGGGCGATTAAGAAGCTCAATTTCAATATGGCTAAAGCTGGTGCTCGCCACAAGCTGCAGTTGACGGAGGTCGAGGAATTGAGGTACAATGCTTACGATTATTCTAGTGCTTATAAATCTAAAATCAAAGCTAAGCATGATAAGAAAATTGTGATTAAAAACTTTGTGCCCGGTCAAAATGTGTTATTGTATAATTCACGGTTGCATCTCCATCCTGGTAAATTAAGGTCCCATTGGGCCGGCCCTTATGTGATACGAACTGTTTTCCCTCATGGGGCAATTGAAAATGAAAGCATGCAAAATGGTTCTACTTTTAAAGTCAACTGCCAGAGGCTTAAGCCTTTTCTTGGCGGTTTTGAAGTTGGTGAACCTGACGAAGATTTGGCCGATCCAGTTTACGCGGATGGCCCGTTAGTTTAGTTTGTGTGACTTGTATTTGCACGGGGAGTGAAAGCGTAACCGCTGAACTTAATTGTTTGTCGGACCCGGCCCCTTGACTTAATTGTAGGGGGTACCCTCCATTGACTTGGGTATATGTAGCTTCGCACGCCGCTACTAAAATAAGGATCGTGTGCCCAGCTCCGGTTCGAAGGGTAATTCTTTTTAATATTAGTGACATAGGACTTTCATTAGCTCTTCTGATAGGAGTGATTCACCGTGCACCACTCACGTCTTCCAGATTAGCCCCATCGGGGGCGGTATAGATCATAGGTTAGACCTTGGTAATCCCGTGCTCCATAACCGCACTTGGCTCTATCTTGTGCCTGCCTAGTTACGATCTTAGGGGACGCTGGACTTAATTGTTTGGCGGAGTCCAGCGGTGATTTGGACGCTCCGAGCTCTGATATTAACTCTATGCATGTTTGTACATATTGTATATAGTTCTTTCCTTGTTTTGTTTGTTTTCTATGTTTCGGGATTTTATCACTAAGAGATTTCACCAATGCATCATTGCATCGGGCTTTTATTAGCCCTTCCTTGTGGTAGTTTGCCGTTAATGATCCGTGCTCTCCGAGATTGTCCCTATCGGTGGCAACTTAGGTCTTTAGGTGAGTTTTGCTTTTGTCTTTTGTCTCACTTTGTTTTGACCAAGGGAACGCTGGGCTTCATTGCTTGGCGAGGTCAAGCGGTTAATTTTACCATGGGCATGATGTAACATACTTGATGGTCTAGTATAGCCACCCGAGTTTTATCTCTTCGGTGAGACTTGGGAAGAAAAGTATGACTCGTAAGATTGCGTGAAAATCGGGTGGTGTTCTTTGTTGTTTTTCTGTATATATGTTTGTTGGCGCCCGGATAACACAAGCCGGGCGGTTCTAATGTCATTTGCCTGCTGGTAGGTCCTTTGTACAATTCCGCTTCTGCAGGGTTAACATGCTACCACACCAGCCTTGGTGGTTTGGGTCTACCGTTGGAGTGATTGAGGCATTCAGGAGCCCTAAGCATGGGTGCGATTACGTGTCGCGGTTGTTAGTCCGAAAAGCTTTGACTATGGCCCTGTGTGACTAGCTTGTGGTTCCGGCCGAAGGAGTGAAGCCCTGGAAGCACCTAACTCCGGATCGAAGTGGGCAATGGCAAAAATCCTCCAACTTGGTCGAGGTATAAGGGGGTTGACATTCCCCCGTGGGTAACATCTTTTCTCCCTTTCCCTCTCAATACTGTTATTCTCCATGCTATGAGGGCATAGCATATCTTAAGTTGGGGGGAGGGATATATCTGTGATATATTTGTTTTTTCTTGTTTTCTGTATTTATTTTTCGTTTTTAGGTTTGTAACCCTTCCGTTATTACAAATTTAGTGTATTAAAACAACTCGGCACATGCTTTGTGTTTCTTAAATTGGCAAGAGTTCGTGGTACTTTTTTCGAATTGTGTGTCCATTTCAACTCATTGGCATGTTAAGAATGAGCAATTATGCGTTAAGTATGTTTTGGGCAAGTTTTACCCATATCCCGTTCTATTTCTTAATTCGTTCGTAGTTTAGGTTATTCATCTTATGTCATGCCTAAGTGTGCTTATTATCATTGTTGAATCGTTTCGGAATTTATGACGTACTTAGGGGATGATACAAGGCATTATTTCTTTGATTAAACCACAAAGTGTTCCCTTGTCCTATCTCGTATCCTAGTCCGTGTTCTATCGTTTATTCAATGAACTTAGGGAACCAGAGTAAGGAGGGATGTGTGGAATGGTATTCTAATGCTTGGAGGTGTTCGGAGGATGTTGGAAAGTGTTGGGGATGAGCGGGGGTAAAATTGAAGGAGTGTGAAAATTTTCAGTTTTAGCAGCCATGAACCGGTACGATCAAAGGCATGAACCGGTTCATGCTCGGCAGAAATTTCAAGAATTCAGGAAATCTGGGCCATGAACCGGTACGGGTAAAAGCATGAACCGGTTCATGGACACCAGATTTTGGAATTTTCGGGGGCCCATCTTCTCTCTCCTACCCCACTATACAAACCAAAACCCACCTTTTCTCATACCCCACGCCTCCCCCAAAAGAACCCCAACCGTTTTTCTTCTTTTTCTCTCTCAAACTCCCACCAATCAACCCAAATCACCCTCAAACCTTCATCAATCTTCACCATTTCATGGATTCTTGAAGATTCAAGGGGGAAATCAAAGGTTCTCAAGGTTTCAAGCTTGGGTTTTCTCTCTCTCTATCCGAAATTTGTCCAAAGGCAAGGTATTCCAAAAATTTCCTCTCCCCGATGAACTCTTTGGTTATTCCTTGAATTAAACCACCCAAGTGAAGGGTTTTCAAGTTGCGTTGTTAGTTTTTGGCAAGTTTGGAACCCTAGATTCCTAAAATCAAAGGGGATCCGAAATTTTCTCTCTCCTACCCCAAAAATCCGTAATTTCCGGTATTCTTAGCCTTAATTTCTGAACCTCCTGTCGCAAGGATTGAATTTGGGAGTTCGATTGTGATTAGTGGGCTGCTACTGCATTGTTGTCTGCTGTGCAGGTGGTTGTTTGTTTGTAGTAAGGGGGAGTGCTCTGTTTTTGCTCTGTTTTGCTCTGTTTTGGGAGTTAACTTTGAAAGATGGGGAGAACTAAAAAGGTTTTGGGTGATGCAATGGTTTCGGTTGATGGTACAACCGGGAAAACATCCTATTACAAACAAGATGACCCCGAGAAACAAGCTGAACAGGCCGAAAGGCAAGAGGAGGAAAATAGGAAGAGAAAGAGAGAGAAAAAAGATGAGGCGAGGAAGAAATGGGAGAAGGAATTGAGGGGTCGGAACTACATTTGCGAGCGCCAGGTGGATCGTGTTAAGATTGGTAATCATCCTATCATTGATATCATTAACCAATGGGGTTTACGGTTCTTCTTCAAACCAGTTCCTGGTTATAAGCCGAAGATAGTCTTCGATTTCTATTTGAATATGGAGATAGATGAGAAGGATCAGAAAATCACCTCTCAAATGGGGAAGAAGACCGTACTTATAACCCCTAACGTCATTGCCAAGTACTTGGACGACTATCAGCGGCCCCGTTTTGGTACTACTACTTACCCCACCTTAAGTTGGTCTAAACCCGAGGAAGAAATCCGAAATGCCTTGACTGATAAACCACTAAAAGTTGATCGTTTTGTCAATGGGAAACTTTTTGAGAAATACCGGGTGATTAACAAGTTAGTGCATTACAACCTTTGCCCTCACGGTTCGGAGAAGAAACCGCGGAAGGAGGATGAGGAGGTGCTTTTTGTTTTTGGGTTAAGCGATGAGGTAGTTGACTGGGCTTTGATGATATGGAAGTCAATGGTGACGTTTAGGAACCGAGCGGGCCCGTACAAGCCTAATTTCCCTTTTCCGGCCATGGTGACGGCTCTTTGTGGTGCTCAGGGGGTTATATCTCCGGAGAGACTCTTTCCCGGGACGCCCGGTCCGATTACGGGTGGTTCTGTCGAGAAGAGTAAGGCTTTGTCTCAGCCACCGTTGCCCAATACTTCTGGTTTTCCTGAGCCTACTGCTAGAACTCCGACGGGAAGGATTGAGGAGTATGTGAGAGGTATGGCTACTCAAATTCAGACTTTGGAAGCACGGCAATTGAGGTAGGAAACTCAGTTGCATCGCACGAGGAGGGATCTTTCGGTTGTTAAGAAGGTTGCCTTGTGGATTGCGGCTAGGTGTGGTAAAGAGGGTGACGTTTATGTACCCGATGCGGAGGATTTGAGAGAATCTACCCCCGAGGAGCAGGGTGGTGTGCCTGGTGTTGGAACTAGTGGTGGTGGAGAGTCAAGTGCGAGAAGGAAAGGGAAAGAACATGTAATTGGGGACGACGATGATGATGAGGAGGATGAGGAGGATGAGAGCGATGGCTAGTGTCGGTGGTTTCAGTTTTTGTAAAGCCCTCTACTTGGTCGGGGTGCGTGGTGGTTGACAGCCCACATTTTCTATCCTGTTTTAAGTTTTTAGAGTTGTTTTTGTACATAGTGGTAGGAAGTTTTTGTTGGGGCCGGCATGTGGCCTTCTGACTTGGTAATCTAGTGTTGGTGGCAGCTAAGGGGTAGTTAACCAAGCTCGTTTATGGTCGCCACCTTTTTGTTAACCGTTCTTTTGTTAACCATGGTCAATATAAGTCATGAAGTCCTTAGTTGATCTTTCGTACGTCTTGATTCCGGTTTGATTCAATTCTTGTATGTTGGCATGTTTAGTTTGTGGCATATTTTCTTTTTGGTTAATGTTTGGTATATAGCGTAGCTTTCTTTCATCTGTGCTTTCCTCATTTAAGGCTTGTTATTTTTGTTCACTAAGCCTAATTTCGAGCACCTATTTGTGGGATATGGCTACTTTTGCGTAAAGTCGATTGGTCGTGTCGTATCCTCTTTTTGAGCTTGGATACGCACGTTGGATGCTTGTTATTTATGTACTTAGTGTTTAGTTGCTCGTCTATTAAGTTGCTACAAGTTGTTTTGGATTTAAATGGTTGATTTTGAACTCTTGCAAGCTAGGTTGCCCGAGCATGTGCCGTAGTTGTTTTTCCGGAAGGCTTACTTAGTTTTCTTTTAGTTGGTTGTTTTTGGTTGCTAGGGGCTAGCAACGTTTAAGTTGGGGGGCGTGATCCGCACCCAAGATTGTATAATCTTGGGGGCTTTTAGCTTATTATTTGCAGCGTTTCGTTCCCTTTTATTCCTTTTTATCTCATTTTGCGCGTAAGGTTTCGTTTTGTTAGTTTCAGGTTGAACGTGGTATTTTCTTACTTTATAACGTCAAGGATTCCTCTTGGAAGAATTCCAGCATTCGAGGTCACGTGGCACTGCCCCGTCAAGTCTTGTCGGGTGATTTTTGGAGGGCCAAGGAAGCGTTGGGTCGTTGTCGGGCCGTTGGATCAAGCCGAGGCAAAATCAGATTTCTGCCAGCCATGAACCGGTACGGGTAAAAGCATGTACCGGTTCATGGGCCCCAGAAGTTGAAGATTGGAAGATTTATCAAGGCCATGAACCGGTACGATCAAAAGCATGAACCGGTTTATGCTGTGATTTTTCTGTCCGAATTTGGCTACTTTTTCACTTTTTGCTTTTGGGATATTTTTGGTTGTCTCTACTTTTGGGATATTTTGTGAGATCTTTTGAGAGAGAAAGACCCACCTTTAAGTCTTTCTTCCCCACTCACTCTCTCATTATCTCCCTTGTCTTCTCTCTCTTAAAATTCTAGTCTTTTTGTCTTCCTCCATTGAAGACAAGCTCTTCAAGCTTTCACCTTCCATTCACTTGTAAGTTGTTATTGTTTGTTTTTTTCTCGTGTATTAAAGTTGTAGCTACGGTTAAGGTTGTTAATAAAATCAAGTTTATTTTCGAATCCATCGGTTTAAAATTATGTCTCGTTTTTATGCTTTGTCTTATGCTTTAGCTATGTGTGAGTAGTTATTTGGTTAAGTCTCTGGATAATCTTTCCCGAGGACTTAAGTTGTTATTTGGTTCTCGAGCCATCGGGCTTTAAAGCATGATTTTCCGGAATAGAGTTTAATTTACATTTTCGGTCTAAACTAGGGGTGTTAACCCCTTGGTAAGGAGCTTAGTCAAGCGGTCTTGGCAAGTGACTCACCGAGGCCTCGTGGCCTCCTATGTGTTCGATAAATATTAAAAACAAGTTAGTTCGCCTCCGGGGAATCACATATTTTGTTAAACGTAGTCATTAAAGTTAAATCATCCGGGCGTGAGCACGCAATCGTGACTCTCGCCTGAGTTACAATCGAGAACCGGTAATGGCCTTTGTCAAGGGTTAGAAGACCCCGAGACTTGCCTCTTTTTAAGTTTATCGAGCGTTAATCCAGTATTCGTTTTAGTCATCTCATTTTAAAACAAACCTTAGTTGGCCGCCTTGAACGCCACAATCCTACCATATAAAACCTTCAATCCGAATCAAGCTATATTCGAATTCTCTGTGGAAACGATCCCGGACTTCCGGTTATTATGCTACTGATGACATAGCCCTACGCTTTGGGTTTCTATCAACCTTATTTGAAGGCAAGGTTCGATCGTAAGCACGCCCATCCCTAGGAAGCCATTGATTCTGTATCTCTCAGTAACAGACACATCCATGGGATGCATGCTAGCGCAAGAAAACAACGCCAAAATAGAGTGCGCCATATACTACCTCAGCAAAAAAATGATGGATTATGAGACAAGGTACACTCCCCTCGAGAAAACCTGTTGGGGGCTAGTATGGGCCACAAAGAAATTGAGGCACTACCTGTTAGCACATCCGGTGGTGATGGTCTCTCGTTTAGACCCAATCAAGTATCTTTTCGAAAAGCCAGCACTTATCGGAAAGCTAGCTAGGTGGTTATTGCTGCTAGTAGAATTCGACCTCAAATATATGACAAGGAAATCAGTAAAGGGAAGAGCTGTGGCAGAATTCTTAGCAGATCACCCTGTGACAGAGGCCGAGGCAGAGGACTTCATGTTCCCCGACGAGGACATCTTATGTCTCTTAGACGACACCTGGCAACTTTACTTTGATGAAGCATCAAACCGATGTGGATATGGCATAGGGGTATTGCTAGTTTCCCCAAACGACTCCCACATCCCTTTGTCATATAAACTGAGGTTTGAGGTCACTAACAACCAAACTGAATACGAGGCTTGTATTGCTGGAATGGAGGCAGCCCTGGAGTTAGGGGCAAAAAGGGTAGAAGTCACTGGGGATTCAAACCTGGTGGTATCTCAAGCCAGAGGAGACTGAAAGGTCAAGGAAGATACACTGAAGCTATATCACTCTGTGCTGGAAGATCTAATTCCACAATTCGATTCCGTTATCTTCACACGCACTCCTCGAGTGAGCAATAGATTTGCAGATGCACTGGCAACATTAGCATCTATGGTCGAAATACCCCTGGGATTCACAATGCGGCCTCTCATGATCGAACAAAAAGTTAAACCAGCATGTGAATACACCTTTACCGAGGATGGTGAAGACGATGGCAAGCCATGGTACGAAGACGTGAAGGAATTCCTGGAAAAAGGAGAATACCCATCCGAGGCCACCTCGAAAGACAAAACGGCTCTGCGGAAGTTTGCTGCCCGGTTTGTAATCTGTGGAGGAGCATTGTATCGAAGGGCACATTTGGGTCCAAGTCAACTTTGCGTCACAACGGAGGACAGCCGCAAGGTAATGGAGGAAATACACGAAGGAATTTGTGGGCCACATATGAATGGGGCAACGATGGCAAAGAAGATCCTACGTCAGGGATATTACTGGACTACAATGGAGGCCGACTGCGCTGATTACGTCCGCCGATGTTACAAATGCCAAACTCACGCTGATCGTATGCGTATTCCCCCTACAGAATTGTATAGCATGGCATCCCCTTGGCCATTCTCCACTTGGGGGATAGACGTCATTGGAAGCATAAATCCAAAGGGAAAAAACAAACATCAGTTCATTCTGGTGGCCATTGACTACTTCACCAAGTGGGTAGAAGCAGCTTCTTATGCTACTCTCAAAGCCACTCATGTGGCCAAATTTATTCGCACTAATATCATCTATCGATATGGTGTACCTCACGAGTTCGTCTGTGACAATGGATCGCACTTCAAGGGGCGACAAAGAAGCTTTTCGCCGAATTTGGGATACAGAATCATCGGTCCTCTACTTACCGACCCCAAACTAATGGAGCAGTTGAGGCTGCAAACAAGAATATCAAGAGGATTCTGCGGAAGACTACCGACACTTACACAGACTGGCCGGAAATGCTACCTCTGGCACTATGGGGTTATCGAACAACTGAAAGGACTTCAACTGGGGCCACTCTCTACTCTCTGGTTTATGGAATGGAAGCTGTCTTGCCTATCAAACTGGAATTACCTTCGTTAAGGGTTCTAGCTGAGACTTGAATGATCGAAGAAGACTGGGTTCAAAATCGCCACGACGAGTTGGTACTACTAGACGAAAGGAGGCTGAGAGCGTTATACCATGTACAAGGGTATCAACGCCGCATTGCACGAGCATTCAATAAAAAGGTGAAACCTAGGGACGTCAAGGTAGGAGACATGGTGCTCAAAACAATTCGTTGCCACATCTCAGACCCAAGGGGCAAGTTTAGACCAAACTGGGGAGGCCCCTACCTTATCAAACGCATACTTTCTGGAGGAGCAGCATACATTGCAGACTTGGACGGAATGGAATTCGCAACGCCAGTCAACATTGACAAGCTGAGGAGGTATTACCCATGAGAGATGCTCGTTGAACCGAAAACCACAAGGGTGGGCGGATCTAAGCAAAAATTAGAGCAGCCTGCTAGGTCGAAAACCCGCAAGGGCGGCTTAGGCAAAAACTAAGACATAAATAAAACGCTCGCTAGATCGAAAACCCGCAAGGGCGGTTCTAGGCAAAATTTAGAGCACAAAAGGAGAGGAAAACACCCGAGTGGACCCTAACTAAAAATAAACAAATCCCCTTTGTTGGAACTACGTTTATGGCCTGATTCCCTCTATGGGATACGTAGGCAATCTCTAAATTTGAGATTCGGCCACTACTATCATCATCACTTCCAAAATTTCTAGGTCTATCCTAAAGCATGTTCACTATCAAATCATGGCAATAACATCTCTAAAAATAAAACGACCAAATGTTTTATTATTTCCAAAGGTAAAGGACAAAGCAAACCTAAACAATTCTTAATCCATGAAAGCTAGAATCAAACAAACATCTTTTGAAAAACATAAGTAAAGCGTCAGCCTCTAGGTCTTCCTTCTCTTTGCACTACTATCCTCCAGAAGATTTTTCTTCAACCATCGTTTGTAAGAACCCGATAGTTTGACAACGAAGTTCTCAGCAACCTCTTGCATCACTCTATTTGGCCAAAGACGCAACATATTGTGAAGGAAGCTGGCATCATGGACCTTAGAGACCGTGTACTCAGGGTCACCCAGGATTGCAATTTGTTCAGCCCCGAACTGCCTTTGAAAGCGAGCAGGAAAGTAGAAAACGACTCGAGTAATACCAATCGCTGCTACACCAAAATGGTTCATGGTGCTCATAGTCATACTCTCGATACCATACCAGGGGCAAACCCATTGAATCCAATCACCTCTGCAAGTCTTCATCCATGCTTCCCAAGCAGTCTCAGTTGGGAACTGTTTAATCATGTGACGCTCCGTGCATTGGTCTGGATTATAAGGAAGTCGCTCCGGCGCATCCCACACCTTTAGCTTCTCAAACAACCACACCTAAAGAACAAGGGAAAATTGTGAGTTGAGAGAACACGTGAGTCAAAACAAAAGAGTGATGAGTGAAAAGATAAAACTTGACAAATAAACAAATAAAAGAGCGAACCTGCAATAGCAAAGGACTGCCTGAGAACTGAGCTGTAGGACTACCCTTCATTACATCTAGACCCATCAAGGTCTCTGCCAATACTAAGGTAGGAGATTATAGGCCTATTTCATGCTTGAGCAAGGTTAAGCAACACGGGATCAGCATGGCCAGAGGAAGGGCCAAGCAAATAATAATGAAGGAGACAAATGCACAACGCATGAAAGCACGCCTTCTGTAGGGAAACTTGACGATGAGCCTCAGTTGTACCAAAACACTAAATAAGTTGCAGAATCTCCAACCTTCCCTTCACTAGGAAGAATTTAACTTCATGTTTCTGGACTTAGAGTAAATCCTTCAGGAGATCACCTCGGTGGAATAAAGGATTAGGGACAACAAAACCCTCTCTGTCTGAATGACCCATGATGGCCGCAAACTCCTCGATAGTAGGGCACAACTCCTCTCTCCTAAATAGAAAGACGTGAAAATCAGGGTCCCACAAACTAGTGGCTGCCCTAAGGAAGGCAAAATTCACAGGAATTTGACGAAGGGAAAAGAGGAAGTCCATGCCAAAGGACTTAAAGTGTAAACGGTCAAGGCCGTTGAGGGAAATCAACCACTGATCAAGGACTGGTTGTGCCATATGTAAGGAATTGCTACTGACAATGCTATCGGGTTTGTAGAACGCGTATTTATAGAACTAAGTCGAGTCTTAGTTCGAATCGGAATCGGATTCTTAATCCTCGAAATTTTGGTCGGTCTCTTGGCCGGCACTTCAATCTGACGGCCGTAGGATCTATCCATCGGCCCGTAAAAATCAGGGTTGACCTACAAGTCAAACCCAGGCAGACAAAACGATCCTTCGGCCGCCAGATCAAAGCCTCAGCCGCTTAATCATTAGGTCGGCCGCCAGAACGGCTCTTTTACTGACTGTTCCCACGGTTCGGTTTGTTTCATTGGATTAACAAGCTATTATACGCAAAAATGGCATACACAATCACAAGCAGAGCAAAAAGGTTTTTGTTTCATATAACGAAAGCTTTTTACATCACAAGATGGATCATCCCACATTTCCTAAACAAACTATACATCGATTTCCTGTCAAACTAACCTATGCAGGAAGAGGAACAGAAAAAACAAAAAGAGGAAGCAGAAGAGGATGCCGAACCCTCTGGTGGTCCGAACACTAGAGACCGGCTGCAAAAAAGAAGAGGACGCCCCTGGGGCGGTGTATACCAGAGGAGTACTACGGTGCAGAAGGGACACCACATGGCCCAGAAAAATCACCACACCGCGTACCACCGCCACGCCAGGAGCTCCGCGTCACGAAAGCAAGTCACCCATGTAAGGGTCCCTAATCAAAGCTACCCATGCAAGGGTCCCCAATCAAGCATCAAGGCAGGACCAAAAACCATGCGGCCTCCCTCCGCAATCTCTGGTCGTGTACCCTCCATGGCCCGCAGTCGATGGGAATGAGGAGAAACGAAGGGGAAGTCTTCGGCTACGGGGTTCTCAAAACGAGGAGAGGAAGAGGAAAAGAAAGAGAGGAAATTAAGATGAAACGGTTAACGCCGTGGCCTTTTATAGGCCTCTGGCTTTTGGCTTTCTCACGGCCGACACATCGATACCTCGGCCGAGACATCAATCCTTCGGCCGAGGGATCGATCTCCTGGCCCCTCAATCGATTTCCTTCAGCAACAACAGATCTTGCTCAGTGCACCAACTCAGGCAATTACGGACTTCTAAGTCTTCAACCAACCAAGTAGCCTTGGGGACATCCCCGAGCCAGTACAATGTGATCAAAACTAGCCTTGGGGGCATGCCCGAGCATCGAAGATCTCTCTCTCCACAAACTGCTGGCCGAAACAAGTCAAAAACACCCAGCAACTCTATATCCACTACCAAGACATTCAGCAACTCTACTAATCACCAACTCATCAACTCAGCGGCTCTACGCCCCCACCTATCAACTCAGCGGCTCGAATCCCATCATCTCAATGGGCTCTACGCCTATAATCACTCAACTCAGCGGCTCCAAGCACACCGTTTCAACTGGCTCGAAGCCGTAACAATCAACTCAGCGGCTCGAAGCCCATCACCTCAACAAGCTTGAAGCCTACGCCTACTATCACCCAGCGGCTCGAAGCCCTTTATCATAGCGGCTTTACGCCCATTTATACCATTTCAGCGGCTCCACGCCCATTATATCGAATGGCTCCAAGCCATAACAATCATCCCAGCAGCTCTACGCTCGCTATCACAACTTAGCGGCTCCAAGCCCACTATCCCAACTGGCTCGAAGCCATAACAACCAAACTCAACGGCTCAAATCCTATCATCTCAACTGGCTCGAAGCCGTAAACAAGCAACAGGCTCTACACCACCCCAACAATCAAGCCATCTATTCTCAGGCTCTACGCCTAAATGCTCAAAATCTAACATTTTTGAATGCTCAAGCTCTACGCTTGGATGCCCAACCACTGTGTACTGGATGCTCAAGTTATACGCTTGAATGCTCAAGCTCTACGCTTGGATGCCCAACCACTGCGTACTGGACGCTCAAAGCCTGTACTTTGAATGCTCGGATTTTGCCGTCCGAATGCTCGAGCTCTACGCTCTGAATGCTCAAGTCCGGAACTTGATAGAAGCTCTAAGCTTTAAAACAAACACACACGCACGGGCCCGTGCACACATCAACATTATCACATCGAGTCTGCATCATCATATATGTTCACATCTAACAACCATCATCACACATATACACTCTGCATATCTCTCATGAAACAGGTCAACCCTGTAATCAACCGGCTCTACGCCTCGGTTTTACTGATCGGTTCAGCGCCTCGATCCTTTGGCTCTACGCCAACACTTATGATGAGAAAGCTCCGTGCATAGACCATCAGAATGCAACCAGCTCTATGCTTCGGTTCAAATCATGTCAAGCTCTAAGCTCTGACACCTCAGGCTCTCGCCTTATGATCAATACCAACTCCGCGCTTCGGTCCCATCAAGCTCTAAGCTCACCTCAGGCCCTTGCCTCATAAACCACAGCAGGCTCCACGCCTCAATCTAATCACCTCAGGCTCTCGCCTTGTGATCAATACCAGCTCCGCGCTTCGGTCCTATCAATCCAATCTCCTCAGGCCCTCGCCTCAAGACTGCAACAGGCTCCACGCCTCGATTCCATCACTCTCCAGGCTCTCGCCTCATGACTACAACCGGCTCCGTGTCTCGGCTCCCTCATCTGCAAAGCCCCGTGCTCCAGTTACTGGCCTTGTGCCCCCCATATCTCAAAAACAAACGGCATCCGACTCATCCCCAACAGATGGCTTGGATTCCACCCCATTACATCAATTCCTTCCAGCTCATTCGCAAGGATAGGCTACTCTACCGAGCTCCTTTCAGTCAAAGTAAGGATAATCAAGAAAAGCAAAGGCACCTGTCGTGTACTGATCTACCCCAAAATACTAAGGAAGCTCTCCGCAAAAACTCCCCGGGCAGCCCCGCGCTCCTTCAACTATTCTTCGCCAAAACCCTGGCTCAGTCTAGGTACATCACACTACGACTTTTTAAGCCCAAAGGTACGTCTTCTGTCTCTAACCCTCCAAAACTTTTTACTTTTCTTTATTGCCCGAACTACGATTGGTCTGAATTTCCCTTGCGGAATACGTAGGCAGCCTCCCGGCCCGACCATAACAAAACCTTTTTTTCAAAAAACCCCTTGGAATAGTGGTTGGACCAAATTGAGTTGCTTTTTACAGCTTTGACTCTTACTCAAACATGTCTCGTGATCCGTCTTAGTTCAGTCAAAGAGGGGCATCTGTAGACACCCCAATTTGGCCTAACGATTATTTCAAGTCCCACATTGGGACCATCCCGATGATGAAATGGATACAGTGATTGCTGATTGCCTCCTTGAGAACCTTAGGACTTTCGGTAAGAACTTTGAGCCACTTAAAGGACCCAATTCAGAGCCATACAGCCTTTTAGACAGAAATACAGAAGCCTAAGAGAATCCATCTGTCGGCCGTGACATCGATCCCACGGCCCTAACATCATTTCCTCACCCGAGCAACCTGTTGCTAGCAAAATCTCCCTGGGAGATCAATCCCTCGGCTGCAAGATCTATCCTTCGGCCGAGACATCCATTCCTCGGCCGTGATATCCTTTACTCAGCCGCCAGATCGACCTTTTCCTAGACTCTGGAACGTGTTCTGTCAGACATTTGATCCAACTACACTCCCTTCTCGATGCGTTCGGGCTACGCTCAGAGATTGCGACATAGAGTTAGAGGTGCATTGTAATTGCAATTGCCATCTTGTGATTTGATTGGCCGGAGTGAGTCACCAATTGCCTATATAAAGGGCCTTTAGACTCCGAAAATAGACACACGAAATTCATCAGAGTACACACTCTCTCAAGCCTCGAAACTCTGCTAAAATACTCTCTCAAACCCACTCCTTAAAAGCCCTAACCTCCCGAAGGCAGCCGTCAATCCGGCGATCAAATCCCGAAGTTCAAACCCTAACTCTAGGGTTTTCAATCAAGCAATCAGTCAATCACAATCAAATTCGAAGCAATCAAGCAACTGAGGGATCAAGGTGGTGAGGCCCAACGGCCTCTGGTTTGTCTTATTTACTGTATTTCTGACTAACCGTAACGTTTTGATCATCTGTTAATCTTTCTGTGTGGTGTGAGAAAGAACACCGACCGGGGCTTCGATTCCTCGGCCGGTACATCAAACCAGGAGGATCCCTCAGCCGTGACATCCATTCACCGGCCGCGGGATCCATCTTCCTGGGACAGTTTGTTTTGCTTTGCTTTCTGACGCATGCTCTATTTATCGCACTGGCTCACTTTACATACTGTTTAAAGGAATAAATAAACAGACTATGTGTTAGAATTAAACAAAGCATCTACATGTCTTATGTTGAACGATTATGGGCCAGTCTCACGATTGGGCAAAGAGGGGTGCCTAACACTTTCCCCTTATTGTACTTTTGGCTCCCATATCTAGAATCTCTATCTATTTTCCCAATTTTAATAAACTGGATGGCGACTCTGTTTTGATGATAACCGCTATCATGTGGCGATATTTCTAGCCATGGGAATGTCCATGATTTTGGTTTACGAAGCAAGCAACCAATCGAGCAAACAAACATGATCAATCTGTATGGCGATGCCCCGTTTGGGAGGTGTCTACAAAACCCCCTGGGTCACCACTCCTCCCAGCGGACGGGGTTAGGGCTAAATGGCACCCCCACTGGGGGACCTGGTGACTCCAGGGTGGCGGGTTCAAACATCCCTGCCCCTAGCAACAAGGTTTAAGAACGGCGTCGTTCCACATAGATGGTGTGCACCACTCTGCAGCAAGCCTCGTGGTTCCTCCTCCCCCGCCGGAGCTCCCGGTGAGCATGGCGAAGGAACTGCTGCGGTTGAGGACACAGGTACAAGAGCTCCAGGCACATCAGAGGGACCCACCCGTCTCCAGGTTGCGGGAACGGTGACGGAGGAGAAATGCTTCCCAGCCGACCCAAACGGCTGATACTGTTATGGCCTCCGCCTTTACAAGGCTCGGCCCACTGTGTCGCATTGACGCTAGCGGCCTTGTTCATCTGGAACCCAGACACCGAACCAATCAACGAAACGATGTGTCCGGAGACGGCCATGTTCGCCGAGCATTGTTTCCAGAGACAAGCGCCATGGCGTCAAGCGCTCGTTCAAAGTCAAGGGGAAGGCTGGACCAGACACAAGGAATTCCTCGGCTCGGCGACGGAAGAAATGACGCAGAAGATCCTCTTGATCCCCCTGTAGGGTCGCGAGGTCACCAGGACAACCAGAGAACGAACAGATCTGAGGGGTGGCGGTACGAAGATCAGGAAAGGGGAACGGACACTCGGCTCCGACAGCGGTCACCGGGTCACTCTACCAGTCGCTCTTAGCACCGGCCAAGGCAGTCTGACCAGGGTCACCATCGGCGATCGCCGGGTCGATCTGCCGGACGGTCCAGACCCCAAGAGGAGGACAGCCAGGGGCTGCTGCCGGAGGAGAGATGCGAGATCAGTGCCGGCGGCGGGGCTTTAACAGTAGTAAATACTCGCACCGGCGAAAGAACCACTTACCGGGCCGCCCAGCGTCAGGAAGAACCCCCGGTAAAGGAGAACTGGAGGGCCTCGGGGTCGAAGCGGCGAACCCCCGAGCCAAGTATCGGCGGCCGGGGGGTTCGGTCCCCGCTGACCCATAAGAGGTCCAGGGATGACGCTCGAGAGAAAAGCATCGCACCTTCGGCGGTCGTTCCGCCGAAGGAAGTGGTTGCAGCAACCTCGGAAAAGTGCGTCTCCCCCTTTTCCAAGGCCATAGCGGATGAGGTTCCCCCTCCCCATTTCAAGGTCCCGAAGTTCAGCGTATACAACGCAAAGTCGGATGCGCCGACCCGTGTACATCAATTCAGGTCCATGGCTGCGCTCTACGGATTGAGCGAGGCAATGATGTGCCGAACGTTCTCGTTGAGCCTCCCGGACACTGCCATGCTGTGGTATACGCAGTTAAAACCAGGTTCAATAAGCAGCTTCGGTGAATTGGAGCGTTCGTTTACGGCGCGATTTGTGGCAAGTAATCGGAGACCAAAGACAATAGAAGCCTTAACGGACCTTCGGCGGAAGACTGGTGAGTCCTTGAAGGATTATTCTGAGCGCTTCTATAATGTATACAATATGGTTGAGAGCTGTGACCAAAAGACTGCGGCTACGTCGTTTAAGCGTGGACTGGATAAAAATTTCGACCTGTCCAAAGAATTGATGCTACGGCCGCCGAACGATATGACAAAACTCATGCATACCGTTGCCCGATACATAGAACTTGAGGAGTACATCGGTGGTTCCGATGCTGCACCGGTAGCCGAGCAGGGTAAAACAGCGGCGAAGGAAGTAAAGAAGCAGGTTAATGTGGTGTCTAATAAAGAAGGCGCAGGGTTCGGCGGAAACAAGGGAAGCGGAAAGGCATGGGATCGCCCACCGAGCGATGGGCGGGACCACCTTGCCATCACAACCTACTTCAAGGAGCCAATCTTCCGTATGCTCCGAGAGTGCGGACGGCTTCCTGGTTTCTAATGGCCAATAGGGGCGGCGGAGAAGTTAGGAACTGCCGATGGCCGGGAACCGAACTAGAGGGTGTACTGTTCATTCCACAACGAACAAGGGCACTATACGACGGCATGCCAGCCGTTCAAAGTCTACCTCGAAGAACTAGTCCAACAGGGAAGGATGGACCGATGGATCAACCGAACCAAGTCACCAAATGCAGGGATTCAGCCGAGAGCCCAAATTCTGGACGGCGTGGTACATTGCATTCACGGGCTGATGAACAGGGTCCAGGCCAACGAGCTCTACGAAGAATTGTACTGGCCTCCCCCGTCTGAGGTGATGGTGATTCAACAATCTTCAAAGCGGAAAATGGACGCTCGTTGTACGTGGGAGATCACGTTCACCGAGCAAGATTTGGAGGGGTTATCCCTACCCCCACAATGATGCTTTGGTCCTCTCTATACCCTTCCATCGGAAAATGGTTCGTAGGGTATTGGTTGACCAGGGTAGCTCGGCGGAGATCCTGTTCTATTCGGCGTTCAAGGCTCTTGGCCTCTCAAAGGATCAATTGACCTCGGTGGATGCCCCTTTAATCGGCTTTACTGGGATTCCGGTCTACCCGCTCGGCAAGATCGTACTCCCGGTATATGCTGGTTCGGTGCAGCTAGATGTGGAATTCATAGTGGTCAGTTCGCCGAGCCCATATAACGCGATCCTGGGAAGAAACTGGCTGCACGGCATGAGGGCTGTGGTATCCACACTTCATCAATGTGTTCGATTCATTGGAGAATCTGGGAGACAGGAGACTATCAGGGGAGATCAGGTGGCCTCCAAGAAGTGTTTCATTAACTCTGTCCGCGGAAATGGCAGAGCAAAGGAGGTACAGAGTATAGAGGTACCCGGGTTGCTAGATGAGACCACCCCCGGCGAGGGAACGAGCGAGGTACTGCAAGGGCCTGAAGAAGTTGGAAGACCGACAAGCGATAGGGCCGTGGAAGATTTGGTTCGGATTGCGGTCAATGAGGATGGGACCTGCTCTTTTCTTGTTGGCTCGGCTCTTGATGATGCCGAGAAAGCACAGATGGTCGAGTTCCTCAAAAAGAACATAGAAGTCTTTGCTTGGACTCCATATGAAATGCCGGGTGTTAGCCCCGACGTGGTAAAACCAAAGTTCTGAATACCGTTTCGGACAGGGTACCGGTTTTCTTACTGGTACGGTACGTACCGGTACCGGTCAGGTACCGGGTACCATTTCGGATTTACCGCAACTACAATATATATAATAATTATATATAATTCTAACTCAAAAAAATTTCCCATACCATGCTATTCATCATAAAATACATATATTAAGACAACAAAATCCACATAACTAATTTAAATTCATTATTTTTCTTACAAATTCAAGAAAAAAGAAAAAGAAAAACACTATCAATAGATTTCCAGGATAGTTCCTCTAAGCACATGAAAATACATCTAAAACAAAGGGTACTTTTGTCATTCACAATTAGATTTCCAGGATACATTTGTCCCCCTCCCCCTACTAGATCTCTCTCTCCCGTCCAAAAGCTGTAATCAGCTCCCTACTGCGTACTCTCTCTCTCTCTCCTCAACCAGCCAGGCAGCCATGGCAAATCAGGTATCTCTCTCTCTCTCTCGCGCGCGCTGCTCAGCTGTTTGCCTAGCTTTGCTTTGCAACCAGCCAGGCAAAGCCCACAGTCCACAGTCCGTGCAAAACGATACCGGCCGGAATCTCCGGTACCTCCATCTCGTCCGAGATAGGCCGGAATCGCCGGTACTCGCCGGTAATATCCGAGATTAGAGCCGGAACGGTATTTGAGTTATAAGTTACCGGTTTTATGCAAATCCGGTACTTACCGGCCGGTACCGGCCGGTACGGTACGGGATTAACAACATTGGGTAAAACATTCGTTGAACGTTGATCCGGCTAGGAGGCCCGTTGTGCAGAAGCCGCGACGATCCTCGGCCCTACACGCCGATGCAATTAATGAAGAGGTAGAACGCCTCCTTGAGGTCGGAGCAATTTGGGAGGTTCAGTATCCGACATGGTTAGCAAATCCAGTGGTGGTCCGGAAGAAGAACGGCAAATGGCGCGTCTGTGTCGACTTCACCGATCTGAATGACGCATGCCCAAAGGACTGCTTCCCTTGCCCATGGATCAATCAGTTGGTAGATGCTACCGCTGGGTACGCTCGGCTGAGCTTCATGGATGCATATAGGGGATACCACCAGGTTGCTATGGATGAGGAAGATCAGGAAAAGACGGCATTCATCACTCCCAGTGGTACCTACTGTTACCTGGTGATGCCTTTCGGCTTAAAGAATGCCGTGGCTACGTTTCAGCGTATGATAGCTCTGTTGTTCAAGGGGATACTCGGTAGAATAATGGAGGCATACATTGACGATATGGTTGCCAAAAGTATGGACGCAGCCGATCATCTTCTCCATCTCGGTGAAATTTTTGGCGTTCTCAAGAGGTTCGGCTTGAAGCTGAATGCCGAAAAGTGTGCATTCGGCGTTGGCTCTGGCAAATTCCTTGGACATTTAGTTACTCGCCAAGGAATTGAGGCCGACCCAAGTCAGATCAAGGCCATACAAGAAATCAGGGCTCCGGCCACGGTGAGGGAGATTCAGCGTCTCGCCGGCATGGCTGCCGCCCTTAACCACTTCATCAGCAAGTCTTCGGATATTTGCCGGCCATTCTTTCAGTCGATAAAGGGCAACACCCGAAGAAGCTTTGTGTGGATGCCGGACTGCGATAACGCACTCTCCGAATTGAAGAGATGTTTGTCCCAAGCTCCTTTGCTGGTTGTGCCTAAGGAAGGGGATGAGCTCCACCTCTACCTTGTAGTTTCCGAACATGTCATTAGTGCTGTCCTGGTTCGGCAAGAGATTTCAAAGAGTGTGACGGGCACGGACCAGCAGCCAGTCTACTACATTAGCAAGGCGCTTTTGCCCGCCGAGACCCGCTACCTCCCAATAGAAAAGCTGGCTCTAGCGTTGGTAATGGCGAAGAGGAAGCTCCTGCCGTACTTCCAGAGTTTCACCATTGTGGTCGTTACCGAGTACCCTCTGAGGACGGTCTTGCGCAAGGCAGATCTCTCTAACAGGCTGTGCAAGTGGTCCCTAGAGTTGGCAAATTTTGATATCCGTTACCAGGCCAGAACAGCAATCAAAGGTCAAGTGTTGGCCGATTTTGTCGCCGAGTTCTCTCCTGAGGTAGAAGTCTGCGACGGCTGCGACGAGGTCCTGGCCAAAGACTCCACCGTGCCGGCCCCAGGACCTCGATCGAGCCATCCAGCTCACGAAGAGTATATCACGAAGCGGCCCATCCCTACACGCCGAGCGAGCTTGTTCACCGGGCATGCCTGGAGACTCCACGTTGACGGAGCGTCTAATAATCGAGGGGCTGGCGCCGGGATTGTTCTAGTATCACCGAGCGGGACTTTGCACGAGCATTCGTTGAGTATTGGGTTTTTAACAACGAATAATGAGGCGGAGTATGAGGCTCTCATTGCCGGGCTCAAATTGGCTCGGCATATGGGTGCTGACGAAGTTCAGGTTTACAGTGATTCCCAACTCGTTGTTAATCAGCTCAATGATGATTACGAGGCCAAGGATGCACGCATGAACAAGTATGTGAGCCAAGTGGTCGCCTTGGCTGGCTCGTTCAAAAATGTATTTTTTGACCATATTGGTCGCGATCTTAATTCTCATGCTGATGCACTTGCCGGTCTAGGAACCGTCTGTGCCGATCTGCGCCGAGGTTCCATCACCGAGCTTCGAGCCGGAGTCACGGAAAGTGATGGACATCCATCAGTCACCCAGTTGGATGGACCCTCTCGTCTCCTATTTGAAGCATGCCGTACTACCTGCCGACCGCAAAGAGGCCCACAAGATCCGTTGTCAATTTGCTTCTTTTTCATCGATTCCTCCGGGACTCTGTACCGCCGATCGTACAATGGACCCGACCTCCGTGTGGTGCATGAGCAGGAGGTTCCCGGCATCCTCAAGGAGTTGCATGGTGGAAGCGCTCGTTGTCACATCGGCGGCCGGTCCTTAGCTGACCGTGCCCTTTCCCAGGGTTATTGGTGGAAAAGAATGGTACATACGGCTACAGAGTTTTCCAAGCAGTGCAAGTCTTGTCAGAAGCATTCCCCCCTTCTCAACCAGCCGGCCCTACCTTTGCAGCCCGTTACCAACCCTTGGCCATTTGCTCAATGGGGGGTGGACATTATTGGCAAGTTGCCTAAAGCTACTAGCAGTTTCACGCACATCATTACTGCTACGGACTATTATATGAAGTGGGTGGAAGCCAAGGCGCTCATAACGATCACGGCCACAGATGTGGAGAGTTTCCTTTGGAAACAAATTTTTACCAGGTTCGGCGTCCCGTACGCCATTGTGTTAGATAACGGTACCCAGTTCGTAGCCGACACGATTAAGGCCTTGTACAAGAGGCGCGGCATACAGATGAGGACAGCTTCCGTCTCTTATCCTCAAGGGAACGGACAGGCCGAAGCTGCCAACAAGGCTATCTCCGCCGGCTTGAAACGCCGACTCACCAACAAGCGCAGCAAGTGGGCAGAAGAATTACCTGATGTTCTATGGGGGTACCGCACCACTCCGCGGCGTGGCCCTAGTCGTACTCCTTACTCCATGGCGTTCGGCGTCGAGGCCGTACTCCCTGTGGCTGTTACTCGACCCACGTCTCGAACTGCAACGTTTGATGTCCCAACGAACGATGCAATGCTAGCCGCCGAAGCAGATCGAGCAGACGAGCTTCGAGACAATGCCCACGTAAAGTACGCAGCTTATCAGCAGCAGTTGGCTCGGAGTTATAATAAGAATGTGCGAAACCGCCCTTTCAATGTGGATGATCTTGTCCTTCGGCAGATAGTCCAGAAGAAGCATTTGAAAAAATTCATGCCTAAGTGGGAGGGTCCGTTCCGGGTAGTTAAAAAGGTTGGCTATGGCTCATATGAACTCGCCGAGATGGATGGAACGGCGATTCCGAACCACTGGAACGCCCAGCAGCTTCGGAAGTTTTACGCTTAATGTCTTTTGGCTTTTCGCCTCGGCTATGTGTATTAAGCCTTCAGTTTTATTCGGGTTGTTTGTTTCCATAAGACATGTTTTGATTTGTTTAAGTACGTGATCTGTTACCCTCGGCAGAATTATTATGCTCGTTGAGACCTGAAAACACCGAGGCACGCCTTTTCAGATTCTGTTCGGCAAGACTTTGCATGCCATATCCTGAAGGGGGCATGCCCATCTTCTACCGATCCTTTTGATCCGGCGGAACCAACCTCGATGGTGTGTTTCCCCCGGATCAGGGGCTGGGTACGGCAAGCTGGGGCTGAGAATTGTTAGAACCATGTGCATGAAGTGCAATACGTGGTCTTAACATGCATGAAGTGCGATAAGTATGGAACATGACAGAATACTTGGAAACTTTCATTATAAAAACTATTAGTCCATTACAAAACAGGGGCTCGGCTCTAACAAACTACTTTTCGCCGGCCCCGGGTTCTACGGAAAGTACAAAAGAAATTCTAAGCTACGGTGGAGCCATCAATAGGCTTCGGTGGCTCGACGGCGGTAGGATTGGGTTGCTCGGTAGGTTTCGGTGGCACGTCGGTGGTAGGATTGGGCTACTCGGCGGGATTCGACGGCTTGTCGGCGGTTGGATTGGGCTGCTCGGATGGAAGCAGGTGCCCCGGCAGATCCACAGGTGGCACCACTGGAGGCTCCCTTCGGTGGTCATCCTTGGGAACCTCGGCATAGTCAAGACCGACCTGGTATCCGCGGAGGAAAGAGGAGGCATGAGTGTCATCGGTGGGGGCTTGCTCCGTTCTTCTTTCCTCTGTGGCAGCTTGGAGGATGAGAGATCTTGGGCCAAGGACTGCATCTGCAGTGCTTGCCCGGCAACAGAGGCCAGATCAACTGTCTTCCTCACCATTTTCTTCTTGTCCTTTCGGTTAACGTACCCGTTGTAAAATGGAGTGTAATCGAGGAGGGTCGGTGAGTCTCGATTTGGACACCGGAGCAGGGTAATCAGATTAGGCCACCTGCCTGTAATGAGGAGTCCCTTGTTCGGTGCGGAGCAATCTGCAAATAGAAGAAGGGGATCAATATGACGTACAAGATAAATATGGAAGTCAGTTCAGAAAGGGAGATGAGTACCAGGCTTGTCCCCGCTGCCGGGGAACCCTCGCACTCGAGGAATTCTGTAAGGGATCGTCAAGTTGGGGGTTAATGGGACCCCACTCGAAGTTGCCGGACACCTTGACCAGAACCCCCCCCACTTTTCAGTGTCATAGAGGCAGTCCACCAGGTGATCAAAGTGTTGGCGAGTGGTGAGGTAGTACCTGTCGTACTTGGGGTTCCTTGATACCATGTACATTAGCATCAGGTCCCCAAGGGTGAACGGCAGGTGGTTTAGCTCGACTAACCTTATCGCCGAGCGAAGGATGCGCCAGGTGTTGATCGCGATCTGGATCGGCGCAAGGTGGTAATCTGACAGGAAGTAACGGAGGAAGGGGTTCATTGGGAACCTTACCCCTCCCTCGATGATGGCAAAGAGTGGAAGGACAATGAAGTCTTCGCCGAAGGGAATCCTCTCGGTGATTACCCTTTCGACCAGGACGTCATCCGGAATCGAGTATTTCATCCGGAATGCCTTTGTGAAACCGCCTGGACCGTCACCGTAGAAGTGGTTGTACGGCATGGGTCCGAGACCTGTTGGTAGCGGGGGGATGAGGTCAATGTCCCTCGGCGGGGGGGGGGGGGGGGGGGGTGGTAGGGATGGCATTCGGGGCGTTCGGGGCGGATTTGGAGATTTCCGTCCCCGATCCCTGAAACCGATATGCCAACCAAATCCGCCCCGATAACCGAACGGGGAGGGGAAAATCAAACCATAACCGAACCATTCGGTTATCGGGTAATCCCCGAACCGAATGGGTAACCGAACCAAATCAAAAAAAAGGAGAAAAAAATCAACATTCACTGCAATACAACATTCATCACAAAATGTCATTAATTCCTTAAAGCACAGTAGATTTCTCCATAACTACATACAGTAAAGGTTTGTATATACCACGAAAAAATACCCTTCGGTGGAAGACAGGAAGAGTGATGGTGCTTTCTGGGTTTCTTGATCCCGTTCCTGTGAGCCTCGTACGACTGGTTGTGAGCCGTGTGGTTCTTCGACTTGGCCATCTCTGCTTCAAAACCCCAATCAGAAACACAAATCGGTCACGGATTGTGTGTGTTCGTCGTACTCCGAAACTAACGCCAGAGAAGCCGAACACTCCAAGGGGAGTCGTTGGACGAACACAGAGAGAGAGAGAGAGAGAGAGAACCTCAGATCTGGAATCGCTGAGATGAGAAGTCGTATAGGTGTGGAGGCCGCCATGAGAGAGAGAGAGAGGGGCGGCGAGAGTATAATCTGAGGATATGTGGAGTTGTGGACACAAAACCCCTAAGGGGTAATTATATATACTAAGGGGTAATTATGTAATTTCCTGGTTTCAATTATTTTGGTTCGGTTCGGTTCGGGTATCGGTTCGGGTAGCAGATGAACCATAACCGAACCGATACCCGTTCGGTTATCCAAGGCCTCAACCATACCCATATCCACGGGGAAAATTTCGGTTATGGTTCTGGGAAATTTTCGGTTATCGGTTCGGGTACCCATCGGTTCGGTCCAAATTGCCATCCCTAGGGGTTGGGCACCTCTTTCTGAGTCAGAGGTGCTCGGCGGCGGACCAGCTGATGTCGATGTGCTGGCCTGGGCCCCGGTGGCTGCTCATTCCCTACCAGCCTCTTCCGGGATGAAGCCGTGCGTGTCGTCCTCGGCGGATTCGCCGGGGGAGTCACTCCGCCCGTAGAGTATGGTCCCTGGAGGATCTGTCATCCACTTGAAGGGGGACGTGGATGTCGGGGATGATTGGGCCTCCGGCCCGCCGGGCAAAGTTGCTCGAGATTTCGTTGAAGCTCCTATACCCTCTACCGAGCTCCTGGATGGTCTCTTGAAGGCCTGGGTAAGCGTCGGGATCGATGCTCGGCGAGTAGGAGTTTGGATCCACCATGCCGAAGACCTAGACAGAATAAGAAAAAGAGGGGGGATAAGAATTCCTACTTCAGCATGGCTACTCATGTGCATCTGATCCCTGCCGAGGAGGGTCCTCTGGGATCCTCCTCGGCGGAAGTCGTGGGTTCTTATCAAGTGTTGAAATTGAAGGCCAGGCACGAAGGAGGACCGCCGTTGTTGGCGGTCCAGACGGTGGGCTACGGCCGCGGGCGGCCATGGGAGATCGACACTGTTCAAACGAAGAGTGCTTCTTGTGCAAATGTGGGGCTGTGGGTGGTGGTGCATCTTGAGATACTCGCAGAATGAATTAGAAGGGATGGCAAAGTTACCTGGGGATGCTGGGGCTGGACAGCGGTGAGTGGCGGAGCAGCGGAGGCGAAGGAAGTAGTAGCAGAAGATGGAGTTGCAGAGCGAGGAGGTGAGAGCAGAAAGTGATTTTCTGTCCCACCTCCCCGCTTATATAGCAGATGGATTGGTGGGGTGGAACCCTAAGAGTCGAACACGGGAACCGAAGCGTCGCCGCTCCGCCCACTCTCGTCGTGCCACGTAGAAAGCCTGCACCGTTCCGTACCTGCGTCGTTCCCCCTTTCGCCTCGTGGCACCCCACGCCGTTTCTGTTTCAAATTTGGCCGTTCGATCCCTGACTCCCAGCAGTCCCATCAGCCCCCGTTGCAGCGGATGCTTCATTACCCCGGGGTTCGAGAAGGCTCTTCACCTACCCTCGATGGCCCGGCGGGGTATGCTCGGCATGTTTGCCTCAGGACGCCCTCTGTAGAAAGTTTTACTAAGATGGTCAACCCATCCCACCTTTTACAAGGGAGGAAGAGGTTGAGGGGCTATTGTGGAGGGCGTGGTTCGGCGGAGGGACCAAGGCGGTGGCCACGTCGCACTTGTTCGCCAAACCAATGAATTTACCACCCATGAGTCGGCGGGTTGGCTCGGTAGCCGATACAAGTCTAGCCGGGCCTGGTTAAGTTGACCGTGGTGTTGATCTGAGGGAGAGTACGATTTGGTTCGGCGGCTTCCTGCCGAACGGATAGTAGATTGCCCCTGTAGGAGCTTAGTCAGTGCCGTGCCATCTGTCCGGCGGAACCTATGCTCAACGAGCCTCCTGCCCCCTAACTTGAAGAGGAAGTTTGGAAGAGATGGGCAGGGGCGGGCAACCTCGTGTCTTATCCCATCCCTTATTGTAGGAGCGGAATATGGGGGATTGGATAGGTCCAAGATTGGGAAGTCTATCTGGATCCGAGATTGGCGGGTTCATCACACAGCGCGTGATGGGCTTATGGGGGCCGAACTTTGCGCTCCCTATTGGCTATAAAATGAGGGATTCCCCTCTAGAAGGAGGTAACACTTTTCTAAACCCTAAACTACTCTTCGATATTTCTCCCCCTTTTACTGACTAGAGCGTCGGAGTGCCTACCCCGGACCACCACGCTCCGGATTTGGGCACTAATGCGGTTGCTTCGTGCGCAGGGCTAACCCATCTTTGTGCAAACCCCAACGATCCAAGCTACAAGGTCCAACCGGAGAAAGCTTGCCACCACAAGGGTTTAGTGAATTAGTGATGGCCTTGGCTCTTTATGCTCTTTCTTTTTAATTACTGGTTGTGAGCTTATAATTAGTCCTGTTCAAGTTAAGGGTGTTCGAGATCAGAGGATAAACATGAGCCTGTAGGAAGGATATCATCTATAGATATCCAGTCGAAATTGCCGAACATGAGGAGTTTTTCCCCCTGCGTTGCCTAAAACTTGTTCAGAATCTGGAAGGGTATGTAATTCGAATATTGCTTTTAGGGCGCATTCAGATAATAACATTTTCGATGAAGCATAGAAGTCGGACCATATAGCAACCGGCCTAATCATGTTTGTCTTAGAAAGAGTATACTGTTTTCGTATTTGTTTGTGTCGGAACTTAATAGTTTTAAAATACATGGAACCAGATATATATCTCCAACCTCGAATTAACTTTATCCGTTACGTCTATCTAAAAGGTACGTAGATGCATGTCGTAGCAGAATTTACCACTTCCAAACTTAATTGCCAGACGAAACTTGGTGGAATCCGGAGACTCAGTTTTGATTTGATTTATAAATTTGACCCATCTGTGCTCATATCACTTTCTACAAGCCAATTCAACGTAGGTCCCTTGATTTGAACTTGACCCAATATTTCTTGTACCACTTTCTTACCAATTTGACTTGGTTTTATCGATAGCTCAGGCAATTTTCACGTTTAATCTCATAGGAAACATCTGATAGCCGATTATTGGTGTCCAGGGCTAATATGGGTGGACCCATGAAGTCTGCTGAATGCTTTCATGCTCTGTTATCTTAAATTTGAATTTTTTTTCGTATTTGTTAATTTTGCACCAAACTTTTGTAGGTTATTGATTCGTATTGACGAGAGGAATCGGAATCGGAAACGTAAATTTGTTTTACTTTTATCCAAATATTTTGAGAAATAAACATATTTTAGCCCTTAAATGACATTATTTTGCATACAGTGGTACTTTCAGTTCCAACTTACACGGTGAGGCCTTATTTCCATGTGTGGGGTGAGCACGTACAGTGCAAATTTCTACTCACACGCTTTCCTAAAATTTTGGGTACCATCTTCCGCTAAACACGCATGGTCTGTTTTAATATATTTGTCGTGCCATTTCTAATTGCGCACACGCACGGTCTGATGCAAAGCAATTTTTGTTAACATAGCAGACCATTTACTTTTCTGCATACGACAAAGAGTATTGTCCTCAGGCGTAAAGCGTTTTGCAATAAGAGGCAATTCCGGATGGAGACGCATGCAATCATTGGTGGGCATTGTCCTTTTTTTTCTTTTTCTTTTGGAACTTCGGAAATTCAAGTGGGCATTGTTCTGCCTTTTGATTTTTTTTTTTTTTGATCCGCGTCCTGCCATTTGATTAACCATGTGAAATAAAACTTTCCCTTTTTATGCTCGCAATATTTTCCTGTTCATACGTCGGCCCGACCTATCAGCATCACTCATTTTGTGTTATGGTACCTAATTAAACTTCCGTGTCATGATGCCATGTAAATTCTTGAGGGTATATGTCACTCATGTCTATGCATATTCTTTGTCACATCAAAATAATATGCTGCAAATTAGTATCTATGCTTTTCAGTTGTGCGTATCCTAAAATCTTACAGTTGTTTAATACTTCAGATAATGGGTCTAAGGCCCAAGGGACTTCTCTACCAGGCTTAACTGGACCAGGGTCTGGGCTGGGTCACCAGGATGTGGTCATGGACACTGATTCAATCTGTCGAACGGCGGGCTTCAGTGCGTCGGCCAGTCTAAGTTTGAGCTGCCACCGGGCCCAACCCCTACGTCTAATACCAGAATTTAAGAACTCTAACCAGTAACCACCCAGCTCATGCCGCACAGTTGCTGGAAAAGCTAAGTAAACCTAACAACCTTTAATTTCTCTGATGAACTCATTCAAAGCACCATAGCTATTGCAAGTTTGCAGCAGCCAACGCCCTCAACCGATTGACTGTCTCTCCATAATGAGAAGAAAGAGAAAAAGTGAAGGAGGAACCAGAAAGAGAAGGACATAAACTGGCCGGTTCTGCATCAGAAAGTACTCCTGCCGACTTCTGTGCTTATCTAGTCTCTGCCACTGGTTTTTAATGCATGCATTTGCTCCTATCCTCTCAGCTATTCTGTTCTGATAGACACAGAGAAGGTACGGTGTTTTCCCATTAACATAATTTCCTCCAACAAATTCTTGAAATACCGGTAGAAAACTCTTGGAGAAGTTAATAGTAATACACAACATGGGCGATTCATTTGCATGATACAGTAGGTTCGGAAAGCCATATACTACCATGCAATTTAATCTGTTGCTCACAGCATCATCATATGTGTGACCCGAGAATAATTTATTCACAAAGGAGCCGTGAATAACTCATGGAAACGCGCAATTTTGGCCGTCTAAAACACTTTTGGACGGCCAAGATTGAGTTCCGTAATAACTTATTCATGGAGCTCCGTGAACAAGTTATTCTTGACCTGACCTATAGTAATCTGCCTTTGCAGCTGCTGGCCGGATATGCATGTCCATGAAACTACCAACATTATTTATTTTTCTGCAACAAAGAAATATGATAACGCCCAGTTTGTTCTGAGCTGAGAATCTTTACTTTTGGCAGGTATAATAGGATTAAATATTTAGTACTTTTCTATATCGGTGACATCATGATGATTTCCAAGTTTCTGCCAAAATATAATCATGTAACATGGTCAGTTCTGCATAGGATGAAATCAGCACATCCATCACAAAAGATATATCCTTTAATCTGTTTTTTTTTTTGGGTACGTGCAGCTTTCTTATCAAGCAAAAAATTAAATTGCAACCATTGAAGAAAATGAATCCGACGGCCTTGTTCGTTTTGGGATCTCAAAACTCCTGAGCAAGATCTCCAAAAATATATTTTCTCTATTTATCTCTTTCAACTCATTACTCTTAAAAACTTCTCTCAAAACCCAAACCGAGGACTCACAAATTTGTTATCAGTGAGCTCTTTATTAACAAATTATAAAGTGTCACTAAAGTGTAGTTCTTTAATGATATGTTATTAGTTATATCAGTAAGTTTCAAAAGGCTTTCTTTATTCACGTATTAAAATCTCCTTAATTCCAATACATTATCAATTGATGTTGTAACGTTTTCCTGCATCTCCAATTGTCTTACTGCTTGTTTCCTGGTTCCCTCTACAGTAGTATGCAAAGCATGAGATACCCTTCCTTTTCCTTATAAGACTGTACATTTGGTTTTGATCATTTCATTATGAGTTTTCAGGTATGCACAGTCTCAATCTAAGGAATCTAAATTTCATTTCCATTTTTCACAGACGACAAAAAATATATCAGCAGAATAGTATATCAATTTGTTGTACGTTCTGTGTACATGACTCCCGATTAGGCATGGCGGTTCTACTATTTTTTGAAATATTTGGTTCATCCAACACATACACGTCATGGATATCCTAATTTTCTATGTTCTATAGATTTGCATATATCTATTGAGAGAGAAGATATTGTACATATATTATGACTGTCCCATCGAAAAGTTTTCTTTTAGTTTAAAATGATGAATGTGTATATAGAAACCGAACAAGTAATTGTTGAGATTCGTGTGGGAACATCCACTTTGAATTTGAAAGAGAGTTCGAAAACATATTTATTCTTAGTCAGGCGGGGAAATGCACTAGAGTACTGATGTGTAACATGCACTTGAATTTACATATGGTAATGTTCATCTCCCCATATATGTTGCACATGAATTTGTGATGGGTTACACTAGGCATTGTTGGTTCTCCTACTTTTGGAATATGGGGAGTTGTTTCTTACAGGCACATGGTACTAGTTCAGCGCACACGCACGTGAGGTGAAAAAAATGGTGAATTCTAGAAAGGATCTCCGGTCTCTGTTCCTCGCGCAGAGTAATAGGTAAACACTCATTTAAGCCCAACCCTTCTTTTCAGTGGTGGTCTAATAGTGGTTCAACATTCTGAAAATCAGTGGCAATATGGGAACGTCAAGTGGGTTCGAATTCAGATGCTGGCATAGGTTTTAGTTAGTTCATATAACCTTTCATTTTCGGGTGGATTTGGTTCATTGCTAGCTCTTTTTGCTAAATGCTAGCATACCATCTGAATTTTGCACAAAATTTGCTCTGACTAGTCCAACGTTACCCTTTCTAAAACAGAAAGTCTAGGGTTACCGCTTTTAGTCCATCGCTCTTTTCCAGTACCGCTCCATATGAGGCCCACTCCGGACTCCACAAAATACAGAAAAAATACTCATAAATTTTCAAATATTTTTCTATGTAGCTCTGTAAAAAATCAGCTCAATCACAAATCGGTAGGTATGTTTTCTGAATTTGTAGGGGCGAAACTGTTCTATTTCTAAAATAAGAGGGACCCCTCCGAATACAGCCGTGGGCTGAGCTTCCCCTTTCGTAGGGCCCCAAATAGTTACTGCTCATTCATTAGTCTCAACAACCCAGATGTTCAACCAAAAGTTTATACTCCCTCCGTCCCATAAAGTTTGGCACTTTCACTATTCCAGCCCTATGAAAAAATTAACTATATCTTTTAATCCGTAATATTTTTTATAAGCAATATGGATGTTGTTTGATAGATTTTAATTTGTTCTATTAAACAAAGTTAGAAAAATCGCCTAAAACATTATAGATTGAAAGATATAAGCAATTTAAAAATGGCACGCATTCCTGAAAATGCCAAACTTTATGGGACGGAGGGAGTACTATCTATGTCACCTTATCCAAATTGGTGGCAAATAATTTAAGTTCTTTGAATGCATAACCAGGTTTCTATTCTTGCTTTTTCTTCATTTTATGTCAGTTGTTTTTCATTTTACTGCAATTAGGTTGTCTATTTTCATTTATGCATTGGTTTGAAAGTTGACACTGCATGCTAGCTAGTGGAGTAAAAGGAACATATTGAAATTTTTTACTAATGAGTGCATTCTATTGAACGCCCATTGGGGCCGTAGGTAACGTATAGAAAAACCAATGGACTTTTTTTATTATATCGGCAGTCGAGCGGGTGGTCTTTCGTATTTTCTTTTTCTGATTATCTCAAAGAAGCCGATAACTCCGAACTGAATGTTGACCACCAGGGGGCATAGTTTGACAAAAACAAAGCACCTTTATTTGAACATGTTAATCGCATATATAGCACCTACATATACAATTTTGGGAAAGGGTACAAGCGTAGGGTGCGATTGCATGTCGATCATTAATGGTAATTCCAATTACAAACTGTGCTTGCAAGGAGAATATGCAACTAAGCATATCAGGCACGAGTCTGCAGAAACACATATACTTGTAGCAGAGACAAAGTAACAAAGGCTGCTAGTCATATGGAGTCATGGACCTAATCTTTGTATAGCACTGTTGGAGGTGTAGCCCCAAGACCTGCTTATATTATTGCAAGTATTTTTGTTTGTTTGTTTGTTTGTTTTATGCACTTCACAGGTAAAGCGCATTTGTTTGGCGTTTTTTTTTTTTTTTTGAGAAGTGCATTTGTTGAGTTGATGAGCATGATACTATCGACAACGCCAGTTGGTATATGCTTAAGATTGAAAGGTTTGTCTTCTTAAGACCACAAGCAAAAGAAAACAAAGATTGCACAGATTGGAATAACTGCTACAATTTTGGAAAGAAACTAGCATTGTTATTAGTCAGACTAGCTACCACTAGTTCACAATGAAACAACGAAAACCTCTTCAAAAAAAAAAAACATACATACGAATTCTAAAATCTAGTACCGAATGAAACGTAAGGAATGGGAGGTTCAAAGTTATCTTGGTTTACTTATTGTTCACTAATGGAAGTCAATACCCGAACCTATCAACCTTGCAGGGCTGTGAAATGCTTTGTTGCTGCTTCTCTGCCCCAAACAAACACCACAAGGCAAGGACCATTAAGGTGCGCTCTTGACTTCTTCCCTTTGCTTTTCACCTCAGAGTAAACACCGCCTTGATTTTTTTTTTGTAAACTTCTGTTGATTTTCGCTGTAATAAAGAAGAAGAAATGGGAAAAAGTAAAGACCCTTCAGCTATTTAAGAGACAAAATACGGAACTGTTCTTAGATGCATGGAATAGACAGAGTTTGATTAACACATCACTATAATCTTTGATAAGCAGTTAAGCACCTATTGTTTCACCGTCACTGCACCCGTTCTGTTTCATTTTTCGTTGTGGTTAACATTGGTCAATATTTACCACGGATGCTGCTATCTCACGAAGAGCAGCTTCTGTGGTATAGTAATAGAATAATTTGAAATTCACGGTTTTCCCTCTTCCATTGTAGGGAAACAAACGTGAAATTCCAGTTCATGGACATAAATTAATTTGAAACTCACACATATCATGGAAAACAACACGACGTTAAAAAAAATCTAAACCAGAAACCTATGTAGCAACTAGCATAGACACTTGTTGGAAGTCTGCTGACAATTGAAGTGTCCTATTTTTTGGGAACGTTTTTCATTAGGACACTCCGAGCTTGTTGGACACAAACACTTTTCAGATGCTCTCCGGACATGTGTCCGATACTTACATCCTAAGTGTCGTAGTTTTCTGAACATTTTCCATTAGGACACTCGGGAGACACTTAAAAAATGCTCAGGATACTCTTGGGATACTCGCAAAGCAAGTTGATGCTCTTGAACGAACCCTAATTCAAACTTAGGGAAGTCTTATTTTTGGTGTACATGACAGATGATGGTTTACTGATTATAAAGACACATGTAGTGAACTCTGTTTATCGAAGTAGTACTTTTTTGAATGTTGTAACGATAAATATTGTTTTGTAAGGTACATATGGTGTAATATATCTAGAAATACAACCTTGATTTTTTAATTTTTATTCATACAATAGTGTGATATAAATATATTTCTTAAGTTTGTGGTGCCCTCTAATTTATGAATCTGAGTGTGGGTATCATGTCCCGTACATGTCTGTATCAGTGCTACGTATAAGCCTAAAACCCAATTTGAAAGCAATATTGACTTCAATATGTGAAGTGCAAATCTTAATATCGAAAGAAATCCAAAAGAGCAAATCTGAAAAAAAAAAAACGAAAAAAAGAGCCTCCATCAAAACCTCCTCTTTTATATATTTTTTTTCCCGGGCACATTTTGACAAACTCTGATCAATGCAATTAAGG
Organism: Rhododendron griersonianum; assembly: GCA_018127125.1. Classification (NCBI taxonomy): domain Eukaryota; kingdom Viridiplantae; phylum Streptophyta; class Magnoliopsida; order Ericales; family Ericaceae; genus Rhododendron; species Rhododendron griersonianum. Next base: position 23,689,709 of record CM030800.1, read on the forward strand.
TGCAATGAGCAGTGGCAGACACAAATATTAGAAACCAATCTTCTTTTTATCAATATCTCAATTCGAAAGTTACAAAATTTGCAAGCCCCTAGACTAAAATTCTGGTTCCGCCACTTGCAATGAGGTTGAAGGAAAGTACTTTCTTCTGCAGTTCCATGGGCACCTAAAACCCATGAAGTTTGTCGAGAAATGGAAACCATGACAATAAGATTAAAAGACAAGTCTGAGAAGAGTGGCTTACCCTTGAGAATGCCCTTTGTTCATGCAATCTCACCACCCACAGCACTCTTAATACGTTCAACTGTGCACTTAATAAGGCTATTAACCGTAGCCACGGATCCTAGAGAGAGTTTTGCTGTTGGAACCGAATCGACTAAGATTTGAAATGCTACGGTAAGTAATGATCCCCCAGATCCAGCGTCTGGAATTCCTCCTCCGTGATGTGCAGGCCCATCCGGAAGTATAGCAAAGCCAGACGGTAGGAGGGCGACATAATCCGGGTCTCCACCATTCAAAACCACATTCATGGCCACGATATCAACCGGGGCATAGATGACGTAAGAGGATGTGGCGTCGATGCAACTTTCTTGTAGTATCAGCATGTTGCTCTGGCTTGAGTTTGCGCTCTGTTTTTCCATTTTCAAAATTCAACAACGTACATTTTAAGTATCTTATAGCATTCTCTAGTTAAAGATTATGATCTGAAGGATATATAGGAAGCGTAAAAGCGTACATTAACTCGTAATAGGGAAACTGAGTTGCCAGGATCACGACCATTCGCAATATGCGCCATTTCTTGAACTAGGCCACCGTTTGAGAGGATATCCCACTGTATTACAAGAAAAGCACACGGATTATCGTGATAGATACTTCCGATATGGCAAATGTTAAGACTTCAATTCTAACCGCCAATTGTGAATTGTGCAGCATTTGAAATTGCAGGAATTATCCAAATACTAACTGCCAATAATGAGTTATGTTATGTTGCACTGGAAATTGAAGAACCTTGGCTTTGTTCTGTTCTATTAAGAAAGGATGTTCGGTTTAATACCTCACTTCGAGAATTCTCATCGCGAAGGAAATCAAACACTCGTTTTGGCGGGACTGGGAGCCAAAACGAGGTTGCAGCACTGAGTACGATCCCGGGTGGCCTCCCAGGATCATCCATACTCTTTCTGGTCATGACCCTTACATCGTCTGCCCCACTTCCCGACAATGTGGTCCAGGTGTGCGCCGTAGAAGCACCAACGCCCGTGCAGAAGCTCATCGCCATTCTCTCAGCCAGTTTCAACATACTCTTCCTTCCTTCTGGAGTTGTTATGACTGTATTTATAAGGTACATACCATAAATTCTCTAGAGCGGGAGCCATGTTTTTTCGACGACATTTTAAGCTATCGAAAATAGTATTACCTCCGACATCTCCTGCTGGTATGTTATGGGCCATTGCGCTTGCTAGGCGTTCACACTGTCGGTCCAACGTTGCAACCCAACGTTTTGCTCCGAACGCAAGACCTGAATTCACTAGTGGTCTGTAAATAGTGTGAACAGCCCTATCGTCCACTTCCACGTGTTCGACCCATATGACCTAGAAAATTACATCATGAAAATAGGATTTAGTGATGTAACCATGTCAAACCAGTATGCGTGCTACAAAAAAAAAAAAAAAAATACCCCTAGGGTTTTCACCTTTGAGTAGCCATTTGGTAATTCTTGAATCAAACAACCGGATGGCCGCCTTCTGCATCGGGATATTGCGCTGGGGCGCAAATTGTCTAGCGATACATCAACCACTGCCCAAGTTCCATCGGCATGCTGTTTACAATACCTTACGAAGTAGTTTTCTCGAGTTGGAACAAGTGGCGAAGGGACCTGAAACTCAGCTGTCATCTGAAAAAAGGAAAAAATAAACAAAAATATAGCTAGTTAATTTGGTTTCTGAAAATCATTCAGCACTATTTTAAGTTGCATTTTCATCAAGGATTTGTCGAAAACAGTATATACCACTTGCAGAGCTCCGTTATAGTTCCCGGCCACTCCAGTAGACAGAACCTCCAGAGTCACTGCCCTCGAAACAATGCCCGAAAAAACATTCGTCCATTGATTCTATAAAATCAATCAGTAAGTTAACAAAAACAAGTTCCTCGATCAATCAACTAACATTTTGCAATTCTTGCTTTAAATTGTAAGGGAACGAAGTGAAACCTACCACATCCATTAGAATCTCAACAAGGCTAATGTGATTCATTATAACCACTGCAGACTCACGCGAAGCCTCGGATTTCAAGCCCAGAGGTTTCGGCCCAATTCCTCGAGGGAAGGTCTGTACGTAGTCGTCTTCGCTCAAAATCTCGGTGGATTTGTCTGGGCTCGGGATCCATAAGGGTTCACCGGCTTGCGCCATCCTGATCATTTCTTCCATTGCTGCAACTGCAAGCTCAATGATCATGGGCTTGTCTGCCTCAGTTGGGCCAGACACGGACCTGAGAAGGTCATTCGCCCCGAATAAGTCCCCTACCAAGCCCGGCTGTGGCCCGAAACTGCCAAACCCTATGTCAAGTGATCTTGGTGTTCCATGGGGATAGGAAAGCATAGGTTTGCTTACATGCTTTGCAGCAATTCCCGATATCCTGTCGATCTGTAAACAGAAAGGGATTCGTTTAGGTATCTGTGGGGAGCATTTATTCCTCATTTTGCTGCACAATTTTACTGTATACCTTGTCTCCCAAAAGAAAAGAGAGGAGCTACTTGGAGCACGAGGATCCCGCCATTATACCGGCCTTGTCTAAATTCCCCATAAACCGCTATTATACGACCTAGTTTCAGGACACCGTATGCTCATGTGCAGTCGGTCCTGTTATATGAGTACCGGACACGGGAGCCTGTTGCCTTTGGGCAAGACAGGCACTGCTGTCCCTCTACACGGCAGCACTTGTCTTGGCTACAAAGGCAGCAGCCCCCGCGTCATGAGTACACGGTGCCAAAATTAGGTGTCTCTATTTCTTGTGTAACGGAGTTTATACTTAATGCATTCTTCATGTTAAAAGAAAAACTAGGCGAGATAGCATACAAAGATGTATTTATGAATCTCTCTCTTGATTTTATACCTCTTCCCGAAGACGAATGTTTTCGACCCTCAAATGCTGCTCGTCAAAGGACATCTCACCAATGGCAGCGGGGCCTCCACAGTTGGGACAAGAAGCATTGCTGAGGGCTTCTTTGTACCTGATGTTCTCTACTCGAAGCTTTTCGTTCTCGGCCCTGAGCTGTGAGTTCTCACTCCGCTCGTGATGGGACTGTCAAAAATGGCACGACAAGGTTAATGATTCAATTTACACTTTATTGCAAAATTCCGAAAAATCATTTCATTTTAAGGCAGTTAAAGGAACTATTAGAGAACTTGTGTTAATTACTTGTTAGAAGTTCCTTAAAGATTAGCTTATTCTATTCTTCCAATCAATGCTCAAAATTTTGAAAGCAGATATTCGAATTTAGTACTTTGGTCATTACTGAATCTTTTGCGCAAATTAGTACTTCCTACAACATCTCCGGTCTTTACTCAAATTTTACTGTTCGTATCTCTTTTTCCAATTTCGGTCTCGATTAGTTCACAAGATTGAATGGCCAATTCTCCTCCGGACCTTCGATTCGATTGTTTCCCAAGAATGTTGAGCCGGGTATGTAAGCTTTTACTCAATTCGAGCAAAAGTTACATATGGTATGAAGTGTTTTCCAACAGACAAACCTAAATATAATAAATTTTACTAAAGCTTCGTTAATGACGTAGTTGTAAATTATGCAAAGCAAAACAAACCTTCAAAATTTTGAGTCGCCCTTGATTTTGTGAAAAAATTTGGTGGAACTCAATATGATACGAATTTGAGTCAAGGACGAGAGTAAGCTTAAATCCAATCAATTGCCATCTCCCGCCCTCCTTGACAGGTGAATTACTATATTACCCTCACTTGTGATTGACTAAAATAAGGGGTTCAACAACTTCAATGTTTCAAGTAGAGAGAGGAATTCACTTCCGTTTGGATCCGGTTTCTCTGCAATCAACTAAAAAGAAGCATGTACAGTTTAATTTGAATTAATCGTTCATATTAATAATTTAGGGTGCAAATCTGTTGAATATTTTTATCGGTAAAATTAAGTATATTCTTATCAGTAAGAACATGAAAACAAATCTGAACCATTAAAAATACTATCCGACGGTTGCGATTACTTAAACTGCAAACGAGCCATTTCCTAACCATTTTAACACACCAGACGTACTGAGGATTGAACAAATCCAGACTATCCACACACATGCACATGTACCTTAGTGTAATTACCTTCATCTGTGTGCGCTTGTTTTGAAACCAAAATTTAACTTGCAAAGGCTCCAACCCTAATATTCTTCCCAAATCCTTCCTTTGCTTATCGTCTGGATGCGGGCACTCCTTGAAAAAACTGCAACACAAAATTCTATTAATATCAACTAGAATCGAATCCACTGCCATCATTAGTGGCGGAGCTAGGATTGGCATTTGGGAGAGGCCGGACGGACAATAATGTACCTTCTTTATTACATATTCTTTCAATCCTTGTATGATTGCTTACATATATAGTATTAAAGTTCGGGGCGGTTCCAGGGACATTTATAAAAACACTTGAAAAAACACTCCAAATCTCAATCTCATAGTTTCCGATAAAATTTTGATGATCCGAGCCGCTCAATGTGTGCAGAATGTGATTTTATGGGTACCCGTGAGAAATCAGTAAAAACAAATACCGGGAAGTGCTTGTTTTGAGCAGTTTTTAATTGAACCGTTCAATTAAAAACAGTTTGGAACTGTTCGGATCAAGCCATTCCGAGTCATTTTTTTTGCTAATTTCTCGCGGGTACCCTTAAAATCACGTTCTGATCACATTGAGCGGCTCGGATCATTAAAATTTGATCGGGAATTATGAAGTGTTTTTTTAAGTATTTTTATAAATGTCTCTGGATTATGCACTGAAATCAAAACAATGGTATTGGGAAGCGTAAAGGTATCAGAATTATCAAATGATACATAACGAAATTGATTGTAGCGATCGTAAACTCTCTGTTTTTTTTTTTTTACAAAAACAACTTTAGCGTGCTAAATCTTTATAGTGCTCGATCTAGTATCGACAGCGAAACTATCTGTGAATCAGAAATGGATCGTTTTGCAATGAGAATTAACCAATACACATGCGATATTTCAATCACACTAATATAGCACACGATGTGATGGTATCTAATTAAAGGCGCGCGGGAAAAAACTGTACAATAAACATCTCTCTCTTTCTCTCTGTCCAAACACGTACACAAGAGCAGTATGAACACTTACGCTTCCATTTCCTGGATCTGGTGCTGCGTGTGGCGGTGGTACCGCTTCTTTTTGGACCGTTGATTTTTGTTTAGATCTTGATCATCACCGGATGGGGCTTCCATGATATCAGTCCCAGATTTGCTCTCGAATTCTTCATCTCTGATCAAATCCATCTCACTTTCTGGGGTTTTGTGGACCATATCTAGTATGTGATGCCCATCAAACATGTTTGGCTGAAACATCTTGATATATCCTTAGGGCCAAAAATTTCCCCAATTTATGTTCTTCAATCTACAGAACCATTTATATGTTTGTCAGATTGTTAAACTAATGAACGATGCAAGGACATGGAAGAAATTAAATTAGTAGAAGAAAATCCCAAGTGGCAAAATTCAAGTTATTAATTGTAAGTGAACAATTTTCTAGCTAAGGAAAAGATAAGATTACAGAAAAATAGAACAGAAAACAATCCAGATTCAAACTGAAGGTGTAGTGGAACTAAGCTTCCATTAAAAATTTTGGAATTCTGTTCTTTTTACTTTTTGAATATTTTTTTGCATTAATTAATTCTGTGTACGGACCATAGCTCACGAATTAATTTCTCTCTCCCTATATTATACCCTTTTCCTCTCTCCCTGAAAAAGAGAAGTTTTTTGCGTCTCTATCGAGAAGGATTTTGCTTGAATCGTCTTTATAATACCATATAGAAAGATCTAATTCTACAAGAGCCCATCGCTTAATTCAATAATTGAAGTAGCAATGATATACATAAAAAAAAAAATTGATATACATAAAAAAAATACACCATGCACAGAAGTCTTAAACAGTCCGTGAAATTCAATAAAAGAACGAAAGAAAGAAGAATAACTCTATTCATAAATAGGGTCTCATTCAATGGAGAGAGAGAGAGAGAGAGGGGCTTTGAGTACTTACCTTGACTGGAAAATGACTAGCTCCGAAGAAAACCCAAATCCATTCCTTCTCGGCCTTTAAGTCAGACACCCCACAAACCCTAGCGACATGGTACTATTCATATTCTCTCTCTCTCTCTCTCTCTCTCTAGAGTCTAGAGAGTGATGACGTTAAGGGGGGCGTTGAGTTTTTAATAGATTCTCTGGCACTGTCTGAGCCTGAGCACCAAAGCTAATGAGATTGGTTACATGTAAAAACAGAACCAAAACATGGACTTTTGTTTCCGGCTTTCAAACAAGAAAAATCCCTTTTTTCTTTATCCTTCCAGTCTGTCGTTACTTCCTACAAAAGTAGCACCGCAGAGTTGACTCGGTGTCAACTCGCCTTTGACAAATTTCAAAACCAGCTTTTCTGTAACCCCCACGAAGATCTCGCTCCTCTCTCTCTCTATCCAAAAAAATAACGGAAAAATAAATATGGGATTAGGCGGAGTGGACTTTTTCAGGAGAAGAGAGAGAAAAACCCTATTGAAGTTAGCCTATAGGGGTTCAAAAAAGTGGGAGATAGGTAAGATCTGATATTCAGGGCAAAAGGGTCAAAGGGAAACTACTTTTTGGAAGAGGATGAGTGAGTGGTGGTTTTAAAGGTGGGTTGTGATTTGGGTTTTTTTTTTTTGCTTTCATGTGAAGAGAATTTAAGAAGAATTCTTGGGGGATGAGAGAGAAAGTAAACGGACGAGAAAAAAGAGGAGATAGAATGAAGGGAGAGGGTGAGGAGGGGAAGAAAGGGAAGTGAACAGGCGGAGAAGATGTGGCAGGGAGATAGACAGAGGATGGATATGAAGGGAGAGGGTGAGGAGAGGAAGAAAGGGAAGTGAACAGGCGGAGAAGATGTGGCAGGGAGAGAGGAGTAATTGCTCTGAGAGAGAGAGAGAGAGAGAGAGAGAGAGAGAGAGAAGGTGATATTGCATTTATTGAGAGTGGGGGAGGAGAGGTGTGTTTAATGTTTATTGCTTAGGGGAGAGAAAAATTGTCATCTGATATGGTATATAAATTCATCCTGTACGTGTATGCTGAAAGTACTCGTGGATTCTTAACTCCTGTACTTACATTTTTATTTTTATTTTTTTTATCAGAAGTACTTTCACTCGCCCCAAATTTTTCTTCAAAAATTTTACAAAATGAGATTCAATGGTGATCCTAATTGGCAAATTATTTATTTCGTATGTTTTCATTTGCATGTCCTCTATGATTAGATTAATCAGATATAGTTACTTATAACTTCGAATGAACGATATATTTTTCATGAAATCAATGAATCGTTAGATTATCATTTGATCCAAAAAATAAATGAGGCCCTCTAAAAGAGCCAGATTGTGCATTTTTCTACTTTTTCTGTTTGGAAGGTGTATTGTGATAATGGATTCTCGATTTCACAGTGCATTATAAAAACTACACTTTAGAGGCACAATCTGAGAATCAACCCTGAAGGATCTTTTCTATTCATATTTTGTATTATGTTTTCAAATTTATAATTTATTTTGAGCATTATCCTCAAAATACACTTTCATAATCTATTCTAAGCATTATCCTCTCAAATACTACTCGTTGCCAAAATTTATTATGCACAAACACTCTATCAGATTCACAATTTATTGTGGCAACAATCCAAAATCAATTACTCACAATCCAAATGAAAAATGCAAAAATAATTAGGCTCCCAAACAGGCCATAAGTTTATTTGCAAGTATGGTTGCAGTCAAGATGAAAGACACCATATACGGGCATGTACAAGACCAAGGGTCAAGTCTCACTAATAATACTAACAACTAGCTAGGAATTTCTCCGGTCTATGTTTTGGACTATAAGCGACAATCCTGATCGGAACCGTTCATTTGCTGCAATCAACAATTTCAATGTGTGTTTTTACTCTTTTATCGGTAAGATTGTATTTGTATCGAAAAAGTATATAAGAAGAATCAAATTGGAATTGCCACCTCTAAGGAATACCATGCTCAAAAGCCCATTGAAGAACTAGCAACTCCGCTCGGATCTCCACCATATCTGCTGCTGAAGACACATGACAGAACCGCACCTAATTGGCCACCTCTAAACCTTCACCGTTCAACTGAACCCAGGCCGCCACTCCATAACCCGAATTAGCTTTCCACGCTCCATCCGTTACAAAAACAATGCAGCCAACAAGCTCACAACTCATCTTACTTGAGGCAAACTGAACCCGCCCTTGCTGGCCCACCATTCCCTAAGCTCCAGCATCAACCTGATCGATGCACCCTTTGAGCTGTATTGTTAATTTTATATGCAAATTTCTCAAAATTTTACCTGTAGGGCGAACGAATCAACAATAGCACAAAAACAAACAAGTGGAGAACTCCAATTAATTCCAAAAAACAAGCTTCTGTCAATAGACCCTAACAACTAACATATTTCTTGCATGTTCTCAAAAAATAAATAACTTCTTGCATATTCTCAAAAAACATTTATTTATTTGGTCATTAAATGTGATATAAGACCAACCTTTTACAGAAGGTAAATCTAATTTTTCTTTGGAAAAAAAATAAGTTGGACCATGAGGTTAGACATTTTGTGGGATTTTAATTTTTAGACTCACTTTGATGATCAAAATTATTTCTTTTTTTACATCTCGTCAAGAATATCAATCTTTTCAAAATTCGTGTCAATCGGATATATATCGAACATTATGATTCTACAACAATGTTATCTTCAAAAAAAAATAAACCCGCACACTGGATCGATCGAATTTTTTTTTTCCTCAATACAGACGTTGTTTGAGCATGTATTTATTGATATCCTATCAATATGAGTTTTACAAAGCTGATTATCACACATAAACCAATTCAATCATTGAAATAGCCATGGAAATGGTCCACAAAAAGTGGGGCGGGGAGTAGTAGATTTCTCTTTTTGGAAGGATGAACAGCTCTAGTCGTTAAATGGGGTCTTATTGGATCCAATTTTACAGTCATACGAGGAATCAGTGCATGAGAAAATTCTTTCAGATAATTAAGGGCAAGTAATACTTTGGGAGACTAATAAAATCAGGGAGAAAAAATATTTAGTTTTCTTAAGTGAATTTGAACAACACATCTTACAAAAATATTTTATTTCTTTGAACGTTTGTGAGTGCCATGACTAGTTTCTTTGTCTGAAGTGAGGGGCTGTCGGCACACCTCAAACCCATTAGGCCATTACCACATGAGAGCCAAACCCAATAGAGTAACCCAATGCCTTCTTGGCTACTACCACCCGGAGTGGTCACGTTTGTGCCCGTTAAAACACAAGAAAGTACTATTAGGACAATTGTGGAAGAGTTTTTTTTCAAAATGAATCATTGAAAACACCTTTGAACGACTGATATTGCTCACTACACCCAGTAGTGACTTTACTCAGTAGTGACTTTACTCAGTACAAAGCCCCCTGGTTCAGGCATCATGGCCCTCGTGGAGACATTGGACAAAGTTTCCTAGATTAATGATATATTCGTAAATTTGGTCTAGTTGCAAACGGCCATTTAATTTTGTGGCGAAACTCACATGCGATACAAAAATATTTCGTTTTGGCATCTCCAGTTGAGGGTCGGTGGTATTTTTCAACATGAGAAAAACTCGTATAAGGTTGCAAACAAGTCAAGCCGAGTTGAATTTAAGCATGCTTAGATTTGTTTGTTGTGTTTTAAGTGAGCACCCCAATCCAGTGAGAATTTAATGAGTCGAGCTAAAGCCAAACTGACATAGGTGTGAATCGAGCTCAAATTTGTTTCAGGAACCTTACTGAGCAAAACAAAACATATATGTGTTGGAAATTTTACGGAATTTCAGATGAATGAAATCGGAGCTACCGGAGGGTCTCTCGAGGCAACCGAGCATGAACCGGGTTCGTTGTATCTGGACGCACCACAATCAATAGACGTATTGATGTGTGGATTCTGTAACCCCTCCATGATTGTGAATTAATTTATGTAACCTCCCTCATTCAAATGGCAGATTTAATCTCAGCATTATGGCTGATTTCATATCAGCATTATGGCAGCATTCACCTCTTAGGCCACCCTCACTCTATAAAAAGGGGCTCACGGATTTGGAGAAGACACAAGCAAATTCGCAACCTTTCAGCATATTCCAATATTCGTTCTTGAGAGAGAGAGGCAGGCGGTAGTCAGTTCGCCAAGGCGGTCTTCGGTGGTGTTCCGACGGCCTGCGGTTCAACCGAGCCAACCCTGGGAGAAAGTCGCTGACGCAACCTACAACACCCACGGTAGGCGGCGAATATTTCTTAAGGTGACTGTGGTATTACACAGGCCTCGGTTTCGATCCTAAAGATTCAGTTTGTATCTCGTTCTTCTTATTCTGTAAATTGTTTTGTATCTTGTAATTCGATTTATTCCTGTAATTTTATTATTGGAAATGAAATTGTTCTTTGGAATGTCAGTGGCTGCCGAAATTTTTCCAACAATATGTACGTACATTCAACATACGGATCTTTGCGCTGTTGAATTTTAGCATACTTAGATTTGTTTGTTGTGTTTTAAGCAACCACCAAGCCAGTGAGAGTTTAATGAGTCGAGCTCGAGCCAAACTGACGTAGGTGTGAATTGAGCTCAAACTTGTTTAGGAACCTTAACGAGCAAAATAAAACATATATTTATGTTCAACATACGGATCTATGCTGCAAATTAATACGGGTTGCTAGTAGGAAACTCTCCCTCTAGCTATTAGGAAATAAAAATAAATATTAACGTCAATACATATTTTCATTCGAGATTAAATTATTTACACCGCGGGTATAAATATTTATTTTCTCCAAATCAATTATATTGTGCGATATTGCAATGTTGTATTAATTGGGACCACAGTTTTGACGTCGTGGCGTAATGTAATTGATTTGGAGGAAACAAATGTTTATACCGCCGGTGTATATGTTTTATTCTTTTTTCATTATGAGGAGGAGGCTTTGACGTGGAGACGGTGATTGATAGGAGTATATTTGAGCTAAAACTTCGAACAATCCCTATCTCAATTTGTCTCTTAGATATACTCCCACTAGCAAAAATGAAATACAATTGGTTGTATAATCAAAAATAATAATATAAATAGACCTCAAACTGAATATTATTTACATTGGCCTTAGGTTTGCGAGCCAAATACGGTCAGGTTCAAGTTTGACTTTTTTGTTAAACGAGCTTGAAATTAAGGCTCACGCCGGTTTGGTTTATTTAATACACGAGTCGAACTAGCTTATTCGAATCTTTACTAATTTGAGCTTCGAATAGTTCACAAAAGGAATGGTTCATTTTCACTCATAGTAGTAGCTAGTTGAGCACCGTGTGCTACGGGACCACATTGACAACAATCTAATTCTATAGAGACCAAAGAGAAAAAAAATTAACTTCAAAGGGCCAAAGTAGGGGTTAGGGGTGTGCATGGGTCGGGTTTGGCGGGTTGAAGAATGGAATGAGGGAAAGGACAGTGGGGTTACTAGGAGTAGGTTCGGTGTTTCTTGTATAATTAAATAGGTGGGGTTAATAAAGTGTAGTAGGGTGGATCGGGTATTGGTATGATAGTATCCTATTGTCTAATATTTTACTAGCAGTGGGGTGTACAAAAAAATCCGTCAATCTAGTAAACCGACCCAATCCACACTAACCCGCGACGGAAATCATGGAAATTGAAATCCTAAGCGGGTTGAGTTGGACGGGTACATCATAAATTTTAAGGGGTTCAGTTTGGGTGCATGCGGGTAAAATTTTTCTAACCCGTTTTTAAACTGACGCAATCCGTTATACATACATTTGTAAAATAAGAGAAAAAAATTTTTACGGCAGAGCCGTGAAAATAATTTACGGCGCTCAATCGCGCACGTTCAAATGTGTTTTGGACGGTCTGAATTTTGAAAAAACGCTAGAATCGTGCGAATAATTTTTTTAAAATCCGGACCATTGATTACCAAAAAAGACGGCTAAAATTGCGCTGAGCCGTGAATAAGTTTCTCTTGTGAAATATTAGACAATATGATACCATACCAATGCTAAAGGTGCACCCTACTAAGCCTACCTCTTTGTAAAGGAAAATCCAAACCTACTCCTAGTAACCCCGGGCAGGGTCCTTACGCTTTTTATTATGGCAAAGCCGCAAAGTGCAACTAATAGTTTGATTTTTGGTGAGCTAATAATATATACAAGTTTAGATCAAAAAAAATATTAAACAAGTTGAAAAAAGAGAATTTCTAAAAAGACTCAAACAGTGACGGATTTTTCGAACTCGCTAATATCAAAGGTCGATGGGTTGGCGGCGGGTTAAACAATTGTCAACCTCGCCAAGTATGGGTTTGTTGAAAAATAAACCGTCAATATGCCCAACGAGACCCATGCACATCCGGCGCAGCGTGAGTCGGGTAACAATTTAGCAATAAAAATGTGTATTTTACCCCTTCGCTCCACCAACCCCCCCCCCCCAAACCCAATTGGTAAGTTTCGTTGAGTCTCATTACTTCTATATTCAATTCTCTGAGAGCGCGCAACAATAACCTTTCCGATCATTTTACCTCTCAAATCGTCGCTCTGTGACCATATCATATCAGGCTCTATCTGCATCCAGAGAGAGGCATTTACTTCATCATTTTTTTCAACCATGTGTTTTTGTTTTTCAAATATTAGGAGAAATAACACTAGTTTATATATATCTAGGAGAAGGGGAAAGGGATGTTGTGTATAAAACACCCGAGACCGAAACACTACCCGCCTTTTGCGAGGTTGGAACTCGAGACCTCCAAATTGGGTAGTGGTGGAGCTAGAATTTAGGTTGGTATTGTTGTATATTTGTAGTAAAAATATAAAGAGAAATTGCAAAATGTTACCTGCAAAGTCAGGCTTTGAAATATGTTCCTTATGATCTGAATCATTCTTCTTTTAAAACGCTATTTCTTCTTCATTTATGTGAATAGTTTGATACCGGTAGGTGCTTAATCTCTCAATATGTAAAATTAAACTTTAATTTCTGGAACTGGAGTGGCATGTGCCACCCCGCCCGCCAATTAGCTCCGTCCTTGCAGTTGAGAGAGTCAAGGAAGTGTTGTTTGGGCTAGAGCCCACTAACACATGTGTTGCATGTAGGGTGATTGCTCTTTTTCCAGGTGGTTTTTCACTTCATTCTATTTTTATCATTCTAATCTGCTAGAATTTTGTTAAGCCTATGTTTGGTCTAGCTAGCGTGAGTTTTCTGTTTCCTTAGTTCTTGTCTCTTTTTAATTTTTTTTTATTTGTTTAGACGAGACAAAACTAGAAAATTAAAAAGCACCGAGTCAAATTCGAATAAGTTTAATTTCTTTTAATTATGGTTTTTTTTTTTTATACTCCCTTCGTCCCAAAATGTTTACCCGGTTCACAAAACAAAACTTCAAAACAATACAATTTTCATAAGAAAAATTCGAAAAGAAATACAACATTTAATAGGTATGATTAGTTCTATTGATTTAAGTAATTGTTTTGAATTTTTGGTTGGAAAAAATGTATTGTTTTTAAGTTCTCATTTTGTAAACCAGGTAATCTATTTCTAAATAGATTTAGAAATTTGGAGAATCATTTGTGGGAAACGACTTTCTTTGCTACAATTTGGTCCTTGTGGTTGGCGAGGAATGACTATGTGTTCATTAATGCTTTGACAGCAGTAGGACAAGTAGCTGAGCTGATCAAAACCAGAGTCGCAATGTGGATTAAGGTGAAGCTCGATATTAAGGTATACACTGTGGAGGAGTTTAAGGGCTTCCTTGATGGAATCAGAAAAGTGAATTTGTAATGTGTATCTGAGGAGTGGATCCATCCAACTATTTGTTGGATGTTCATTTTCAGTCTTTACTACTTTTCTTTTTTCTCTTTTGTCTGAACTCGTAAGCATTTGTTTGCTTTCGGTGTTCCCCCTCGATGTAACATTTTCGAGTTTTATAAAAGTTTCGTTTGCAGAGAAAAAAAAAAAAACATTATGGGACGATGGTAGTATATTTTTAAAGAATATCAGTTCATACTTTTTTTGCTTACATAAATTTTTAAATCAATCCGTGAGAGACTCATGCATTGAGATAAAGTAATACAAAAGACCAAGCTAGAAACATGTAGTATTACTCAATTTAAGTCTAACAAAAAAAAAAATTACCCAAAAAAAAAAGTCTAACAAAAAAAAATTACCCAAAAAAAAAAGTCTAACAAAAAGTTTTTTAAAAAAAATGATACGGTAAACACACGCTAAGTAGCCTGTCTTTGCAAGAACAAAGATTTCTGAACTCTTTCTTCCTTCTAATATCCAATAATATTAGGAAACAGGATGGGTGCTGCACATCACCATCCCCGTTTCCATAATATGTATGGTGTCACTAATACAGATTTCTGACCTTTCTTCTTTGTTTTTATTTATCTTGCACGTGTGACCGGCCATATTCGTCTAATCAATTTCTAGACACGGGCGTGTAATGCACTCGATCGAAAAACGAAAATTTATTTTTCCTAAATTTAAATTGCAAAAAATGGTGTTTGTGTTTTTTTCTCTGCTAGCTGGATATTGATTACACTGTTACACCAGTAAAGTAAAGAGGGTAGAATGGGCAGACCAAAACATTAAATAGTTACACCAAAAGTTGTCTACTGGTAGCAGCAAAATTATAGTGGAACCATAAACATAAATGTAAAATGAAGGTGAAATAAAGAAGTAGTACTGTTTCACTGAGTACTGGACATTGAAGCAATTATTGTTCTTTTATTTTATTTCGGGCAATTATTTGTTATCATCCACAGTGAAGATTGTGTCCGTTACGTTTTCAAACCCACGTTTGTTTTTCTTGTTTTTCGCGGGGTTATTTAAATTTTTGAAGGCTTGAAGCTAGAGTTTCTAAAGGGTACGTGATTCTATCAATTTGAATTCAGAAAAAAAAATCTTATTTTTTATCCGTAACTCTGAAAAATTCTTCGTAATCCCGTTTTCGTTCTACACCTCATGATTAAAGGTTTGATTTAATCTGAAAACACCGTTATCATAAACAAATTAAAGCCTATGTTTCCTCTCCATTGTTCACCAACTAGTTACATGGGTGCGGAGCCAGGATTTTGACCCAAGGGAAGCCGGCTTAATAGACATATAGTATTTTTTATCAGAACGTATACTTATTATATCATAAAGTTTTTGCTTTAAAATACATTACATTTGTACATTAAAATGATTCTAGCAAAGTATACCTATCATTTTGTTTTTTTCCTTTAGGACACTTCAACAGTTATGTGCTTATTTTTTATTTATGAAAGAAATTGAGAAATAAGAATATAAAATAATGAGAAATAAGAATGTAAAATAACCATTTTTTTACCAAATCAAATCAAAATTATTAAGATTATAAGTAGCTGTACACACGAATAATTATCAATAATATTCAAAAATCAGGTATATACAAAATAAAAATTTTAAAACTCGTGAGCTTGGGGGGGTTGGGGGCCGGGGCATAGCTCTGCCCCTGCATGAGTCGCTATTAGCTCGTCTCTCCCGTACCTCCAACATGCACCATCTATCCATTATCTATTATATTTATAATTTATCAAGGGAGAGCGCCATTTGATGCCACCCTTTTTGTGATGCTCTACGGACTTTTAAGTTTCCTAAATTTTCTTTAATTTTTATTATTTTTACACTATAGATTTTGTGTGTGTGTGTGTAGAATAGCTGCTATGGACAAAATAGTAATTCAATCAGAAACCACCTCATCGCATGTGTCTGTTTGTATTTTTCTTATTTTTCTCCTCACTCACGTAACTAGTTCGTGCCCCTGCCACTTCTAGTAAAACGGAATGAAAGATGAATTAAAAGACTTCAATCTTAGATAAGTTGATGACTTTTATCATTTACTCCCTCCGTTTCTAAATGAGAGTCCTTTTTTGGAAATCCAACTTTTTTAAGGGACATGTAATCATTATACATATTTTTCACCATTACCCCTATATTCTACCTATTTTGCACCATTTGCATTCAACTAAGAGGGGCACTTTCGGAATTTTATCAAATTTCAACTTCTATTTTTGGAATGGAACAATCATTTTGGAACATCCCAAAATAGAATAAGGGACTCTCAATTTGGAACGGAGGGAGTATGATATAGATATTAATGTATTACTAAATGAATAAGCACACTTCTTTAGTAAAATGGTGCTAGCTAGTTACTCCAGTATCATTTTTTCCTCAATAAGGTCAAGTTCCGTTAAGATTCTTATTTTTCAAGTCTATATTTTCTGTTTTACGAGACATATCATTCTCTTTGATTTTACGAATGGAAAATAAGTACTTGAAAAATAAGAACCTTAGTGGAACGGGCCTAACTATTTTCGGTTCCAAATAAAATCCCCCTTTAATTCCTCAAACTTGGCCATGGGTATTTATGTCATTTTACATGTTTGGTATACTGAGCTTTTCTGTCATTGTACTGGATTTGGTTATTTGATGACAGGGGACGTTGAAGAGGAAATGGTCATTACTCGATCATTTGGTTTACACCACCACACCAAGTAGACCCCATCCCTTTTGCTACTTTTTTTGGATCCCTTTTGCTACTTGGCTCTCAGTCGTTTTCAACTTCCAACGCATCAATTCTCACAAGAATCAAATACTTATTAAAGAAGCCAACGCCTATGAGTCGATGACCCGGTTCATATTTTTCTCTCTCTCTCTCTCTCTCTCTCTCTCTCTCTCTCTCTCTCTCTCAACAATGTCTGACCAGCTTGCCAACCTTTCAATTGCCCAAGGATTGAAATGTTTGACTTTTGTGGAATACAAACATGCGATCTCATAAATGATAAACACTTATATATTTGTTTTTTGATGTCCACTTGATCAAATCCGTGGGATTTTCTCTAACAAAGTATTTGGGCTAACTTACGTTTATCTTTTAATTTGGATCTCAAAGTTAACAATCGAACAAATACCTAGTTGCCCAAGGATTTTTTACTAGCAGGAAGACTCGGATTACCTCTATGGTGTGTTTGGTTGGATGGAATGAAATGTAAATCAGAATGGAATGAAATTGGAGGAATTGATCGATATTGGAATAATTATTCCTCTTCCTACGTTTGGTTGTGGCTATGAATCAATAGCAAGAATGAAATTTGCATTCCAATTCATGTGTTTGTTATACTAGAGTCACACCTCAAAGGAATGGAATTTAGAGTGGCAATAGTAATTTTGGGAGTGACATTAGCAAAATTTGGGGTGACAATAGTAATTTTAGGAGTGGCATTCGCAAAATTTGGAGTGGCATTAGTAATTATGTGAGTGACATTAATAATTCAAAAAGAAATGGTGGAATGGAATGGTAATTCTTTTACTTTTCAATTGGAATAGTTATTCTTTTATTTGGGTGGATAATAATTCCATGTGGAATGACTATTCCTCCAATTTTTAGTGAACCAAACATCGGAGTAGATATTCCATAGGAATGACCATTCCATTCTACTAACCCTTAGGGGCAGGTTTGGCCAAAGTGGTTGTGATCAGAAAACAATAAGTACTCCTCCATGAGGTCACAGGTTCCATTTCCACGAAGGCCAAACATACCAAACTTTGGGGCCACTAGGGATTATGTCCGGTCGTTACCTTCAAGGCCCCAGAATTAGTCGAGGTGCGCGCAAGCTGGTCCGGACATCCGGTTATAAAAAAAAAAAATTACATTCCACTCCCTAATATTCCATTAAACCAAACACAGCCTTAGAATTGGGGTGTTTCCTCCTTTTAAGAAGTTCAAAGAAAAATCTTTATTGCTTTTCAAATTAATGATATAAACTTACCTTTTGGCTGTGTTTTGTAGATGGGAAAAATTCAAAAAAACCCCTGAACTTTGAACTCAATGTCAAATAGGCACCTGAACTTAAATAAACTTCAATTGAACACCTGAACTTTCACTCCGTTATCAATTTACCCCCTGCCGTCTCAATCCATCTCAATCCGTGACTTGTCGTTAACGGCACAGTTAAAAAAAAAAAACTTACCACCAGTTTGCAATCCTATGAAGCAGAAACGTGATTATGAGAGCCTTAGAGACAAAATTTGATTATGTCTCTTTAGAATAATATGATCAGAATAATAAGATCTTCACACCCATTCAAACGGATTAAAAATTGGAGCACTTAATTTTTTAACCATATTTTTTAATATATAAACGGTCTCAAAAAAAATTAAGTTCTCAAATTTTCAAAAAGAATTTTTAAAAAAATTCCCCCTACTTCCAACATTTCTCTCTCTATCTCTCTCCACTTATTACCCGGACCCGGGGGCTCTGCTGCCTCAAAGGCACATCAGCCCCTACCCACACACCAAAATGGCAACGTTTTGGTTAAATAAAAAATTCATACCACCAGTTTGCAATCCTATGGAGCAGAAACGTGATTATGAGAGTCTTAGAGACAAAATTTGATTATGTCTCTTCATAATAATATGATCAGAATAATAAGATCTTCACACCCGTTCAAACGGATTAAAAATTGAAGTACTTAATTTTTTAATCATATTTTTTAATATATAAACGGTCATAAAAAATTAAGTGCTCAAATTTCACTCCATTTTGAATCAGTACAAAGATATTTAAGTGCTCATAAAAAATTAAGTGCTCATAATCACATTTCTGCTCCATAGGGTCCTAAATAAAGAACACATACTTAATATGAGAGCCTTAGAGATAAAAATGAATTACGACCCTTTAGAATAATATGATAAGAATAAAAAGATCTTTGCACCGATTCGAACGGAGTGAAAATTTGAGCACTTAATTTTTTGAGACCGTTTATATATTAAAAAATATGGTTAAAAAATTAAGTGCTCCAATTTTTAATCCGTTTGAACGGGTGTGAAGATCTTATTATTCTGATCATATTATTCTAAAGAGACATAATCAAATTTTATCTCTAAGGCTCTCATAATCACGTTTCTGCTTCATAGGATTGCAAACTGGTGGTAAGTTTTTTTTTTTTAATTGTGCCGTTAACGACAAGTCACGGATTGAGACGGCAGGGGGTAAATTGATAACGGAGTAAAAGTTCAGGTGTTCAATTGAAGTTTATTTAAGTTCAGGTGCCTATTTGACATTGAGTTCAAAGTTCAGGGGTTTTTTTTGAATTTTTCCCTTTGTAGATAATTAAGTTTGCTCAGAATGCTGTTTATCTTTATTACTCTAGGGATCGATTGAAAAATCAACTATTTCTAGCAGCAAGACTCGTGATCTTGAATTTTTCCAAAAGAAAAAATAAGGAAAGGAGAGGAGGGGAGGGGAGAGTACGCGACTACGGTCAAATTGAACTATACTTTAGTAGGAAAGAAGTTGTTAACCCCGGCCCCGATGATCTAATTAAGATTGTGACATAAATCAAAGAAAAATATACTAACAATATTCTTCTAATTAGCAAGTGGAGTAGTAAAATTGAGCAGTACTATATATACAAGTTTTTCCATTGTTAGCCGCTACACATTAATTCAATGCAAATTATGAACTAATAGTCACCCATTTTGTGTTCAAATTAATTAGCGCGAATGCGTAAAAAAATTTAATTTGCAATTCTGACAGACTAATTGTTTCAGTTAACTAATTGTTGCAACTTTTGTTACGTATTTGACTTTAAAAACAATCTGATTAGGACTTTCAGCTGGTAAAAGCAACAAACATGTAGAATGTTTTGTTCATCCTGTCATCCATCAAACCAATTAACACAGTAGCGTGACGGTGACTTAGGGGTGGGTGTGTGTATCACCATCTTCGTAGTTTATAACAGGGTGGTATTTTACCTTTAATTCGGGTAACGTACCTTCATTTCTCACATTTTCAAGCCAAAAGCTAATGAAAGTTTTACGATAATGTTATTTTTTGGACATTGATTTTAGCTTGGGTTTTTCGTGTTTCTTACATTAGGAAAAAATGTGAAAACGAAATCAGTCAAATTAGAGTTAAAAACATGTCTGGAGAAAGTTGACATGAGCACTTCATAGATCGATGTTTACTCTTAATTAACTACTCTGGTATATTAGGTTAGGGTTAAAAAAAGCAAGTTAAAGAAAAATGCTTCCTTAATTACCCTATTTAAGCAAAAACTTGTACATATTGTTGTGATTAAAGAAAGTGATATATACTGGTCCCAATATTTGCCATGGCCGAGGGCTTCAAACGTGTGGCATTAACACTACATACGCTTTGTCTTCAAAATTGAACTCCACAGCCAATCACTCTTTTAGTAATTATGCTTAATTATCGAAGCAAATGCTCTTTGCATCGATAATTACTTGTTCCCTCAGGATTTGTAGACAATAGAAAAGAATATACTACTAATTATGAGCGATGCAACTTGTACAAGCAAAATGCACATAAAATTGTGAAGAAGAATCATTGAATACCCAACGGCCAATTTAACTGCACAATATCCTACCTTTTATTTTTATTTTTTTGTGCACTTTTCTTTTGTATTTTTTGTGTATTTATATGTGTGTGTAAATACTAATTGAATATTACGTTATATCTACCTTTTGCCAAACGATAGGACGTTAGAAGTTACTGTTGTTAGTGGTACGTTATATCTACCTACGAAGTAGGATTATTGCATATTCTATGTACATAATTATACATTCGGATTGACGAATAAGTTATGGGCTGAAACACAGGTGTACAGTGAGCCCAAACTAAAGATTGGGCCTAAATTCCTACCAGATTCATTAGAGGCACCAATGTTTTGACCAAGGGAATGGCTATGGCCCAAATCATATGGGTTTGTTTCGGCCTAATTTACAGCCCCCTTTGGTGATAACCAATTAATGTTCATATAATTATTATCAATACGACCACAAGTGGTGGGTAATTTTACAATTTGACACAACTTATGGTTTGATCTTCACAGCAGTACAATATCTGGCTTTAACTTCTCTCTCTCTCCACAACTTTTTTGTAAAGAGAAAACATAGAATTAGGAGATCAATACTGCAACGGTTGCAGTATTGATCTTCTAATTCTATGTTTTGCAACCTTGACCTACAGACATAGTATGCATTCGGAGAAAGGTAAAACCCATGGATGCGCACCAGATATTATTAATTGTCACTTTTATTATCTTCTAAAACTTCAACACCTTGGCTTTCCCGTGCAATGTTGCTGAAGAAGTAAATTTGAAGCAGTCAGCGAGATCGAGATTATAATCCATAAACTGGTGGCCTGAAATCAAGTCATCTTCGCTCACTTCCAAATCCGTACTATTAATGTCATGCATACCAGATACCACGTACTGGAATTGTATGTTGTCCAACTAGAGCTTGAGCCGGAAGATCCCCGCTATAAGTCACATACACCGTACCAATGTTGACCATGAGCAAGGCGATTAGCCTTGGGCCCCCAAAATTTCACTAGAATTTGGTGCCAAATAGTACTAAAGGGTGATGCTATGCTTTTGGAGATTGTTTTGTTTTGCATTGTAATATGGAGATGAAAGCAAATGGTATGCTATTTACCTTGGCCGCTGATTTTGCCACTCCCTTTTTTTGTTAACGCCACTCCCCTGCAAGTATATTTTTGGTGCAAAAATACACTTGCAGTGGAGTGGAGTTAACAAAAAAGGAAGTGACAAAATCATTTTCCTTTACCTTTCATTAGTTGAAGGTTCTTGTCCCATAACCTCGAACAAATCTTCATCGAATATACTTACGAACAATCTTCACTCAGCAAGTTGAACTGGGAAGAGCATCTTTTGGGCCAAAATCACTTTGCTGAAATGACTTTTTATGCTAAGTGGCAACAAAATGCATTGAGGACCCTGTTTCGCATTCTAGAATTCAAATTGTTTCTTTTGTGAGCTGAGCATACCGTGGTACAGTATTAGGATACAGGCCCAAATCATATGGAAAACTAGCTAAAACTTCCATCACACAACTACAGAATCGAAGTCCTACATGTATTTACTCCTTTGTCGAAAATCCAAGAAATAAAAGAAGTTATCCCATCTTCACTAATTGTTATCATCCTCAAACATTTGTTACATCTTTTGTCTCAGCTCTCTAGTCCCCATGTGATTTCGGGCATACCCTCCATTTCATGTAAATCTCGCATGAGCTATGCTTATGTCTTCAATAACCAGCTGCATCCCAAGTACAGAAAGGGGACCTCTCAATCTCTGATATGCACATCGAAAACACTTCCGTTCTTGGCTCCAACTCAATAGTTTTACATCACTTCTAGATTTGGTGGTCTGGTCTTGTCCTCAACATATTTAGCCTTCGATTTTGCTGCTCGTGACGATCTTGATGAAGAGGAAGACTTAGGGGAGGAAGTCGACTTGATCTTCTTCCGCTTATGCTTCTTTGGAATATTGGGAAGGTCTGTGGGTGGAATGTCTTTGAACGTCTCAGATACTGGTTGCTGGTCCATTGATTCAAAGTCTGTTATGAAGAAAATGAAGGAAAAACAAAGAAAAATATAGTACATAAGAAGTGTGAACAAGCTTGTAAAATGTACCATAAATTGGAATGATTAAATGGAAAAGGTTGCACAAATTAGTGTACCATCTGCATTCTTTAATAGCTGTGATATAATCATTCAATCAAAGCTATTAACTGGTCATCCACCAAAGAAAGGCCTAGTTACTCCCTCCGTCCAGATTTAATAGTCCTTTTTGGAAATTTGTGCCACTTTTCAATCGATTATATCTTGTAATTTATAATGTTTTATGTAATTTTGAAAACATTGTCTTATAGAACTAATTGAGATCTATCAAACAATATCCATATTGGATATAAAATTCATTACTAATTGAAAGATATAACTCATTTTTTATCCGGTTAGAATTGAACTAGGGACAATTAAATTCGGGCGGAGGGACATTAAAAAAAAGAATTAATGAAAAAAGGCTGCCCATCTGCACTCTTTGATGGCCATTATATGACTGAAGACTAATGATGGGAGCAAGTTGAAAGGTTTAGGTAGTCTACAGTGATCAAGTGTCACGTTTTATAGTTTAGGGGGTATTTTGAGAAAGTGTAATACTTTAGGGGGTAAAATGCAATTACACCTTAAAAAAAGCTACAACTAGTTGAATCTTTTGGAATTACCAAGAAATGTTTCAATGGTTATCGTCGCTAAAGAGGAAAAATGCAAACCATGAATGAAAGGGTAGAATTTTATGTAACAAAATACTTCAAAGGAAAGAGGAAAGAAAAATCAAAAGGATCAAGCCACAAATCTAAGAAAGATACAGTCACGGACACGACACGACACGTACACGCGAATATGTTCTTACTCTAGTCTAGAATGTAGGACACGGACACCTTGGGGATACGTTTAACTATATCTATACAAATATATTGTAGTGCACACAAATCAACAAACCGTCCGTCCTAAATTAACACAAATCACCATGAACATAGATAAGATACAAAAAGTTATAGAGAATTTATATTCACATGTGACTCAAAAAATTCTTAAAAAATAAAACGTGCACAGTTCAGAATCCTCAAAAATCTTTATAATTTAGATATGATTAGTCCTAAGAATTACTTTTCTTCAACTTTGTACATCACAATGATATGTCAAATTCCAAAGTCTTTGATATTCGCATGTTAGCTAGTGTCTAAAAAGTGTCAATGAAATTTATTTCTTGGTAATAGACACCAAAGAAGTGTAGACACATTGAAAGATTGACCAACAAGAGTCCAAATGAAGATTTTATTTTCTAATAATGGATTCTCAGACACGTGTCCGAGAAGTGTCGGACATGGACACTTGTCCAAGCAGTGTCGGACACGGACACGCCACCTTCTTTTAAGTGTCCGTGCTTCTTAGCCGCAAACACAACAAATAGAACAATCCGTTCTTGGGAAATTCAGTTTGCAACATAAAAACAAAACAAACTTCAGACAGAATCAGCTACCACACAAAATAGACCAAGTCATACACAAACTACATATTTCAGTAGAGAATTTTCAGTTTTAATCAAGAAGAAAAGGAGACAAAGGACAAATCATGCAAACAGTTCACTTTCACAAATTTGAAAAGCACATTAGCAGAGGCTTAACTCTGCCTAAATATCTTTTTGCCGATCAAAAAAAAAAACCGTGCCTAAATATACCATCATAAGGGCCCAAGTCCAGCGACAGCTTTATGGATAGCGTGTATATTGATTTCTCAAAGAGTACGAATCAGAATCTACAACATTCTTCCAAATCGTTTAATAATTTCCATATTTTTACCATGTGTGAAGTGTTATAGCTGGTTGGAATTATAACATGAGGTTCCTAGCATAATTCTAGTCCCTCAATTTGGGATTGGATGGGCGCATTTTACACAATTGCCAAACATGGCTCTTCTTATATGAAGCACAGAATCCAGGGACTTTTTTCTACCTTACAAGATTAGGTAGCTCCAATTTTGAAGCAAATGAAGACAAATCTATCATATCTCTAAACGTTCCAACAGGTGAAAAGGCCATGATTGCCTTTGCCTAATTGGGAACATGGCACATGACATCCATCGTAGACTAACTGTTCTTATTCGACGTCTCTGTAAACTCTTGCCAAACTACCCACATGGCCACATAGCTCTAAGATGATAACTGTATTCGAGAAGACATATATCCCTGTCCTAGGGTAATTAATCTCTCCTCTCTTAGTACAAAATCCCGATAGTATGGTAATCTCTTTTCAATCAGAACACATGCAAATTCTTTGTTGTTGAAAGATTGGAGGACATGAATCAAGCAAAGAAAATGAAAAAGAAGAGAAGAGATAAACCTTGAGATGACCATGTGGATATTGCAGAACTGGTGCCTCTTGTTCCGGTAATATTGCCGATGGATGTTGCCGCAAAATCGGATGCTACATTGAACTCATTCATCTGAGCCAATGAAACAACAAAAGAAATTAATAATAAGAGTTCACCATTAGCCTTAAAACAAGAAACCATACCACTGAAGTAGAAGAGTGTGCACACAGAGACATCTATTTGGATTACATACCCAACTAGGAGCACTACCAGATGGGCCATCCCACCCAATATGTGCCACATGCTTAACATCCGTTGGGTACCCAATTTCCATCTCACGCTCCTTCACAACTGCAAATAAAAAAGAACCCAAATTTTCATCCAAACCCTAGAATTCAAAATACCCATCACAGAGGAGGAAAATAACCCCATACAAATACACAAAATATATGTATATACACACAAAGAGAGAGAGAAGGAGAGGAAGGCATTACCAAAGATTTGGGTAATGTACTTGAACCCCTTATAGATCCCTTTAATTTTGGTCGCCATTGTGAAAACTAGAAGCCCAACCCAAGATACGACTTAAAGGAGGAAGAACACCAGATAAATGTGAAGAAGGTGATTCCTTTACCTGTGCAAAAGCAAACAAACATAATAGGAGATAATGTTCACAAATTTCACAACTTTTACCCTCAAAAGTGGACAAGAAACAAAAAGGGTCAGGAACAGTTTGCCTGTGAAATGGGGTTGGTATCTACACCATGGAATAAAGAGGGAATAATACAACTACTCATTGCTAAAGGCATTTAGAGATCCATAACCCACAAATGAAAACAAGAAGCAAAATTTGTGGTGGAAAAAAACACCTTTTTAGAGAGAGGATGAGGTGGTGTAACAAGGAGAACCAATTTCTCCTCCTCCTCCTCCAGCGAAAATGTGCATTGCACTATTCCCCTTCTTTTTCTTCACCCATTCTTGGCGTGTGCTGGGTTCAGAGAAAAAGATAAACCCAACAAATCCAGACAATGAGTGATGATGGTAGAATGCCAGGAGAAGAGGAAGAGGTGAGGAGAGAGGAGAGAGAGGGAGGAGAAAACAAAAGATGGGACAACCACGAAAACCTCCCAAATGGAAAAATGAGAGGTGGGTTTGGAGGACGGGGAATATGACTCGAGTCAAATGCTTAATGATAAATTTGGGCAGCTTTATTTTTGTTGTTAATAGTAGTAGTTTAGTAGTTAATGCCTTATTAATGGGGGTTAGATGGTGCAGTGGAATTGTGTATTTGTGTGCGGTGGAATTTTGCCCCGGTGGTTGAAGTCTCGAGTCTTTTTCCGTTCCTTTCTTTTGGGTTGCTTAAAATTTGCAAGGCATCGCTTAATATAGTGGCAAAATATATCCATTCCAGTAATTATCAAGGGATCTTGCCATCGTCGCGTGCTGTCCCAACAATCTTTCCAGTCACAAATTGTGTGAGATTCACATCTTTAGAAAATTAGTTCTAAACTCCATAGAATATGTGGTGAAGAAAAGTGTGACACTAATGTTCCAGAATTATTGGATAATTCTTCCTTCCCCGGGAGAAAATGCTTGTGATTAATTTAGCGATCTGTAAATGGTAATTCTTTTGTAATTGGTTCGACTCACCTTTCTACATCTTGCAAGTAAGATTGACAGACGAGCTGAACAAACTAAGAAAATTCATATTTAGTTTGAAAACTCAACAACTTTTAAGTGTATGTTCGCACTTAACTTATTTATGACACAAATCAATTTCAAATGAATTTTAATTAAGCCGATCTCAAGTAGTTGAATATTTTATACATCATAAAATGTATCCAAGTAGTAACTTTATTTGAGCTTATTTTCTTTCAATGCATTTTTTATTGTTCAATTTGTTACGTTTTTTGTTGGTTCATTAGTTACGACTTTTTGTTATGTTTGTTCTATAATATTTTTATCAGTTACGATTGGCTAAGTACGGCACGCGAAAAAATATATTACGAATTATTTTGACTGACGGGGTATTTTCGGTAGTGAAAAATTTATAGATTTTAATTTGTGGTTAAAAAATTGTTAGGTGTTTCCGGTAGTGAATAAATTATTGAGAAATGTTAAGTTATTTCTGGTAGTAAATAAGTTGTTGATAGGTTTGATAGTAGAGTTACTGTAGCAAAAAGAATTTTTGTTGACAACTTTTTTGTTAGTGAAAATGAGATAGTAAAATGCTGAAACTTTTTTGTTAGTGAAAACGAGATGATAAAATGCTAAAACTTTTTAGTGTTTTTTTTTTGTGAAACACCCCTGACTATGATAATATTGTTTTACTCCTACTAGTTTAGTACTCCGTACTACATTATTAATCACTCCAGATTACACAAGTAATGGTCAAAGGTGTACTGTGGTCTTTGCCATTTTAATACGTCATCCCCGACTGTACGGTCTGTTTTCCTTTTGTAGTATCTTTCGTGCCATGCACTTGATATAATCGTAATCTTTGTAACACAGTTGCCTTGCTTTTATTTTTGCAAGTGGAAATATTGTTTAATGGAAAATTTATAGAAATGGTCATTCTAGTTTCAACTGAATTTCATTTTCATCTTTCAAGTATCAATTACAATTCTTTTGACTTTGGAAAATTTATAAAAATGGTCTTTCTAATTTCACCTGAGTCTCATTTTCGTCCTTCAAGTATCAATTGCAACTCTTTTGGCCTTCAAATTTGATTTCCGTATTAAGTTGGTCTAATTGATAATGTCTGTCAGCCAAACTGGACCGAAAAAATCAAATTGAGGGGAGACGTCATCAATTGGATCAACTTGATACGAACTGCAACGTTCAAACTGCCATCAATTTGATTTTTTTCGGTCCAGCTTGGCTGGCAAAAGTTATCAATTACACCAATTTGGTAGGAAAACCAAATTTGAAGGTCAAAAGAGTTGTAATTAATTAATACTTAGAGGATGAAAATGAGACTCGGATAAAACTAGAAGGACCATTTATATAAATTTCCCTTTGACTTTTAAGTTTGGTTTTCGTACCAAGTTGATTTAATTGATAACGTCTGTCAGTCAAACTGGACGGAAAAAATCAGATTAAAGGCAGACGTTATCAATTGGACTAACTTGGTATGAACTACAACATCCAAACTGTCATTAATCTGATTTTTTTCAACCAGTTTGGTTGACATAAGATATCAATTGGACCTATTTGGTACAAAAATCAAACTTGAAGATCAAAAGAGTTGCAATTGATACTTAGAGGATGAAAATGAGACTCGGGTGAAACTATGAGGACCATTTATATAAATTTTTCTTATTTAAATTATATGCGTGTTCATATGCATCTCACGCATAGATATGTAGTGAGTGCAATTTTGTTCACCCTCTTTACCCTCCCTCTTATTGGTTGAAATAGTGTAGGTCCCCGTGCAATACACTTTTTGGTAAGCATGACATCACTTTGTAGTGGGATCCACACACTTTTGTGGTGAGATCCACACCATTTCAACCAATGAGAAAGATGGTAATGTTCACCCTCTTAAGTGGAGGGTGAACAAAACTCAACTCGATATGTTGGGAATTGGATTAGCTACAGCACTTAATTGACACAAGTTGAATATCACAAGGACTAAATCGACTTAAGTTAAACTTAGAGGACTAAATTGAAAACTGAGTAATATTCTATGAGGACTAAATGGAGTGTTTTTATCAGAGCGCGACTCCAAAATCATAAAGTGCAACGATAAGGAAAAAAGTTTTATTAAATAGTATAAAAACCTACTGCAATTCTTAACAATCTCATAACTGGTCTCTCTTTGGTGCTAGAGCCAGATTTTCAGCCTGAAAACTATATAAATGATATTTATTTGCCTAAAATATAATAAAGAATCATCTAAAAAAAAGCACATCTCTACAAGTTATAATTGGATAATATAACACTTTAACAAAATTATTAAAAGAACTTATTGGAATGATTACAAATTAATAACAAAAGAAATTAGGCATATAAATATTGGTGAAGAAAAACGAATAACTAAAGTAGATTTTGGATCAGCACCTCTATATATATTCTTGTCCTTACTCATACAAAGAAAATCCTTTTCATTTGTAAAATAGAAATTATAAGCGGACTTCTGTAAATGTAGTTTAGCACAACTAGGAAAAATTATTGAACTAGAAAATAATAGTAAACTGTGATATGAAATAATGCTAAAAATAGTAGAAAAATTAGATAAATGGTCGACGTATAACTAATATAAATGAACAATTTTAAAATCAAGCTAGAGGAAAACCTCTATAGACAGTTAGGGCTGACAAGATTGGGAAGAATGGAACGCATTTCCCTTGAGCACATAAAAAAAAAACTAGAAGAAAATAATAATATCCTAGAAAATGAAAACAAACTCATAACAATATATATATATATATATATATATATATATATATATCATTATAAAACAAATTATATACGTCAAAGAGGAAAAAATATTTTTATTTTTAACATATTACATGAAGCAGTCATACTTCAAATATCCATAATAATCTACTATTGCAAATACATCAACAACAATTAGTTTTATTAAGTAGTAAAATTTAAACAAATATTTACTCGTTAAGAAGACCTCACTTAACCCATAAATTAAATAAAAAACTTTAAAATGTTTAAAAACCTAACTTTGGAAATTAAGTAAATATAAACTTGTAAATTTTAGAGATATAATATAAGAAAAATAATTTTGACACTCCCCTTTTATCCATTTGCTCTCCTTTCTTTGTCTTTATCTATAAAAAATTATCAAATTATCCTTCAAATGTAAAAAGTTAATGTAGAAGTATGGATAATTCAGTAGTTTAATGTGAGTAATGACAAAAAAAAAAAAAGAGTGCATGAGGATAAAAGAGTGGAAAATCATTTTTCATAATATAATTATATAAACTTGAGGACAACTTTGTGATTAGAAAAAATGAGATTACAACTAATCAAAAACCTTAAGGGCGAGATTTAAACATTTTAAAACATAAGGACCAAAATGAAACCTAGCTATAATTCTAAGGACACATTGAGATATTCTGAAATATAAGGACCAAATTGAAACCTGACTATAACTATAGGGACTCAAATACTGGATAAGCCAAAAAATTATTTGCACCAACTGATATTGTAAGTTGCTAGCTGTTACTTGCAAAGCTTATCTGATTCACTTGAGCTGTCAGCTGTGGCCTACAACTTTAGTGGTTATTAATTTCTTAATTCCACAACATAAATTAAGGAATTAGGTGGATTTCAATTCCCATGTTGTTTGGATTATTCAGCAATCGTTCAAACGATCAAATTGATGTGGGGATTAGTTTTTCGCATCGCGAATTCGAAATAATTTCAGCGAACATTTTTTTTAAACAAATCTTCTTCTCTTTAATAAACTCTTCTCATAATTTTTTGATTCAGTTTTATGTTGCTTCTAGTTTAGTTTAGACGTGCTCATGTACCTTACAGGTAAAAGGGAAAAAAAAATACAAAAGATGACTAATTAAAGACAAATAAAGCCAGTTATTCTTGTCCGTTGTTTTTTTTTTTTTTAAAATTCAAGGAGATATTCTAATTGAATAGTGCCTAAAAAGTAAAAAGTTTAAAACCCGGACAACGTTAGAGTTATCGGGGTAGATGGTTGATGTGTATCGATTCATTTTGCTTGTTTTTGATACTTCATTAGCCTTCTGCAATGCATATATACTTTCAAAGAAATTTCTCAAGTTTGATTATATTTCTACAACCTTTAATTCACAAGGTTAGTTAACATGCTAATTTAGATGTTGATTTTGTGGGCAACAGTCTTCACTTGAGGTGTTAACCGTGGCCTACACAATTAGTGGTTAACCAGTTCCTTAATGACATTTCCTAATCCAACGAAGTAGGTGAAGATTTGCTGGTTGTTCAGGTGATGTAACGTTCGATCTTGTCTGCAATTATGGATTCAACGATCACGTCAAGCATACATATAATATAAAATGAGACCGACGACTATGCATACATATAAAATGAGCATGATTCGAGCTACTCATTAAACTGATAATAATTTTCAAGTCGTCCCGTAAAAAATTAACTCACTTGGATAAGATTATATGAAAGAAAAGTCAGCCTAAGTTAAACAAAATATTACTCCGTAGTTTGGCAACAAGTTTTCATTTATTTTTCAATCTTTTTGGCATTAGTGTAGTTTTTTCCAAATTGTCAAATTTTCAACTTTCTAGGCCTTGCTATTCTCTATTCTTTTTTTATTTTCGTTTTTTTATTTTAGCTCCATTGCTTTTGATTTATACATATGTATTCTGTTTAAAAGTGTGCAATTTGTTCCCCGAGACAGTCAATTTTGTAGAAATTCGAACAATAAATCTCGTTTAAAATTTGACTTATTAAAAAGTTGGTCAGGATTCGGATAAAAAAAAAGAGAGTTCGTGGGTATTCTTCCCTTAGAGAGTTTTTCCTTTTTTTCTTTGTTTCTCTACCCTATAATGGGCTTATATAATGAGTTTATTTGTTGTATTGGTTGAGTACGTTGTTGGGTTTGGTGGTCTCTTGGACTCTCACAATTTATGTAATATTGTCTCGGGTTTGTACTCTGTACTTTATATCTGATGTAAAATGATCTCTTCTACCGATTGAAAAAAAAAAAAGAAATTGTTGCCCTGTAGGCTGTAGCTGCTCACCTCATTTAATTTACACAATTTACCTCATGGACGCAAACATGCTGGAAATGAAATTTGATCATCCTAGTTATTAAGTCCAAGGTAGCCCAAAAATTTGGATCCCTGGCCTCTACAAAAAGAACAACAATCAAAGAGGAAAACAAGAACGACAAAGCGCGCAACAGCTAAAACTTGTACGTGATCGATCACCATCTCCAGCACAAAATTAAGACAGATCGACAATGGAAGCTAGCTCATAACCCGCAAGAGAGCCAGAGAAAATTATTTATGAAAGAAAGCCCAGATCGATCAATATTATGCCACATCCCATGAGCTACGTACTTTGTTCGCTGAGCGCCAAACAAAAGCAAGGACCCATATATATATGCTAGCTAGCACACATAACAGTACATTACTAGAGAGTAACCTAAGAACCAAAGCAAGTGCTAGTAGACCAAGGGAACAATACATACATAGGAACATCATTCACAAGCCTTCTGTATAGGTTACCCCAGTGGGCTTCAACCACACCCCTCCTTGTATCAGCTCAGCCACTGTAAATTTCCTGGCTTCAGCCGGATTCGTGATGATCCTATAACCCGCCCACTTGACCCGTTTCCTGGTACCGGCTCCAGGCCCATTATTCATGTACTCGCCGTAGTACAACGTTTTCAAACCGAAATCTCCGCTCCACACCGACCAACCCGTCGGGTCAATGTGGTCGCCGATATTCGATTGCATGTAAACGGTCCTGGAGTACGCCTTCCATGGGCGGCCCAAGTACGATTTTATGGTACCCTTGACGGGCTCCAGATCCGAGCTGGCTGTCACGTTGCAGCTCTGGATTGAAGTTCCCGTGTTTTGGTTTGGGTCTGCTCGGCCTTGGGCCGTTACCATGTTGGCCTGTCCGCTCATGGGCTTTCGGGCCACTAGTTTGCAGTTTTGAAACACAACGGCTGCGTTGCCGAAGACGAAGTCCACTGTGCCAGTAATATAACTGTCTCTGTAGAATTGCCTGTTGGTGTGGGTATAAAGGGTGTCCTGATAAGCATCGATGCGGCAGCGGTTTATGACCGACATATCGGCTCCTACGCGTAATGCCACGGCTTGATGCTTCTTGGGCCCGGCCGTGTTTTGGAACCAGATGTCTTGAGCCATGAATCCATCCCCAACAGCAGCTACATTGATCAGATTAAACAAGTTACTAATATGTAGTTGTTTGAGTTTCTGCAGTGTGGTATTTGATCTAAGTTAAGGTAGGCTGGGGAAGCACAAGGCAAATAGCCCACCCACAAAGGAGATCAATTCTTTGGGCACGTGGGCTGTCCTGGGCCTAGGCTCGCCACTTCGACAAAATTAAAAAAAAGGCCCAGCAAGAGCCAGAGCAGGGCTTAATGCAAATGAACTTCTATAATATGAGACATTTTCCCACTAACGATTGGAATTTAAGAAACCAATACAATTTTAATCCGTGGTTTGCTGTTTTGGTTTCTTTCTGGGTTTTCGATCGTGCTTATTTTGGTTGCTCTTTTATGGCTCAAGTGTGGGTGTTTGATGGTGGATCTTGATGTCTTCGGCTGTGGGTTCAGGTTTTGGCTTTTTATCTTTTTTTTTTTTTTTTTGGGTGGTGCTTGTAATCTTTTTGGGTTGTCTCTGTGTCTTGTATGGTGTTTTGGTTGTGGCAGTTTAGGTTTGAGGTTGTCTTTTTCGGTATTTTCTTGGTTTCAGGTTTTGGTTCGGTTGGTTTCTTGCTTGTTGGTTCTCGGGTGGCATTTTTGCCAGTGTACCTGAGATCCGTTTAATCTCTATAATCTTCTTCAAAGATTAATAAAATCTTTTTTGCTTAGCAAAAAAAAAAAGAAAAGAAAAGAAACCAATACCAGTATCATTTGTCGAAGTTCTGATTCACATAGATATTGTTAGATTCCTCTGTTCACGATAGGATAGGACTTTAGTTGTTAGTTGTTAGTAGTATAAGTTAGATTACTACGAGGTTCAACCTCCTGTCCATCAAAGTCGAACCCTGAACCTCATGCCCCAAAGGAGTGCTACACAATCATTGGGCCAAACCCCAAGTTTCACATGGGGTTCGATCAAAAGAAGGAAAAAAAGAAGGCCCCAAAAAAAGAGAGGAGATGAACGATGACACTTGTCATCGTAGTGTCATCGTTTTTACGCAAAGCCTTGCCAAATACTTTTGGCACCAGTACGTATCGTCATCGTTTCAGGGGTAAGAAGTAAAAGCAGGGATTCAAGTAAAACATTTAAGCATCAGTCTCTAGTTTGAATCCCATCAGGCATAGTCATTTTAGTCGTCAGAGTTTCTTTCATAAATTTCCTGATTCTGGTGTGGATATAGTCCGTCTCTAATCAGACTGAGGAATTAGTCTAAGTGTGCATGAACGGTAAACCAGTCTAGACACCTCTAAGTGGCCAAACCAAAATAAAATTTCAACTAAGGTTGGCTATAAATCAGTATATGTACATAGATACGAAGGCTAATCTAAAGGGTAAGAACCTTTACCAACAGTTGCAGAATTGAAAGTTGTTGAACCATCTATGACATTCAAGCTACCGGTAATAATGGTAGAATCCATGCCATCACCCACAAGCATCACATTCTTCTTACTTGACCCTATCCGAACATTTTCCTTGTACGTTCCCTTCTTCACGTAAATAACATACCGAGTCTTCCCGTTGTTTGGTGCAGACGCCACGGCTTCGGTGATAGTCTTGTATTTCCCACTCCCATCCTTCGCCACCACCACGTTGGCTTTTATGTCCTTCGCTGGAGCCATCAAAAGCCTCCAGTCCCCGCTAGCAATCCACCTAGGAAGCCCGTTAAGTGGCCGGAGGAGCAGCTCGTCTTCTGGCAGTGGTGGCGATATTGCCACCACCATGGCAAGGGAACTTCTTGCTCTCGCTATTAAGTTATTCAGGGCCAGCTCCATCATAGGCCGAGCCGGCCCATTTAGCCCATCCAAACACGTAATGTGGTTGGTAAGCACACTGCTCAGCCACGAATGGGCGTCCGCATGGGAACGGTCCGTTCGCTTCTTGAGTGCTAGCACAGAGTCTGTGATTCGGCCCATGGATAGGTCCATCAACTCCAGGCAATCAGCCAAAGCCGCTTGATCCTTTCGGTTGTTGATCCGACGGTTGACATCGCTCGCTGTCTCCACAACGTCTCGTATGGCCAACGTGGATTTTGTTAGAAACTCCCGTAACAAATCTACACCGTCCATTTGCATCAAGTCTCCTGATGATGCTGTTTCTGACACCATGGCCCAGCACGAGGCCCGGTCGACGGCCTGGTCACAAAGCTGGCTCGATAGAGGTGGATTAGAAGAGGCGGGACTGGTTAGCCTTGTGGCGACTATGGCGATTGAGCCTATGATGGCAGCTAGAGAGAGAAGAAGAAAGATAGATTTGGAGAGAGAGGTTCTAGTTTTGGGGGTTCTGTCTAGCAAAGGCTGATGAGTTGTTGCCATGATTTTAGCAAAATGTGATCTTCAGCCCCTTCTAGCACTGAGTTTCTCTTCTCCTCTTGTCCTCCTTTAAATAGAATTCTTGATCGAGGAGGCTAATCAAGACTCAGGATATAATTTTCTAATACATGGCAATATTGATAAGGTTCAATATGCATATTGAAAATATGGTTCGCCCGTCGCCGCATAAATAAGGATGGACATAGCGACAAATGTCACTGGGCGACCGTCCTACCCAAGTTCTATATTTTGTTCATAATTGTAGTAGTTTTTCCGTAAAACTATATAGATTTGCCCGTCCAATGTTTTTTTTTTCTTTCGAAACGTAAAACCCGCCCATCCAGGTTCCATTATAAAGGCATCTAACACTATGAAAGAGCGTCGTTTATAATTTTAGATTCTGACTTTTACACAGTGATTTAACACAATAGGTTTTATATTTTGCTTTTGAAATAGATATGTATCCACACATACGCATGTATGTTATATGCGATCCGATTTTTTATTCTTATTTCAATAAATATATGCATGTATGTGTACGTTGATCAAATAAAATGTACTATGATAATATTTTTACAATCAGCTCACCATTCCAAGTGCTTGTTTAATTGTTTACAGCCTGTGGATAAACACTAACATGGCCTTTCCTATATGAAAAAGCACTCTGCAATGGCATCCTCTATCATATTTTAAGTCAAAATCCATGTGCACATGTTTTGACAATATGATTCTTCGCCCTTTTCCTCCATAGCCTCTTTTCCAGAGCAAATCTATGGTACTTCCCATTACCAACACATAGTATGTTATACTACCATTTAAAGGAAATCGGGCAATTCGTAATATTATGATCTGAGACACTGTAAACAAAGTGATTTTAAAAAACGGTATGCCATTTTAAAGAGCGTTTGATGTAGGACAAAAATGGAGAGTTTTTGTATTTTATTTTTATTGCTTTAGAATAAGATTTTGACTAGGAATATTTTCGTTTAGGTTAGAATTATTAACTTTCCGTATTCAGTTTGATTTTGATTTCTACCTTTATTAGGATTCTTGGTCTACAAGAATTAGAATTTTATTTTAATTAATTAGGAAATATCTTTTATTTAATGCCGCTTGTTTTGGCATGTTTTATTATTTCTTTTCCAGTAGGATTTTTAGGGTTAAGGTCTTATAAATAGGGCTGTAACCTATTCAATTATTCAACTTTTAAAGCTTTTATTCAATAATATTGCAGAGATTTTCTCTTTCTTTCTTGTGCGCAAGAATTGCTCGTTGCGACGAGTTGATTATCTCGTTTGGACTAGTACGCTAACTAGTCTCTCGTGAATTCCGCTGCGTCAAGTGGTATCAGAGCCACGCTTTTCCTGGTTCGATGGCACCAAACACAGATGAAGACACACCCATTGACGTTGGTCGTGGGCTTGCTGACCTAAGGAAGATGATGGAGGATAACCGAATACAGTTGCAGAATCGAAGCACTCAGTTAGCCGAGTTCCGTCAGGATACTCGCACTCAGTTCGCAGAGATCCGTGAGTTGTTGCAGGGATTGACTCTACAAAATCGCCAAAGGCCAGAAAGGGTTGAGAAGGATCGCGCGTTGGGATTTGCCCATCGCCAACCTCCTAACCAGAATAGGAACCGCGTTGAGGGATTTGCCCGCAACCAACCTATTCACCAAAACGTCTCCGAAGGATATTCTTATCATCAATCTGGAATGGAAGATGAATATGAAGGCGTCGATGGTTATAATGAATATGGGTCCATGCGGCGACGTTTGAAGTTCAATGAGCGTAATAGCATGAAACATGACTATTCAAATTTTGAGGTACAACAAAATATTCCTTATTTTGACGGTTACTGCCATGCCGAAAGTTTTATTTATTGGTTTCGCAAAGTCGACAATTTTTTTGAGTTTTACACTGGTATTCCGGAAGAAAAGGAGGTCAAATATGTGGCGCGTAAATTATATGGCTACGCTTCCACATGGTGGGAGAAATTGCAAGCCAACCGAAGACGAGAATTTAAACAACCTATTAGGACGTGGCTCAGGATGAGAAAATTGATGAGCACGAGATTTCTTCAGACAAATCATGGAAAGATGTTGTATGAAGAGTATCGGAGGAAGTTTGAGTCAAAACAAATGTTCCAAGATAATTTTGATTTGCAATATAGCCATGTTACTGTTGATACAAATTGTTCAAGAAACAAGCCAATGAGTTTGATGACTCAGTTAAGCTCCGAAGGTCAAAACATGAGTAAAGTTCTTTCAAGTTCTAGTCAGTTGTTTCACAATGGATTTGGGGTTTCAAAACATGGAGACCAACTACAAGTTGATGAGGTAGAGGAGAATAAGTCTGATACAGAACTAAGAACCGAAGTCAGTCAAGAAAGGACTAGTGATGATGGAGATGGTAAAGATAATGGGGAAGCTTTAGAATTGAAGGAACATGAATTACCTATTGTTGATCTAGCATGCTCTGACCCTCATGACTATAAAATCGACTGCAGAGATGAAGTTCCACATATTTTATGGAAATTTGAGGGACCAGAACTAGTTAAAGGTCAAGACAATCTGCAATATCAACATAAAGCTCGCTTTATCGATTTTCTTGGAGTGCAACAATTTGATTGGGTTCCCAGCATTCATCTAGTACATCTTGTTAACAAATTGAAGCATGAAGAGAAAAGATCATTGCATGAATACTTTTCATTTAATGATTTTTGGAAGACAAGCGTTCCAAGCAAGTTTAAGTATTCTAAATATTTATTTCTTTGGAAGGGAAGGTGGCAAGTTTCTAATGAGAACTCGAGGGCGAGTTCTTTTGATAGTAGTAGTAGTATTGATGTAGGACAAAAATGGAGAGTTTTTGTATTTTATTTTTATTGCTTTAGAATAAGATTTTGACTAGGAATATTTTCGTTTAGGTTAGAATTATTAACTTTCCGTATTCAGTTTGATTTTGATTTCTACCTTTATTAGGATTCTTGGTCTACAAGAATTAGAATTTTATTTTAATTAATTAGGAAATATCTTTTATTTAATGCCGCTTGTTTTGGCATGTTTTATTATTTCTTTTCCAGTAGGATTTTTAGGGTTAAGGTCTTATAAATAGGGCTGTAACCTATTCAATTATTCAACTTTTAAAGCTTTTATTCAATAATATTGCAGAGATTTTCTCTTTCTTTCTTGTGCGCAAGAATTGCTCGTTGCGACGAGTTGATTATCTCGTTTGGACTAGTACGCTAACTAGTCTCTCGTGAATTCCGCTGCGTCAGCGTTATGCAATGATATTATGAAAATGTTATGCCTTCGTTTGCTAAATGTTACTATCATTTTATTGGTATTATTTTGTTGTGCTATATTCTTTTTTTTATGGTGTAAATGAAGGGAGATATGATATCCCGGCCCCAAGACCTTAGCATTCTCCTCTTCTATAAAGTAAGGAGTAGTAGCTTTGGTGGGTGTCCTTAGTCAATGTATGAATGATGACTTAAACAGATATAAAGCGAACTTTGCACACTAAAATAAGGCGTATATGGCCGACATGACTAATTATGGGCATAGGACAAACATATTCCATTAGGTTTCCAAAGCTACTGGGCCCAAGGCCACGGCACCCCATTGTGGAAAATGTACCATCCATTTCATTTGGCTTTTGAACTTTTTAATGGTTTTTGATAGTGCAATACTGCAATGTGACACCACCATGTAGAGTCGGCAGGCTGCTTCCGTCGGGTTGCCTATTGAACTGCGCGGGTGCAGCCGGGCAATTTTCGGTCACAATGATCAGCTATTTCTTTTTCAACTTTTCTGGTACAAATTTTTTTTTTCTTTTATACTTTTTTCGTAAATCGAAGGTAAAAGATATTTTCACACACATGTTTGTCTGAGTGCTGAGGCCACTATACTCATGAGATTCACAGTTAACATGATTAGGCCCTTGTGTTCCTCTTAGTACTAATCTCACCTCCCTAGTCCTCCAATCAAAACCAGTAGTGTTGAGTAGATTCACTACAACAAATTTAGTCTTTAATGACGAATAAATTTCGTGGCTGAAAATAAAGCTTTAATTTTGGCAACGACAAATTTCATAGTCTTTTGTTTCACGCGAAAGGGGTACCACCAATTGGCGACAAAATTAATTTCGTCACCAAAAAACAACCAAACCAGGAAAAAAAAAAAATCCTGCTTTGTTTTTTTTTTTTTGGATCGGTGCTTTGTTATTGCTCTAACTTGAACTTGGGATATTCAGTTTCTAAACTACCACTCCCACCATTGCGCCACTTATCATTTCATTGATTATACTGCAAATTTAATATATATTATTGTTTGAATTTTTTTTGAAGTAAAATCTATGTACAATATATATCGATATGTATTATTTATTTAAAATATATTGAATTTTTCAAAATTTTAAAAGTAATTAATCTTGCATTTGGCGACAAAATACTGAAATTTTCTCAATCTAGCTCTATTTACAAAATAGTTTCTCTATACTCATAAGGCACGTTTGATTGTCAGATTATTTTTAGGAAGGACTAAATAATACGGAATCAAGGATGGAGATATATGGGACAAGTGGGGCTTACGATATAATAGATACGATTATATGAATACTGGAATTAGTTGTACTATGTTTGGTCAGAGTGAGATAAAGATAATAAGTCACCTTGTTTGATTCAACTCTCATCTCATCTCATTTTTTTCTCTCTATACGTTTCTCAATACATTTTTCTCTCCACTCATTACCACTAATTACATCAAAAATAACTTTCAAAAAGTTGAACCGAACAAGGTTACTTTTAGTTTGAATCCTTAATCCGTGCAAAGCCAACCAAATTACAGAGCATTCATGAATCCAGTTAATTAGCTTTGAGTACTCAAAAGCTCAAATTTTAATAATTGAGAATACAACAATCAGAGTACCCGTTTGGTTTCGCGTCTTTATTTGCTTACACAACACCCCCACCAGCTTCATAAACTAGTATTGCAAACTAGTAACTTCTTTTTTCCCCCTTTTGTACTGTTCTTAGTTCTTAGCAAGAAGTATCAGCAGAAGCAAAAGAACCAATTAACTTATGCCTCAGAAGCCAGAAAAGGAAAACAGAAAACCAGAGAGAAGAAAGACCATTTGCGCCTCCGTAGCAAAACATCCGATTTATTTCATTGCACAAAGGGAATGACAGCATGACACACAATAAGAGAACATTGAGGGAGCAACAATACCAAAACAGGTTGCAAACTGATCCTACAATTTATTGGGATGTAGCGTAGACCACGAGAGACAAGCCACCGTAGATAAAGAGGGATGGACTAATTCACAGGCCTTCAGTATAGGTTACCCCAGTGGACTGCAGCCATGACCCTCCTTGTATCAGCTGAGCCACAGTATAGTTCGCAGCTACAGAAGCATCGGTAATGACATGATAACCCTCCCACGCGACCCGCTCACTAGTTCCAGCCCCCGCCCCATTGTTCATGTACTCGCCGTAGTACAATGTGCTCAAAGCGAAATCCCCACTCCACCGTGCCCATCCTGTTGGATCGATAAGGCTGCCAATGTAAGACTGCATGACAACAGTCACGGCATACTCTTTCCACGGTCGGCCCAAATATGACTTTATGGTCCCTATCACAGGCTGCAAGTCAGAGCTCGCCGTTATATTGCAGCTTTGGATTGAAGTTCCAGTGTTTTCGTTCGGGTCGGTTCGGCCTTGGGCCGTTACAGTGTTGAATTGTCCGCTCATTGGCCTTCTGGACACAATTTGGCAGTTTTGAAATACTACAGCTGCATTGCCGAATATGAAGTCTACGGTGCCAATAATATAGCAGTCTCTGTAGAATTGCCTGTTGCTGATTGTATACAGAGTATCCTGGTAGGCATCGATGTGGCAACGATTTATGACCGATTGATCAGATCCGACTCGTAATGCCACTGCTTGATGCTTCTGCGGCCCGGCGGTGTTCTGGAACCAGATGTCTTGGGCTATGAATCCATCGGCAACAACAGCTACATTGTTTTGTAAAAAAAGGTTTCTCAGTAGTAGTTTAAATTTCTCGGGAAGTTAGTTCATCTAAAGAAACACAAGAACTGTGTGCCTTGTACAAAACCAACATAATTAGTTCTGTGAAGACTCCATGTTATATAGGCTTCTACACATATCAAGTACTCGTGTCAGACACACCAAACTCAGATGATACTGCGGGCTCTGTGTCCGAC
The DNA here is from genome assembly GCA_018127125.1 of Rhododendron griersonianum. Taxonomy (NCBI): domain Eukaryota; kingdom Viridiplantae; phylum Streptophyta; class Magnoliopsida; order Ericales; family Ericaceae; genus Rhododendron; species Rhododendron griersonianum. The sequence continues at coordinate 23,731,132 of CM030800.1, forward strand.
ACTCTTTGTTGGATATTTAACTTGCAAACATATACTTCACGAGGACTTAAATTTACCATAAATATGCATAGAAGTGCTGTATGACACATTTTAAACACATTTATCCTACAATGATTTGCACTTTAATATTTCGGTCTGTCCCCGTGTTCTTAAGACATAATAGAAAGAATACGACTTCCAGACATATCTGAACTCGACATGAGTATCTGAGTCAATTTAACATTAAGGCGTTCACAGTAAGAAGGACAATATATAAGTACGTGAACATCTATGCACTATGAGCAAAGAATCCTAACAAATACTTGTATGAATGACATCCTTCCTCAGCGGCCACTGGGCCAACATCAAGGAGCAGCAATTTACATTACAACTTTGATCTGTTGAGAGTGTGCATTGGGTAGGATTTGGATTACTAGGGAATAGGCCACTACCCAACCACAAAGCCAGATCCATTCTTTCTGGTCAAGTGAAAACAATTAATGGTGTTGGTGACCCATTTTCCTCTTTTAGGCCACCACAGTCTTTTTACAAGTTTTTCCCCAAGGAGTACTAAATATGCAGCGCCAAAAACTTGCGTATGGCTGCACTAACGTTTCCAGGTTTGAGGCTCGGTCTTGTCTCTCTTCCCCAAAACTTGCATCAATACATATTCCTATAAGTACAATAAAAACCCTAAATTCAAATTCGGTTAAGGTCGCAATCTATTTTCTTCCATTTTGAGGATACTTTTTTCCCCTTCAATAAAACGCAATTGAAAAACAATGTCTGAACCAGTGCCTATATAAACAAACATACATGGACATGTACGTATAATATATGTATGTATGTGTGTATGCATATTAGGTAGATCTTTACCAACTGTTGCAGAATTGAAGGTTGTTGAGCCATCCACAACATTCAAGCTACCGGTGATAATCGTCAAATTCATGCCATCACCAACGAGCATCAAATTCGTCTTGCCCTTTGCTATCCGAACAGTTTCATTGTATGTTCCCGCCTTCACGTAGATAACATAGCGAGTCTTCCCATTGTTTGGTGCAGAGGCCACCGCATCACCGACAGATGTATAGTTCCCACTCCCATCCGTGGCCACCACCACATTAGACACGATGTCCCTACCCGGAGCCTCCAACAGCTTTCGGTCCCTGCTTGTGACCCACCGTGGAAACTTCCCATTAAGTGGTTGTACCACCTCATCAGCCGGTGGAGGTGTCACTGCCACTACCATGGCTAGAGAGGCTCTTGCTCTTGCCATCAAGTCTTTCAGCTTAGGCTCCATCATGGGCCGGGCCGGGCCATTCAGCCCGTCTAAACACGTTACGTGGTTGGTGAGTACGCTGCTGAGCCAGGAATGGGCATCCGAGTGGAAACGAGCTGTTTGCTTCCCAAGAGCTAGTATAGAGCCCATCACCCTGTCAACGGAAAGATCCATCAATTCCAGGCAATCTGCTATAGCCGCTTGCTCTTTCGGGTCATTAATCCGATGGCTGATACTGCTCGCCATCTCCATTGCATCCCGTATGTGTGATGTGGATTTTTCCAGGAACATCTGCAGTAAATCTACGCTTTTCAATTGCATCGTATTCCCTGATGCAACTTCTGATACCATGGCCCAGCATGAGACCCGGTCGAGGGCTGGATCGCAAACGTGGGCTGATAGAGGAGGATTATAAGATTTGGGATTGCTTAGCCTTGTTTTAACTAGAGTAATTGAGGCTATGATTGCAGCTGCAGAGAGAAAAAGACAGAAAGATTTCCACAGAGAGGTTTTTCTTTTGGGATTACCGTCTAGCAAAGGCTGATGGGGGGTTGCCATGATGTTAGCAAAGTACTGTGCTCAACTGAGCTTCTCTTCTCTTCTCATGGTGTACTTAAATATGCTGCAAGGAGATTAAGCAAGACTCAAAGAGCCAAATAGAATAAGGAATATTTTACATGAAATGCATCACTGGATAAACACCAACTTGCTTTGGATATTTTTTTAACACTATATAACGACAACTGCAGCGTTTTAAAGGCCAAAAGCATGTGCATGTTTGTTTACAAAATGAAACTTAGTCTTCTCCTTTTCAAAAGCAGTAGGTTAATTGATCAGTCTTCATGTGTAAATGGCCAAAAGATTTGAAACAATCTTTGTTAACTACGAGTAAAAACTAAGATGGTATGAAATAATTAACGCCGACATAATCATGACTATATGACCAACATTACCTAATTACATGAGTTTTCTGAGAGATGGTAGGGACACTGTAAATGGTGTATGCATCCCATGTGCATTTTGTAGTGTCAATTTTTTTTTTTGGAATAAGAAGCCATTTGTCCAATTCTGTTTAACTTTATTCTCTTATTTAAGTTTATCAGATTACTTCGACTTGTAAGCATGTTTAAGGTAAAAAAAAAAGTACAATAACTAAAAGGTTCCAGACAATGCAAGGTCTACTTCCAGAGAGAGAGGTAAAGCAGAAGGGGGAGTGCAGATCCAATGAATGGAGATGGAGGGATTCAATTCTCATTTGCTTGGCCAAAGTTTTCCCCCCATAGTGGAATTTGAGGTCGAGTGTATATTCTATTCAAAATGAGAACAGTCTAGCTAGCACAACAGTGTCTGCAACTATGAAAAAAAATCTGTAAATTTTATACAAAATGAGTGCAATTATGATACTTCAATTCTTTGGCTATGTTTAATTCAATGGAATGAAGTTGGAATCAAGTCCAGTTGAGACCCGAATGGAATGCCAGATTGGAATGATCATTCTTATTCCTATGTTTAGTTATGCATAGGAATCAATTAAAAGAGGAATAGAATTTGAAGTGCGACGATCAAAATATCCCTGCTGCAATATTTTTGCCTTCAAAAGTAACATATTTTTTATGACTTCCAGTTATATACCATGAAATCTACCTATCATCGTTCCTGATTTTCATTTTTTGAGAAAAAATAACATTAAAAACATGATTCTGTGTTTTGTCACCTCTATATTTCCCTTCGTTCTTACTAGATTTAGTTTGAATCCTTCCAACCAAATTACAAAGCGTTTATAGATCCAGTTGATTAACTTCGAGAGCAAAAGCTCAAATTCGAATTGAGATATAGAACAAACGGACCCGTTTGGTTGTTTGGTTTGACGTCTTATTTGCTTATAATACACCACTCTAACTCCCTAAAAACTAGGAGTATTGTGAAAATCTTTCCCCTTTTTCCCCTTCTATGCTGTTTTCAGTTCTAAGCAAATACTATCGGCAGAAGAAAATGAAATCACCCAGGCCATTTTCCATGCACCAGTGCTGCTAACGGCAATTGATCAAGAGCAAAACTCGTCATAACCACCGATTTATTTCATTGAACAAACAACACAAGGACTGCATGACACAAGAAGAGAACATAGAGGAGTACGAGTACCCAAACAGGGGGCGAGCTAATCGTACAAATTATTTAGAGGTAGCATAGACCACGACAGACTCTCCAAGAACCACAGTAGATGAGAGAAGACCAGCGAACAAAATAAAGATGGATGGACTAATTCACAGACCTTCAGTATAGGTTATCCCGGTGGATTGCAACCATGACCCTCCTTGTATCAGCTGAGCCACAGTATATTTCACAGCTACAGCCGCACTGGTAATGACATGATAACCCACCCAATTAACCCGCTTACTAGTTCCCGCCCCGGGCCCATTGTTCATGTACTCACCGTAGTACAATGTGCTCAAAGCGAAATCTCCACTCCATGGTGCCCAACCTGTTGGATCGATAAGGCTACCAATGTAAGACTGCATGACAACAGTCACCGCATACTCTTTCCATGGGCGGCCCAAATATGACTTTATGGTCCCTATCACAGGCTGCAAGTCGGAGCTCGCTGTTATATTGCAGCTTTGGATTGAAGTTCCAGTGTTTTCGTTCGGGTCGGTTCGGCCTTGGGCCGTTACAGTGTTGAATTGTCCGCTCATTGGCCTTCTGGACACAATTTGGGAGTTTTGAAATACTACGGCTGCATTGCCGAATATGAAGTCTACTGTGCCAATAATATAGCAGTCTCTGTAGAATTGCCTGTTGCTCATCGTATACAGAGTGTCCTGGTAGGCATCGATACGGCAACGATTTATGACCGATTGATCAGATCCGACTCGTAATGCCACTGCTTGATGCTTTTGCGGCCCGGCAGTGTTCTGGAACCAGATGTCTTGGGCTATGAATCCATCGGCAACAACAGCTACATTGTTTTGTAACAAAAGGTTTCTCAGTAGTAGTTTAAATTTCTCGTGAAGTTAGTTCATCTAAAGAAAAACAGAAGTTGTGTGCCTTGTACAATACGAAGATAATCAGTTCAGTGAGGACTCCATGTTATACAAACTTCTACAACTTTTAGATGACTACGGGCTTCTTGTCCGACACTCTTTGTTGGACATTTACCTTGGAAACAAGTATAGTAATTATAGCGGTTAAACTTTACCATGAACTGTGCATAAAACTCATATTATGCTTGCAATTACCTATGACGCATTTTAAACACCATATATCCTAGAATGATCTGCACTAGTATATTTTGGTCTATCCTCTTGCGTTTAAGACAGAATTGAAGTAGTCTGACTTCCCTGATACCCGTATCCAAGTTGATTTAATATTGAGGTCTTGACAGGACAAAGAAAAGTGCGCAAGTACGTGAAATTGTGAACATATAAGCACTAGTAGAGCAAAGAATCCTAACAGCTTTTTTGTGAATAACATCCTTTCCCACAAACCACGCAACATCAAGGAGCAACAATCAACATTTCCACTTCAAATTGCTGAGATTGTTTAATGCAGAACCATTATTTGGGTCAAGGAGTACTGGAGTACTAAATATGATGAGAGGTCCTACCTACATTAACCTCAACTGTATGAAGGCAACTAACTTTAAAGAATAACAAATAAATAAAATATGGGACCAGCAATCGCAGCCTGAGTTTCAGGTAGGCCCGAGGCAGGGACAGTTAACAAATTTGGCCAGCTCGCTCTGCTTGGAATTTGTCTAGAGCCAAGCATGTTCAACTAGAGCCTATATGAGACCAACAGAAAACAGGGCCTTACCAGGCTGGCTCAGACCATTTTACATGATAAACTTCATGGAAAAACTTCAAGTATGACAGAGTAGAAATGCCTCAGGTTCGAGGCTCGGTCTTGTCTCTCTTCCCAAAACTTGCATACAATACATATACCCATAAGTACACATAAAACCCCTAAGTTCTCATTAGTTAAAGGTCGCGATCTATTTTCTGTCACTCTGAAGACTCGTATTTCCTTCTCCCTTCAGTAGAATGCAATTGGAAAACAATATTTGAACCAGTGCATATAGATACATACACCAACATACATGAGTACATATATAAAGGTTTTATCTAATGAGAAAGATCTTTACCAACTGTTGCAGAATTGAAGGTTGTCGAGCCATCCACAACATTCAAGCTACCAGTGATAATCGTCGAACCCAGGCCATCACCAACAAGCATCAAATTTGTCTTACCGCTCGCAATCTGAACATTTTCTTTGTACGTTCCCGCCTTCACGTAGATAACATAGCGGGTCTTCCCTTTGTTTGGCGCAGAGGCTACTGCTGCACTGACAGTCTTATAGTTTCCAGACCCATCCACAGCCACCAGCACATTGTATGCAATGTTCTTAGCTGGAGCTTCTAACAGCTTCCGGTCCCTGCTTGTGACCCACTGCGGAAACCTCCCATTAAGTGGTTGTACCAACTCATCCGCCGATGGAGGTGATATTGCCACAACCATGGCTAGAGAGGCTCTTGCTCTTGCTATCAAGTCATTCAGCTTAGCCTTCATCATGGGCCGGACCGGGCCATACAGCCCATCCAAACATGTTACGTGGTTGGTGAGTACACTGCTGAGCCAGGAATGGGCATCCGAATGGAAACGAGCTGTTCGCTTCCCAAGGGCTAGTACAGAGTCCATGACCCTGTCAACTGAAAGGTCCATCAACTCTAGGCAATCTGCTATAGCTGCTTGCTCTTTCAGGTCATTAATCCGACGGCTGATATTGCTTGCCATCTCCATTGCATCCCGTATGTGTGATGTGGATTTTTTCAGGAACATCTGCAGTAAATCTACGCTGTTCATTTGCATCGTATTGCCTGATGCAACTTCTGATACCATGGCCCAGCATGATACCCGATCGAGGGCTGGATTGCAAATGTGGGCTGATAGAGAAGGATTATAAGATGTGGGATTGGTTAGCCTTGTTGTAACTAGAGTAATTGAGCCTATGATGGCAGCTACACAGAGAGAAAGACTGAAAGCTTTCCATAGAGAGGTTTTTCTTTTGGGAGTACGGTCTAGCAAAGGTTGATGGGTTGTTGCCATGATTTTAGCAAAGTGTGCTCAACTGAGCTTCTCTTGTCATGGTGTCCTTAAATAAACTGCAGGAGACTAAGCAAGAGTCAAGAGCTACATAAAATAAAGTATTTTTAAAATTTATAATACAAGGCAATGTTGACATGATTCAATACAAAATGAATTAGTGTACAGATATATAAACTTGTACGATTCACGTGTTGTATCATCTTTTATGCAGAGAAAATGAACATATATTTGTATAGGAGATTACCGCATGTGCAACTCAATATCATCCTGGGTGCAGTTGCACTATACCAGATTTGAATCTGAACCGCAAGTTGACTTCCAGTGTGCGCTACACTTTGTACGTTTTATGTGTATCAACAAATTCTGTTAAGCTGGATATATGTTATGCTTGTTCTTTAAGTTCCATTTGAGCAAAATGTACTTGTATGTTAAGACCAACCACCATCTACTTATGTGATGAACAGAGTGTGCACTCAGTTAGCCAAAAGGTTAATCTGAAGGTCACATACCAGGTGAAGAATACATCTATTGTAACAGAGGTGAAACTTAAAAAGATTCACTAATCCTTTACAATGCAAATTGATGAAAACATAACTCAGACAAAGGGTCAAGAAACCATTGGGTACGAGGCCACCATCAACCCCAAGCAGACAAGTTGGAATGTCTGTAGTTGTTTATGATAACTATGACGAGGCTCACTGATCAGGTAGCATTTTTTTTCCATAATGAGTATTTCAAGAAATGCATCACTGGATATCCACCAACTTGCTTTCCATATTTTAACACTAGATAATGACATCTAAGTGTTTTAAAATGCAACAGCATGTGAAATGTGCATTTACAATATGATTTCTTCTTCTCAATCTTCAAAGGTTAGGTTTAGTAGGTCGTCATGTATATGTGACCAAAATATCTGAAATGATCTTGGACCCTTGGTTAAGGAAAACCAGAATGGTAAGCCATGTGACACCGACATAATCATGAGCATAGGACAAACATTACCATTAGTTTTTAAGAGATGCTAGGGACACTGTAATTGGTGCATGCACCCCATATGCATTTGTAGTGTCACGAGACTTTCCCATGGGTTTCTTCTTCTTTTCGATAATGCAAAATTGTTGCGCGAAAGTGAGTATGTATAATATATTGGAAGTTCACAAAACAGCACTTGGTTAGCCAAAAGGTTCACCTGAACTTCACATAGCAGGGGAAGAATACATCTACTGTAACATAAATGAAACCAAAAAGATCCTCTAACGCTTTATTAGTCAGCTTGATGGAAACATAATTCAGACAAAGAATCAATTAACCCATGTGGATGACTTATAAGGCCACCATCAAACACTAGCAGCTCAAATTGGACAATCTGTATTTGTTTATGATAACTCTTACGAGGCTCACTGGTCAAGTAGCTTTGTTTTTTCCACATTGAATATAACAAGAAACCAATCAATAAATAAACACAACTTGGTTTACATACTTTATCACAATAATGACACCAACAGCATTTTAAAAATCCAAAAGCATGTGAAATGCTTTTTTACAATATGATTCCCTCTTCTGCTCATGACCCCCTTCTAAAAGTAGTAGTAGGGTTAGTCTTCTGTAGAAATAACCAAAAGATTTGAAACGGTCTTGTTAATGAAAAACTAATATGGTAAGCCATATAATGCAGACATAAATATGAGTATATGACAAACATTAAATTAGTTTTTGAGAGATCCCATGGCCCCTGCAAATGGTGGATTTGTATAGTCACAAGACTTGCCCATAGATTTCGAGTAAACACTTTGGAACAACTTGGCCATGTAGGGGCCATTAAGCCAGAGGGTATTGATCAGTTTTAGCTTTCAAATACTGGTTAGCCTTGTTGTAACAAGAGTGATTGAGCCTATGATGGCAGCTACAGAGAGAGAAAGAACGAAAGCTTTCCACAGAGAGGTTTTCCTTTTGGGAGTACGGTCTAGCAAAGGCTGATGGGTTGTTGCCATGAGTTTAGCAAAGTGTGCTCAACTGAGCTTCTCTTGTCATGGAGTCCTTAAGAACAACAGATGGTAGGGGGATAAGGTTCATGACTTCATGCATATCTAACCGGAAATAAAAGGAAATGGACACAAACTAAAAAACATTTGAGAAGACTGGGGCACCAGCAATTGATCATAACAAGCGAAGTTCCGGTTAGAAATCTTTGACAATAAAGTTCTAGGTCAATTTTCACACTATATTAGGGACCTCAACCTCATAGATAGGAAAGAACACTACTATCACTGGTAAGTGGGTATCCTTTCAAACAAGTTACGAAACCGCCACATTAGTAATGAAGTACTGAAAGCAAGACTTGGCACTCAACGACATAGCACAGGGAAGACTTTTCAGGTATCACACTCATGCAAATTTAACATATGGTGTTACAAAAAGGCTATATAGAAGGCTATCAAGCTAAATTAAACATATCTTAGGAAAATCTGCCAGGAAGTCATTTAGTCTTTCATTTGACCACGGCACTGAAAAATTTTCTTGCTAGATAATGGACAATTCCATCAGGAAAGTCAAAACAAAACCTTGTAGCAAGGGGAAAAAGGATATTGGTATGCTAAGTCAATAACAACCTACCAAACCCCGAATAAAAAGAAAGCAACCTTGTATAAAGGGATAAAACGTAGTAGTTTATAGAAAAGGGATGAGGTAGAAAAAGTATGTTGGCATCTCACCACAGAGAGTGGAAAATTATCTTGTCAAGAAAATCTGTTGCTTCAGGTAAGTGCACATTCTCCGAGGGCATAAAATAAGAGGGGGAAAAATTGTGGTTCAACTGAGAAAATGTTCCTTCATGCTTTAAGGATAATTGAGAGCTCTCAACAAATGCACTTTAAGCTTCACTTACACAAGTACTTGAGTAGCAGCACACATGCTGAATGTTGTCATATGTGAAAGAAAATGTTGCAATTTACTAACAGGAACTACTAGTAATAACACTTCTCCAATACCTCATAATTCACTTGTTTTTAGGCCTTCATTTTCACTCTTTTTTATCAACGAATTCCAAGTCTGCAAAGGTACTAATCCTCTAGCCCCAGTATAATTTCAGAATCCCCACAATTTTCAGTTTTCTCGGTGGAGTACAAAGGAATCTACCAAAAGCACCAGACTTGTATCAGGAAAAACATTACACAATCCCACTGCATTGAGAGTTAATCGTAGCAAGAACTATGAAAATCTAGTCTACAAGGAACTTACACCTGCAACAGACCACCATAGCAGCATATAGCTTGAACTGCAGTTATTAGCTACACAACATCAAAACACTAACTGTGTCTAACTTGAGACATGTGTGCCCACAATGTATCCCATGACTAAATGTAAGAAAACTAGTGGACACGCCACTGGGCATGTTCACTACGTTTCCGTGGCGTTGTCGCGACTCGCATGGCCGCCACAAATATGGCAACCAGATAGGGGGCGTTGGTGCTTCAAAGTTCATAGAGACTGAGCTGCTACAGTATTGGTCACACACTATGAGGGTGCGATCTTTGGTAGCTTTACAACTTTTGTGTTTGGAGCACATGGTTGTCCAAGGATAGAGAACTCAAAACTTGCAAGATTCAGAGAGGTTGTAAATTCCGACTTGAACAGCGCTGTTTCGAATTCAGGTTGAGTTTCCACTTTCCAGGAATGGATTATATTGCCAGAGCTATTTGTTCGTTCATGTGCACAATTGGAAAGGTTTCTATTCTGCGTTAGTCAGTAAGATGCAATAGGTCAACTAATTTGCAACAATCGGTCAAGGTACATTTTAGTTGGTTGCCATGAATTACCATTAAAATGTGTGGAACGTTTCATTAAAACAAATAAGGACAACACCAAGTAATAAGGAGACAAGAATAGACGGATACTACTTGGTCAATCACAACCTCACCAACCGCAAAGTGGAACAAAGCATCCTGGTTAGGAACTTAGGAAGAAGGGGGACACATAATAGTTGTAAGCAAAAACATGGTAGATCATGATCTACCAGCAATTGTGAAATACAACATCTGCTCCAACAAACCTAATGCCTAGGGATGAACAAGCTAGTGGGGAAACGAAGTTGCTTACTAAGGGGAGACTAACAACATTCAATTGTGCTTGGGAGTTCACTGTGGACTTCCATCAGAAGCACCTTTGATTCATTTCAACAAGTACCTGTGGCACAACTAGAGAATATCGTTAAAGGAAGAAAATATTGAAAATCTGTAAGAGTGAACTGTACAAATGCGTTACAGTACCACACATCCAATGTTTCAAAAATTGGTTTCATCCTTCATTTCTACTTCTCCTTTAAGATAGCAGGACTGTAAGCGGGATGAATCCCATGGCTGCGGGGTTGCTAATCCAATAAGCCCTGTGCAATTGCTGCTCAATCCTCATTTCATCACATATCTTCCATATTATATCAGCTTACGAATGAATGGGCAATAATTCAACAGAATAACCAAAACTACAAAGAGAGACAAAAACAGAAAAACACAGCACCACTGCATTATGAAATTCATCACAAGGGCAAGAGAACTTAGATTAACATATTCAACAACAAAACTGAGTATCGCATTACAGAAAATAGCACGAGATCACATTCAAAATGTAACTATCTGGTCTCATAAACGTTCTGAGCAAAAAACAAGCACTCATCAAATTACCAACTAATCTGAACTTATTCTGCGGCCTATCTTGCTTCGGCACTGCTGCCCTTGATCTCACTGCCAACTCGAAGGCCAATACATATGAATCCCGTACCCTGTCTTCCAATTATCCAAGAACACCACCTTCTTCACCGCCCAAAAAGAAACCACTAGCGCGAAAATCATGACCACCCTCTGCACTTTCACATCCCTCACCCTCACAAGGACATGAGTCACAAAAGCCAGCAACAACCCCACAACAGTATACAAAAACCCCACAGCAAACCCCTCAGCCCCCAGCTGCATCCCCGACCCCTGGTAGAAGAAAACCAGCTTCGACGGATCGTCGCGGTCCACCATAAACATCGGCATATGCCGAATTATATTATGCATAGCCCCAGAAACACTAAAGAAGTATATAAACACAGCTCCAGCCAACCACAAATTGGGATCGTGCAAAAGGGTTTCGCCCGCAACCACTCTTTTAATGACGAAAGGCATCAAGACCAGCAAACCAGCAACCATCACGATGACCTGTTTCTTGGAAACGACGGGGGGTCGGTGGATGGGGCCGACGGTTAACTGGGTTTTGGACTCGACGAACTCGGCCATGGACTCGGCGAGGCGGGAGAAGTCCCCGGCTTCCATTTGGATCGAGTCGGCTTTGAGGTCGAGAGCGGTGGAGGGGACGAGGCGGATGTGGGGGAGGGAATTGACGGAGAAGAGGGCGAAGGATTGTTGGGATTCTCTGAACTCGAGGTCGCAGAAGAAGAGGTGGGGTTTGTTAGGGTTAGGGTTGTTTTGGATGAAGGAGGAAGCGAGGAGGGAGAATTCAGATTTCAAGGGTTTGAGGCGGAGCTCGGACTTGTCGTGGAGCTGTTGGGCGTCGAAGAAGAGGAGGAGGGAGAAGGGGCGGGGTGGGGGGTTGGAGGTGAGGAGGCGGGAGATGAGGGGGTCGGTGAGGTGGATGACGCCGGAGGGGGATTGGGATTGGAGGGTGAGGAGGTCGGAGACGAGGTCGTCGGAGGCGGTGGTGAGGAGGGGGAGGAAAGAGACGAGGAGGAGGAGGAGGAGAGAGAGAGGGGTGGATCTGGGGGTCGCCATTGTTGGGTCTACTTCAGAAGTCTTCTGAGGAAAGGGAGAAAGCAAGGGTTTTGTTCTGTTTTGGCTTTGGATCGGCGATGACTTCCAATCCGACTTGAGACGGTTGACTATTGTGAACCCAGGGGCCAGGGCCCTGCTGGTGCACAGAATCGGTGTTGTGCACAATCTCGGCCGTCGGATGCTCGGATCTCATCTCGGCAATGAAAGACTCAATCGTTCATTGCTGAGAAGAGATCTGAGCCGTCGGATGCACGATCTAATGGCTCGGATTGTGCACAACACGCATGATGTGCACTTGTGGCAGTTTATTAGGTTTTGGTTTAGGCCTTTTTTGGTTCTTAACGCAATAAGCTTACAAAAGACCCAAAACCATAGGGATCCGGGAATCATGTAAGGCGCCTTACAGGGTTATATGCATCACGCCAGTCGTCAGCTGTCCATTTCAGCAATCAACGGTCTAGAGTTACAACAAACTCTTCCAATTTGTTATAAATCCGGATCATTTAAAACACTTTTGAAAACCCTATAGTGCAGAAGTGCATTACAGGGTTTTTGAATCCGAACCATATTGGTAGATTTTCTAGAATGCTATATATATTGTGCTGTCAAGAATGAGAAAATCATTTTGGCACCAATTTGGGGTTAGCAAAATTTTCCGATTTCATTCAATTAATTTGTGCCTTGTTGATTTGAATAAAAATGGGATGAAATTAATTTAATGGTTTGAGTTTGAAATTATGGGAAAATGGCAATAGATCAGTGAAGCAGATATGCTACAATTTGGCTTTTTTTTTTTTTTTTTTTGAAAATGTCAATATCATTTCATAAGCCCGAAGGCGAAGATTACATCTCGAAATACAGGAATGCACCAAAACTACCTACTCCGGGATTAATGGACACCCCGCAAAAGCAAATCAGCACTAGTTGCCGACATGAGAATCCCGTCCGGGACTAGGCAGAAAGGAAATCAAAACGAAATCCCAGTACAAACCATTACACAAGGAAAACAGATGTAATGGCTTTTTGATACAATAACAAACCAAAAAAATGACTTTAGCGAAGAATTTTGGCACCATTTCAATTTCCAGGTGCTTGCTCTAAGACATTTTTTCTTGTCACTAGAAGAAAATATCAAAAAATGGAGAAAGGTATTTTCACAGTCTCACCATTTCCAGGATTTTGTTTCCACAATGTGAAAGAAAACTGGAGTAAAAGAATGGCAATTCCTATGGTGATTTTATTCACATCTTCTCCTATGAATAAATCATACTCCTAGTAGCCTATTAACTATTCAATGAGGTGTTTGATATTGCTAAAAGTTTCCACTTGATCCAGAGCCTAGAGATATGATTCTTGATCGATCCATGAAGTCCAAGTAGCTTTGTAACATGAGTATATATTGGCGTGAATCTGGGGTCAATGTCGTTTGGTTTCGTTTATATGCTTCAACAAAACTTGCAGTGCAGATTTTGTTAGCAGAATCTAGGATGGCTCTGGATCATTCAGATTTAGTCTCATATATATAACTGTTAGCACCTAGAAAACCTAAACACCCCCCGAGGTTAGGACTGGCATCCCTTGCTATCATCAACCAAATTCATCCTCACCTCATGCAACCGTGAAGTGAGTGGAGGTTCCAGTGGCATATGTTACTGCATTTGTATTTGTGAGGTGGAGCCGCTACATAAGTTCCGGGACTGTGATGAAGCCAAAGGTAGTTCCAACCCTACAGTCTACATTTAGTTGGGTACCAGTAATTTAATTTCCAGTAGATAACCAAATGAAATCCACATAAAAACACTCTCTGAATCATAACCAGAGAACCATAAAGACATCTGTATACTGGAAAAACACAAGGAACAGACCTCTGAAGCGTGTGTAACTCCAAGTCTATCTCAGAAGCAACATATTATTACAAACCTATAAACCATGATTGGAACAGTTATATAAAGCCAAGTCTCCGTACTTCTGTTATCTATGTCTGATCACTCTCAACGAGAACATAGGACTTGCATAGAAATTTCATGATCACTGTAGAAATACAGGCATAAAATAACAAAGAATAATTTTCTAACGACATTATTAAGTGACAAAGACATGTTATCCATGGTTCCCAATATTAAATGCCAGAAGTATGTCCAAGCACATTAAAAGGTTTCGAACCTCTGGCCCCCAACACCATCGAAATGTACAATTTCATTTTGCAGTTGACAAAACACAATACCATAGTTCACATGCTGACGATAAGTTATATGATATTTTCAAGATTAGAGTGGAAAATTTTACATGCCTAATCGTTTCCACAAACCATGTTCTTCAAAGAAAAAGAAGCCCTAAGAAGTATATATGGGCATCAAAATATAGATATCCACCAACCATTTCTATCTCCGCCTTTAACGTAGGCTACTCACTGTGTATGAAGTATGACAATTTCACGTGCACAAAAATCTGTCATGACAAATCATTTAAAACTAGATATCAAGCGTTTATATGTTTTTCCATCAGGTTTAAGACCCAATTTCATCATTTCATCATGCATTTTCATGGCTTTCCTCAATTCCTTCTCCTGGCAAAGCCCACTGATGATAGTTGAAAAACTTGCACTGCTCAGAAGCTTTTTTGCTCTCATGTAATCAAACACCTTAACTCCTTCTTCAACCCTCCTTTCTTTGATTAGTCCATCAAGAAGTATATCATACGCCAGTATATCCAAAATACCATTCACTTTCACCACCTTATTATGCAAGGCAATAGCTGAATCAACCTGTCTCCTCCTGCAATAATGTTCAACCAATGAGGAGCAACACGAAGAATTTGGAAGAAAACCTTTCTCCAGAATTGCATTCAAAAGTTCTTCCACTTCTCTCCATCTACCTTTGGCACATTGAGAGGTTACAAAAGTGGACAAATCTAATGCACAAGGATTAAAGCCTCTCCCAATTATGTCCTTTAACAATCCACTGATTTCCTGTGATGGATCTTCCTTGCAAAGAACCTTCACCAATGCATTATAACAATTTTCATTCACTTCAATTTCCCTTTCTAACATTTCACGATAAACCCCAACCGCTTCCTTTACTTTTCCTTCCTTAGAAAATGCCCTTAGCATGCATCCATAAGAGGAACCCCGTAGCTCACTCCCCCCTGCACAAGCTCTCTTGTAAAACATATCCATCGCATACGTCTTCCCCAAGTCAGAAAGCTTTTGAATGGTGTTATCACAATCTGATAACGGAAGCTTCGGAAGAAATCCCTTCCCAACCATAGAACCCATTGTCATTTCCACCACTTTAGAATCCCCATATTTACAAGCCCCATCAAGAATTGAGCTATAAGTACTAAAACCTGGATTGAGTTTTTTAATAGACATCTCATTTAACATATCAAATGCAGCTCTAAAGTTCCCTCTTTTACTGTAACAATCAATAACCCGGTTATAAATCACACTACTATCTTCGCCCATGTCTAAAATTCTAACAATTCTCTCAAACTTTCCATCTTTGCAAAGAATCCGAGCAATTGTAGACCATGTATAAGTATCCGGTAAAACCCCGTTCCTAAGCATATTACCACAAAAACACCATACCAACCTAATCTCATTCTCTAGATGCAAAGCATCAAGTAAAGCATTACAGCTACGAATTGGGATATCACAACCATAACCAATGGCTTCTCTATAAACCTCCAATGCTTTCAAGAAAACCCCCTTTTTGCAATAGCATTCAAGAACAGAACCCAATACAGGGGACTGAAAATCTGTACCTCTACAATCTCGTATCGCTGAAACGACGATTCGGGATGGCGGGTAGGCCTTAATCAACGTATCCAAGACGGGTTTCGACTCCTGGGCGAGGCCGGACCCGATTAGAATCCGGGCTAGCTTAACTAGGGTTTTGAGGTCTGGTTCAAACCCTAGGTTTGATTTTGCCCAATTGAAGAAGCTGAGGGAGACTTGTGGGTTGGTTTTGGTTTTGTGGAGGATGGGGATGAAGAGGGATGGGGTGAGTTTGGAGGAGGAGAGGTTGAGGGTGCGGAGGAGTGGGGCCCAGTTGTGCCTCTGCAGGAGAATAGAGGAGACTTGGGATACAAGTTGGGATTGTTTGATTTGAAATCTCCAGTTGATAGAATGAGATTTTGGTGTTGGTGTTGGAGTGGAGAAGGATTTGATCAAGTGATGGGTTTTGTGGAGTGGCATTGGAGTGTTGAATTAGCTGGTTAGTCCTTAATGGTTATGGTGTTGGCTGTTTCGACATTGCTATACACTACTAGATTCAACTGTGGTCATAGACCGAATCAAAAAAAAAATGATCATTTAAAAAAAATTCTGAATTTGTTAATTTTGCACCAAACTTTTGTAACTTGTTGATTCGTCTTGTCGAGAGGGATCGAAAAAGTAAAAAATTATGATCAAAACTCACAATTTTTTGAATAAAAACAAAAATAAGTCAAAATTTCGATTTTTTTAGCTTATTTTCGTTTTTATTCAAAATATTATGAGTTTTGATCATAATTTTTTACTTTTTTGATTTCCCTCGCCGGGACAAAGAGTTTTTAAATATTCATCCCAATAGGTCATCCCACCTAAGTATTCATCTCAATTACTTTTCGGGGTTATATTTTCATTCTTTTAAATGGTGAATTATCTATCTTACCATTTTAACAAGATATACATATGTGAGTGTATAATGCCTTCCTAAATTAGTGGGATTCAACCATTTTTAATTTAGTGAGATTTAATCACAATAATTACAAGAGATAATTACAAAAGAGGATTGCAAAATTTTAAAAATTCGCAATAACCAAATCCCACCAATTTTATTTCCTCATTTACCATTTTTGGGTAATAAAAAAAAAACCTCATTTACCATTTATGATTGGTAAATCTGTTACATGTAGATTTCAAGTTGAAATGAGTTTTAAATTTACATATGATAAGTTATTCGAAATGTACACATTTATTGTTTTGTAAATATGCCATGATTTGAATTTTGAACAAATAGTTTCATAGTAAATGGTACAAATATTTTACCATGAAATGATATGAATATTTCAAACGGTTTCAAATAAATTATTTCATGGTAAATAATTTAAACAGTTATCATTTACCATGAAATATTCCTATCATTTCAAAAGTTTTATAAAATATTTCTGCAAACCCACAATGAAAATCAAATTTTAAAAACATGACAACATATCCGTGAATACAAATTGAAAAATCATGGCAAATTTTTGGTACTTCCACTATCACAAACATTCTACGCATGCATTAATTCAATTAAACCACCTATTTTTATGACAAAATTTTCCAAAAATTCAACAAGTTGTATTCATGAAATATTCCTCCAAATCAAAATTCAAACATATGAACACGTAGCAGTGAATTAACCATAAATTATAATTGCATATTTGGACATGGTAAAAGTACGATAAATCTACCATGAAACTCTAGAAAATTCATCAAAAGTTGAATAAAGAACCTTGGAAATCTACACAATCATACTACTTTGAGAGACATCCTCGTTTCCCTAACCGAAGGAACTGAAGAAGTTCAGGAGCTCATGGAGTCAAAACAAATAACCATGCAAAAACAAAAACTCCATTGAAAAGCAAATTAAAAGCTCATAAAAAAATTGAAATAAAGATTAAACCCCAAAACCCTTTAACTTCTTCTGCCGTTTTTCTTCTGTTTCGGTCGTGGCACTTTGTTGCGTGCATGGCAGAAGTCCCTTTTCCAATCCTTTTTCTTTTTCTTTTCTATTGGTCGACCGAGAAAGTTGTTGATAGGCGAGGATGACGGAGAGTAGCGACGAAGGATGGGGGAGAACGGATACTAGCGATAGAGGACGGACGACGGAGGATGGAGGACAGAGACTAGCGGCGGAGGACGGACGGACGGACGACGGAGACTAGCGGCGGAGGACGGACGGACGATGGAGGATGGAAGACGAAACAGACAGAGGACGAGAAATTCTCTGATTTATTCTCCGAGAGGGAAGTCCATATCTTCTGGTGGTTTTTCAATCCTAATTTCAAATGAACTTATAAATATTTGGAAAGCATGAATTAAGGGATCGGATTTGATAACGGTTACAATTGAAAAAATAATTAGGATCTCAAAGTTTATTTTTCTATCCCAAAATTCTTTGTCTATATAGTATCTAAAGAACTAGGTAACATGGTGTATTAAGGGCAAAATTGGGTTTATAAAAATTTAGGAATGAAAATATAACCCTAAAAAGTCAATGGGATGAAAACATAACTTGTACTAGACTGAAGGATGAATATAATATGAGAATGATGTGATCAAAGGACGAATATATATATCTGTACGACGACAAACAGGGGAGGACATCGTGTGAATGGTAAAACAAAGAAAATCACCATTCTATGCTCTTCTTATTTTGAGAATTTTCCAACCCCTCCTTAAAATTTCAAGTATCCATTTCGTCACAACTGAAATGCTTTATATACAAGTTGTTTTGGCTTTACAATTGGAAAATGATAATATTAAAACTGTTGCGCATAAGAGATTTGTACTTTGCATATGGTACAAGTTTTTTTATCAGTGGCGGTGCCAGGATTCGGACGCGGAGGTGGCACCGTTCAATGAAAATCTAGCTATATGTTGTGCAGAAAAATATGAAAAAAAGGGTCATATAATTCGGTTCTGTCATGGGTTTTTTTTAAAAAATAAAAAAATAAAAGGCTTGATTCAACTCTCTTATGATATCTAATCATTATTCTATTTCTCTCCAATCATTATTTTCATTTTTTTTCTCTCTCTCTCCAATCATTATTCTCATTTTTCTCTCTATCTCTCTCTAATCATTACCCATATTTACAATCACTACTCTATTTCTTTTTACACTCATTACCTATAAATCCAAATCCAAAATTCCAAAACAAACGGGGTCGTGCGGTACTAACTTTCCTTAATCCAAAGCGGTTATTCTCTAAATTGCAATTTTTACAGTATTTGTACAAAGTATTAATTTTTTTTGCATACTCATAAATACCTAGTCGTGCCGACTATCACATTAGTCTATAAAGAAATTATGTATCCGAATGAGTTAAGTAAAAAAATTTCAATGTCTAAATGGATCGCGTACCTTTCAAATTAGTAGAAAAAAAATACAAATCTTGTGAGAATTTAGGCCAAAATTGAGAGAGATATTTTTGAAATCCAATCAAATAGTAATAGGATTCAATTAAAACATGAAAAGAAAAAATGGAGCCATGGGGGATTTGAACCCCAGATGTCGAGATTCAATTTTACGCAACTTAACACTTCGCCAAAGCAACTTCTTGTGCAAATTTCTATGCATATATGTGTGGGGGAAAGCGGGTTCTGTGAGGTCGCTTACGTGTACAAATGTGAGCTGGAGAGGTGCGATTGGCCGATAATCAGTACCAAGGGGAAAAGAGGAATAATCTCGTGGGGTGAGGGCTGGAGCGAGATGTACGGAAAAGACAAAGGCAACGTGTCTCCTTTGTTCTCCGCGGGGGTGAATGACGTCTGCCCTTTCTGGAATCAGATGAGTGAGGTCACCTTCTTTCAGGGAAAGAATGTTCTCCTTCCTCAGAATCAGTGCTCTCTCTCTCTATCCCCTTTTCCAGAAAAGTCAGCCTCACAATCATTGGGAATGTCAGGGGTATTTATAGGGCACATGGGCCTAGGTCAGGCCCAGGACGGCGCTCCTATAAGACCCCAACACGTGTCCCTCCCGTACCTCCAGGTCGCGGAAGACTCGTCCTCCCGCGGAGGACCTCCGCGGGGGAACCCGCACTTCCGCGACGCTACCTCCATCCCAAGCCACCAAGCCACAAGAGCTTCCCCAATTCCCACAAGAGCGAGGTCGCGACCCGCGGCGATCGTTTGCCTTCCGCGGGATCCCTTCCGGGCCTGCCTTTTAGGCCCGAATAGGATCCCAGGGTCTTCTTGTAACTCCCGTACCAATTCCGGTACATCTTTCAGTTCTCCCTGGCGGGGCCCGCGGGGGGGTCCCGCGGGGTCTTCTCTTCCGCGGGTCAGTTCCGCGGGCCTCCATCTTAACGTGCTATGCGTTTCCTTCCCATTGGTCAGTCAAACGTCTTCTTCAAAAGGTGTTTTGGCTAAGGTTGACTTTCCGCGTGGACCTAGCGGCCACGTGTCCATGGTCTATTGGTTGGTCAAAAGGTCTTCCCTAATGACATGTCAATAATTTTGACCGCGCCTACATATGCCCCCCGCGCGCGTACGACAAGTGCATGTCGTCCGCGTGCGTACCGTCCTCCTTGTAAGTTTCCGCGGTCACCCTGGGCTCGTTCCGCCGAGCAACGGGCATGATAACTGCTAACGTCTCCTCGTGTACCATCATGACCCTTCGTGTGCAGACGTCATAAATGCCCCCACCGTTTGACCACTATATAAACCCTTTGTCCATTATTTCCTTTTTCACCAAACTCCAAATTTTCGTCGAAGTGCTGTCAATTTCTCTTCTGACTTTCGAGCGAACGTCTTTCTTGTCTCTTTCTAACCTTCGCGGTCAACACCTTCCTCTTTCTTTCACTTCACTTACGAATGGCTGCGCGTGGTCCAATCGTTGAGATCCCTGTTCCCTCCGCGGACCAGTGGCAGAGGGCTCCGTATCTGCGAACAGTTGGGGACCCATTCTGGTCTCTCGCTGAGGCGTATCCCGCTGTGGGTGCCGCCGTGGCTGTTCCCACTTTCTTCACGGCCTCTGCCGCCCCGGAGGATGCAGAGCCCGTCAACCCCTCCTCGGTACTTCGCTTTCGCCTTGAGCGCGGGGATTTCCCCTTTGTGGAATGCCGTTTTGGGGCCCAAACTTCCGTACCCACTGACTGGGCGGACTGGGTTGATGACGTCGTCGGTAATCCCCGCTATAAGCAGGTGTTGCTGGTCACCGCTACTCTCGAGGCCGTTCAATTGTCGCGACGCCTGAGCATTCCTCGATTGGGGGCTGCCATCAGGAACCTGGAATTTGCGTGCTCTCGTTGGAACAGCGATGCTCACTCCTTTGCATGGGCATGGGGGGAGAGCGGACTCTCGCTTGAGGACGTCCACATTCTCACCCGCTTGTCTCTGCGCGGGGGGAATACCCTGGACTTCGCCAAGCTCTCGCGGGCGGATCGAAATGAGGTGGGGGCCTTGAAGGCGTTCCACAAGCAGGCCCAGAACGGGCCAATCTTCACCCCTCAAGGGGTCCGCAAGGATTTCGCGGCAAATGCCAAGAAGACCTCTCTCGGCAGCTGGCTGCGTCATTTCTTCAAGGACCTTCAGCCCGCGAGGACTGTCGCTCCTGGTGCTGAGCGAGATTTTGTTGAGGGCCCCGAATATGGTCAGCACTTCTACATGGCGGGCTTCTTCTCTTACTTCCTCTCGTACTTCGTCCTGCCCGACTATCCTGGTGATGGCCTTTCTCAGGCGGTCTTCCCGCTGGCCGTCCTTCTCGCTCGCGGCCAGCCCGTCGCCCTGGAGCCGCTGTTTCTGGGGTCACTCTTCCGCCAACTGGACCTGGTTCAGGCGGATTACGCCAGGTCCCTCGGAAGGTGTGACCACTTTTCGATGGCTCACTCCACTTTCCTGCTCGCGTACTTCTTCGAGCATTTTTGCACCGTCGCCCCGGAACCCCTGGCCTTTCAAGCCTTGGGGGTGCGCTCCCGCGCAGAACAGTGGCATGGGACCAGTAGCGAGGCCTCGTGGTCCAACTTCATTCCTCGTCCTTACAACATTCCCTATCCGGGCGTCATGGGCGTAGACCAATGTCTTCTCACAGTCGCTTCTTCCCTCAATGCTGCGAGCGACAACACTCCCACGGCGCGGACGGTGATCAACTCCGCGCTCATTGCCCTTCCGGGGTGGCTCCCGACTTTGTCCAGTGAGGGATCTGGGGTGGCGATGTACCGCCCGGATCGCTTCGCGAGGCAGTTGGGTTTCGACCAAGGGGTACCCGGTCCTGCCCCCGTGATGACTTCATTTGCGGAGTCGCAGCTCCGGTTCATGGCGGGAGAGCTTTCCCCAATCTTGGTGCAACTTGGGAATTTGTCCATCCCTGGCAGGGATAGGGTTTCGAATTTTACGCCAGAGTTCCGCGCTTTCTGGAGGAGAAACCTTAACTCTCTCCAGGCATTCGTCCGCGGTCAGGCCGTGGTCCCTGAGGTGGTCACCATCCGAATTCGGGACACCTCGTTGCGGGCCATTACTGCAGCCCGGGCAGCCGACTGGCGCGGGCCCCGCGGCCAATGGGCCGTGGTTCATGCCGAGCCTGTGAACAGGGTCTTTCCGGTGGAAGCACCTGCACCTCCTCAAGCTGCTGCCTCGGGGCGAACCCGCGCGCGGGGACCCCGCGGGAGGACACAGCCTCCGCCTCCTCCACCGGCAGGACCATCTCAACCGTCTTTCTCTCAGGCACCCGCGGCGGGGGGGCCCCGCCGTCGAAAGCGTATCCGCAATGTAAGTGCCTTCCCATGTGCTCGATCATTTCCTTACAATGCTATGCCTCCTTGTTCTCTGGGTCTTATTCTTTTTTTTTTTATCTTCAGCAGCGGGAGCGAGATGCTAGCACCTTCGTGGCCTATGAGCCAGAGGCAGCCGCGGCAGCCGCGGTAGCGGAAGAGGCAGCAGGTGGGGCGGAAGAGGGTGTCCCAGACGCTCAGCCAAAGAGACGCCGCCTCGATGGTAAGCTTTGTTTTGTTAGGACGCTATTTCTGTTGCCTCGTGGCTTTCAGCCCCTGACTTGTATTATTATTATATATATTTTTTTGCCATGATTTCTCCTACAGTTCTGTCGGAGTCCAACGAGGAAGAGGACGAGGGCGCGGAAGCAGGCGATGAGGATAATGATGATGATGATGATGAGGATAATGACGATGATGATGAAGACGACCTCCCCATCGACATCTTGCAGGCCCGAGCGTCCGCGTCCGCGAGGGGCCCTGTCGCGGCGGATGCTAGTATAGTGGAGATTTCCGACTCTCCCGAGGAACAGAGGGGCGCGGAGGTGATCCAACCTCGTACGGAGCCTATTCCTTTTCTTCACCCGGAGCCAGAATCCTTCGCGGTTATCGGAGGTATGTTGCCCGACGAGCCTTCCATTGTTGACCTCGGGGGAGATCCCAACACAGTCTCCTCTGAGTCGTATTCTTCCCCGGAGGAATCCGGGCATGTTATAGTACAATCTGTTGATCCAGCCCCATCTCCTTCTCACGCAGCGATTTCTGAGGCCCGCGAGCCCCCACCATCAGCGGATACCCACGAATCTGTGGGCCAGGCCGATATCGTCGCGAATCCTCTCAACGCGGCGGCTGTGCAATTGCTGAGGGAGGGAGATGAGGATAACCTCGAAGAGCTTCCTCACCCTGCCGCGGGACAACCTGAGGTGGCTTCAGCTTCCACACCTTCTGGCTCCCACCAACAGTCCACTAGTGCCCGCATCCGGTCAACGGAGAGTTATCTGGGCCGGGTTGCTGGCGGTTCTCCAGGGGTTTCCAATGCCTCGTTCCTTCAAGGCCCGGGCTTGAACGCGGAGCGGGATACGGCCACGGACGCCGCCAGTCCCCATTCCCCGGCGTGCTCTACTTCGCAAACCCACTCTCCCCACCAGTCCGCGAGACGCCCGCCGACCCCGCCGGCCGAGCCTTCCGCTCAACCTTCAGACCGACAGCTGGAGGTAAACGAAGAACTTATTGGTGACCCCACCTCCATTACTGACTCAGATTTCAATTCCTTATTTAAATAAATGGATTTCTTGCCAACTGACGATGTTTTGGGGGGACAGGGAAGCCAAGCCCTCGGGGATTACGAGCTTGATTTGAATTTGGATATGGGAGAGCAGAGGGAGGAAGTTCAATCGAGGGAGCAGTCGCCGCCCAGGCAACCTGCCCTAGATCTGGGGAAGGGGCCCATGGATACTGAGACCGCGGAGCCCATCCGTCTCTTTCCCGCGGGCTATGATGTGCCTGCGGAATACTGGCCGTTGCTGAATGCCATAGCACGGTCTCATCCGGAGACCTTCAGCTCCTTTAACCCGCGGTCCGCCCGGCTCGTGGTGATCTACCTCAGCAGCCTCCACAACGTACTCACTCCCTGGGGGCAGCTTCGCTACAGGGATTTCAATCCCGGGACCGAGGCCGAACTGCTGGAGGTTGCCGCGGATATGCAGGTCTTCGGGTTTGATCTAGCCTGGCTGTGCGCGCAGAGCTCTGCTCTGAGGGCCGCGGGGGAGAGGGCCGCTCTGAGGCCTGAAATCCAGGGCCTGGCGGCTCAGCTGGAGTCTACTCGCCAGCACTTGGCCAACCTGGAGGCCAGCTTTGCTCGAGTGCTGCAGCACGACGCGGAGCTGGCTGCTGCCTCGCTGAATCTAGCTGACCCTGACCCAGACGGGCTTGTTTTCCTGGACTGGCAGGCTTAGAAAGCGTTGCTGTTGTACTTTTTCTTTCTCCTTTCTCCTTTTTTTTTGAACACATGTATCATTCATTTTTTTTTTTGAATAAAACCTTGTGTCTTCCTGAAATAAGACAGTCTTTGTGTTGATAATATCATGATAGATGTACTTTTGCTGGGGTCCGCGAGCCATGCTCTGACTTCTCGTGACCTGCTTATCATTTTTGTTCAACAAATAGTAAGTCTGCCACTCGGGTAGGGCCACGCTCTGGCCGCTCAAGACTTAACACTATCTCTTTTTCGACAATCACTAAGTGTACACTTCGCGGGTCATGTTCTGACCTCTTCGCGACTTAGCATCATCTTATTTTGATAGTTTGTTAAGCTCGGAGAAACAAATCGGGGGCCATGTTCTGGCCACCTAAGGCTTAACATCATCTCTTTTTGACAATCACTAAGTATGAATCTCGCGGGCCATGTTCTGGCCTCTCACGACTTAGCATCGTCTCTTTTTGATAATCGTTAAGTTTGGAGGAATGGATCAGGGCCATGTTCTGGCCGCTCAGGACTTAACATTATCTCTTCTCGACAATTACTAAGTATGAGTCTCGCGGGTCATGTTCTGACCTCTCGCGACTTAGTATTGCCTCTTTTGATAATCGTTAAGTTTGAAATGAAAGAATCATGAAAAGGAGTTGATAGTACCGCGGAAATGTTCTCTCCGCGGAACCCCATCACTTTACCTCAACGTGAAAAAGAAAGTTAAACACCAGTATGAATTAGGAACAAGTGCCCAACTTTTCATTAACGATAGATCTAATCAACTTGTTACAATAGGGGAAAAAGAAATAAACTGCTCTAAAATAACAGGGGGGAGACTGGCAGGGCAGGGCAGCGGCTTGCTTGCTTCCAGCGTTTCTCTTCACGGGTAGAATTTCTTGACATACTTAGCGTTTACAGCTCCTGTCTCGAAACCATCTTCGACGCGGGCTAGGTGGTAGTATCCGCTAGCAGAGGCACCGATCACCTCATAGGGTCCTTCCCATCTAGGGGTGAATTTAGGTGTTTTCATATCCCTCATTACTGCCGTGGTAGCCTTCCAAACCAACTCCCCGACTTCAAATACCCGCGGCACTACACCCTTGTTGTAGTAGCGTGCCACGGACTCCCAGTATTTTTTGTGGGCAAGGGCCGCCGTTGCTCTTCTCTCTTCTAGGGCTTCCAGGTCTGCTTTCCTCCCTTCCGCGGAATTTTCCATCGCGAGTATCATTCGGGCGGAGGGGACACTTAGTTCTGCAGGTAAGACCGTCTCTGCTCCGTACACTAGGCTGAAGGGGCTGGCGCGTGTAGACTTCCTTTTCGAAGTACGATAAGCCCAAAGAGCTATTGGCAAGTGATCCGCCCAAGTACCCCCGCGCTCGTCCAACAGCTTGCTCAAAATCCTGATCAAGGTCTTGTTCGTTGCTTCCGCCTGCCCATTTCCCTGCGGGTAGTATGCGCTAGAGGTACGGTGATCAACCGTGTATTCATCGAGGAGGCTTCCCACGTGGTGGTTGATGAACGGAGTACCGTTATCAGAAAGGATCACCTTTGGTATGCCAAACCTGCAAATGATGTTTTCCTTGATGAATGTTGCTACCGCGTCTCCTGTGGCCTTCTTCAGCGGAACAGCCTCGACCCACTTAGTATAAACCTCCGTGGCTGCCAGAATCCATCTGTTCTTCCGCGATGCTGGTCTAATCGGTCCGACCAGATCCATTGCCCAAGTGTGGAAGGGGTAAGGGGCGCAGATGGAATGCAACTCTACAGAAGGAGCGTGAACCAAGTTTCCGAATTTCTAGCAGGCTCGGCATCTTTGCACGTGTCTCTTTGAATCTTTCTCCATGGTTGGCCAAAAATACCCCAGGTTAACCATCTGCTCGTAAAGCTTCCTCCACCCTTGGTGCTCAGTTCCGTGGGTCTTGGCCAGAACCTCTTCCGCCTGCTCCTTGTCTACGCACACTTGAGGCATTCCATCAAGAGTTCTTCTAAACAGTAGTCCCTTTTCCAGGAAGAAACGCCGCGCACCGCGGACAACCCTCGCGGACTCAGCTCGCTCGATGGGTAGGGCTCCTTCTCGTAAGTAATCGATGTAGACTTGTCTCCAGTCCACCTCCTGATTGTCAGTGTTTGCCATTAGGCACTCTGGTTTGGCCATGTACAGGGAACACCAAGTGCAATTCTTCGTAATCAAATCAGCATCTTTCTTCATGGTAGGCCAGTAATAACCTTGCCTCTGAATTCTCCTGTATAGGGCTATCTCGTTGTCCGCGCAGTTGTTGATGTGGATCCTGTCCAATACTTCCTCTGCCTCTTTCGCGCCAATACATCGCGCGAGCCACCCCTGCGGGCCGCGATAATACAATTCCCCGCATAGAACTATGAAACTCGATAGCTCCGTGGTGGACAGGTGCCCTACGCCGGTGACTAACTGAATTTTAATAGATCCGCGCCAATCTTCGGTCGGCTCCGCGAAGTCCTCCGCCGCGGATGGTTCAAACATCTTCACAATTTCAATGCAGGCTCTGTCTTCCTCAAATTCCGTCTTTGCCCCCAGCGTTGCGAGAGCGTCCGGGAAACGGTTCTCCGATCTGGGTTTGTGAATGATACTGATACTTTTGAAGAATTTTATCAATTTCTGCACTGTTGTTCGGTATGGTGCCAGAGTTGGTTCCTTCAGCGCGTAGATCCCTTCCGTTTGCAAAACCACCAGCTTTGAGTCTCCCGCTATCCTTAGGTGCTTGACCCCTCTCTCTTTTGCCGCTATTAGACCCAAGATTAATGCCTCGTATTCCGCTTCGTTGTTGGAGCATGGGAAATTCAATTTGTTCGCCAGATGCACTCTATCTCCTCCCTCTGTTTGCAACACTATTCTCGCGCCTCCCGATCCACTACCCGCGGCCCCATCGAAGCTGAGCGTCCAGTGCTGTTCATCCGTGCTGGCCGCGAGAGCTTCGAAACCATCTCCGGGTAGACAATCTTCAAGCGGCTCGCATTGTCCACTTGGGAATTGAGCTAGCAGGTCCGCTAGTGCCTGACATTTGATTGCTTTTGGAGTTGCGCACGATATGTCAAATTCCGCGAGTGCTAGCAACCACCGGGCGACCCGTCCCGTGAGGGCGGGGCGCGTCAGAAGAAATCTCACGGGGTCACACTTAGTGATTATTTGGATGGGAAATGACAGGAAATAGTGCCGGAGTTTCTGCGCGGTAAAGACGAGGGCTAAGCAATGTCTTTCAATGGCGGTATACCTTTCCTCTGCTCCGTGTACCTTCCTGCTGATGTAGTAGACTGGGCGCTCTGTCCCATCCACTTCTTGCACCAGCAGGGCCCCAATGGATCTCGGGGTGGAGGTCAGATAAAGAATCAGCGGCTTTCCCGCGACTGGTGCCACCATTGTCTGAGGAGAAGTCAACGCCGCTTTAATCCGCTGGAACGCCTGCTGATGGTCTTCCTTCCATTCAAACTTTGCATTTCCCTTTAACAGGTCCGCAAATGGTGCCGCGATCTCCGCCATCGCGGGAATAAAACGGCGGAGGTATGATACTTTCCCTAGGAATCGCTTGAGTGTTTTCTGTGAGTGGGGCGGGGGCATTTCCGTGATAGACTTGATCTTGGCCTCGTCCGCGTCGATTCCGTGGCGATGTACCAGGAAACCCAGAAATTTTCCCGCGGTGACTCCAAATGCGCACTTCAGTGGATTCATCTTAAGGTTGAACTTTCTGCATCGCGCGAAGACAGTGGCTAAATCCGCGAGATGGTCCTTCCGCTCCTTGGATTTCACCACCAAGTCATCCACGTAATCTTCGATTATCTTGTGCATGAGATCATGGAAAATTGCTGTCATGACCCGCTGGTATGTTGCCCCCGCGTTTTTGAGCCCAAAAGGCATTACGACGTAGTAGAAATTTCCCAATAGTGTCCGAAATGCTGTCTTCTCCGCGTCCTCCGGAGCCATTTTGATCTGGTTGAACCCGTTGAAACCGTCCATGAAAGAGAACATCTGGTGACCTGAAGTGGCATCCACCAGTGTATCAATGTGTGGCAGTGGGAACTCATCTTTTGGACACGCTTTGTTGAGGTCGCGGAAGTCGACGCAAACTCGAATTTGGCCATTTTTCTTCTTCACAGGGACAATGTTTGCCAGCCACTCCAGGTACTGGATAGGGCGAATGAATCCTGCCTTCCGCAGCTTCTCGACTTCTTCCTTGATCTGTCCTTCCAAATCTGGGTGGTATTTCCGCTGGGACTGTTT
This sequence comes from Rhododendron griersonianum, assembly GCA_018127125.1. Lineage (NCBI taxonomy): Eukaryota > Viridiplantae > Streptophyta > Magnoliopsida > Ericales > Ericaceae > Rhododendron > Rhododendron griersonianum. The sequence continues at coordinate 23,759,930 of CM030800.1, forward strand.
CGCGGGCTTAGAGTTCGGGAAGGTATCCAAGTGGTGCGTGACCAGCTCTGGATCCAACCTGGGCATCTCCTCATAGTGCCACGCGAACACGTCCGAGTTAGCACGTAGTAACGTTATCAGTTTCTCGCGGAACTCTCCGCTCAACTCCTTACTTATAAACACCGGTCTTTTGGGGCCTACCCCGTCGCTTACATCAACTTCTTCTAGAGCCTCTTGCTGCGGCCTGGGCTGGTCTTGCATGCATTCCGGAGCAGGCTCCGGCTTGTCTATTACCTCTTCTTCTTCCGCCGCGGCACATGTACCGCCGGGGCCAGCGGTTTCATGATCATCCGCTGCCCCGGTGGACCGTCACAAATAATACACTGTCTTACCCCCCTCCTTCGTCTTAGTAATCTTCCTGGGGGCTGCGGCATCTGTCGCGGATGGGTCTCTCTGGTGTATCTCCGGCTTCTCCTCTTTTATATCTTCCCACCTTGGGATCTTGACTGCGCGAGGCTTGGCGGTGATCGCCTGAGACACCTCACCCAGTTCCGAGAAATATACCGCGTCTGAGAGGTGTGTTTCATTGGTATCAAAAGGATTTTCAGATGCGCGAACTGTGACCTTTTTTCCCGCCCAGATTCCCTTCAAGCATTGGTGGTAACTAGATGGTACGACCGCGTACTTGTGCATCCAACTTCTTCCGAGAATAATCTGATAATTCAGGTCCGCGTTGATGAGATGGAATTTAGTGGCCGAGCGGATTGCCCCCACTTCTAGGTCTACCACCACGTATCCCAGGGACTGCCTCTTGTCTCCTCCAAACCCCGTGATGGTTATCGGTGATTCCACTATTCTGTTAGACTGTATTCCCACTTTCTTGAACGTCGACATCGGCATCAGATTGATGAAGGCTCCGCCATCTAAGAAAGTCCTCTTCAGCTCCGTCCCGTTAACGCGAGATGTAACGTACAGCGGGCGGTTATGGGGGTAAGGCACCCGTCGATCCACGTCCGAGAAGGTGACTGAATTAGACTCATCGCGGATCGTCCGCGGGACTGACCCCTCTGCGGTCATGCACGACTCCTGATGAACCTCCGCGATGTTGACAATCGCCTTGGTAATTTCCAATCTTGCCGCCGGTGTGAACCCGAAACCGTCGAAGAATGCGCGGAACTTCGCACTGTTCTGTAATGTTTTGGCCGACGCATTGGGGTCCGGTATCACCGCGGGGGTTGGACCCTCCCCGAATTCTTCCGTTATTTCGTAGCACGAGACCATGTAGGCCCCTGCTTCTTCATCTTCTCCTCCCATGTAGTAGTTGCTTTCAGCCTCATCGTTGTCATTGTACATAAACGGGTAACACTCCGCCATGTTGACCTCCCCGTTGTTGTTTCCGTGGGCTGGATACGGCTCGTCGCGGACGTCGCGCCGTCCTATCCTCAGCTCATTCGCGTTCTGCTTCCGTTTGAACAACCTCTTTAAAGACCAACAATCGCTTGTCGGGTGCTTGGTGTGCCTATGGTACATACAGTACCTTGGGTGTTCGCGGTCCTCCCGCGTTGGTTCATACTCGACAGGGGGGAGTGCCAACTCTCCATCCTGCACCCATGCGTTCACCAAGGCCCGCACCTCATCCATCGTACACGGGAAATCTGGCGCCGGTCCCATATCGCGTTCTCTCCGCTTTCGACCTCCCGCGGCCTGATGAGTCCGCGGCGCCTCCGCGACAGCCACAGTGGCGCTGGCGACCTTGCTTTTCCATGCATCTTTTCTTGTCGGTTTGACCACATGGCGGATGTTGTACGCCGACTCCAGTAAGGCAGAGAATGTTCCCAACTTCAAATTGATAAGCAGCATCTTAAATTCGTCCATCATCCCACCAATGCAAATTTCCACCAGTTGTACCTCCTTCGCGGACTCGGTGCAGTCAACTGCACGATCCTGAAACCTCCTGATGTAGTCCACTACGTCTTCCCCACTAGCTTGCGTCTCCTTCGTCAAGCTGATCACTGTCACCTTCTCGCGGACCTGGAAGAATTTGGCGTAGAAGCTGTTCACCATCTCTTCCCAGGTGGTGATCGAGTAAGGTTCCAGGTTGACGTACCAGGTGTACGCGCGGGAGGTGAGGGACTTCGAGAATTCCCGCAGGCGCAAGTTATGATCGGACGCGTGGGCTCCCAGAGATTCCATGAAACGGACCACATGTTCCTGGGCGCTTCCTTCCTTTCCGTCAAACTTTACAAATTTCGGTGGGGTATACCCTTCCGGGTACGGTAGCGATAGGATCGTCATAGGATAAGGCGGGCGGATATCTGGGCTAGGGAGAGAGGGCAAGACCATCTTAGTTTTCTCCTTAGTGAGGAGGGCTTGTACGTCCGCCAAGGTGATGAACTGTCCCGCGGACGAGGCCCCAACTTCAGTAATGGCCGGCTCCTTTCTGCTCGCCTCACTCGCCTTCTGTTGCGCTAGCAGGGCCTGTACTTCTGCCATGGTGATATAGGGTCCCGCGGAGGGCGTGCTAGCACCGTCCGCGGCTACCTCCTTCTGGCGCGCTCCAGCGTGATTTCCGGCGACGCCTCCTACAAGCACGGGGCGTAAATGGGGAGGCGCCGTTAGGGGAACCCGTGGTTGCACCGTCTGGCTGGTGCTGCCCCCTGCCTGGTTTTGTGGTGGTTCGTCGTTTTGACCGACTGCGGCCTTTAGGAGCGCCGCTGAGATGACCTCAATGAGACCAGCAAAGGCCGCGAGCAGCTGTCGCTGGGTCTCGAGGAACTGTCGCTGGCCGTCCTGGAGAGCCCGCAGCGCCTGCGCTGCCATACCCGCGCTGTTAGTTTCCTCGACCTCCTCGATAACTGGCGTGTCGTCGTTTTGTGCCGCCATTGCTTTACGGCGTGATAGCGGCCGCTCGATGTATTCCGTGGAACGGGTACTAACCATAAACCAAAAGACACCTCCCCAGCAGAGTCGCCTAAATGTGGGGGAAAGCGGGTTCTGTGAAGTCGCTTACGTGTACAAAAGTGAGCTGGAGAGGTGTGATTGGCCGATAATCAGTACCAAGGGGAAAAGAGGAATAATCTCGTGGGGTGAGGGCTGGAGCGAGATGTACGGAAAAGACAAAGGCAACGTGTCTCCTTTGTTCTCCGCGGGGGTGAATGACGTCTGCCCTTTCTGGAATCAGATGAGTGAGGTCACCTTCTCTCTGGGGAAGAATGTTCTCATTCCTCAGAATCAGTGCTCTCTCTCTCTATCCCCTTTTCCAGAAAAGTCAGCCTCACAATCATTGGGAATGTCAGGGGTATTTATAGGGCACATGGGCCTAGGTCAGGCCCAGGACGGCGCTCCTATAAGAACCAACACTTGTCCCTCCCGTACCTCCAGGTCGCGGAAGACTCGTCCTCCCGCGGAGGACCTCCGCGGGGGAACCCGCACTTCCGCGACGCTACCTCCATCCCAAGCCACCAAGCCACAAGAGCTTCCCCAATTCCCGCAAGAGCGAGGTCGCGACCCGCGGCGATCGTTTGCCTTCCGCGGGATCCATTCCGGGCCTGCCTTTTAGGCCCAAATAGGATCCCGGGGTCTTCTTGTAACTCCCGTACCAATTCGGGTACATCTTTCAGTTCTCCCTGGCGGGGCCCGCGGGGGGTCCCGCGGGGTCTTCTCTTCCGCGGGTCAGTTCCGCGGGCCTCCATCTTAACGTGCTATGCGTTTCCTTCCCATTGGTCAGTCAAACGTCTTCTTCAAAAGGTGTTTTGGCTAAGGTTGACTTTCCGCGTGGACCTAGCGGCCACGTGTCCATGGTCCATTGGTTGGTCAAAAGGTCTTCCCTGATGACATGTCAATAATTTTGACCGCGCCTACAATATGTTATTTAACATTGTCATGTATAATTTTATTTTTTTGGGTATTTTCGAAATGGGGGTGGCACGTGCCACCCTGCCCCCTATGCTACCTCCGCCCCTGTTTTTTATGTATGATAGTTTTGGTATTAACGAAAATAATTTTGGCATTATTACTACTCTTACAATTTAGAGCTGCTAAATGAGCCAAGTTACATGTATTTGAGCTTGTGTTTGTTTGTTAAAAGTTTGTTTATGATTGAATTCCATTTGAGGATACCACTGTTTTTTTTTTTGATAAGCAACAAAATTTTATTAAAAACTCGACAAAGGATATATTGAGGAGGCTGAAACTCAAGCTACAAGAAGAACCTTGAAGCAAAAGAGAAGGCCAAAAAGAAAGAAAAAAGAAAAGAAAAAACATCCAATGAAAATTGGATGAAGCCACAAACGGAAGAGTGGCATCCACCTAACGGAAGGGTACATTGAGGATACCACTGTTGCAGAATCATAAGTTTCCCTCAAAGTGCCATAGACCAGTTTCAAGGATTTGTCTATAAGCACCAGTAGATTCAAACAAGAAAAAAAAACCCTTTTATCATTTGACAACACCTGTTTGTTACATAAATAAGTCAAGTGAAACATATTTTTGAAACGCGTTAAGTTTTCAAGCTACTCAGTCAACTGCCTGCTTAGCTCATTTCAGCTTGCAGTTTACCACCCCCAGGGACGGAACCAGAATTTTATAAACGCGGGGGCCAAACTATGGATAAGATTTTGAAATTTCAAGGTTCAAAAATCTAATAGTTTGTTTTGTTTAAAATTTGAGGGAGGTTTTTTGAGTAGTAAGTGGAGAGAGATAGAAAGAGGAATGAGATAAATAATTGAAGGAAAAACTTATGGGAGCCCGTGGCGCAGAAAGAAAAATTGGGTTTTGGATCCAAAACGAACACGTACATTTTAAAGGATTTAAATGTCCAATTAGCACTTAATACAAAATAGTACAATATTTAGGTGTTATTAACAAACAAAAAATTGCTAATATTAATATTTAAAAAAAAAAAAACTCACCCGAAACAACGCAGGAGCCGTGGCCCTCATATGACCACACATAGATCTGTCATTGACCACCCCTAGCTTACATTAAGCAACTTTACCTTCAGTTTTCTGTATTGAAAGAATTTACTTATGTGATTAAGGTACCAACCATAGATCCGAAGTCATGTCATTTGTGCTCAGCCCTGCTCAAATGATAGAGAATGGCTACCATATCCATTCTCATCCAAAAACTCACCTTTAGGGTTATCACCCAAAAACTCGGTTCGGTCGAAGAAGACGATAAAAGTTCTTAATTAAAACCACGAAACTTGGAACGTGAGAATATATATATAGAATGAAGACAACTTTACATACACAAGCCATGATTTTTGAGAACGCCACACACTTAAGGGAGCGGTCCTAAGTTCGAGTCCTCATGAAGGAGTTATTTGACTCCCGTTATAACCACTAACAACTAACTCATAACATTCTATCGTTTGGAAAAAAAAAGAGGCCACGATTTTGAATGAACATCCTTTTTTCTTTTCTTTTTTCTTCTACAAACATGCCATAATAGAATATAGAAGACCCCAAATCTCATTGAGCAAAAGCACTACTGATTTCAGGCGCTGTCGCATCGACTTGTTGCGTATCTAGAATTCCAGTACTTCTCGATTTCCTCGGCTGTTCTTCCAGGAATCCTCCCAGCAATTAGAGACCACCTGAATACAGTTATTCATGCAATTAATCTCGTATCAACAAGCAGTCAAAGAGTACGTACGTACTCTAAAAAGAAGGCTAAGGTTTGTGTTTGGATCGCGCGTGTTGAGTTTACTTACGGAAGGACGTCGATCGAATTCATGATTAATCCAAGTCCAGCCTGAATTTTTAACACACAAGAAGAGAGAAACGACGACTAACCTCTCTCCGACCAAATTATACATTCTTATAACCAGTGTTTCCTCGTCTTCAGAGAAAGCCAGCTCGGCCGGTTCTTTAGTACTAGTAGTACTACCTTCCTCTGAAACAAACAAACAACCCATTCTCATCATCAGTTTCAAGTATTCAGTGGAATTGAAAACCATTCCCCCAAGAAATTAATAAAGAAGAACGCCGTTGAGTCGTTAGAACTTGGTGGTATACGACACCAATTAATATCCACAAAGTACATTAATTTAGAGATCGATCAAGTTTAACAGACACAAGTACGTACTAGTACTGGAGTTAAAACAAGGGTGCAACCGTGCAAGTGAACGCCCTGCAACTTGATCCCACATATATACAAAACAGGCAAAATAACCATCTGTAACTTGACAAGAAAAGAAGAGCTAAGAAAACCGTTCGATGCACAAAAAATTGGGGAAATAACCTTGAGAGTTAACAGAAGTCTCGATGGAAGAAGAGTACTGTTCTGACTCAGCCATTTGAACAGAGAGAAAGAAAAAAGCCTAGCTACTAAGTATTGGTACTGAATAACTAGCTGGAATAAATTGAAGAGGAGCCCATATACATATATATATATATATATGAGCTTGTTGAAGTAGGAAACAATGGAAGTGCTTTAGAGCAAGTGCATTAGTTGAGGTAAAAAGGCTTTTGAGCTATTTTGGAGAGAAAAAATACAAAAAAACAGGCTGCACCAGATGATGTAAAAATGGAGGTAAAAATGATTTATAAATAGTAGTTCGGTACTTTTAACTAAGCACTGTTTAAAAGCCAACCTTTATTTTATTGTTTCTTTCTCTCTCTCCTCCCTCCTCTCTCTCTCTCTTCTTGATTTGTGGGGGTTTTTAGTTTAAAAATAAAGGATAAAGAAAAATAGTGAAAAATGTATATTTTAATAGATGTTAGGTAAAATAGATAGTGTTGGTGTAGTTGTAAAAGAAAAAATTGATAGGTAAATTAAAATTGTAAACTATTCACAAGGTAGTTTAGCTATCTATTGGTGTACATGCTCTTAGTATTGATTATTGCTATCACTTTCGTCTCGAAAAGAATGTTCGTTTCGCAAAACGAGGACATAAAAAGCATTTTTTGTCGAAATAGTTTTGACTTTTTTTCGCAAGTTACTAGCTAGATAACAGTTAGTTCTTCCAATTTACAAAGAAAAAAAAATTGAATTTTCTTTGAGAAAAAGAATTTTTTCAAGCTCTTGTTTTGCTGGCCGGACAATCTTTTTAGGGCGGACAAAGTATTTCAGCTAATCTACCTAATAAAACACACAACAATGCTACTCACACAACGATCCAAACACAACAACTTACACAACCTCTCACATGCATGTGGGGCCCACACATAGTAGTGTGTGTGGAGCCCACATGGATGTGAGAGGTTGTGTTTGGATTGTTGTGTGAGTATCATTTTTGTAAAACACAAGAGTGTGGGGACTACACAAACACAAGTTGAAAGAAAGGCTGAGATTCATTTGATCCAAGAGCTGATGTGTACTCTCCAACTCTCTTAAGAAAACACCCACACTCTTACAAATATATTACAAAAATGACATCGGTTCTTTTTACCCATTACTCGGCTTCTGGCGTAATGCCGTAAACACAGGCAAGTACTAGTTTATGTATAAAAGTCCATTTGGTGCTTTTATTTGGGCTTGTTAATTTATTGGCCACATGAAAAATGAGGAGCAATAAACTATGTAAATGGGGCAATATCCTTCCATATTATGTTGGATTTCCTTTTCAAATATGTATAAATGCATGTATAAGATTTTTGAGTAATACACAAGAAACATGTCAGTAGGATTATGAAGAGCGAGTTGTTGTTCTCCTTAGCTTTTTTGGGCTTTATCTTAGATATTTTCTAAAATATTTAGGTAAAAATAAAAAATTTCAATTTTTCGCATCAAGACAAATGAATAATTTATAAAAAAAATTAGCGTAATAACAAATGCAAATAAAAAATAATTGAATAAGAACAAAAACAAGAAAAAAGCCCAAAAAAATACTGAGGAACGAGTGGCTTTTTGAGCAGAGAAAAACATAGCTATGGTAGTGATCAAAGTACACATGATTTAGGTGTTACATGATTTGATTGTTTATTTGTCTTTATGTATGTAATATGTATTTTTTCAATTGTATTAGTTGTATCGGTAGGTGGAGTATTATATATTTAGTCATCAAGGAATATATATCTAACTTTTGCACCAAAAATAAAATAAAATAATGTTACCATCATCAATAGCATTCATTTGTTTGCCACAAATCAGGAGCATCTCCATCAATTTAAATCGGAGCTGTCAAATTTTTGTAAAGTTTCGACGACTCCAAATTTGACATATATCAACAAAACTTTTATCTCCAACTTTAATGTTAAATTCTAAGTACTAAAGTACAGAACACCTACCTTCTGAATTCCGAAATGCCAAAACTAGATTTGGCACAAATTTGAAACCAGTGGAGTGGGTGTGGAGCCAAATCCACATTTGGATTTTAATGAGCGCAAGATCCGCCTTATGTTTAAACTTGATTGATATTCTCGTCGGGCGTTAAAAGAGAATAATTTTTGGATTATCAAAGTAAGTTTGTAAGGATTTCACATATTGACCAAACAAAAATGTCGAGTTCCTCTAAAATGAAAGTAGAGAATCCTTTTTCCTTGAGTGAAGAAAGTAATTAGTGCAAGGGTCAGATTTATACCACATTTTCAGGCGTTGGATAATGGGAAGACTGTGGATATATAGAATTACCGAAAGGATATGGAGACAAAATAACATGAGAATTAAACTGAAAAAAAAAAACAAAAAAAAACTGTGAAGTCAAAGTAAAAGTCACAACGTAGTCATGAATTTTGGGAAAAATTTTCAGTGCCGAGCGGGTATCACATAATGTCCGCTTGCGCATCCGAGCCGTCCATTGCGTGTTTGAACAGCTCAGATTTGGAGAGAGAAAAAGGAGATAGAAAGTGTTAGGGTGAGAGAAGAGAGAGGGTTTCAATTCGAGCTGTCCAAAAGTGTATCGGACGGTTCAGATGCGCCGAGCGGATACCATGTCGGCAATATCCGCTCGACACTGAAAAACTCGTCAATTAGGGATGGAAATGGTGATTTGTGTTTCTTTCAAAGTTTTTTTTTTGGGTAAATTATTTTTTTCTTTCAAAGTTGCGGAAACGATAAGTTCTTTCTTTTCTTTTTTTTTTTGGTCAAACAGAAATATAACAATAAGTTCTTTCGATCTTCATATTGTTGTCTTTTAACTTTCGAGGCAAAATTGACTTCTGGGTAGGTGGTACAAGCGACATCCGGCGCTACGAACGGCTCTATGTACTGTAACTTTTTTTTTTTCCTTCTAAATAAACACTTAGGTCCCGTTTCGGAACGCAAAATAAGTACTTAATTTTTAAAAAGACAATTTCAAGCTTAAAAATGATGGGCTTATTGAAATCTAAAAATATGCACTATGGATCTTGTTTGAAAAATCTTATTGAGATCTTTAATACGGTACAAAAAAATTGAAAAGTTATTTTTTATTTACATTATTTTTTAGTTTGAAAATGTGAAATAAGTATTTATTTGTTAAGAAGGTGTTCTGGAATGAGCTCTTAGTTTTTATAAGGGCGGAAATTATATGTGAAGGCAACCATTCTACAACCATACTTATACAAACACTTTTGCACTTGTGGTTAAGGCTGCAAACGAGCCGAGTTTTACCGTGTTCAAACTTGTTTATTAAGTTTTTAACGAATCCGAGCTCAAGCTCGAGCTCAGTGAAAACTTAAAGAGCCGAGCGGGCCTTGGCTTGACTCGAGCTCGACCTTGTTCACGAGCTTCAACGGACCAATGAAAAATATATATATATCCTCGCATAGGCATAATACAACCAAAAATATTTTGATTGTGAATGTATATATCTTTCATTTTCCTATGGAGCGGGGGTGTAGACACTCCAATTTGACCTAACGATTATTTCAAGTCCCACCTTGGGGACCATCCTGATGATGAAATGGAAACAGTGATTGCTGATTGACTTCTCCAAAACCTTAGGACTTTCGGTAAGAATTTTGAGCTACTTAGAGGACCCAATCCAGAGCCATACAGCCTTTCAGACAGAAAATACATAACCTAGGAAAATCTATCTGCCGGCCGTAACATTGATCTCACGGCCTTAACATCATTTCCTCACCCGAGCAACCTGTTGCTAGAAAATCTCCCTGAGAGATCAATCCCTCGGCCGCAAAATCTATCATTCGGCCGCAACATCCATTCCTCGGCCGCCAGATCCCTTGTTTTCCAGACTCTGGAACGTTCTGTCAGACGTTTGATCCAACTACACTATCTTCCCGATGCGTTCAGGCTACGCCCAGTGATTATCATGAAGAGTTTGCATTGCATTGCAATTGCAATTGCAATCATGTATTTTGATTGGTCGGAGTGAGTCACCAATTGCCTAAATAAAGGGTCTTTGGGTTCCGAAAATACAACAACGAAAATCATCAAATTCGTATACTTCCATACTCTCTCAAGCCACGAAACTCTGCATAAATACTCTCTCAAACCCCCTCTTCAAAAACCATAACCTCCCGAAGGCAGCCATCAATCCGACGATCAAACCCCGAAGTTCAAACCCTAACCCTAGGGTTTTCAAAGAAGCAATCAGTCAGTCACAATCAATCCGAAGCAATCAAGCAACTGAGGGATCAAGGTGGTGAGGCCCAACGACCTCTGGTTTGTTTTATTTACTGTATTCATAATTAATCGTAGCGTTTTGATCATCTACTAACTTTTCTATCTGGTGTGAGGAAGAACACCGACCGGGGCTTCAATCCCTCGGCCGGTACATAAAACTAGGAGGATCCCTCGGCCGTGACATCCATTCACCGGCCGCGGGATCCATCTCCCTGGGACAGTTTGTTTTGCTTTTCTACTTTCTGATGCATGCTTTACTTATCGCATTGGCTTACCTTATTTACTGTTTAAAGGCTTAATTAAACAGACTATGTGTTAGAATTAAACAAAGCATCTATATGTCTTATGTTGAATAACTATGGGCCAGCCTCACGGCTGGGCAGAGAGGGGTGCCTAACACCTTCCCTTTACTGTACTCTTGGCTCCCGTACCCAGAATCTTTATCTGTTTTGATGATGACTGCTATCGTGTGGCGATATTCCTAGCCATGGGAATATCCACGATCTTGATTTATGAAGCAAGCAACCAATCGAGCAATCAACGATCAATCTGTATAGCGATGCCCCGTCTGGGAGGTGTCTACAGTTTTTGGCGATTCTGCTGAGTAGTTGAGAGCCATAACCAGAAAGTTCAACATAAGACTAACATATGCCTTATTTAATTCATTTATCATATGCATCGAGCGGGCAACTTTGTTGAGTTCACCTGATACCCCGGCATGACACGGGCTATGTTAGGGGTTCTAGCAAACTCCATAGTCACTTGTACCTAGTGGTTTATCAAAAAGGGAATCACCCAATCACCGCCTATGATGGGCTAGTGAAAGGACTGGTGCCCTTTGACAACGGAGCACCCTGAGACTACCTAAACCTTGCATTTATTAGAAAGCCATAGAACTTATCAAACTAAGACAGGAACCTTGCTCCCAAGTTCTTCCTCACACCTTGTATCATCTGTTGTTGTAACATTTCTTTCTGTGCAGAAGGGTTAGGGCTTGAACTAAAAGTCCTAACCCTAAGTCTTTATAGCCAAGCACTAATGGCGTTGCCTGCAAGGTATATTTTTAAAAAGCATAATTGTTTACTTAACACTCTCGCTTTACTTAAAGCACCGCGAAGCATGGATTTCTCGAACAAAATCAAACACTGGCTGCCCCGCCGGCAATTGAACTAGGGGTTGCTCTAGCAATATTTGCCTTGCGAGGCTAAAGGAAAGAGGGAGTGTAAAGTAGTAGAGCAGGTTATGGATGATTGTATGCAAAGTTAAGGATATTATGGATAGGACTTGCAATACTTATTTCTCCATGGATGATTCAGCATGACAGGTATTGGACTTTGGTTCCTATTTCCAAATCGGCCTAGCAACCCATCTTTCAAAATTCAAAATTTTGAGCATGCTTATTTCAACGAACTGGTAAAATTTAGGAAGTTGTCAATGTGCTAGCAAATAATCAAGTGGATTTTAATTACCTCAATCACGTTTTGAGAAAGAATCTTCCTTAACCAAGAATTGAAAGAACTTTCAAAACTTTTTGCAATGCCTAGTCTAATGACAAATTTTTCTGAAACATTCAAATAGCCGCTAGCACAGCGATGGACTCCGAGTATACTTTCTGTTGTAGTCATATGCTCAACCTTTTCGGTTTTTCTCATAATATGGATTGGTTTGGAAGTGAGATCTTAAGTTGCAGCAACGAGTTTTAAAAATCATCCATATAAAAAATGGCTGGCTATCTATAGTATCCGATAAACTCATGCATACAAACGAATTGCAATGCATGACTCATCCGTAATCTGTATAAGTAGTTGTGGTGCTATATATATATAATTTTGATTGCTTCTTTCTAACTATGCAGGGGCCAAACCAAAAGAGGAGTCCATCCCCCTCATTTCCTTTCTTTGTTCATCGCATGTCATTTGGTTGCACCACCACTAAGGGTAGTTTGCATATTAGAAAATGCGCCGCATGGACAATTAGTTTTGGATATCTCAACTTGAGCATGATTAGGTTTCTCCTTCTCTTAGATTTGGAGTTTGATCTTAGACATGATGGTAATGGTTGACGAAAAAATTGAAGTTTTAATCCAACCAAGTTTTGAGCAATGGCAGCCATGTCCATCACGTCTTGGCTTAGATTTTAAAACAATCTTTTCATACCTAACTAACTTTCACCGCCATTTTGGCCCATGTTTTGCTTCTCTTGAAAAAAAAAAATTGATATCATTTTGATCATCAGGGTTTCTGGCCAATTGTCACACTCAGCATGAAATATGGGTCTTAAATTCAAGTCTCCTCGAATATGAACTACGAATGGCCTGATTCTTTGTTGGGATACGTAGACACCTTTTGGTCGGCCACAAATTTGAAAATGTTCCCTCATGTGTTAGTTTGCTGCCATAGAATGCTCATAATAACATCAAACGTTGAAAACAATGTTTAGGGATTTCAAAGTAATCTTATGGCATCTTTTGAAACACATCATGATTACTTGAATTGTCAAAAGCGCAAAATGAGTTTTTCAAAGCTATGACCCGCGTCATTTCTGTTGAGCTAAGAAGGAGTTGACACATCTCTGCACCCTCACAGAGATCACTTGTAAGCAGAACATGCTGTTGAAGATGAAGAATGAGAAAGGAAAAAAAATGATGAGCTCGTTAGATTGAAAATCCGTAAGGGTGGTCTAGGCAAAAGTTAGAGCATGAACAAAGTGAGAAATTAACCGTGTCTCTATGCATCTACTATGTGTCTCAAAAGATTGTCCTCAATCTTAGAAAATTCACTTGGTTAAACCTCGAAGCCCCTAATTTCTTGGTTAGGATCCTTGCCACTTTGTCGTGTGTTTCAAGATGAAGAAAGACATTCATTTCTCTATCCCAAACACTTATCCCTTGCTAGCCACGTCGAGCCTCTGGATAATTCCTTTGAAAAGCCTGCTAGACAGCTATCCCCCTACACTGAGGCATACACAAAAACACAAGAAAAGATGAAAGAGAAATCAATGAAAGAATGAGCACCCCGTCATACAAGGGGCATTTTGAAGGAAACATTTCTTCCAATACATACAAAGGACATTTTTGAAGAAACCAACTATTTCACACAAAGTGAGGCAAGAGACGACAAGAGTTGATAAAAATGTTGAAGATGGTTGCTAGCTTTTAAAACCAAAGCGTGAGTAGAAATTAGGTTTGAGCCTTTTACATCCGTTTTTTTCTCAAGCCAAAACCCCAAGCCTACATTATGGTCCATAACAAAGTCCTCTCAGATTGGGGAACACGACTTAGTAGTAAGGTCCTAGATACTTGGGGCATCACCAATGTGGGACTTAACACGAAGGGCAAGAATTCTGAAATTTGCATCATCTTGGCAAATCGCACAACATGGAGAGTTACGTGAGACAAGGGGCATGGCTATGTTCCCCTTTATGCACTTCTCTCAAAAGTATCCAACCCCTTATGTGGGTCTTAGCAGGCGTTATCAATCCAACTCAAGTCAACCAAATCAAGCTCAAAACAACAAACTCACCTAATTGACTAAGGGTATGGGTTTGCAAAATAGTTCTATGTCCTTTGATGATTGAATGACGTGAGTATAGAACATGGATGGAATGATATGACCTTGAAATCCTCGAGGAAAAAGCTTTCAAAGATGGTTTTATCCTAAGCATTCTTAACACAGCAAATACAAGCGCATCCACTTTTTGCAAATTTCTGAAGAGATAACATGGGTCTCTCATTTCATGAAGAGTGTAACAATATGGTCCCTTGACCAAACAATATTTTCAGTAGTGCCGCTAAGGCATTGCGGTCTTTCAAAACACCTGGCTAGTATAAGCAATAAGTCACTATCAGTCTCCCTAGGGCAAGGGGAATCATTTGATCAAATACGCGAAAGTTGAGTGTCCAGAATGCATTACGGATTCACAGGCATATCATTATCACCCTGTCCTTTACATTGATCTTTTGACCCTAGCATTTCATGTGTATGTCATTATGGCTGCTTAATGGAAGTAGTTGTCTTGGTTGCACGATCTAACCCCAAGTATGAGGTGTTCTTATACTCAAGTAAGGCAGGTTCATTAAGGCATCATGGTCATCAAGGAATAAAAGGGCAACAAAGGAATGCACTGTAAAATCTACCTCCCTGCCAGCACACTTGAAGAAAGCTCAACCTAAAAAGTGTCATATCCTTGGGCAACACCTCAACTCTTTTGTGGAATGCTGTCACACAGCATTGTCAGGGGCATGCCAAGATCTCTGCCAAACAGAAAGAGAAACATTGCATTCATGTTCATTGTCGCATACATCTCATATCTTTGTACTATGGGCAATTAGGTTGTCATTGTCACGCACATATAAGCTGGAATCAAGCATCCATTGCCTAAACAGGGGGCATCGATTTCTTCCTGAATGTTCAGTTCAATATGCATATATGTCACGTTGCAAACTATGTCACCCGCAGTGGTTCAACATTTGAACGAGAGTTCCTGAACTTGGTGGTTTTGCCCCTAGCAGTCAGCATAAAAAGGACTTCGGCCCGTGGTCGATCCCAAGCCTGTTGCATGTTGTTTTCCTATCCATTGCTATTTTCTAAACTATTCAAATATGGATTGTAGGATTCTCCTGGATTTCGGTCCTAGAACCGACCATACCAAGCTTGGTATCTATGACTGATAGAGCCTAATCAAAGAAGCTGAAAGATAGCCTCAGCAAACTCTACAATTGACACCATGTCAACAGTATTAAAGTGGCTTCGCACTTCACGTCTCCATAGCTCTTACTTCGCGCTTTCATCTCCATGTCGCCTCGCGCTCAGCAGGTCCAATCTCCACAGCTCCCTCTCAGCAGTTCCACTCCTCCCAGTAGCTCTATTCAGCAGCTCCCCGCACCCATTATCTCAGCAGCCCTGCGCTTACTATTAGTAGCACCGTGCTTCAAGCTCCATATTCACTATCACGGCGGCTCCACGCCGACAAACTCATCAGCGATATGCCCATGTTCACCTTCTCAGCGGCTCCACGCCCATACTCGAGCCATCTCAACACTCACCTAAGTCAAGATATCAACCTTCATAAAAGTCTTGATTAGCCAAGAGACGTCAACATGACCATGCAAGTGAAGAGGGGGCACCTTACCCAAGAACCACTCCAAAGCCCTTACCCGCTCTCAAAGCTTGGGGTTAACCCAAAGAGGAGCTCCACCTACTCACAGGCCGGTCAGCAAAGAAAAGTCACCTGTTGTGATCGTCATCTCACCAACAAATGGAAAGTGGAATGTGTTGATACCATCACCTTTCAACCAGCAAGGTCATCAACGATCAGTCCATCTTTGGAAGGTTGAGGCCCAAAATGCAGGCATCGCGGCTCTACGCCCACACCTCAACAGCTCTATGCCACGCCATGTGCACAGCCTCGCGCTCAGCAGGTCAACAAAACAATCATGCGGCTTCCACTCAATGCAGTGAGTGAGAGTGAACATTTATACAGTTCTGAGTCAACAGCCAACAAGAAAAAGCACCTCCATGAAGCTTACAATAACCTAGTGCATAGCCCTCCAGAAGGTGTTAATGTTGCTAGCTTTCGGAAAGCGTTTACGTTGCCAGAAAGCATTTAGCCACCAGAAGACGTTTGAGTCGCTAGAAGGCGTTTGGCCTCCGGAAGGCACTCCCAGCAGTGGAGGTAATGGAAATCTCCTTAACAAAGTAGAATATGGTCAAAAACTAGCCTTGGGGACAATCCCGAGCATGTGGAAATCTAGCCTTGGGGGCAATCCCGAGCACACTCAGAACTAGCCTTGGGGACAATCCCGAGCATGTGGAAATCTAGCCTTGGGGGCAATCCCGAGCATACACAAATCTAGCCTTGGGGACTATCCCAAGCATACTCAAAACTAGCCTTGGAAACATCCTGAGTATGCGGAAACTAGCCTTGGAAGAATCCCAAGCATGAGGAACAAATCAAACCCCGTGAAAGATGGAAGATGGAATACTCAACAGCATAACAGTTTTACAAACTCACTACTCAGCAGCTCCAATCAACAAGATATCATCTATTTTCAAGCTCCATGCTTGAATGCTCAAAGTTCTACACTTTGAATGCTCGAAACCCTTCGAATGCCCAACCACTGTGTACTGGATGCTCAAGTTCTACACTTGAATGCGCAAGCTCTACATTTGAATGCCCAACCACTGCGTACTGGATGCTCGAACTCTATGTTCAAGTGCTTAAGGTTTATACCTTGAATGCTCAAGCTCTACGTTTGAATGCCCAACCACTGCGTACTGGATGCTTAAAGCCTGTACTTTGAATGCTCGGATTCTGCCGTCCGAATGCTCGAGCTCTACGCTCTGAATGCTCAAGTTCGGAACTTGAAAGAAGCTCTACGCTTATATCAAACACACACGCACGGGCCCGTGCACATTTGCATCAATTGCATCACCATTATCACATCGAGTCTGCATCATCATATCAGTTCATATCTAACAATCACCTATCATACGCACGCACACTTTGTATATCTCTCATGAAACAGGTCAACCCTGCAATCAACCGGCTTTACGCCTCGGTTTTCATTGATCGGTCCAGTGCCTCGATCCTTTAGCTCTACGCCAAAACTTATGATGAGAAAGCTCCGTGGACAGACCATCAGAATGCAGCCAGCTCTACGCTTCGGTTCAAATCATGTCAAGCTCTAAGCTCCGACACCTTAGGCTCTCGCCTTATGATCAATACCAGCTCCGCGCTTCGGTTCTATCAAGCTCAAAGCTCCAATCTCCTCAAGCCCTCGCCTTATGACCACAGCAGGCTCTATACCTCAATTCAATCACATCAGGCTCTCGCCTCATGACTACAACCAGCTCCGTGCCTTGGTTCCCTCATCCCCTCAGCTCCGTGCTCTAGTTACTGGCCTTGCGCCCCCCATATCTCAAAATCGGCATCCAACTCGTTTCCAGAAGATGGCTTGGGATCCACCCATATCTCAAAAACGGTGCCCGATTCATCCCCAGCAGATGGCTTGGATTCCATCCCATTACATCAATTCCTTCCAGCTCATTCGCAAGGATAGGCTACTCTACTGAGCTCCCTTTAGTCAAAGTAAGGATGATCAAGAAAAGCAAACGCACCTGCCGTGTACTGATCTACCCCAAAATACTAAAGAAGCTCTTCGCAAAAATTCCCCGGCATCCCTGCGCTCCTTCAACTATCTTCCGCCAAAACCCTGGCTCATTCTAGGTATGTCACACTACAGCTTTTTAAGCCCAAAGGTAGGTCTTTTGTCTTTAACCCTCCAAATTTTTTTTTCTTTATTGCCCGCCCGAACTACGGTTGGTCTGAATTTCCCTTGTGGAATACGTAGGCAGCCTCCCGACCCGACCATAACAAAAACCTTTTTCAAAAACCCCTTGGAATAGTGGTTGGGCCAAATTGAGTTGCTTTTTAAAGCTTTGACTCTTACTCAAACATGTCTCGCGATCCGTCTGAGCTCAGTAAAAGAGGGGCATCTGTAGACACCCCAATTTGGCCTAACGATTATTTTAAGTCCCATCTTGGGGACCATCCCGATGATGAAATGGATACAGTAATTGCTGATTGACTTCTCGAGAACCTTAGGACTTTCGGTAAGAACTTTGAACCACTTAGAGGACCCAATCCAGAGCCATACAGTCTTTCAGACAAAAAATACAGAACCTAGGAAAATCTATCTGCCGGCCGTAACATTGATCTCACGGCCTTAACATCATTTCCTCACCCGAGCAACTTGTTGCTAGAAAATCTCCCTGAGAGATCAATCCCTCGGCCGCAAGATCTATCATTCGGTCGCAATATCCATTCCTCGGCCGCCAAATCTCTTGTTTTCCGGACTCTGGAACGTTCTGTCAGACGTTTGATCCAACTACACTACCTTCCCGATGCGTTCAGGCTACGCCCAGTGATTATCACGAAGAGTTTGCATTGCATTGCAATCATGCATTTTGATTGGCCGGAGTGAGTCACCAATTGCCTATATAAAGGGCCTTTGGGTTCCGAAAATACAACAACGAAAATCATCAAATTCGTATACTTCCATACTTTCTCAAGCCATGAAACTCTGTACAAATATTCTCTCAAATCCCCTCTTCAAAAGCCATAACCTCCCGAAAGCACCCATCAATCCGACGATCAAACTCCGAAGTTCAAACCCTAACCATAGGGTTTTCAAAGAAGCAATCAGTCAATCACAATCAATCCGAAACAATCAAGCAACTGAGGGATCAAGGTGGTGAGGCCAACGGCCTCTGGTTTGTTTTATTTACTGTATTCATAATTAATCGTAGCGTTTTGATCATCTACTAACTTTTCTGTCTGTTGTGAGGAAGAACACCGACCGGGGCTTCAATCCCTCGGCCGGTACATAAAACCAGGAGGATCCCTCGGCCGTGACATCCATTCACCGGCCGCGGGATCCATCTCCCTGGGACAGTTTGATTTACTTTTCTGCTTTTCTGATGCATGCTTTACTTATCGCATTGGCTCACCTTATTTACTGTTTAAAGGCTTAATTAAACAGACTATGTGTTAGAATTAAACAAAGCATCTATATGTCTTATGTTGAATAACTATGGGCCAGCCTCACGGCTGGACAGAGAGGGGTGCCTAACACCTTCCCCATACTGTACTCTTGGCTCCCGTACCCAAAATCTCTATCTGTTTTTCTAGTTTTAATAAACTGGGTGGCGACTCTGTTTTGATGATGACCGTTATCGTGTGGCGATATTCCTAGCCATGGGAATGTCCATGATCTTGGTTTATGAAGCAAGCAATCAATCGAGCAATCAACGATCAATCTGTATGGCGATACCCCGTCTGGGAGGTATCTACAGGGGTGTACTGGTGTGCGTGTGCTCTCGCCTACCTTGGTTGACTGGAAAGTGAAAACGGAAAGAACAAGTATGAAATAACAATAAAAATCCTAAACTTAAATATATATATACCTCGGCTCGCGAGCTGACTCGAGCCGAGCTTATCCTAGTTCGAGCTCGGGTCGTTTATAAAACGAGCTGAAAAAATTGGCTCGAGCTCATTCGTTTAACTTCCGAGCCGAGTTTGAATGAGCCATTAATGAGTCGAGCTGCGAGTCGCTCGCGATCGACTCGGTTCGTTTGCAGCCCTACTTATGGTATGGTGGTTTTCCCTGGACTCCTTCGGATCCTTCTCCTCCGCTCCGTTGCGTACCTGCACTAAGGCGCGAGGCAATTGGCCGCCTCCTACTCGTCCGACGAGCAAGTCAGTATACAGGAGAAGGATAGAGTACTGTAGTAGGGTCTAAGATTGTGTACCTTTCTTAGGATTTATCCTCTCCTATTTATAGACAAATATACTTGCTCTCCAAGTCAGGTGTGCACGGCACATGTCCAGGGGCGGACCCACCATAGAGCACATGGGGTCACGTGCCCCCACGCCCTTAAATTATTTTTTTTGTGTGTGCAGTTTTGTATATATATTATTTATGTTGAATGCATGTAAGTAGTTGTTTGTTGGTGTAGTGGTAAAGTACTCTCTTTCTAAATAAGAGGTGGTGGGTTTGAGACTACCCCATGCTCTTTTTCCCAAAAGGCAGTCAGGAGTTTTTTTTTTTGCCTTTTTTTCGAAAGGCAGTTGAAAATGTGTTTTTTTTTTCAAAACGCAGTAGAAAATAGTTGTGCGTACCTTATTTTTTATACTATGCGTGGGTTCGAGTCTACCCCCACATTGCATTTGTATACTTTTTGTTTCCAAAATTGTAATAGTAGAGTTATTATAATAGAAAAATAAATAATGAACATGTGATAATGTTGTTTTGATGCATTTAGTTAATGTGCGCAAGTTTACCCAAATAGCTAATTATTAAAATAGATATATACTTTAAAATTGTTAATTTATCATGAATGCTAAAATTATTTTGGAGTAAATGTGTGCTTAACTGTAATTCATATATTACGGTTACAAAAAATTTGGTGCCCCCGCTATGTTAAATTTCTGGGTCCGTCACTGCACATGTCCAAACTAACCTCAACTCTGGCATGTTCTAGAAGCTTCTAGAACTGACTAAAGGGACCTCCACGCAGCCCCAACCGGGTTGAACCGACCCTCTAAGCCCAACTGGCCCATTCGCCCGACCCGAAAGTTCAATCCTTGGACTCGCGAACTGGGCCTCTGAAACCGATAGGTCGAACCCTTCGGTCCGGTCCACCTCTTCTCGGCTCAACCCACTACTCGCATAGGGCCTAGGCCCAAATCGCGTGCACAAGTCCAACCCGTCACGCTCGTCTTCTAGGCCCGCCGTATTAACTTGCGGGCCAAACTGGGTTCGGCTCACCACAGCACTCACTCACATTCATAATAGATCCTACGCACAAATTCATAATAGGCCCCACACATTGGTAGTAGTATGTGTGGAGCCCAATGTGAACGTGAGTTTGCGTACAAAAGAGTTTGTGTAAATGTGTATGGTTAACTTTTTGGAGCTGTTTATGCCCGTTTTTTGCACCAAATCATGGACCAGCGTTGGAGGGCTATTTAATTAAATTGGGCCGAAATTATGTAATTGTTGGTTGATAAGTTTATTGGGCTATGAATTTTCTATTAATGTTTGGGTCCAGTAACCAAACGCAGCCCATAGAAGATGGAGCCCATGAAGAAGCTACCGATCTGGATCAGGGAGCAAGGTCCACGATTGTAGAGAATTGGTTATTTCCTGGAGGCAGTTATTTCCTTCCAATTCAAAGGCTAATTGACTTGATCAATTGGTCACATGTCAAGCTCACAAAAAAGGAGGAAGTGGAGAGTTATTGCCACATCACCGCATGATCTTTTAACTGCCAATAACCACCCATGATCTTACATGCACAAAAGGAGGAACCATCATGAGACACCTGGCGGCCTGTGGTGCAAGCAGAATTCGGATTCAGGTCTGAATCAGCTTACTGTTTTGCCTATATATAGCAGAATCAAAGAAGAAAAACGGGTCCAATACCAATCAAAGCCCAGCGCTTATAAACACTTTCCTATTTTCAGCAAAATAGATTATCGAGTACCTCGTGCTCAAACCCCATTAAACTCACTTCTTCAGGTAGTTTGAATTTTATTTTTCTTGTACCACTTTATTATCCCGGAGTAATAAAATTTACGTTTTACGTTCCACGCATTTTCTATACAACTAGAAAATTTTAAGTCCACAATCGTGTGGCAAACCACGAACCTCCTTGTGATCTTTAACTTTTGGGTCACACACAATCGCTTACAAGTTAGAAGTCAAGATTCAAGACAATCTTCATCCAAAGTTAAGCACTACAAATCTTGGCACTCCCGCACTCAACCAATCAACACTTGCAATCGCATTAGCGCCTTGCTCGGCGTACGCATGACAAAAACAAGAGTTTTCAGGAGCGTAAAGATAGTAGTATGTTGGTGATCATGTGTAATTCTCTTTGTTCTATAAGTTTTTCTTGTGGCATATATTTGCTTAGCATAAAGATAAAGTACAGATATATATGACTTACAGGGGAAAAAACAAGTATAGATAGATAGGTATGCGCGTAGATTTAAACGTTTAAGAATGCAAGGAAGGAAGAAATTTCAAATTTTCAATTACAAAGCTCGAGCGAAAAATATTGTTAAAGGTGTTAAGTTGGGGAACAATGGAGTGACTATCTCTCACCTCCAGTTCGCCGATGATACAATTCTTTTTTGCAATAATGACTTGGAGGAAATGAAGAACATCAAGCGAATTCTTCGGTGCTTTCAATTAATGTCCGGCCTCAAGATCAACTACTCTAAAAGCTCCCTTTGTGGTATAAAAGTTCAACAGCAGGATATTGAAACACTAGCAAAGGTGATGGGATGCAAAGTGGAGTTTATGCCCATTAAATACCTCGGGCTTCCATTAGGTGCTAATCCGAGAAGGGTGAAAACATGGGAGCCAGTTTTAGAAAGAACTAAACAGAGGTTATGTGTTTGGAGAACGAGAACCATATCCACCGGGGGCAGGCTTACATTGATCAATCACAACTCTAGCACTTTGCCGATTTATTTTATGTCCCTTTTCAAAATGCCTGTGGAAGTAGCCAAATCGCTTGAGAAATTACAAAGGCAATTTTTTTGGGGTGATACACCGGATAAGAAGAAAATGCACATGGTCAATTGGGAGAGGATTACTATGAAAAAGGAGAATGGGGGTTTAGGGATCAAGCGATTGTTACAACAGAATCTGGCTCTGCTTGCTAAGTGGTGGTGGCGATTCAGCAACGACAGAAATTCTCTGTGGGTAAAGGTGATTAAAGGAAAATACAGTTTGGACCGAAGGAGTTGGCTCCCATATTCGCCTGGCTCTGGGCCGATTTCTAATATATGGAGAGACATTTGTTCAGTTGGCAATGGTGATTCGGTACTTGGATTTTCTATTCGGGAGGGGTTCAAGGTGCAGGTAAACTCCGGTCGAGATACTCTTTTCTGGGAGCATACGTGGTTGGGTACAATAGCTCTTAAAGATGAATTTCCCAGGTTGTTTAGGCGGTCAACACAACAGGAGGAGGTTCTGACCAGTTTTTGTGGATTAGGGGGCAATGGTGAGTGGAATTTGTTGTTTAGGGGCACACTTAGGCCTCGGGAATATCAGCAGTACGAGGTTCTGAAACAAAGATTGGATGGTGTGACACTAGACCCTTCAAAGTCTGATATGTTACAGTGGATTTGGACAGCCGACAAAGTTTTCTCTGTAAAATCGGTATATAGGCAGTGGGAAGCCCAATCACAGCCTCGGAATACTCTACTCGGCTCATTGTGGAAAAATCTGAGTCCCCCCAAAGTGGAAATTTTCTCATAGATGGCCATTCAAGATAAGGTTGCCACAAGGTCAGTACTTTTCGATAGGAATTTAATTTATGAGATTCAAATGGCGGTGTGCCCCCTGTGTGATTTGCATGTGGAAACAACTCAACATTTGTTCCTTCATTGTCGATTTTCGTGGGTGGTGTGGTCAGAAATTTTGGCTTGGTGGAACATTCAGTGGGTTTGTCCATCTTCCTTAGCAGAGTTAGCACTTTGGTGGTTTGGGAATAGGTTTCGAAACTTGGAGAAAGATATCTGGGAAGTATGCTTTTTTGCAACGCTCTGGTCCATCTGGTTAATGAGGAATGGGTATATATTCAAAGGGGCAACCACCCAGGCTTCGGAAGTGGCGGATATGGTTAAAACAAGAGTAGCTATGTGGATGAAGGCTAAGTTTAACATCAAGATCTACACAGTGGAGGATTTCAAAGGATATTTGGATGGGATTCGAAAAGTGAAAGTGTAAATTGGATAAATGAGGTGTTTTAATTATCCAACTTTGGTTGGATATATTTCTTTGCTTTTAGTGCTTTGTAATTTTTGTTTTTTCCTCGATGTACCCCTTCGAGATTAATAAAAATTCCTTTTGCCGAGCAAAAAAAAAATAAAATTACAAAGCAAGAAACAACAAATCTGTCCTTCGTCGTTCTTCCTCCGTTTCTCTCCCCCTGTTCGTCCCTCGTTTCTTCTTTTTGGATTCGGTGGTCCGACCCTTGTGACGGATCTCCCGTCCTTGGTGTTTGGCGTTGCGGGTTCAGATTGGAGCAGGTGGTGAGTGGTGGTTTTGGTGAGCTGCGGTCGACGGCATGGTTTTAGATCCTGCGTGCGGTGGCGGCGGAGTGGTTGATAACAGAGGTAGGTGGGTAAAGTAGTTTTTTTCTTTCTTTCTTTCTTTCTTTTTTTTTTTTTTTTTTTTTTTCTGTTTTTACCGGTTTATCCGGGTCTCCCGGCTGGTCCCGATTGTGTTACCGGTCTGGGTTTCCCCCAGATCCGGTGGGTCTCCGGTCTGGGTCTCCCCCAGATGCGGCGGGTGGTGGATAATAACGGTAGGATTCGTTTGGTTTGTCCGGATTGGTTTTACCAAATCCCAGTTTGTGCTTTCAAAGAGGTTGACTTGTTGTGGGTTGTCTGTTCAACTACCACGCTCGGAGTTTCAAAGTGCCAGCAGAAACTCGCACTGGAGCATCCCTTTGCGGCTGTGAGGGATCCGTCCCTTGCGCCGTGAATGCCAACATTAGCCATTTAATGGAGCGATCTAATGGTTCGAGCTCTGAGTTGTTCATCTATTGAATCTCTAAGGGACCCTGCATCGCATCGTGCCGGTTTACTTTTGCAATAATACGTCTTTGAGCTTGTATGTCCTTTTTGTGATTTTGCTCATTTCCTAATTTTCAATAGATTTAGCTCTTTCTGACTGTTATGATTATTTCATGTAAGTGCCGTTAGGTTTCTTGGAATGATATTTGCTGTTGATAAAAAAACAAAAGATGGCCAAAAAAAAGGGGAATTATGAATTACGATCTAGCTGGGTAAGAAATAACAAGAGAAATGGCCTTGCTCTTACCCCAACTAGAATTAAGCGTTACACACTTTACAGCTTCGAGCGTCAGGGCTGCAGTACGATCGACAAAGGTCATCGATCAATTTAACACAAAATTTGAGAGACGCCTTAGCTAGCAGAATAAACCAATTTTGACCGGTAAAAAATAATTTTTACCGGTCAAAATTGAAAACGAACCTCAACCATTGATTGCACTAATGGATGGCTGTGATCGAGCCACTCCGTGAACTAGTTGTTCACGGAGCCTCCGTTAATAAGTTTCTCTCGTGCTAAGAATCCAAGTTACAAACTGGGGCTAGGAGATAAAGAGCTCGATAAAACATCACTTTGGGTTTCTGATTAAAAAAATACATGACTTTGGGTTTTGAGTGAGATTTTTTAGAATAATAAGTGAAGAGAGATAGATAAAGAAAATTTATTGAAAATCGTGCTCATAAATTTTGAGACCCCAAAATAAACAAGGCCGATGTTATTTTGGAAGGTGATAAACCATAAGGTGCGGCCTACTGGGCTTGGAACTTTAGGTTAATGGGCTGAAGCCTGGGAAGGGTTTATCAGCCATAAATTCAGAAAAATGTGACAATGTTGCATGTGACCCACTGGGCTTGGAACTATAGGCGAGGGGCTTCAGAATAAGAACGGTGCTTTTGCTCACTTTCATATGCTCCACTACCAATAAGAGGTTGGTTCAGTGGCGGGAAACTTGGAAACTTAGATTTGGTTGGCCACAGAGACAGATCCACACTACGTCGTACGGGGGCCACGGCCCTGCGTTGTTTTGAATTTTTATAATTATGTAAGTTTTTTTTTTAATATCAAAATTATACATGGTGATCGCCCCGTAAATAAAAAATAGAGAGTATAAAGGAAATTACTACAACAATTAGTTCCAACTCAATCATAGATGATTTTCGGATCTAAGGCATCGTTAAATTCCATTTTGATAAATGCTGGGGGTATAACATATTGGAAATTTTTTATTTTTTCACCTTTAATTTAGTTATTTTTGGTTTGTAAAGATCACCTATTTTGGGTTTGTAAATAAAAATTACCTATATATTGTGTTTTGTAATAGGTATTATTTTGTCATTCAAATATTTTATATTCTTCAACATTGGAATCTCAAAATTTTATTGTTCATGTTGTGGCCGGCCCCCTCGTATAGAAAATCCTGGTTTCGTCCCTAGTTGGCCAGTGTTCAGGTTCAAGTTCTCATAGCCTCTTATTGGGATTAAACATACTGCTATCACTACTCGCACATGCTTGGGACCTTAGCTTCGGTTCCGACATAGATGCGGTGGGATCCTCTACAAATAATGGTGTGTTGTGATGGGCCAATAATCCCTGGCGGTAGTGACAGGGTACCATTATTGCACTTCTATTTTGTTTTTAAAAAATGAAGAACATTCATGCAAAAAGGCATTGACTGTCTTGTGATTTATGTATGAATACACAACAAATTGCGAGTGAACATACATTAGATTGCAAGTGTCGTTGTTTGCGTCAGGCTCAACGTCTTGGTCGAGGTGAAAGACATTGATTGCCTTATGTTTTCTCGTTTTATAATAGTTAGATGATTAGTTTAGCTTTATCCAAGATATTTGTTAATGAATTCTGTTATGTAAGTGTCGGTAGACTATTAGTATTAATATAATCTTCTCCATTTTAACCATGCATGAGTGGATCCGGGGGTGCTGTAGTACGTACACCCCTATGTAGAGCAGCTTACAGCCGTTGATCTCATAAACTAACGGTTCCGATTAAAAACAAACTTTTTCAAGGAAGAGTTAAACTCTTCCAGGGAAGAGATTGTTTTTAATTTGAACCGTTGAAAACACTTTTGAACAGCTATAAATCCTCTATACTCTAATTCTTTTATACTCATGTTCCGGTGCATTTTTGGTCATTTGATGAAGTTACTTTTTATTTTAAAAATTCTCACGTGTTATAACAGCTAAAAATATACTGACACATGAGAATTTGGGTAGAAAAAAAATCAAGGGGCCAAGGGTGCAACCTTTAGTAATACTGGGTATTTTCTCATGGAAAATGGTATGTCACATGAATCTCAATCCATAAAAGTGTACATTAAAAAAATAGACGATTTAGATTCACAGCAACAACGTGAATCTGAATCGTTCATTTTCCTTCATGTGCCTTGTCATGGGCGGAGAGTTATGTAACCTACCAAACCTCTTTTCTCAGTAGTACTAAGCCAGTAAGGGAATGAGGGTTTCCACTAGGTTATCGGCCCATAGGAATGCATGCCACGTATCAGCAAGCCAACGATGCACGTCAGAAAATTGGAGAAGGCCGAATCTTTGGCCTCGCATGCAAGAAAGATGATGATGATTGAGAAATAGTTTACTCCTATGATTTGTGATTTGATTTTTCCAATAATAGACCAAACAAAGACGACACGACCAGCCAAGCACCACCACGAAAATTTATTGGATGGTCTTGCGGCACCCGTCACGGGGTTCGCCGACAATCTTATACCCACCGTACATTTCTGAAAGTGTATTGAGTGCGTGTTTTACATGGATCTTTTTTCTTTTTTTTTGGAATTTTTAGTTTTTGTCTTTTGTCAATCTTTTTTTTCAATTTTGTTTATTTTGTGTCAAACTTTTTGAGGATTATTGGTTCATCTCAATGGGAGGAATCAGAAAAATAAAAAATTATGGCTTTTACCCAAATATTTTGGAAATTTTTCAAGACAAAACCAGAAAATTTCAAAAATTCCAGCATTTAGGCTTTATCTTGGATATTTCTCATATATTTGGGTAAAAATCATAATTTTTTTTATGTTTTCAATTTCTCTCACCGAAACAAACCAATAATCCGCAAAAAGCTTGACATAAAACTAACAATTGCAATTTTTTAATAAAGACAAAAATAAAAAAAAAATCACCTAAAAAGCTATGTGAAACATGCGCTGAGACCCATAAAAATGTACGACGGATAAGGTTTTTAGGGAGTCACTTGGCGGTGTCCCAAAACCACTGAATAACTACTCGCCACGACTCACTTTTTGAACCCCTTGAGTCATGACATGCATTTACACGATGCACCCAACCTTTCAACAATGTATGGTGGATAAGAGTATTGGGACACCACATAACGGGTGTGCCCCAAGACCACTGAATAACTGCTCATCACGAGTCACTTCTTGAACCACTTGAGTCACGACGTGCATTTACCCAATACACCCAACCTTTCATTTTAGCCCTTGTCTCATCGACTGTCTTTCATGTAACTGCTGATCACCATACCTGCATATCGATCATTGGCTGCGGAGGCCTTTAAAATGGAAAGTCCTGCGGTCCTTGTATTACATTCTCTAATTCCACTTTATTGTCTTTTTCATGAACTTATTTTTGACCACGATGATCCCAAGAAGAGCGGGGCCTCAATTTGTACTCCGTAGGTCTAGGAATACATCACCCCTCTAACAGTGACGGAGTCAAAATTTTCAATAAGTGGGACTAAAAATTTAAATTATGTATGATTCATTTTTTCTAATTGCTAATTGAAATGAACAATTAGATTAACAAAATAATCAAAATGTAGTTTTGATTCACTATTGACCTCAATGACTTTCCATATTTTGGAAACGATGGCTGATAGTCTCGTTTGTAATAGTTTCAAAAATATCTTTTTCTATATACACAATCAAACTATCATGCATCTATTGATCACACATACGATTTCGAAACCTACTCTTTACAATCTTCATAGCGGAACATGCTTTCTTTGCCGTAACATGAGTAGTAATCGGTAAAAGACAGAGCACTATTTTAATCACTTTACAAAATACAGAGCAGTGAAAGCACCATTTCGAAACTATTTTAATCACTAATATATCAAAACAACAAAAGACAGAGCACTAATCCCAGAAACAAACTAAACTAGGACAAAATTAGAGATTGATTTTGGATGAGATGAGAGAGAGAGAGGTACCTGTTTAGACTATGAAGAAGAGATCTCTCCAGAAACGAAGGAAACCTAGTTTTTTTTTTCCTCAAGAACGAATGAAATCCTGTTCACGTTTGAGGGATTTTGTGGGTGGAAATTCTATTTTGACCCCTCTTTTTTCCAAGTACAAAACCCTTATATATAGGTTGGGGCAAAAATGAATTTTAAAGTGGGGTCAAATGAGTAAAAATGGGGTAAAAATTATACATATCTCTAAGAAATTTGGGAGGCAGTGGGGTTAGCTGCCTCCCCTTATCTCTCACTGCCTTCGCCCCTGCCCTCTTATATACGGGTGGGGAGGGACATATTCAGGAATATAACCTAGTGGGGGCATCTTGTTAATCATAACGGCGAAAGTTTATTTTTTTTAATCAACCACAATAAGATCGTACAAAATTAAGGCATGCGTTACTAACTATAAAAGTTTATAACGTGTACTTTAAGTTAAATTAGATAAAAATGAATACAAAATATCAAACAAAATTTCTAAAGTATGTTTTAAATGAACATTGATAAATTTTAAATGATCGAACACATTTTGTTAATGACTTTATTGTAAAATATTTCTCCGAGATAGTTAAAAATAAAGAGAATCAAGAAAAAATAGCTCCAAATAAACAAACGTACACTTTATAAAGTAACAAGTATAAATGCACCATATGATGAAATTAAAACATAAAACCAATTTTATATGTGTATTTTCGAGATTTATGCAAGTGTGTATATTTATATATTAGTACACTTTCATAGTTTAATCTATCTAAGGGATTCCTTAAATTGCTAAAATGCGGACCTCATAGATCCCGATCAAATTTCGATAATCCAAACTATTCAATATGTTCAGAATGTAATTTTATGGGTCCTCGCGAGAAATCAACAATATGACCGAAAAGTGCTTGATCTGAGTAGTTTTTTATTGAATCGTTCAATAAAAACTGCTCATATCAAGCACTTACTGGTCATATTTTTTACTGACTTCTTGCGAGAACCCTTAAAATCACATTCTGATAACATTGAACGGTTCGGATCATTGAAATTTGAACAGGATCTATGAGGTCTGCACTTTAGCGAAATGCGGGATCCCTTATAGGATAACCACTAAATTATGCTAATTTATACAAAAATATTTTAAAAAGTATTTTAATTTCGAGTGGGGGCACGCGTTTGAGTGGGAGAACGTGCCCTCGCATGCCCTCACGTAGGTCTGTCCCTACATGTGGGTCCCATCTCACTATTAAATGTGTGGGGCCCACACGTATGTGCAAAGGGTGTGGTTGGAATGTTTTTTCTTGATGTGTATGTAGCATTATTGATTTGCACTTAGAGTAGCTTTGTCAAGTTTTCTATTTTCGAGTTAAAATATGACACGTTATGTTTTTTACTTTATAACATGTTTCCGGGCAAGCTTACGAGTACGTACATCGACTAACTTGGAGGGACCACAAATTCGTCGTTCACTAGCAGGGGCCCCATTTAAGGCTGGAGTAAAAACGCACTGTATGGACTGACATAATTAAGTGCTCCTATTTCTTGTGATGTGTTTGTTAGAACTCAATTAATTATTCGTAGACCATAGCAAGAATGGAGCCAAAAAAATAAAAAATATATATCATCAAACTATATAGTCCCCCGATATATTGCAATCCTAGTTGTTGGTAAGATATGCGTTGCGAGCAGTGGCAGAGGCAATATATAAGCAGGGGGGCGTGTGCCCCCACTGCAATTTCTAATAATATCAGTTTTACCCCCAAATTACGAAGGCCATAACAAATTTGTATCCAAAATTATATACCTTCTTCCCCTTATAACACTTACGTCCCCTAATATCTTTGTCAGATTTCAAAAAAAGTTTCATTTATGCATTTGTTTTTCATAAAGACCCGTTATCTACATGTATTTAGCAAATTTTACGTTCTAAGTTCATTTCTTTTATATTATGGTTGTTTACTGTGAATGATAGAAAATTCTAAGACAATTTTAATTAATGATGCCCTACTGAGCTAAATTCCTAGCTACACCATTGGTTGCAAGTGCCACTAAAGTTGAGTTCCAGTAAGTTCACATCCAAGTTGGATAACAAAAACCAATTAATTATCAATCATTTTAAGAAAGAGATAAACCGAAACCAAAACCAAAACGCAAAACTACAATATTAATGCAAGGCAAAAAAGGCAACTAACTAGAATGAGATTGATATGAATTTTGTATAGGAAATTGCAAGAGAATAAAAACATAGACTTTCAATGCATATGTCTTGTAACAACTCCTTCAAATGAACCAAACTATGAAACTACAGGGATCCAACCTGTTCCGAATGCGAATGGATACGTTTCAAAAAATTTAAGTCAGTCTAGCTGTACTCTGAATTGCGTCCAAATCAATTCTATGATGACTCGTAGCAAAGGTCAATATCCCAACAACTAACTGTTTTCTCATCTTGTAACCTTAAGATCGTAATTTTTTTTAATAAGGACAAAAATAAAAAATCCTCTAAAAAGCTATGATAACAGGCGCTGAGACCCACAGAAATGTACGGTGGATAAGGTTGTTAGGGTACCACGTAGCGGTGTCCCAAAACCACTGAATAACTACTTGCCACGACTCACTTTTTGAACCACTTGAGTCACGACGTGCATTTACACGATACACCCGACCTTTCAGCAATGTATGGTGGATGAAGGTGCTGGGCAACCACGTGACGGGTGCCCCAAGACCATTGAATAACTACTCGCCACGACTCACTTTTTGAATCACTTAAGTTACAACGTGCATTTACCCGATACACACCTTTCATTTTAGCACTTGTCTCATCGACTGTCCTTCATGTAACTATAGTGATCACCTACCCTACATTTTATTGGTCACGGAGGCACTTTAGAATGAAATGTCCTGCGGTCCTTGTATTACATTCTCTAATTCCGCTTTTTGTCTTTTTCATGAACTTTGCCAAATGCACTAGAGTACTATCTCGGTAGATTCTAAATACCACCATTTGACACGTAATAAAAACATGTTTCCGGACCAACTTACGCATACATAAACTGCATACATAAACTAATCTGGAGACTGGAGGGATCATGAATCCGTCGTTCACTAGCATGAGCCCCACTTAAAGCCGGAGCAAAAGCGCTCTGCATGGACTGGCATGGTTAAGTACTCCTACTTCTTGTGATCGTGTGTGAAACCACTAACACTTTTAGAAAAAGTGCGGTTTTGTCCTTATTTGAATTTTTTTCGGATTTATTCGTTTTGCATCAAATATTTTTGATTTTCTTGATTCGTCTCGGAAAAGTAAAAAAAAATTACTTTTACCCAAATATTTTGAACAAGGACCACTTTTAAGTAGAAAAAGTAAAAAAAATAGACTTTTTTTTTTACTTAAAAGTGGTCTTAGTTCAAAATATTTGGGCAAAACTAATTTTTTTTTTTTACTTTTCCGATTCATCTCGTTGAGACGAATCAAAAAGTCGAAAATATTTGGCGCAAAACGAACAAATACGAAAAAAATTCAAATAAGGACAAAATAAAAAACGAACTAATACATCCCAGCACATTACTATTACCACACCTCATGTGCTAGTGCCACACCTAAATCATTAATGCCAGACCGAATTTTACAAAATGCCACAAAAAATTACAAACGATACACCAAAATTACTAACTCCACATCACATAGTTTGAATGTGTAACCATAATACAGTATATTGGTATGGCATTGTTGATAAAATTATATATGTAGATAAATGTGTTTTCAACCCTAAATAAATGGATGGGGTTTGCTATGGGTATTGATAATTACTCAATTGGATTATAATTAGATAAATAACCCAGATCCAATTTACAGCCCTTTAAAACTCACTCAAATCCTTAGTCATATAATCCTTTAAAATGGCTTTCGCTCTCAAAACTCGGTCTACACTCCCGCTCTCAACTTTTGCACTCAGGAATTTATTTATTTGAAAGATTTTTTAAAGATGCTTTTACGCTTGCGCTCCAATACATGCTTGTGCATTATGCGACATAGCTCAAACCCCTAATCCAAATGCACCATTTGATACCCCTAATCCAAATGCAACCACAATTTGTGTTCCTTTTAGAGGTTTTTTTTTTCTTTTCTAACATAGTAAGAAACTTTCATTGATAAAGAAGATCATAGCAATACATCAAAGAAGAAGATTATTGTTCCACAGAGGATGCAATAACCAATAAGGAAGTCTAGTTTTTCAAGTACGAATACCAGAACTTCGCAAACCCAAAGTTGCCAAAGTGTATTAAACTACATTCGCCGATCTACAAATAAAAAGAAAATCATCCCACCGTCCCATTTTTATTGTTCATTTTTGAATTGCGTGCTACTTTTTAATTGCTTATATCTTTTAATCTATAATGTTTTTTTTATTATTTTGAAAACTTTGTATTATATAACTAATCAAGATCTATCAAACAAGATCTATATTGCATATTTTTCAGGATCCACACTAAAAGATATAGGCAAAAAACATAAAAGAGACAAACAGAATAATTGATAATGAAAATGGGACGGAGGGAGTAAATCCTAACCGATCAACTTTGCAACGAATTTCTTCAAACACATCTTCCACTTCCGTAGGGCGAGACCACACACTGATGGCAAGTCAATCCAACCGATCTAATCGAACCACCACTGCCTCTGCCTTGCTTCATCAAACGACCATCACTACCACCTTAATCATAACTTGAATCGGGATCTCAATGATAAACAAGAAGCAAGAGAAAGAGAAAAAGGAAAAAACACAGAGAAATTCTTAGATCTGAGATCAAGAGAGAGAAACCCTCACGGAAAAGGAGGGATTATTGAAAAAAAAACCATAATCGGGGACGAAGGAAAACGGCTAGTAAATTAGGTAAAGCCCTCCCCTCCTACTGCCGCATTTGGGTGATGGAAATCCTAGGGGGAGGGCGGGGAAGAAGAGAGAAGGGCGGCTAGGTTTTATTTTATTTTATTTTTGAGAGACAGAGAGATCAGGAATATGCTAACTAAGGAAAGCAACAATCCAAACACATTAACGGCCTGTTTGGCTGGGTCCTTAAGACCCCACATAAGCCCGCATAACCCTTTCCCCAATTACAACTCTTGGCCCCACTCTTTCTCCTGTGTTTGGGAGAGGAAAAAACTTCCTCGTTTTCTCCCAGATTCGGGCAACGCCGGGATTGCTACTCCCCCTTCGCCCGGATTTGTAATGACAGGGGGTATCCCTGTCGTTGGATATGCGGGGTGATATGGGGAAGGCGAATGATTGTTTTGCCCTTAATCTCTCTCCCATCCAAACAGTTGGAGGAATTAGGGGCAAATTGAAAACGTATTACGAAGAGAGAGGGAGGAGTGGTGCCTCATAGAGATCGTCGGCGTTGGAGAAGAAGGAGGGAGAAGGAGTAGTGATGATCAGAGCAAGAGACTTATGGCCGGAGTGGTGATGATCGACGGCGGCGGCGGTAGGTGTTGCAGAAGATGGCATGGGTTGGGTAGGGGCGTGGGTGGGTTTGAGGTGTTGTGTGGAGTAGATCTATATTTTTTTTTTTTTGCCACAGCGATATACATCAGCGGGAATTAGTGGGGGTGTTAGAGTTAGCACGGGGAGACCAGAAGCTATCCATAGCCCTGGCCCCCTAAAGGCCTGCCCCCAGTGGGGCTCGAACCCAAGACCTTCCACAAAGAGGCCAAGTGTCACCGACCAAACTGGCGACCAAAATTTTTTGTCGCCGAAACCTTTTGGCGACTAAAAACAACCATTTGGCGACTATTATTTTTGTCGGCAAAAGTGTTTTTTCTTGTAGTGAGGAGGCAATGACTTACCAACTGCACTAAGCAGCGGTTGTCAGAGTACATCTATATTTACATACCCTATTTACATAGGGAAATGATTGACTGGATCCAATTACGTGTATTCACTTTAAAAATTACGTATATTTTTAATTTCCAATTACGTTTGTGTACATTTATACTCTTTCATGACTTTCCAATTGCATTTATTAATTTTTTTTAACAAATAATAATTTGTCTAATATATTATGATTTACCTTTAATTTGTTTCAGGAAAAAATATTCAGGGGGATCAATTCTATCATTTAATATATAATCTCATCATATCCACCCTCAAATTCCCCTTATCAAAAAATCATCCAAACACTAGATTACAAATCCATTCTTCTTAGGAGGTGGGTCCACCCTCATTACATATCCACCCTCCTTCTATATCCACCTAAAATCAAATCTTTCATCCAAACGGGCCGTAATTGACATATATAGATCAATATGGACAACACCCCAACTTTTTGGATCTAAGGTTGGTGTTGTGTAGCTGCTGCACAGCATCGTGTTGTGTGGCTCGGATGCCGTCCGTTTAGCAATCTAACAGTTCAAATCTCACCTCCACCCATGTTGCATCAGAGCCGTTCATTGCCGAGATGGGATTTGAACCGTTGGATTGCCGAATGGACGGCATCCGAGCCGTGCAGCACGGTGTTGTGCAGCAGTTGCACATCACCAACCCCCAATTCCTTTTATAGGATAACTTCTGAGTTATGCTAGTAATTTATACAAAAATATTTTAAAAAGTATTTTAATTTCGAGTGGGGGCACGCGTTTGAGTGGAGGAACGTGCCCCCACGTAGGTCTGTCCCTGCGTGTGGATCCCATCCCACCATTAAATGTGTGGGGCCCACACGTATGTCCATGTTGGGATTTGTTGATGTGTATGCTGCATTATTGATTTACACTAGAGTACCTTGGCAAATTTTCTTTTTTCGAGTTAAGAAATGACACGTAATATTTTTTTTCTTTATAACATGTTTGCGGGCAAGCTTACGAGTACATCGCCTAACCTGGAGACCATAAATTCGTCGTTCACTAACAGGGGCCCCATTTAAAGTCGGAGTAAAAACGCACTGTATGGACTGACATAATTAACTGCTCCTATTTCTTGTGATGTGTTTATTAGAACTCAATTAATTATTCATAGACCATATAGCAAGGATGGAGCCAAAAAACAAAAAATATCGATCATCAAACTATATAGTCCCCCGATATATTGCAATCCCTTGTTGGTAAGATATGCGTTGCAAGTGCCGCTAAAGTTGAGTTCCAGTAAGTTCACATCCAAGTTGGATAACAAAAAACCAATTATCAATCATTTTAAGAAAGAAATAAACCGAAACGTAAAACTGCAATATTAATGCAAGGCAAAAAAGGCAACTAACTAGAATGAGATTGATATGAATTTTGCATAGGAAATTGCAAGAGAATAAAAACATAGAATTTAAATGTATTTGTCTTGTAACAACTCCTTCAAATGAACTAAACTATGAAACTACAGGGACCCAACCTAATTTGCGAATGCGAATGGGTACATTTCAAAAATTAAGTTAGTCTAGCTATACTCTGAATTTCGTCCAAATCAATTCTATGATGACTCATAGCAAAGGTCAATATCCCAACAACTGGCTGTTTTCTCATCTTGTAACCTTAAGATCGTATGTTAGCAATTTTTTTTTAATAAGGACAAAAACCAAAAATCTCCTAAAAGCTATGCCAAACAGGCGTTGAGATCCATAAAAATGTACGGCGGATAAGATTGTTAGGATACCACGTGGCGGTGTCTCAAAACCACTGAATAACTACTCGTCACGACTCACTTTTTGAACCACTTGAGTCACGACGTGCATTTACACGATGCACCCAACCTTTCAGTAATATATGGTGGATATAAGAGTGCTGGGCAACCATGTGACGGGTGCCCCCCAAGACCATTGAATAACTACTCGCCACGACTCACTTTTTGAATCACTTGAGTCACGTCATGTCATGCATTTACCCGATACACCCAACCTTTCATTTTAGCACTTGTCTCATCGACTGTCCTTCATGTGACTGGTGATCACCTTCCCTACATATTATTGGCTACGGAGGCCTTTAGAATGAAATGTCCAGCGGTTCTTGTATTACATTCTCCAATTCTGGTTTTTGTCTTTTTCATGAACTTACTTTTGTCCACGATGAGCCTGAATTTGCGCTAGAGTACTTTATCGGTAGACTCTTAATACCACCAATGACAAGTAATGACATGTTTTCCACACCAGCTTAGGCATACATAGGCTAATCTAGAGAGATCATAAATCCTTCATTCATTAGCATAGCCCCACTTAAAGTCGGAGCAAAAATGTTTTGCATGTACTGGCATAATTAAGTACTCCTATTTATTATGATGTTTTTGTTAGGACTCAGTTAATTATTCATAGACCATAACAAGGATGAAGTCATTGAGGGGGCTAGCAGAAGCGGTCGTCCCCCTACAATTTGAAAGAACCCTACTATTACGTACATTGAAAGAAAAGAAAAAATATCATCAAATTAAACTATATCCCCACTCAGACATATAACCCGTCCCCCTCCTTTTTTTGGTTAAAAAGGTTAATAGTACCATAAAACAACTTTTTACTTAAATTAATCTTAATGAGATTTAATTACAACCCTATTTTTCTTAACAACATTACTCATGGCCACCTCAAAATTCAATTTCTGGCTGTCCCTGTTGTTACTTGTTGGGTTTTTTCTCCCGTGTGCGAGAAGCACAGGATCCCTCCCCATTATTGCCCACTGGTTTTTTTTTCGCGATTGTCTGTGTGGTTACCAGCATTGGTGTGTTCATTAGGGAGCTAGGGAGGTAGCACATTTTGAACTTTTGAAAGGAATTTTAGTTAATTGGAAGATTTTTTAAAGACGCTTTAATTATACGCTCGCGTTCCAGTACATGCCCGTGCATTATGTGACATAGCTCAAACCCACATGCACTGTTTGATACCCCTAATCCAAATGGAACCACAATTTGTGTGATTGTTTTTCAACATACGAAGAAACTTTCATTGATAAAGAAGAGCATAGCAGTACATCAAAGAAGACGATTATTGTTCCACAGAGGATTCAATAACCAATAAGGAGGTCTAGTTTCCCAAGTACGAATACTAGAGCCTCGCAAACTCGAAGTTGCCAAAGTGTATTCAACTAAATTTGCCGAACTACGAATAAAAAGAAAATCATAAATCCTAACCGATCAACTTCGCAGCAAATATCTTCGATCACAACTTCCACTTCCGTAGGGCGAGACCACACACTGATGGTAAGTCAATCCAACCGATCTGATTGAACCACCACTGCCTCTGCCTTGCTTCATCAAATGACCATCACTACCACCTTAATCGTAACCTGAATCAGCATCTCGATGATAAACGAGAAGCAAGAGAAAGAGAAAAAGGAAAAAAAAAACATAGAGAAACTCTTAGATATGAGATTGAGAGAGATCGAAAAACCCTCACGAAAAAGGAGGGATTATTGAAAACAAAAAAAAACATCATCGGGGACAAAGGAAAACACCCAGTAAAAGTAAAGCCCTCCCCTCCCGCCGCCGCATTAGGGTGATGGAAACCCTAGGGGGCCGGAGGGAGGGGAAGAAGAGAGAAGGCAGTTAGGATTTTTATTTTATTTTTTTGTTTGAGAGCTACAGAAATCAGTAATATGCAAACTAAGAAAAGCAACAATCCAAACACATTAATTGACAGAGATCAATACGGACAACACCCCGACTTTTAGAGGGTTGATGATGTGGCCGTATAACTAAGGAAAGCAACAATCCAAACACATTAATTGATAGAGATTAATACGGACAACACCCCGACTTTTAGAGGGTTGATGATGTGGCCGTATAACAATCCAAACACATTAATTGATAGAGATTAATACGGACAACACCCCGACTTTTAGAGGGTTGATGATGTGGCTGTATAACTAAGGAAAGCAACAATCCAAACACATTAATTGATAGAGATTAATACAGACAACACCCCGACTTTTAGAGGTTGATATGGCCGTATAAATATCTAACGCCCTCTAACATTAAATGTGGATGTTGTTGGTATTTGAGAGAGATGGGAACATTATGACCACACCATCTATATGTACATAAATGAGTATATATACGTACGTCTGTCAACTCAACCATTTGGCCCATACCTCACATGCATGCATGCTTTTCATATTAAATTTTGGGACCAATATTCCAGATAAACATTACTACTTTATTTGATGATTTGGAGCCGTTGTACCTAGCAAGAGACTGGTTTTGTAATGGTTAACCTCAGTGGCATGCCGACCACCATGCATCAATATTGGTCTTTTAAAGCAAAAATAACAAGTAAATAAAGTGCTATTTAGTTGTGTACGAGAAGTGGGCCGAACCCGGTTCAGATAATGACCGACGGTGTGCCAGACCCGAATAAGGACCCGGGAGTCAGTTGGAGACATTTATGGGGTCACGTTCTCGACACCTGGGTCCGGCTATGTGTTGGGCGAACGTCACCACGACGTCACTAACCGAGACGGTTACGCGTGACGTCAAGTACGTGTCGTGCGCAAGTAGCTTGAAGAGCAAGAACAGGCCATCTATATATATGAAGGGATAAACCCTAAGAGAGTTACACCACTCCTAATTTGAGATCTACTGTTTATTGCTCCCTTCCTCTTCAAATACTAACTTAGGCATGGAGTGCCTCCCAGTTGACTCTGGCTGGGTGGCACTAACAGTAATTCCTTATGCAGGCTCGCTCTAGGGGAAGGAAGGAGGCGTTCAGATATATCCGTAGAGTAATCTCAAACCACCACCCCCAAAGAGCATCTCCAATCTAATACTCTCAAAAAGTAAATTTAGAGGAGTTACTATTCATCTCTACTCCAACCACACACCTCTAATATCTTCTCTATTTCTTTCAAAACTCAACAATTTTTCATTTTGTCTCTAAAATTTGAATTTATAAACTTAATTGTTTTCTTGTACGTAGTATATCCAAAATGAGCCTTGTTTAAAAGATAATGTTGAGACTTCTTAAATAATATTAATTTTGCAAAATATAATATAATGATTCAAAGTTATATGTACGTTTGAAGAGTAAAATCTTTCATTTTCTCAAAGTTTATATGTACGTTTGTGGAGTGTGAAAACTTTATATCCATCTCAAAATAAACTGACAATGAGTTAAAGGTTCTAACATTATATTAACTGATCACCCTTTCCACTTTCAATCAATATGAGACTATATTTCCGTAACATGAATCTCATACACTAAGTGGCGGACTTCACAAAAAAGGGTTGCGCGTAACGTGCCACACGAGGAGAAACCATGCTTGGTGAGGTGGTTTGCTCATGTCCTTCCTCCGTGGAGATCAAGGTTCGAGTCCCACGAGGGGCGAGGTTTGGGGTTTCAAGGCTATGGATAGCCTCTGAGCTCCCTCGTTGACTAACTTCCCACTAACCCCCGCTAACTACAAAATATGGCAACCAAAAAAAAAAAAAAAGTGTCACACGAGCTTCCAATAAATTTTCATCTAAGGTGGGACCTTTTCTTTTTGGTAATGTTCAGGTTCATTTAACCCCAACATCATTTTTGCAACGTAAAAACAGGATGTTCAAATTAAACATTAATTACAAATAAAAGCAGTCACTTGGAATTAATAAAGCATCTTTTGCTAGAAGATTCACACTTGGCTTGTATTGGCCTGCCTGTTCACTTGGAATATAGCGGCCGGCACATTGCATGGGCCATGAGGGTACCGTCCTGCAATATTTCACACATTAGCGCGCTCAAAGTGTGAAAAAAGTTCATTATTGGACATAAAAATGTCTGTGACTAATTCAGCATCGACGTACTTTCGCTGTCAAACTCTTGACTTCGGAGCTCTTTCCCACCATACGAAGGCCATCGTGCGAGCTCGTAAGGCCCACAATGCGCTCAAGCTAGAATTTGCCCCGATACGCACGCCTATGGAAACCTCTAATCCACCCACCATTTGTACATGTACGTATCTCTTGAAAGCACGTACGCCTACAGAAGCCATACCATCCCTAGCTATTCTGAACTCCATGTACATTATTCATCTTAACATAGCCGTTTGGAAGATTCGATTAGCGCTACATATATGAATTGCAATCCGCAACACTTACTTTGACTCTATCAATACAACTAATACGCCCTCTATGCTCGGAGAAGGATTGTATTTCGCGTGCCATGGAGTGGCAGATCTTTTTTTTTATAAAAAAAACACATCTGATCAATTTTGTTCTAGATGAATATTACAGACTTTGTGTGGGGCTCACATCAGATTCCATCTCGACGATTGAGCCATTCATTTTGTAGAGTTTATGTGTTAAGCCAATCACACAAATTTGAAAATGAATCCCCTATCAGTGAGTGTTTGATGAAAGAACAATACTTCCGAGAGAGAGAGAGAGAGAGAGAGAGAGAGAGAGAGAGAGAGAGAGAGAGAGAGAGAGAGAGAGAGAGAGAGAGAGAGAGAGAGAGAGAGAGAGAGAGAGAGAGAGAGAGAGAATTATATATGAATCCATGCATGAGTGCAGTCCGTTTCACATGAGGTGGTTCTATCAGGTACCTTTAAAATCACATTCTGAACACATTGAGCAGCTCGGATCATCAAAATTCGATCGAAAAAAGGGAGTCCGCATTTTAAGAGATCCTCATTTTTGAAACTTTCCCCCATGAGTGCTAGATCAAAGAAGTGTATTTTGAACCAATGTAAGCTAAGAGAATATTTTTTTAGGGCGTATTAAGTACGTACAGTATCTAATTGAAAAAGTGGTCATTTACAGGAAACATGGGTGGAGCCTTGCAATTAGCTGAAGGGGCCTCCTAATAAGCAGCTTAGATATTATTTATATGCCTTTCACATCAAAAGAAATGGTGAAGCTAGTAGCTATGACAACGATATTATCCAAAACAAAAGCTATGACAAGGATCGATAGTGAGAAGTGAAATTTTGCTGTTTTTGCTCAAGTACGCTGTGCATAAAAGTAGACCCCCTTTTGGGACTGCACGACTCTTTTCTATACTACTCCTATTACATGTTCACACTCAACCACCACTGGTAGCTGGCACGAGCGTGCATTCTCGATCCACTGGTTTGCTTTATTTCTGTTTTTTTTTTTTTTTATAAATTTTTTTATATCTCGAGTATCTATCTGTTCATTTGCGGACGACCCAACTAAGATCGGAGCAAAATTATGTATGATCTAATTACTAATTAATCCAATAAGTGGTTGTATGGTGGTGACGCATCAAAAGGTATCACATACACATTGCTTTTTAGTGGTGGATTCAGGTTGATGACTTTTGTGCACCTTGAGAATTGAAGGTCCCACAGTCATAACAAAAGAGAAAGAGACCTAAGTCTGCCGACAACAGTACAGACTGTGTACATATGCTTTGTGAGGCACGCTCCGGAGTCATTCAGACAAGTGATCCGAACTGTTGGCAAATCGTAATATCCTTCTCATTTTGCAAATATGCGTCTTGATAAATTTTTTAGCCGACTTTTTCACGAGGCTATTCGAAAAATTATTTTATCGGATCATTTGTATGGGACCCTAAAGTTGGCCCCTCGCAGCATCTGTACTGATTTGGTCGGTACCCTTAGTATTTTCGAAACCCAACGAGGGTTATCTCCATTGACCAGGGGGTTCGCTTTCACTCTAGAAGTGTGAGTTCGATTCTTGGGGGGTAGGCCAACTGGTTAGGAGGTGAAAGTCCATGTAGATAGTCTCATGGGCGAGGCCAATAGTCCCCCATCCTAGCTGCTTCTTAGTGCTTCCCGTGAGTGTTGTTTCCCTGTGGCTAGTTGTAGGCGAATTAGTCTCATCCTGTTTGGGTTTGGAGATACCTCTTATGTTGTAAACAAAAGTATTTTGAAAGAGAAAAGAGTTTTTACCCAGGCGAAATGAAACTTTTTTTGAACAGCGAAGAAATTTTTTTATTGATAATTAAAAGATAAGAGAAGTACAAAGAAAAAGGCTAGAGATAAAAGCATCACAATGCTAAAGTAACATCACAACTATGTTGGAACTTTACCCAGCGACATTCATCTGCAACTCAACCCACAAATTGATAAGGAATCAACCTAGAGAACAAAGAACAAAGAAGAAGTGCAACACGACAACCCAAAATAAAGAAAACAAGCCCTGACATAGTATATGGGTCGACAGAGCTTCCCTCAACGTGAACCATCCAAAGTTTGAGATAGAACCACTGCCAAAAATGAAATGGCAGCAGCCAGCAACCATTGACAGCAAACGGATTCAATGGCAGCAAACATTTCAAAGAAGAGATATACTTATTTACGGAGCAGCTGTAAACAAGTGTTTTGCAGCAGCAACCAATCGCGACGGCAGATTTTAATGAAACTTTTCCTCCTTTTCAAAAGTTTAACTCTTCTCCGGAAAAGTTTCATTAACATCTGGACCGTCCAAAACACTTTTGGATGGCAAAGATCGGGTGCTGTAAATAACTCTTTAATGGAACAATTGTAAGGAAGTCATTCTCTTCAAAGAAAACCTATACCACTTGGGACTGATGACCGCAACTGAGAGACATAGACAGTAGACACTTAATTTTTTACTATGTGTATTTTGAATGCTAAAAGACAAACGTTGAAGTGCAATTATCAAAGAGAGTCAAAACCATTTCGCAGACGCAAATATTTGCCATATTATTTACCCCATCGGAGATATATTACAAAAGGTCATTATATATGAAGAATAAATGGATACAAAGCAGAGCAGTCCATAAATTGAAGATTCAAAAATATAAATTTAACCAATATAAATAACTCAATTTTCATATATGTGCCCTGATGCATGGTTTATCAATGCCAAAACAAATGGAACAAGAAAAGAGTGGTCCGTAGTTCAGGGGATAACCTTCGTCTTCTTCCTGATAACTTGGTATCTAGGCCAGTTTATAGGTACCTCGACTAATTCTGAGGTACAATCCCACCTCCACTAGTAGGAGCCCCATTTATAGTTAGAGCAAAGTTCTCGACTTTGTATGGACTGTGTTAGACAAAAAGTTGATAGCATGCACTTAAGATGTTTGAACCTAAATCTCATGAGAGTGCAAGCTCTTATCCCAAGTCTTTGTACCTACAAGAGAAGTCTTCGTTATGAAAAGATCACAACCAACTTCATAACGTTTGTCTTTTAGCATTCAAGAAAAGAGTGGTCCGTAGCTCAAGGGATGATCTTCGTCTTTTTCCTGATAACTTGGTATCTAGGTCAATTTATAGGTATCTCGACTAATTCTGAGAGACAATCCCACCTCCACTAGTAGGAGCCCCATTTACAGTTAGAGCAAAGTTCTCGGCTTTGTATGACGTACTATGTTAGACAAAAAGTTGATAGCGCGCAATTAAAAGGTTTTGAACCTAAATCTTACGAGTGAGCAAGCTCTTTAATCCCAAGTCTTGTACCTACAAGAGAATAGTCTTCGTTATGAAAAGATCACAACCAACTTCATAATCGAAGGGGAAAAAGAAGATGACGCTATTCTATTTAACAATAAATAGTATCTATTCCATATCTCCATATCCATAACATTAACATAAACAATAATATACTTCCTCTGTCCCTATTTAATTGTCCACTACAGTTTTGCGTACATTTTCAACGGCTTATATCTTTCAACGTATATTGCTAAAAATATGCAATATGGATGTCGTTTGATAGATCTCATTTTTTTTCTATAAGACAATGATTTCAAAAACATAAAACATAATATACACCGAGAAAAATAAACCGTTC
This sequence comes from Rhododendron griersonianum, assembly GCA_018127125.1. Classification (NCBI taxonomy): domain Eukaryota; kingdom Viridiplantae; phylum Streptophyta; class Magnoliopsida; order Ericales; family Ericaceae; genus Rhododendron; species Rhododendron griersonianum. The sequence goes on from CM030800.1 coordinate 23,804,468, forward strand.
AAAATGCACGCAAAATCATAGTGGACAATTAAATAGGGACGAAGGGAGTAATATAATATACACAATACTAGTCTTCATAATCGATGTCCTTTTTCATGTAAGCACTCCACATGCATCCGTTAAATCCTCAGTCCCAATTAATTAATGCCAATTCCCTCCCTCCCTCCCTCTCTCTCTCTCATTTTTTTTTCAATAATTCAAAGTGTTCAGATCAGTTTACGTGCATCTTTACTAATGTCTGGAGACTCAATCCCACCGTTCACTAATAAAATATCTATGTGCGCATAAACTAGCCAATTTGCTCTATTCTAGTGCAATATTTTTGGATAGTTATTCAATAGTTACGGAGTACTACAATGTGGCATTGTTTAGGAGCATGCATGCTAATGAAAAATCAGCATAGTGCCTAGAATATGCTTTGACGAGTCTAGCTACCTGGTTAACATTTATTGATCTGTTTCTTTATTCTTGCCACTTTTTAAATAATGTTGGACTAAAAACAAGGCAACTATAACGAAAACCCCAAACAAAATTCATTTTTGAAGAATTTATTTCACCGTAGGAGACAAGGGTTATTATCGTGGGGGATAGACATAAATAATACTAGCTCCTACCTAGAAGCACCTCCATCACAAGTCATAATTAGAGAAATGAACCGTCATTACAATTGCAACATTGTTAGTTTACAAACTCCAAGAGTCGACTAGGCAGTGCGATTTTTTTTTTCTCGGCAAAAGCGAAATTTTATACCAACACTCAAAAGGATACATCGAGAGGGAAGGCTGAGGAACACACATGCTCATACTCAACCAGGGGAGGGGGAGACGCAAATCATCCAGCAGGGGGTTGAATGATTAATGCCAAAAACAATTACAATTTTAGCGAACGAATACCATCCAAAAAACTTTTGAAATCCTCTATAGAGTACAGTCTAATATTGAATTTGACTTTGATCCACATAGCCACCCTGAACTTAATTATATAGGCAGTGCAAATTAAAGAAAACAAATCTCATTTAAGGAGAGAGAAGCAAACAAATTAAAGGATGAAGAGAAATGCTAAGTGCAAAGAAAATGGCCAAAGAAACGGCATCACAGCCACCCGAGAAGGCTCTCTCAGAAGCAGGCGGGACTCCTCTCGGAGACATCAGGAGACTTCCATGGCTGACACTATGCAACCGCGGAAGGTTCATTAACAACTTCCAAGACCCACATAGAGAAGGAATCAAAAAGTGATCATAGAACACCCTACTTCTCCTGGCCTGATGATCAGGAGATCACCGCGATCCCCACTTGGGAGGGTCAGGGGAGAGCTATAGTGGCCGGTCGGTCGTCCACCTGACTCTGCTTGATGGCCTTGTGTAAGGGGCCAAATTTCCCTCAGTTAATAAAAGTCAAAAAGGGCCGAAACGATTTCAACAAATAGTATCCCACGAGTATTACCGAACGTTTTTCTTAAAGTACGCTCGGCAGTTCTTATTATCGTTTGGCAGTTCTTAGTATCGCTCGGCAGATCTTTATATCGCTCGGCAGTTCTTATTATCGTTCGGCAGTTTTTAGTATCGTTCGGCAGTTCTTTGTATCGCTCGGAGGATCTTTATGTTGCTCGGAGTACTTCACAGCTCGGCAAACATCTTTATTTTTCGGTAAAATATACGGTCGTTCGCTATTGCTCGGAACGTTTTGCTATTTCTCGGTACATGGACACGGCAAGTCACGACATTCTAGAAGTTTCTAGAAGCTTTCTATTAATAGCAACCTTCCTATTAATAGCAACTTTCCATTTATAGAAACTTTCCACTAATAGCCTTTACTTCGGCACTAAGTTTCACCACTTTTCTCTATATAAGCAAGGCTCCACCCCTCACCTAAGGTACACAACACCTCTCTCACTCCTCTCCTACATAAACGCCTTATATTCTTTGCTTTATGTTTCGTTTTACCTTCCCCGGGTACTAACTAGTTCGTCGGAGGCTCTACCCGGAGGAACCCCCCTCCGGTTTGCAGGTACCAAGCTCGGCAACCTTCCTCGGCTCGACATCTCACTCCTCGGCAAAACGCCTCTCATGGCTCAGTACCAGGCTCGGCAACCATCCCGGGCTCAGCTTATCACTCCTCGGTGGCAACCTCCATTGCTCGGCAAACACCTCCTCACGCTCGGCAGGAACCTCTCCAGACTCGACGAGCCCCCACACCGCTCAACAAGACTCAAGGTGGAATTAACCCCCCACACCTTGGCCCCTTTACTTGACTCCGATGGATGACTCCAAGCCAAGAATGTATCTCGTGGCTGAGGGGTGCAGAGGAGCTACAAACATAACCGGCCAGGATGCCCCTAACAATTTTCTCTTGTGCAGTCAAAAGGTCAATGGTCAAAGTTGCATCTTCTAAGAAAGATCTCAAAGAAAAACCTCATACATAAATGGAGCCCCAAGCCTGGACTTCACAGTGATCCATATTGTGTGTGTGTGTTACAATTTCTCATTTGTCGAGAGCACCACGAAACGATATTGAAAATTTTCACGTGTAATGGCCGATTCTCGAGATTCATCTCTATATATCTGAAGTTTTGCCAGCTTCATAGTCACTAGAGTCAATAATTAATTGCATGACCGCTTCAAGTATCCCGACGCCAAAAGTGAATGTCCGAAAATTGAAGATATTACACCCCGATTCCCTTTATGTATCATTTAATAATCTTTCTACCACTTAGTTACGCTGTCCGCTGTTGAAACCTTACCCCATGATATTCTAAGTGATGTAGGACAAGAATTTAGGAGATTTCAATTTTATGGAAACTTCATTCTAGGAATTATTCGTTTTAGGAATTCCCCTTTTAATGCCACTTGTTTAGACATATTCCTATCGGTCTTTTAATTTTTTTGTTAGTCTTGGTTTCCAAGTATTGTTTTGCTTGGTCTCCATTCTAAGTAGTTATATTATTGTTAGGACTCCTACTAGTATAAATAGGGGTGTAAGTTATTCAATTATAGAGTTTTTGTCAATAATATTACAGAGTTTCTCTCTTTCTTTCTTGTGCGCAAGATTTGTTCGTTGCTACGAGTGTTTCTCTCATTTGGACTAGTACACTAACTAATCTCTTGTGAATTTCGATGCGTCACTAAGAATACTTAAAAATATGTATATGCTGACGTGGACTTGAGACTAAGCATGTTACCCCTGATTTTATGAGATACTGCTGCCACGTACTCATGTCATTAGTTCCGACAAGAGATCACTGATCATACTCAGCGGTTATGACAGTTTGTGCTAATGTTTTTTGGTCATGTGCCTTTGTTTCGTAAGAGAGAGAGAGAGAGCTATAAGGGATGCAGATTGCAGAGACTTGGAAGACTGAGAACCAAATGAAGTTTGTTGTGATATTATTGACTACACCTGGTTGAATATAAACCAATTGAATGAATGAAGTTTATTTTTATTTTTTGATAATCGATGAGCACCCCTACAGTCGAGCCATAATTGGACCCGACTGCGCAACCCAAACATCGGGATATTATTGACTACACCTGGTTGAATATAAACAAATTGAATGAATGAAAAACTGTACTCTCTCTCTCTCTCCTCCCCTCTTTCCATATAATGTCTTGTCTGGGATACCATAAGGCAAAAAAGGAAAGATATCACCCAACATTTTTTCGCTTGAAACAGTGCTACAGTAGTGATAGAAGAAGATATTTTTTTCCCGATAATGCAGGGTATCTCGGGCCAGTTTGCGCGCAGCTTGAACTAATCCTTATGGTCCCTTCCACAGCCGTTCACACATTTACGCGTATAGATGAGGAGGTCACAAAAGTTGTTGGTAAAAAAAATCGAACCTAAGACCTTAGGGCGGAACAAACACCAAAGTCGGCCAACCCCAAGAAGATAATGATTTCTCTGATTGCATTTTGTGAAGCGTGTTCTCCTCTTAAACGTAGAATTCTCAATCCTCACTGTATCGTCTTATCATTAAATCCCCCCATAATGCAAATGATTGGTTGGTGACGCTTTTACCCCTATAAAAATATCACCCCCCTCCCGCAAGCTTCCTGGACCTCCTTCTTCTTCTTCTTCTCCCTCCCTCTCTCTCTCTCTCTCTCTCTCTCTCTCACACACACACACACACACAGTACACACACATTTCGCAAAAGATGGCAAACTGCTCTAGCATTACCATTGTTACTAAGCCAACTTCTTCTTCTTCAAAGTAAGTAGTACTACATATTGAATCACACATTCTTTCTGTTTGGAATTTGCTTTCTCGTTTTGGAAAGTTAGAGTTTTTAAAAGAAGCCTTAGGGTTTGTAAAGAAACAAAATGAAAGGAAAACTAAAAACAAAAATTCCCCTTTTTCGGTTTGAGAGAGAAAAGAATGAGGAAATAGCAAAACAAAATCGAATGCACCGTGAAATTTTCCTTCTAGTTTTCTCCCATTTTTCTTTTTTTTAATCATCTTACTTTCCTTTCTCCCACTCTCCACAAGTTCCAAACAAATTGGTAGTTTTCGTTTTCCAGTTTCGTTTTTTTGTTTGTGATTTCGTTTTCCAGTTTTCTTTCTTTCTTTTTTTTCTCTTTGTTCTTTTTTTGTTTGTAATAGAAGTAACAATTTTTCCTCTTTCTTCTCTGTCTTAGTTATTAGTAAAATACAAATTGATATGTCAACGTAAACGTCTCCCTGCAGTGCCATGCAAGTAATTGATTTATCTTCATTTTTCCCAATTACGATGGTATGCCCCCAAAAAGGAAAATATTAAGCGCGCACCCGATTCGTTGCAAGTGTGATACAACCAAAAATAATCTTCGAATATTCATTTATTTTCTATGCATATATGTAAATTTTGTGGCACAATATTTTCAGACCTAACTAATAGATTAATAGTATTAGCCATTTGAGTAATTTTCTGTTATTTTCCTTAAGAATGCAGGACCAACATGGGTTGAAACTCCAGCACTGGTGCTCGGAAGTAATGGTGGAGCCTAATAGCATTTCAGTGCATCACCAAAACCAGGTAATAGAGATAATTGTATTTTTGATACTTTTAAATAAAATTGAACCCAGTTTTATTTTGGAGACTGATCAAGAAACCCATATTTGAGGGGTGTTCAAGATAATCGAGAAAATCGGTAAATTAATCTGACCTTGACAGATCACAGAACTATCCTATTCGGTATGGTTTTATGTTTTTGTTGTCTCGTTATGGATGCGAAAAAATTAAAATCGGTGGTTGTGGTTTGGTTTCATCCGATTACTACAGGGATGACCCCGATCTGGAATATGAACTACTAAAACAAAAGACCAATTAAATCGATCACAAGAATACCAGGAATCTTTCCAGTAGTATCGGCCATTTAACCCATTTTTCTCCACATTTCATCAAATAAAAACCATCTTGCCTTAGCTCCTTTTCATCTTTGTAACTTGTCTTCAAAACTTAATAAAATTTTCTCTTTTCTTGATAAAAATAAAAGAAGCAAACCGAACCAGTGTTAATTTTTCAAAGAATAGGTTGTTAGTGAGTTTTGTTGGGGTAAACCTGACTTTCAATACGAAAGTCTACAATTCAATGTCCATTATGGTTAATTTTAATCTATTTCATGGTATTTGCTTAATTTAATGGTGGAAGATTATTACCTATTTTGCGGTTCTAATTTATATTACCAGTTTTAGTCTAAACCTATGAATAATTCTGCAATTGTATATTTTTGTTGAAAGTATTTTGAAATTCACAAGGCATAACTGAAGATCGTATCGGTCTTGCTGTTTTGTTTAGGTCAAGTTGTATATCAATAATTTTAATATTTTAGTTTTTAATTTTTTGGCACTGTTTGAAATGGTCTGATAAATGAATTCCTCCAGAAACAACGCCAATCCATACCATGTGCACCCTTTGGTTTTTACCTCATTTAAAGTCATGAAAATTAGACATACTCCAACCCTAACTTTGCAAAAAATATTACTTCATTTCTTCCAATACTCTACTTTTCTTCCAAATTTGTATGTGGATTTTGGATTATTTGCAAATAATTAACATCATATTAAAGGTTTTTTTTTTTTTGATCAGCTGCAATAATTTTCTATGAAAACGCGAAAATGGTACATCGAGGGTAGAGGCTAAATGCAAGCCACAGCGAAGATTTGAGGCAGTGCATGAAGCAAAGTACCTTGCTGTTCTATACAAATCTAACTTGTATATGCAATAATGCAAAGTTACTTGTTTCATACATGGAGAATGAAAATTGGCTCTGAAAAATAGGGGCACAAGTATGATCGGAGGAAATTGGTTACCCATTTAAGAGTTTTTGAAATTTTTAAACCACTAAATTAAGAAAGGATAACTTTATTATTTACTGTCCTCTTTTTTGAAAGGTAAAAGAATTTTATAATCTTTGAAATTGTTACAAAGATTAAAAGAAAAAGAGATGATGGCATCATATCGCTAAATACATGTAAGAACAAAAAATTCCTAAATGTAAGAATAATTCCGTGCCCTTCCGATACCTAAATCCGAGATTGGCAAGAAACCAATCAATGAAACACCCATTATTTAGGAACTGGTAACTATTAACTCATCTTAAAGTTTAGTTATTAGAGAGAGGGACAACTTCGATCGGTATTTTTGCATTCCTAACATGTAATAGATGCTTTTACTTGGGACTAGATTCATAACTCCGATCGACCTGATATTTTGGATATGCATTATTTTAATGGGTAAGTTATGTGTGCATTTATAAGCCACTAGATCTGTTGATTCCTCCTGTTGTGTCCTTTGCCTGGAATATTAATAACGAGACATGCCCATATGGTGGGATATTCTAGTCAAAGAGATAATTTATTTCTGCTCGAATTGATTCTTGTTGTTATGGGCTTGTGTTTTCATTCTGCTTAGAAAATGAGCCGCGTAGGAAACAATATCTAACAAGTATACATGCAGATTTGATGCTTTGTTACATGAGAGAAATAGAACGATTAATTCACACCCCTATTTAGATGTGTACGCGCATTGAATAATAACCTAGAATTCATAACAAATTATCCGTAAACGCGTCATAACATTTGCACATAAATTCGTAACATCAACATTTAATTCTTAACTATTGTATGTTATGAGAGTTATTGTCTTGATGTTATTATGAATTCTAAAGCGCTCTAATGGTATAAAATTTAATGCAAATATTCTAAATTATTATGGAAATTGTTATAAATTAAAGACGATTGAAAATGACTCATATCGTACACAATCAAATAGGGATGTGTGTCATAGTATTTTTTTTTTGTTTACATATATGTAGTGCAAAGATGTGAGATCTCATAAAGCATAAAGAATTTAAGAAAGTAGAAGCTCACCTTTAATTCGCGCGAGTTCATAGACCATCTTCCTCCTGCTTCTACGTGGTCGACCAGTTAGTATTAGATTGTTAATCAACAACTCATCTAAAAACTTAAGCTATTAGAGTGATGGGTAACTTTAACATGCTCCCTCACGTGTAGTCAGGTTTTCCTTCATAAGCGGGCTAAACACGTGTAAATATTTTAACATTAGGTAAACGGTGAGGTTCGAACACAGGATCTATTGCTTGCTATGATACCATGTTATATTATTAACCACAAACTCATCTAAAAGCTTAAGCTGTTAGAGAGAGGATTAACTTTATTATTTATATTTTCAATAGCTAGAGAGAAGTATGGAGAGAAGACAACATAAAAACTTAACAAGTTTAAAAAATATATTCAAGCGAAATTTAATAGGGTTGCCGATCTCAAGCATGAAAATAGTTAGGCCCCGTTCCGTTAAGGTTCTTATTTTTTAAGTACTTATTTTTCAAGATAGGTTTTTCTCACAGTACATCACATTTAATTCAAAAAGTAAATATCTTAATAAGAATATAACCACATTTTGTACTACCATTATCTCAAAAAAAAAAAAAAAAAGAAAGAAAGAAAGAAGAGAAAGAAGAAAGGGATAGTAAAACCATCTTCATACACACCTTCGTTATCCAATAGAAAGAAGAAATTAGAGGGGAAAAAATGATTATAATCTTAATTAGGTCACGTGCAACCCACATGACCATTTTTCGTTACGCATTTCACATTTTAACGGTTTGTATTGCAAGAAAGTTGGCCTATCGTGTTAGGTTTAGGATGGTCAAATTTGAACCAAAAAGGACATCTAATGTGAAAGTGGAGGCCGGGGTCAAAAGTATTCTTTACCCAAACTATTAAAGTACCTTTAAATGATGCCTTGGAAGACTCCTTTAAGTTATATGTATCCTCTTGTCCGGTTGTGGGTTTGAAAAAAAATTTCCAAATCCAATCCATTAATTATCTATATTTTCAATCATTACTTTCATTTCTCTCTTCACTCATTACCTCTATATCCAATTATTAATCTCATTTCTCTCTTTATCTCTCTCCACTCATTACCCTTATCATCAATTATTATCCTATTTTTTCTCCTCACTCATTACCCAAAAATTTTCCAAACCCACAACCAAACAAGGATAGAGTTCATAAGCTAACGGTGTACTAAAAGATATGACTTTTAGCCTATTTGGTTGTACCTCTTACCAATGGCGGACCCAAGAATTCAACGTAATGGAGGCACGGTAACCTTGAAGAAAAATTTACAACTCAGTTAGCATTTTTTTTTATATACAAACAAAAAAACTTGAACATTCATCATTTTTTTTTTTTGTTTTGTTTGGAAGGAGAACCTTCTTCAGGTTTCTCATATACATGTTCTTAGTAGTATCTCCACATATATAAGAACATAAGATTAAATTACCAAACACTATAACTAGACAAAAGTCCTACTCCTATTATTCAAGAATCAACCACTTTGCAAACGAGATTAAAAAATAAAAAAACACTTTGAAAATACATCAAACCTCCTTTAGTTGTTAACACATTAATTTTTCGTTAATCCCATCCAATGTATAGAAGCTAATGGCGTACGGCCTCGCCTCTTGATTTTGCTCAGTACTAGCGTCTACTCAATGAGTGTATTTTCGGTAGTCATCCATTCTAATTCAGTCCATTACTACTACGGGCCTAAGGCCCAACACACACACACACACACACACTCTCTCTCTCTCTCTCTCACATATATTATCTATACATGTATATACATACACTTGCCGTTCAAAAAAAAAAAAAAACATATACGAATGCACTTTTACTTAAAGTTGGGTATACGCTCTGTGTGTTCATTTAAGAATCCATGGGTTGTGAGAGTGGGTAGTTAATTTTGAGTAATTTTTACTATTTTGCCCTAAGTTAGTTCATGTCAATAACAAGAAGATAGAGACAGCCCTCGGTTATAGTTCGAAGTGCAGTTATTTTATGATGGTTTGATTTTAAATTTCGCTTTAAGCCTTCGAAAAATTCAGACCCACCCAAGACGGACTTTAAATTTCGCTTTAGACCTTGAAGAAATCCAGACCCGCCCCGTAAAAGCAGTCCTAAATTTTTATTTTTCCAAGGCAATGGTCGAAATCACTGTTTTGACACAGAGTTAAGAATTTGTTCACACAGTCCCCCTTTCTATATTAGAGACTTTTGACTAGCTCTCTACAGAGTTAGGAATTTGTTCACACAGTCCCCCTTTCTATATTAGAGACTTTTGACTTTTCTCTCTCTCTCTCTCTCTCTCTCTCTCTAGAAACATGAGTAAAAGACATGCAACAACCTTTGTCTGCAAAACGTTGAAAAGGAGACGCAACAACGTTTTCATCGTCGACGAAACAACGTGCCGAAACTTGGTTTCCTCCTCCATTCTTGTGTTTGTCACTAAAACACCCCAACACACCGGCCCCCATAATTAATAAATAAATAACACCCTTATTTTATTTTATTTTATTTGGTAAAATAAAAACACCCTTATTTTATCTCCCACCTAAGCCTCATTGTTCATTTTTTCATACCAAATCTCCCCACCATTTTTTCCCTAAAAAAACCAACAATAAGTCTAACTGCACAGACAAAGTGCACAGATCACGGTGTGAGGCCCATTACGGATCTCACACAAACGATACATAAAGATACTCGATTCAATCATCTAACTTTTCATCATCCTGAAATTTGAGTAAAAAGCTAGATGATTAGATCAAGCACCTATAAATATCGGAATGAGCTAGTTTTATTGCAAGAACCTTCAAAAAAAATATTTTATATTTAATGAACGGACCGGATCTTTTGTGTGGGACCCGTAGTGGGCCCCACATGGTGATCTGTACACTTTGTGCGTGTAGTTAGCACGTCTCAAAAAACAAACACCTTATTTAAATCTTCCACTCACTCCTTCTCATTACTCCCGTCTTCGTTAATTTTCAGCCTTCGAACATGGAATCACCAGAACCACCATTTCAAGAGACTTACAAATCCCTCCTCGACGATACAAAGCCAGCGCCTGACAAAGTTGACGTTGTCGGGACCATAGAGGAACGCGAGCTGCCGCTGATCGATCTCAGCCGGCTGAACCGCGGGGAAGAGGAGAGAGAAGACTGCAAGAGGGAGATAGCCGAGGCCTCCAAGGAGTGGGGGTTTTTCCAAGTGGTGAACCACGGGATCTCCCGGGACATTCTGGAGCAAATGAGACGCGAGCAGGCGAAGGCTTTCAAGAGGCCGTTCCGGGAGAAGGTTAACGACGAGGGTCTGAACTTCTCGGCGGGCTGTTACCGCTGGGGGACTCCGTCGCCGACATGCCTCGGCCAGTTATCTTGGTCCGAAGCGTTTCATGTCCCTTTGGCTGATGTTTCCGGCTTGGACGGTCTCACCAGTACTCTGATCAGGTACTATTTTTACAAAGCTAATTATATACTCCACTTATATATTGTAGCATTTCTCTCTTTGTTAAAAAATTCTCCAATCTCGTAGCGATAATTCACGACAACATGCATTGCGATTAACATATTCAGGCCTCGAACCTCACCTGCACAGACGCTCACACAGACCTAGTATATGTTAGGCTGCTACCAAAAAATAAAAATAAAAACGAGAATTGTTGTTAATATTCTATGTCCGATTTTGTGCTCACTTCCATATATATATATATGTATATAGTCTTCTTATTTATTTTTCTTCTTTTTAAGTCGAGCTAGATGCACGTTCGCAGTAGCGTGGTTGAGTCCGCGTTTACTTTGTGGAAGAACCGGGGAGACTTAGCTACCGAGGATGCTGTAAATTTGTAAAATGTACCTGCATGTGAGGATGGTTACCTTAATTTAATACTTCTAGGCTTTGTTTGTTTGGGCGTAAAATATTTTTCGGTTTATTATTTTACCTATTTTCCTGTATTTGCTTGTGTAAATAAAAAGTAAAATATTTTCTATTAATGGGATGAAAATAATTTACCCTTAAATCTTCCAAAATTTATTTTATGAAATGAACTCGTTGCCGTCTACTGCAATTCTCATTGCTCAGTTTTTTCTTGGTCGTCAGTTTTGACCCAAGTTTAATTTCAATATTCTCAGATCTCTCTACTGTTTAAGCCCCCTCCCGTTTCTCTCTCTCAATACTACTTTGTTAATTTTTAAAAATAGTTTGAAATGCCAACCAAACACCGAAAAATAAAATTTTGAAATTTATTTTCTGAAAAAATATTTTACATCGAAACAAACAGAGCCCTATATTTTTCGCGCTTTCAAATTCTATTGAACTTAATCAACAAATTATTGTATTCTTTTCTAACACGTTAATTTCGGGTACATGTGATACGATACCTTTTTTTGGCATCATATTGTTTTGCGTGAATTTTGTTTCCTTAAACAATCCAATTACAAAAACAACAAAAATTGTTGACTTGGTTAAAAGCTGCCTTTAAAGTCTTAATATGCTTTTTGATGCTGTTCAGGTCCATTTTCAAGAATAAACAACATTTCAATAATTTTTTTTATTTGGAATCCCTTTCAAAAAAAAAAAAAAACATTCTTTCTGTAAATTCAAACTATAATGGATAGCAAATCTAGGTCTAAGGGCGACAGGAAAGTCAAACAACTAATATCGTGGGAAAAGATTCATTCTTTTCTAAAGTTTTGAGTGTGCTTTTAGACAGCTTAGAAATGACATGGAAATTGTAGGTACAGATGTACAACCCATCCAACTGTACTAGTATAGTAGTTGAGATAAATGAAGATTAATGGTAAAGTCTATCAACCCATATTTTTTATACAACTCTCAACTTAAGTACTGTGTCCGGAATCGTTAGATGCATGCATGTCGGCTTAGCAACACAAATATTTTACACAACTGTGTCCGGAGCCGTTGGGTGCATGTGAGCCCATGTGCATGCATACAACAGCTCCGAACGGAGTTGTGTAAAAAGTCCGTGCATGTAGCATTCCACTAATTTCATGTGCCGTCAACTACTGTTGTTTTACCTCTCCTTGATTACTGCCTTCCGACAGTGCAATGTTTATCCATTTGCACCAACTGATGTGATGTTAATGGCATTTTATGTTTCGGAGATACTCGATCCTATTACACTTTGTCAATGGATTAGATTGGAACATTTTGGTGGATCTAATCGATCAGAAGAGACTGGAATCTTGGAATCCATCTGAGCTTGACCACTGGCAAATAGAATAAGACCATGTTGTCGTTAGAAAACCTCCGGAATGAAAAGCGCGATATTATATACGTATATACGTATAGTACTAACCATTTTGCTAATTACACGTAGAGTGAATAACTTCAGTACGCATTTCTTGGATATTAATTTAGGACCATGGAGTAATTTTATAAAATCTTGACAAATATATACTTTGTACTTGTTCGATCTAATAGTGTTTTATAGTACTATAGACCATTACGTATCACATCGCTCATTACGTAATGAAATTCCGAATTTCCGACGTAGTAAATTTTATTTTGTATTGACCGATACAAACAATATCATCATATTTGACTGTATCATATATATATATATATATGGAATTGGGTTTTGTTGATAGATACTGCATGAATTGGATGTTGGAAGAGAGAGAGAGAGAGAGAGAGAGTGGTACTCTCTGGCTTTTGCATGTCACATGGTAATGTGGCGACATTCACAGCTAGCAAGTGATGAGCAGCTTGTGATGGTCTGCTAGTACTTTCATGTTCTTACAGTTGTTATAAATAGAGAGCTCATACGTGTCATGTTTCTCCCTCGTTTGAGGTGTCTCGAAAAGCTTTTTCAGTTTCTTATTATAGTTAATTAGACAGTACCAAGGAACATGCACTCCCTTGGCCCAGTTACTGAGACACACTACCATATATGGGAAACTGACACCAATTCACAACCTTCTCTCTCTCTCTCTCTCTCTCTCTCTCTCTGGAGTACATCAACCTCATGTGAAGATCGTCAGATTCAAGACTAAGGCCTCGTTTGATAACAGTGATAGATGGATGGGATTCGTAAGGAGATGGGATTAGGATTGGGATTCGTAAGGAGATGGGATTGGTAATGAGAAGGGATTGATAATGAGTATGTTTGTTTGGGATGGGATTAAATGATGGGATTATTAATATCATGTTTGTTTGAGATGGGATTAGATGATGGGATTGGATTGATAGAAGAAATTGGTAATGAAAAGGGATTGGTAATGTGAAGGAGTTGAGATTGGACTATTAATACCCCTCAATACCAAGTCCCACGGGTATTAGCAATACCTCCTATTACCCGAATTTTTAATCCCATCGGACTACTAGTCCGAACCATTTTTGGTTACCAAACAAGGTATTAATAATACCAACACTCTACCAATCCAATCCCAACCCCTTGGAGGGTTATCAAACGGGGCCTAAGTGTATTATGAGTTTCACGTCAACGTGTGTGATGGTGGAGGCTCTAATGGTTTCCAAGGATATTGAATAGTTTCTATCACGTTTGATTGTCAGATTATTTTTATGAATGATTGGATAAGATGAGATTAAGAATAGGTATAGAGGGGACAAGTGGGGCCTCCATGATAATAGGTGAGATTATATGATTTTTTTTTTTGAACAGTAAAGAAAGATTTTATTAACCATGGTAAAAGTACAAGAAGTAAAGAAGGTGATCAGTTTATATGAATATAGGAGTTAATTGTACTGTGTTTGGTTAGAGTTGGAATAAAGATGATGGGAATTAGTGTCAACCGTTGGATGTTTGTTTGTTGACACTTGAGAATATTAGTTAAGTTAAGTTAAATATAATGTTGAATGGACCGGATATCTTTTTATATATGTTTTTTGAACACATCTACGTTGATATATATATATATATATATATATATAAAAGGGTTCTGATCCAGTGCTAATCTTTTTGTTTTCAGATAATTTTTTTCAAAAATCAATGCAAAACGGTATCCAATAAATACGATATTTGGCACGACCAATATTCTCAAATAGCTCTAAGAAGGGACTTCGGAAAGAGCCCTTAGAGAGCCGGATATATTATCTTCCAGTCTCTATTTCTATTAAAAGGATCAGAGTAGATCCTATTCCTTAATGTAGCGGGAAATAATTTTACAACTAACTTTTTAATAAATTAACTTACTTCAAAATAAAAGTAGGACCCTTATGTTTCTTAGAGGACCCACATTGAAATTTGTTTCACTTCCATAAAGAATTTGACTATGTGATAACGTTAATGACACGCCTAATTAATTAAGTAATACTTTATTAGTACATTTGCTATGTGGAAATGTTAATGAATTTAGGGTGGCGTAGGGAGCGACCCACATGACTTTCAATTCGTTTAATTTTGATTAAGTACTCTTATCAGATTACTTTTTAAAAATAATTGCAAAATTGTAGAAACGACATCATCCCAAAGTGAGAAGATAAATTTGCATTATACATGAGATATCGAGATTACTGGGTGCTCCCAGATCGAGCATGACCAAGTGATGTTTCAGGACCCCTAACTACCGCACAATCATGTGGGGCTTATATAACTATGCGTAATTGTGTGGTTGTTAAGTGGAGTACTCATGTATAGATACACTTTTCCTTTGATTGGATTCGTCATTGGGTTTTTTTTTTTGTAATTTTTTTTTATCAGCCATTCTTCATTGATAAGTGACATCGATCGTATTAAATCGTATTAAACTACCAATTGACAAAAGTAAAAAAATCATCCCAAAACCATTTAGGCAATTTTAAAAAAATTGGTATTACCCACATTGTTTTTTCGCTCGCGATGGACTACTATTTGTTAGGAGTATATGTTAGGTACGTAATTTGTGTTTCACCAAACTAATTAATAATCTACTTTGAATATTGTATTATTCAGCTCAACCATGGAACAATTTGCCAGAACGGCTTCAGACCTAGCACAAAAGCTTGCCGAAATCTTGGCAGAGAAAATAGGTCACAACTCCACATTCTTCAAAGAAAATTGTTTGCCCAGCACTTGTTACCTCCGGTTGAACAGGTACCCACCGTGTCCCATTTCTCCTAAGGTCTTCGGGTTGATGCCGCACACCGATAGCGATTTCCTCACAATACTGCATCAAGATGAGATCGGAGGATTGCAGTTGGTCAAAGATGGGAAGTGGATTGCTGTTAAACCAAATCAAGAAGCTCTGATTATCAACATCGGCGACTTATTCCAGGTACGTTTTTGGCATTTTTTTTTTTTTTTTAAAAATAACTAGTATTATAGTTACGGGGGGATTGGTAATGAGGTCTGAATAGGATTGTGATTCTTAACGAGAAGAATTGTGATTCTTAAAAGGCGTGAGTTCAACCTCCGTGTTTTCTTGCACCGGATTAGATAATATAATGAGATTATTAATTAATGATATGCTAGTGATTCCCTTTTAGACTACCGTACCGTGTGAGAGAGAGAGAGAGAGAGAGAGTACATTTTGTCATTTTAATAAAGTAGCATAACCATCATTGTAAATACACAGACAAGAGGTGGGAATCTTGGGATAGGCTGTGCAGGTGGTGGCGTGTTGCCTGGGGTTTTGGTGGTCGGTGGCGTTGTGGTCTGGGCGGTGGGTTGGGTGGTTCTGTTTTTTTATTTTTTTATTTTTTATTTATCATTAATTTAACAAAGCCCGCAGGCGTTGGGTGGTTCTGTTGATAGGTTAGGGTTAGGAATTGGTGTTTGGGTTGGGCTTGGTTCTCTTGGGCTGGGCCTACCCCATTTTTAGACAATTTTATTGCGGAAACAATTGGTCACAACTAATCCTGTAATCAATTCATAGATAGATAGGTAGTATATATACTAGTATGACTGATTTGGCTACTTAATTTGCTGCTAAAGATAGATTTTAAAAAATCACAACCTGATTTAATTTGCCCGATTCCGGATAACCGGGATACACATGACCAATACACCGTGAGTGATCTGGATCATTGGCTGCTTGTCGAAGCTATGATTTAGCCCGCTAATAACATTAATCCTTATGATCGCAAATTAATACTATATCAATATTCAATGCCCTTGTTTTTGTACGAATTCTAACAATCAGATGTATACTACGTAATCGACGCAGGCTTGGAGCAATGGGGATTATAGGAGTGTTGAGCACCGGGTCGTGACCAACAGGCTAGCGGAGAGGTTCTCCACTGCGTATTTCTTATGTCCGTCATACGACACCCTTATACAGAGTTGTGTTGAGCCTTCCGTTTACAGAAGGTTCAGCTTTGGCGAATTCAGAAAGCAGGTCCAAGAGGATGTCAAAAGATTTGGTCACAAAATAGGACTTCCCAGGTTTCTTGTCTGAACTATCTTTGTTGGCCGGATTCCCTTTCCCTTTTTCTCGTTTTTAATAAAATTTCATCTTTTGCTGATAAAATATATATATATATATATATTAAAGCCAACTGCGATCAGTTGGATTTTGCAACCAAAAATAGTTTATAGGTATATAATCACCTAGTGAGTTTTAGTGCAAAATGGCCTTAATTAATTATATACTATCGTTTCATCGCCAACTCAAAGTTGAATTGTTAATAGCATGCATCTTAAGACGCCAAAAAAAAAAAAAACTATTGATTCTTCATTTAAATTTCAGATGAACGGTAGAGAGTACTGTAGCTCATTGTAATTGTTACTAGTACTTAGTTGTTGTATATACATTGGCAATATTAATGTGTAAGTGTAATTTTGGTCTGTCATTGAATTAATCTCGAAGTTCATAGTAACATTTTTTTTTTTTATGGTGTGCCAAAGTTTTAGTTGTGCAGTGCAATGGTTGCTCAAAACCATGCACACATTGTTATTTCACTTTATAAACTGGAGTAGTTACAAACCTATACAAACAGTATAGTAATTTTACTATGGAAATAGGGATGTGCATAATCCGGTTTGGTTTGGTTTGGTTTTGTAAGAATTTGGGGAGCAAACCCTTAGTCATGGTTCCAAGAAATTGAGGGCTATGTCAAGACCAAAAGGCCTACACACCGAACTGAACTGATTTGTAAATCACGGTTCGTTTCCGCTGATCGGTTCCAGGATTTCCAGCTGAAGGTAAAACAAGCAGCAACAAGTCGATCACCAAAAAAATCTTGGTCCTGTGTCTTTGAGCTTTATCATTATGGCTCACATTTTCGAACCGTTTTAGTACTCTCCGTAATAAACAAGCATGGCAACTAGGAGTACAACATTTTTAGATATATAGTACCCTCCACAAGTCCCCTATAAAAGAGAGAGCAAGGAAAAAATAACATAAAGGTGAGATTAGCCCTTAGGTTTTAAGCTTTACAAATGCCAATAATTTAAAACTATAGGCAATAATATTTAATGAATATCATATCCATGTAAATTTGAAATTATATACATGTATTATGTACAATAAGTATCGTTCAGTTCTATCCACGATTTCATATCAAAAAAGACCATGGACCAAATGATATATTACGATTCTCAATTTTTTTTTTAATTCGACAGACCATTAATCCACACATCCAGTTCAAAACATACGATTTGATATGATTTAGGCCGGTTTAGTAGTCATTTTGGTTTCAGAAAGTCTACACACACATACAATCTGTGCACAATTACGTTGTGGGGCCCACCACGGATCCCACACAAATCATTCGAGCCGTTCATTAAATGTAAAACATTTTTTCAAGGGTCTCCGTGAAAAATAATCTCAATCGATCCGATACCTATAGGTGCTCGATCCAACCATATAACTTTTCATTATCCAAAAATCTGAATAAAAAGTTAGACAGTTGGATGAAGCACCTATAGGTACCGGATTGAGCTTATTTTTTACGAGAACCCTCAAAAAAATATTTTACATTTAATGAACGGCTCGGATGATTTGTGTGGGATCCGTAGTGGACCCCACAACAAAATCTGTGCACAAATTGTCTATGTGTAGCAGGACTCTTTTGGTTTTTGTTGCACCTCTTTTAACACTCTCCCTTAATCCATTTCTTTTCTTCTTTATTTCCAAATCTAGGAAAAAATGAAAAATAAACATAAATTAAATATAATCAAATTTCCAACTTTTGCCAAAATTATTACTCCCTCTGTCCCATAAAATTTGCCCGGTTTGCAAAACGATGACTAAAAGATATAATCACTCTGCTTGGTTCCCATTTTTTAGAGTAACTTTTTACTCCCTGCATAGTTTTCAATAAATCTCTCTCTATGTCTCTTCACTCATTACCATTCCTTAAATCAAAAATAACTTTCTAAGATGTAAACCAAACAAAGTGAATACATTTCTTTCAAGAAAAAATTCAAAAATTATTTCATAAACTAAAAAAAGTCATTGATATCTAATAAATTTTTCAATTTTTTAATGCAAAAATTATATTATTTTTAAATTTTCGTTTTGTAGACTGGACAAAATTTTATGGGAGGCTGTCTTCATTTCTAGTCTCTCATGCTCATTATTGGGAGGATAATAAAACAAGAAGGTGAGAAGATAATTAAACAGATATCCATTTCTGTATCTCTTCAATTTCTAGGATCAAAAAATTTCCAATCCAGCCAAAAAATATTTCTCCACAAAAGTTTTGAGGGATAAAATTGAAGAGAGATGTTTGCCCGTACGTCCCTAGGCCTCTCCAACCTCCGCGCCACCACACCGTCCTCCGCCGCTCCAGAACCGAACCCCAAACAGCTCCAAAGCAACCATTCCGCCTCCGACCCTCACTCCGAGCCACAGCTTCGGAAGCTCAAGGGCAGCGCCCAGCTTAACCGCTGGTCCAGGGCCCGTGCCGTGCGGTCCGGCAGGAAACTGGACCGCCAAAACCACCGCGCCGCGACGGCGGTGGTGGAGGAGAGGCAATCGGGGGAGGGCACGTGGCGGAATTCTCCTGTGGCCGCCGTTGGCGGCAGTGAGGAGAAGGAGGAGGAGGATGAGGCGGCAGTGTTGGCGAAGTCCATTTATATGGTGTCGGATGGAACTGGGTGGACGGTGGAGCACTCTGTTACCGCTGCGTTGGGGCAGTTCGATCACTGCTTGGTTGATCGGGGCTGTCCCGTTAATACCCACTTGTTTTCAGGGGTAACTATGTCTTTTCCCTTTCCTTCTACTTTCCAAGATTTATATATTTGTGAAATATGTTAAGGTTGATTAGCGCTTACATAATCCTTTAAAACGGTTCGCGCTCGTACTCTCAATCCTTACTCTCACGAATTTTAGTTGTTTGAGAGATTTTTGGAAGATGCTTTCATGATCGCGCTCCTCACCCGCACCCAACCGCGCATTATGCGACTTAGGTTTTGAGAGGTATGCATTTACGGGGTTCAGTTTTTTTTTGACGACTAAGGTGTTCTGGCCAGCTTACGTGCAAATGCATTAATCATGAGACCAATTCCACAATCCACTAACGGTTGCCCAATTATAGTCAGAGACTCGGAGCAAAGCTCATTAGTAAATGGGTAGCTTTTTTGGTACACCTTGTTCATTTGTGCATAGGAGACATTTAAGCTTGTTTTGCATAATTTATGAGAAATTTAATCTATAGGGCAACAAGAAAACAATGTATTAAAAGAGAAGTGTAGTTGAGGTGATAATACTAAGTGGGGTGTCTGCCGTCTGGTAAGACCGGAAGCATAAAATATTTCAAAGATGAACAAATTCGTAAAATGGGAGGAGTACTATAGCATTGTGGGGAAGAAGGTACTAAGATGTGACCGGCAGATACAATCGTGAAGTAAACGGATATGATCATCGTCACTGGAACCAGTAATGCTATAGAGACAACATTAGGTGACTGTGTTTTAGATACCGTGTGAGTTTTCAATCACTAAATGCATTGGCAGAATAGTCCTATTTCAACATATATTGTACTGGTGGCTATTTTTGATATAGTTCTACCCATCCTTCTTACTCCTTTTTTACAACGCGTGCGGACCCAGTGTGAGTAAACCTGGTGTTTATCTGCAATCTCATGAGAAAGCAGTATGACCATGTATGATAAGTTGGACTATTAGTGTGGGGACTAGCAATACCATCTCTCATACAAGGTATTGTATACGCCACATTTTTTAGTGTAATTGTCCAATGGGTTTGTGATCCTTCCATCAGCTGTTGCACTCGACGATGGAAACGACTCTGGTCTATCAAACAGCCCTTTGATATTGGATGACCTTGTATCACAATTTTTTTCTAAGAATTATGAAACAGAAATAAATAGATGTTAACTTCTCGAGCTTTATATGTTTATCACTCCCTGTTTAATAGGCTACTTTCATTTATCTGGTCAAAACCTTAAAACTCGTATCGGGGTTGTTGTAATAACTATCTTGTTCCCAGATTGATGATTCAGAACGGCTATTGAAGATTATAAAGCAAGCAGCCAAAGAAGGCTCAATGCTGGTGTACACTCTGGCTGATCCTTCCATGGCTGAAGCTGCCAAACAAGCTTGCAGGATATGGGGCGTTCCATCCACCGATGTACTTGGCCCCATTACCGAGGCCGTTGCTTCTCATCTAGGAGTCTTGCCATCAGGTGTCCCTCGGGGGGCCCCGGGCAGGAGTTCCCATCTTACAGAAGAATATTTCCAACGGATTGAAGCTATTGAATTTACCATAAAGCAAGATGATGGGGCCCTGCCTCAAAACCTCCATAAAGCTGACATTATTCTTGTTGGTGTCTCTCGTACTGGAAAAACACCTCTGTCAACTTATTTGGCTCACAAGGGATATAAAGTGGCCAATGTCCCAATTGTGATGGGCGTAGGAGTGCCAAAGACACTTTTTGAAGTAGACCCAGAGAAGGTTTTTGGTTTGACTATAAATCCAGTAGTCCTCCAAACAATTAGAAGAGCTAGAGCTAAGAGCTTGGGCTTTAGCGAGGAAGTGAGGAGTAACTATTCAGAGATGGACCACGTTAGAGAAGAATTAGAATTTGCTCGCAAGATTTTTGCAAATAATCCCAGCTGGCCAGTGATTGGTGAGTTCTAGATGTTTCTTACATTTGACATGTTCTTTTTTCTCGGTTGAATCCCTTTATGGCTGGTTTGTTTGACTGGATTAATACTGGAATGGTATATAAGGCCATTGGATAAATAATCCTCCCGGAATAGTTGGAAGGGGATTAGTAATTTCTGATGGCGACGAATATCTCTTCTTAACCGCAAGAATTCCAACCAAACTTGGGGCATGTGGCCCCTGCAGAGTCATAGTCCAATTCGATGCTTCAATTCTTACAAGCAAACAGGCCTTTAATCTATGACACTCTAATGTCAAGCCACCCACATAGAAGTTCAGAATATTGAACTAGAAGATGAGAAATATGATAATAGAAGTTCGTAGATACTGCAGTACTCATTTTAATCAATCTCTGTCACATTGTTACTGTGGTTGCAGAGGTCACAGGTAAGGCAATTGAAGAAACAGCAGCAGTTGTATTGAGGCTTTACCATGATCGGAAGAACAAATGTTCAATGCCGAGGATTTCAAAGCGGTACTAGAAATGGTAAGTTCTTTTCCTCAAGTATGCTTGGCTGGATTATGTTCCTGCAGAAAGAGAGCTACTCTCCATTTCAATTGTCAAACCAAGGTTGCAGATAAGAAGAAGATAGTTTTGAGACAAGCTAGGAGCGACTTTTATAACTGGTCCCTCAGGTCAAATCGGGCAAAAACTGTGGTTCAACTCTTATCTTGTTAATTCTCCAAGTTAATGGAGTATTGAAATTTCAGCTGAAATTGAGGTTTCCTTCTTGTAACTATTGTATGGGTATTTTTGTTCCTGTGAAATAAAATCTGCATTTCTTTGATACCAAATTTCTTCATGGCATTAAGTTCGTTATGGAAATCTAAAGACAAATCAAGTTGTTCTTGATTCAGTAACATAAAACTGCTCTCATAGAAGTATGAAGAAAGTGGCGAAGGTCTGGAACAATCAAATATTCCCAAATGCAGTAGGGTGCCAATTTGGGTAATATGGCTTAGAAGATTCAAGTTTTTGATGAAGAGAGATTGAGTTCAGAGATCATTTGTCGACCTATATCCGGGAGAGAGTGGATTGCCTTTGCTTTGCTTGTGATGCATGGACATAGGTACACTACCAGAATACTAGTTACTTTGAATCTACTGCTTGATTTGTTTTTCCTGCTTTTGCATCAGTTCCTGAATTCCTTCTCAGTGAGAACCATTTCCACTTTGGCGTTTTGTAACTTTAGACATGAGGCTTATGTTACTATGCCTTTGGTGCAGGGGCAGACCCATGTTGAGGCACGTGCCCCCAATCAATTTCCATTCCTAACCAGCTTCAAATAGTCTGTTTCCTGGGAAAACACAGTCACAGCTTTGCGGCAAAGGAAGACTTCAACTCTTCACACGGCTGCATCCCACACGGATGCTGCCGCATCACCCATGTCTTACCCACCTCTAAGCTCCTCTCTCTCTCTCTCTCTCTCTCTCTCTCTCTCTCTCTCTCTCCCCGTAATACACATATTTATATAGTTGTTTACATCTATATATACAGATATGTGTATATATGATATAATTATATGTAAGGGTCTCTGGATGGATTCTATATTGGGTATTGCTCAAATGGAAGCTTTGATCTTGATTTAGGATCTACATTGAGTGTGTTATGTCTCTTGATCGTTAGAATAAATGCTTTTAGTCCTTATTTGTCAGATACTGGAGGCTTTTCCATTCCTTTGTAACATAGGGATTTAGATGAATTTGTTTAGACTCTTCTACAACATGATTACTTGGTTGTTTGTTTTTCAAGTGTGCGGGCAGTTAAGGGTTTTTGTCTGACTAGGGGGTGTGATTTTTTTTTTTTGATTTTACATTCTTTAACAGTAACATTCGGTCATTAAAACAAAGTTGTGAGGAAGATGAGCTTGGCGGAATTTAATCTTATAAAATTGTGCTAGACTGACTTTTGTTTTTAAAGATTATGAATAATTTGTGCCCCCACTGTAGAATTTCTCGGTCCGCACCACTGCTTTGGTGTACCTGATCTGAGAATCTGTTATCTAAGGATGAACAGTCTGAGGTATACGAGGATGTGCTTTGAGCCAATTTCCTTCCATGGGAGAGGAGTCGTTTGTCAGCACATCATGCAGTCTTATGGAATTTGAACTTTCACGAGTCAAAGAGCAACTTACTGATACTGTTCAAGTTTTTTGTACGATACTTGCTGGGGGATGTAATTGCTCTATGTCGCGGGGACGTAAGGGCTCTATGACGCTGACTCGCGGCATACAATTAATGGGTTCGGTGGTTGTAGTTCATTAGCAAATAATTCCTTTTACTTCCCCTCTTTTACCCCTCAATTTTATTCTACGGTCATATTCCCCTCTTTTCTGTTCCAAAGAGAGCAACGGCGTAATTCCTTTTAATATGGCTGTGGGTTACATGCTTCCTGGTGGATGATCCTTTTGTTCATGGTTTAATCGCAACCCATATGTTTTGTACTCCTATAATTTTTTTTTTGCCGAAATCTGTTATCTTGATTCCATTTACCCGACCAAGCTAGGCTCGCTGCATAACTTACGTTCCCATCTTCCTGTTTCTATCTCATGGAGTATGAAGAAATGTAAAAACAGCCTGAAAATATACTAGAGGTCAAAATATACTAGAGGTCAGATTCGGTTTACACTATTTGCAATTCGAGATATCATCCTGCAATATGGTCATGTATTGAAACAGTTCTGTTTTTTAAGTTGACACATTGATATGAGCTCTACCGCATGGGCACTCTCTACCTCACTAACGAATTTCAACCCGTATTTTTCTCAGCGACACACAGGACCTCAAAAAGTGATTTGCACATGCATTTACTTTGTTTCCCGCAGGCCTCATTGATGTGCACTTTCCTTTCTTAAGCTTACATGAAGGGCACACAACAAAAACTGCAGTTGGAGTTGGATGTTAGAAGAGCACACTGAATTGAAGGCATGGAGAAGGGAAAAGGAAGCAGAAGGAAGCGAAAAGTGACTGTCTGATCCTCCACTTATCTGTGCAGAGACAAAGAGATACGCAAACACAAAAGGTGAGGCATTTTTTTGAGACATCATCCGTTTGACATATTCGTGAAGATTCCCTATATATCTTTGTCACACTGCACTATGTCCTCGTCTTCAAATCATATTAAAGTACATGATCTGTAGATAAAAAATCAACTCTATTCTGCCACTAGGGTAATGGGAATTGTATTGCCTTTCAGTGTCTCAATATCCCTTTCAAGTTTGTCATAGTGGAAGATCGGCTCTGCTTTTTCTTCCTCATGCAACCTCTTCTTTTTGTCGCAATATTCCTATTAAAGAAAGCCACTTAGTCTGTGAAAGGGACTCAGACTTTAATCAAGTTATGTCCATGCCTGTCTCTTTCTTCTTCTATAGGCTGCAAGCATTACTAATTTGGAATTAGCTGCTACAAAAATTGACAGAACGGCTAAACCGGCCCGAACTTCTGTCCCAAGGCAGCACTTCTGTTTCTGTTTTTCGCTTATTCAGATGCAGCAGCTCTTATCCCCATTACCACTCCAGAGCATTGTCATCTCCACTTAGTTTTCCCATCGTAAGTGTGAAGTAAATCAGTAATAGAGTTCCCATGCTTGACCTGCCAGAAATGACAAGTAAAACCCGTATAACCTTCTATCGGAATCAAAATTCCAACTGTTTGAAGTGAATATTATTTTTAAGAGAGCATCTCCAACACTATTCTCTAAATTACAGGTTTTGTTTTTCCTGGTCAATTATTCATGTATGGACTCCGACTCTACTTTTTATTTGAGCTAGTCATTTGAAAAACTAGTAAATGAGGAAAAGGAAAGGGGAGAGAAACAAAGAGATAGAGAATATGACGGTCTTATATGTTTAGCTACTCTCTAATAGCTGGTTATATGTAACCAGCCGAAAACGGTTGTTTATAGATGTATAATGCGTGGCCGTTTGTCTAGCCCACTAGTCAAAATTTAATTGGAGTCAGGCTATCTAACATGCCTAACAGGGTTTGTTTGCCTAGCCTATTCGAGATACTCTATCTGTTAGTAGAGCATCCACATTCATGGATGCCAATTTGTCATTGCCATTCTTGTTTTTGGACAATGAATAGTCATTTTGCCAAAAACAAAATGGCAAAGTTGCTGCACCTATATTACTTTGCTGCACCCATATTTTGCTATTTCTTTTGATATCTCTCTCAATCTCAAAAATGGTTTCGCCTTGAATTTTGCCATAATCGACAAAAGTCACATTGTGGTGCTTTGGCTACCAATTTGCCATTTTTTGTGCCATTTTTTAGAAATGACAATAAATTTTGCCAATAATAGCTGGCGAAGTGGATGCTCTTAGATAGGGAATGCAGATGTTTGAAAACGAATTATTGTGATGAAATGCCAACTAAGTCTTGTAGTAGGTAGGCAATTTGTTTCCCCGGTAAGAGTTGGTAGGGAACTTACAAGGTGGCAAAGAAGAAAACGATCCTCCTCGGATCGGTGGTCCATGAGGGAGGAGACCGCCGGGAACCAAGTCTCTTCGGGGTGCTTCTGCTTTCAGCGCCGGTGGTGGCACCGCCTATACTGCCGGTCATTATAGTGATCTGATGATGGAGTTGTGGGCTGTTCATTGGATGATTCGCGGTCCCCACTGTTACCACCATAGGCTTTTCGGGCATGCTAGACGCTGCTAAAGCTGCTGCATTTTGACATACGCCATATATGGGATACAAAATTATTTAGCATGTTAGCTTTTCATCATCTTTATGCCTACAATGTATCATGCACATGCTTTCAAGTATGGAGTAGCAACAAAAAAAGGAATAACAATCTGCAGTGTCTCATCTATAAAATAAAATAAAAAACTTCAATGCCATTCTAGGCTTTTATTTTAGGAGAAATGGCTTCTTTGCTGTGTGTGTATGGATTGCAGAGAGCAGTCGGTGTAATCTCAGCCGGCCAAAAGTGTATTAAATGGTTAGATTTTGTTGAAAGGCTTGTTGCAGGAAGAATAGTGTCTTTTCAAAATCTGAACCATTAATTACTGAGATGAACAAACGAGACTGCATAGGCTTCTCTGCGGTCCAACTGGGGAGAAGCCTGATTCTTTATGTTAATGGGGACTCAATTTTCAAACCCATTTGTTTTTTTATCCCATACGATAGGAGAATTTAATTTTACCCAAATTCCAACCCAGCCAACCACAATGTGTATCAAATTTCTCCCTATAAAATTTGAACCCGCAACCTCATACTGATTTGGGTTTTTTTTTACTATCTGATGATAAACTGCCTTTGTTCAAACCCATTTGTTCACAAATCCCCTTTTTTTTGGCAGACTACGTGATGAATACTACTCTATCCGTCCCACATTTTTTTGGTCCATTTCACAAAAGGAGAACTTAAAAATAGTACAATTTTTTCAAGAAAAATTTAAAAAACTTTCAAGCATCAATGACTCCTTTTAATTTTGGAAAATTCTAAAATCAACTCAATTGGCTGACAATAGTAAGTGTGTGAATGTGTATTAAAGGGTATAAAAAGTATACAAAAATATATGTTTTTCTTGTCTTCTAGTGTGCTTATTGTCAGCCCAGTAGGCTGAGAATAGCAAGACCGTTTAATTTTTTTAAGTTCTTGTTTTGCGGACCAAAAAAATATTTTGGGACAAAGGTAGTAGTTGTAATATGAGAAAAGTAAAGAGTCATCCTAAATGTAACCCATACTTATCTTATAGTTCGTGGCATCATCATGGGTTATTTTTGGGAAATGATTTTGCCACACCCTTTTTTGATAATATCATACCCTGCAAGTGTATTTTTGCACCAAAAAATACACTTGCAGGGTGTGACATTATCAAAAAAGAGTGTGGCAAAATCACTACCCTTATCTTTTAGTAGTCCTTAAATTGCATGAAAGCCCCATTATACCTTGATCGGACTTAATTAGTTTACAACTCTCTCTCTTCATTTACTATCTCCTATTTATTACCTTACCAACCCATTCCCAAATGTGATAAATTTTGAGAATTGTAAGAATTTTGTATGATAAATTTCTTATTTTTTGTTTTGCATTAATTGTTGATTGCGATAAATTCGTTATATTTTACAATTTTTTCATAATAAAAATTGCGAATAGGGTAAATTCATCTTCTAGTTTAGGGATATTTTTTGAGGAATTTGTTATTTTTGTTTGCGTTTATGGTGAATTTACTATAAATGATAAATTTATCATAAGGGGCATCCGTAAAAATTATAAGATAAATTTGTTAGCAGATGATAAATTTGCAAGACCTGAATGACAAACATGATAAATTTCGGGATCCGCACATATTTTGTAGGTAAGATAGAAAATGAGGCCTAATAAATATAAGGTTAGTTTAGGGATTATTTGAAAATAAGGATGCGGACTTAGGCTCCGTTTGTTTGGGCATAAAATATTTTCTTGGAAAACGTTTTACTTATTTTTTGGGTGTTTGGTTGTGAAAAAAAAGAAAAATATTTTACCTGGTAAAATATTTTACTTCATATGGCTGTGATTTTTTTTTTCCTTGAAAATGTGGTAAGTTATTTTTCAAACTTGGGTTCCCTGCTTGACAAATAATTACGTAATTTTATTGAACTCTTCCACAGCCCTAATCTTTTCCTCTTATGACCTAACCCTACCTATGTACATACATAGATCATTTTACAACTATCAACCAAATACCAAAAAATAGAAATGAAACTTTTGTTTTTTGCAATACTCATTTTACATACTTTAATTTTTACATCAGAATACATTTTACTTTGAAACAAACGGAACCTTAATGTTTTAAACCAACTACGAGTATGACTTAATTAAGTCTGGGGTAAGTTCCCCCTGAATACCTCCCCAGGTTCCCCAACATCTGCAGATAATACAACTGGTAATGCTAGTGGGTTATGGAACATGGGTAACCCTCTTTTCACTCCGATTATTTTGCAATTAATTCCCATTTTTATTTTTTTTAATCCCTATGTCAACTTTGCCGTGCATTTAAAATAGGCACAAAAACAAAAAAACTCGAAAACATTTACTGTAAAAGAGAGGGTAATGCATTAATTAATCCTTTGATCTTAATCTAATCAGGGCAGTCAGTGTTCGGTGGAATCTTAATTTTCCTTGGGAATCTTAATCTATCATGGTAATCATTTTAGGTTGCTTGCTTAATTTGCTAGTTTGTTTATATATTTTTTTAAGCTGGGGTTGCCTTAAATTAATGAGCATCTTTTTTTTTGTATCTTCTAGTACTATTTTTTTTTGTAAAATTTCACCGCGTAACTTTTTTATAGATCAATTCTTTGCCTTGACGAGAAGAATCTAAAATTTACAAAATTATGACTAAGGCCTCATTTGGTTTTAAAAGTGGAACAGTAACTTTTTTTTTGTCTTTATTCAAATTTTTTTTGTATTTGTTAGTTTTGCGTCAAACTTTTGTGACTTATTGATTCATCTTAGCGAGAGGAATCAGAAAAGTAAAAATTTTTGAAAAAATTGACTAAACACCAAAAGTGTAACAGTCTTTAAGAACAATTAATTTGATCCGAACTTTTTTAAAGATAGTAGTACTTTACCTCTTGGCGAAACCGCTGATTCGATATTAGTGTCTCCTTCATTATCAGTACTTGATGATGGAGTAATCTTTTTATCGTTTCCTCGCTGCTGTGATCCTTTTCTTGAAAAGCCTCTCTGCAACTTTTTATCCAAAAGAGCCAAACGCATCGTAAATTCAAATCTCAATCTATTAGAACATTCGTCGTAAAGTTACTTACTCCCTACGTTTCATAAAGTTTGTCTGGCCCGTAAAACGAAGACTAAAAAATAATGCATTTATTTCCAGAAAAAAATTTCAACTTTTTTCATAAATCGAAAGAACTCGGTGATATCTAATAAATTGTTGAAATTTTCAAGCAAAAAATATAGGAGTACTATTTTCCGGACCGGACGAACTTTATGGGATGGAGTGAGTATGAAATACTCCCTCCGTCCCCATTCTTCTGTCCCTTGTCCTATCCTAACCGGACAAAAAACTAATTATAACTTTTAATTGGTAATACTTTTTATATGCAATATGGGTCTAGTTTGATAGATCTCAATGAGTTGTTTTAAACGATATTTTCAAAATCACCTAGAAATTGATAGATTGCAAGATATAATCTATTGAAAAATGGCACAACTCTCAAAATGGACTAAAGAATTGGGACCGAGGGAGTAAGCGTAAGAAAGTTTCACGAAGCATCTTTTGACTGTTTGATATTTCTGCCAAAACTAAAGCCGGTAGTTATGGTTTATGGTACTACTAGTCAAAGAATCAAAGATTAGTACGAGATAATCCAAGGAGAGTAGGTGATAAGCAAGGTATTATTGCCGGAATCTCATTACTCTTGTTTAATTAAATTTCATTAACTCGTACTTAGTGTTTAACGACTGCCGATTTATTTTGTTGGAGATGAAAAAAGAACGTGAAAAAAATCAGAGTAATTTGAACGAAAACGAAAAAACAGAGACTTAAATTGAAGATGTGAAAAATATAAAGTGGAGAATAGGTCCAAAGTCACCTATATGTACTTCTGTGCAGTTTCAATCATAAAAAATGGCTCTTTTGGGAGATTCTCGGACTAAAACTGTACGAAAAACGGAGGTATAGATGCATTTTCGGTAGAAGTGATCTGAACTGAAAAAAAAAGAAGAGAGAGAAAGACTCACCGTGAATCTTGAATTTGCAGGTTTGTCCTTATCGGCGAGATGAGAAAGGCGATCCATATCCACCGCGAAGCTATCGGGTTTGGTGTTCGTGAATTGCAAGCCGTTTGTTTGATCATCAGAGACTGAGATTTTCTGGGTATCCATTTCGGCGAGCACGCGAGACGGGCTGAGAGCATCTGAATATTCCTGATATTTTGAGGGAGAAGATTTCAGTTATTTGGTTGAGAAAGAAAAGCTACTGACACCCCCGAGAATCCAATGGAACAGTATCAGCAGGACAATCAAGAAAAAGACCCATTAACCGATACCCACCAACTTTGGATTTTCTGCCATTTTTTTCCACCTTCTGTGAGAGAGGAGAGAGAGAGAGAGAGAGAGAGACAAAGTATACAACAGCTTGCGTGCTGAATTGGTCAGTCGCTTTTCACCACCTGATACATTGACCCAAATCGCGAAAACACATCTCAATTGGTCAATTTTGATGAATAAAATTGAGTTACCGACTCCAATTCATAGAGGAACAAACTCTCGTGAATGATAGAGAGACACAGCACTGTTTTTTTACCCAGATCGACAGACAACTGCTTCATTAGAAGACACGACTCAGAAGACGTTACGCACCAACCATCAGTACTTCACAGAGGAAGTTATTCTCAGGTGGGAATTCCAGTTTGATAGGAGAAGTTGGTGGGAAATTTCTAGGAGAGAGAGTAGAGAGAGAGTAGAGAGAGTAGAGAGAGAGAGAGAGAGAGAAATCAAGTCATCACATGTGATGTCTTTTGTGGACAAAATTGGGAGTTTTATCTAGTTTCGTTGAAGCGTGCGTTGTAGCGCTACATAATTAGGACCGGGAATCTTTATAGGAGAGGAAAATAGATCCCGTAATAATAATAAAAAAAAACAAGAAAGTGGACTGCAAGTTGGATTTTTACAATTGTGGATTTAATTTAATTAAATATATATCAACCGAATCGAGTTTAAGGTTCATCTGATACCGGTAGGCGCCAGCGATCACATTTTTCTAGATTTTCGTAATTGACCCCTTTCTTCTTTCTTAGTTAAATTTAATTCGATCACGTGATTATTCATATTGAAGTAATCTGATCATTTCTTATTTAAGCCCCGTTCCCGAAAGGGAAATAAGTACTTATTTTTAAAGAATACAATTTCAAACTCAAAAATTATGTGCGCTCACAAATAATTTTTTATCAATATGGATCTTATTTGATAGATTTCATTGAAATATTTAATACGGTGCAAAAAAAAATTAAAAAATTATTTCTCATTTACATTATTTTTGAGTTTGAAAATATGAAATAAGTACTTATTTTTTAAGAGGGTGTTCTGAAACGGGGGCTTATTATCTTTGCAACCAGGTTGAAGAGTTCACATTGCTGAGATGATGCTGGCCTCTCGAAAGGACTAGACGGTCCTTTTCAATCCATTTGTGGGTCATTTACGGCTTTGATTATTGAATGTAGTATAATTTATGTATAACATTCATCTTAAAACCTCATCATAACCCTAATCATTTATCCAAAGATAAATGTGTTTCCAAATCATTTCAGGCAATACCCGATCCACATGATTTTTATAGTGTGACTGCTGCACTCAACTAATTCTAGAGTGTGTGAGCATGGCTTCGATCATCAAAGTTGACCGAACACGATGTATTGGAGAGGATCAGGTCGCGTTCTACTAAGGAAAATAAGTACTTATTTTTTGAATTAAATGTGATGTATTGTGAGATTGACCTATCTCGTAAAGCAAGAAATAAGTACTTAAAAAATAAGAACCTTAACAGGACGGGCCTAAGTAATTCCATAAGTGGTGGTGTTTGAAATTGGTGGGATTGGGTCTACGATTAGGATGCTGTGAACTTCTAAAGTAACTCAAACGTTGGCTGGAAAATGGTCAAGAAGTTCATGTGAATATAATTTTACAATCCGGTGTTTGAATTTTTTTTAATCAAAATTTAATCATCAATTCTTAATTTGGAGTCTTTGACGACTTCGCCAAAACAATTAATCCTGGAATGAAATCTCCGATTGATTTATGAAATGGAGTGAATCCTTTAGAATCTGCAATTTAGTTGGAGCCATTAAATCGGACATCGTGTGGCTTTTCTTAAAAAAAAAAAAAGAAAAAGAAAAAGAAAAAGAAAAAAGAAGTCTCCCTTGGTTTATTTCCATTGTTGCGTACGTCGACTAAAAAAAAGTGGATATTATGATAACAAGAAATCTAGGAATACAATTTCAGAAAAACAACTCTAGAAACTACTATATATGTCTGGATCCATTCAATGTATATTATATATGTCTCACATGCATCCTACGAAATTCTGGATATATGGTCGTGCCCGATTTTGTGTTTTGAAGTTGTGTAATTCCAAACTTCACGATTACTCGAATCGAACGTGGAGAACATTTTTTCTTTTTTCCTTTTTTGATCCTCAACGCGGAGAACTTGAACCCTGCTATATATTAACCAGAACAATATTCCTCCTTTCGCGCTATTTATTTGTCTATTTTTTGGAATAGTGACAGATGTAATTGAATTAATTGCACGAGATTTCATCTTCAGGATAAGTACTATATGTGTTATTGAAAATGGATGTACATAGTCACATCTTGATCCACAAGTTAATTAAAGAAGAATTAATGCCAAAAAAGAGTGAAAATTAATGAGAGAATTAATGAAGGTTAATTTCCTATTAATTAACCACAAAAGGGCTAATGAAGCTTGCAGTGATACCAGCGCAAGTCATGGATTAATCCAGCTTCCTTAGAAGTATCAATTTATTTAGACAAGCATAGCTATGAGACAGCTGAAAAAACAAATTAACTAGCAAAATAGTACACTCCGTCTTTTGCAATAGGAAAAAAAAAAAAAAAAATACATGCGCGAGTTCAAAAGCAATCTATCTTACCAAAGATTTGAATCATCACAATCCCCCCATCTATACCAGTCGAATCCTCATTCATAACACTTACAGTGCTTAACCACCGCTACGTACCTTAAACATTCCACGAGCTTTCCGTTTATTTCCTGTACTCATTTTTGAAGGAGTACTTAAATAGGTTGAACAAGATGATAAATTTTTAGAGATCTTCAATACGTCTAAAGAATCCATTGATCACACACATATTTATAGCACCTTAGGCCAACCAACGTTGCTCAAGCGCATCTAAAATCGCTCGAGCACAATTTTCCAGTAGGACTTGCTTGACAAGTCTCCTTACCTTCGCTTGAGTCACAAAAGTAGCTCAGGTACTGCATCCACAGTCGCTTGATCAACTTTCGAAATGGACTAAAGCATGACAGGCTCGTTTTGTAAAAAACTTTCACTCTTGTACTCTTTTTAACTTAATACTCCATAAGATATGTTGTGGGTTAAAAAAAAAAAAAAAAAAGCATGACAGGCTCGCATATATAGACTGAGTAAAAGTCCGAATGGGGAAACTTATTATATTTCAGGCAAAGTTGTAGACTCTTGTAGCCTTTTATCTACTTTAATTCGAACTCAAGTTGAGTCATCTCATTCGGAAACGGAAAGATAATTTAAGATATAGTAATAGAAATATGGAAAGATACTCCTATATAGATTCTTTTCCACATAAACTTAATTTAAACATGCTCTCTAAAAAATAAGAAAAATAAATAACAACTCGATAAATGAGACAAACGAGATTTTTACTTCGTTTTTTTTTTTTTTGCCAAAATGGTAGGAGATAAATTGCATTTATAGGAAATAAGCATACATTAAACAACTAAAAAGGGTTAACCATCCCAAACAAAGATAATAACTAGGAGGTCTAGATTCACAAGCCTGTTAACTCCAGAACCTCACAAACCAATACACGATATTAAGTATGTGTTTTGCGAGTAAAATTGCCAACACACAAGAACTCAGCTTTTGGAGAAGCCTACGCATCCAATAACATTCATTTTCTTAATTTGTACTCCTTTCGTCCCTTATTTAGAGTCCAGTATTCCATTTTGGGCTGTCCCTTAATAAGTGTCCAATTTGTAAAATTAGTGGGTAAAAGTTGGTGCATTGTCTATTTGTTCCTAAAAGTAGATTTCATTTTGAAAAGTTAGTGAGTAAAAGTGTAATGATGATGGGTAAGTAGGGAAAGTGGAGGAAAAAGTTGATGTGAAAGGTAAAATTATGATGTCTTTTTAATAAGTTGGAGTTACGAAGCAGGACACTTAAAAAGGGACGGAGGGAGTAGAACAGTTTGTTGAAATGCAAGAGGAAGAATTCAAGGAAAGGTTCCATGTTCTAGATGATTTGGAGGAAAAGTTTGTCTCAGAGGAAGAAGTGGATTTCGAGGATGGTAATCGCTTTCTTTGGAATTTTAATTTTGAGGTTTGGCGGGTTAGGTTGTGGTTTTTTGGTTTCTGCTTTAACCTTTGGTTTTACTCTCTTTGAGTTTCGGTGTATATTTTAGTTCTAGTTTGTTCAGGGTGTTTGGGGTGTTAAGAGGTTTTGGTGTGGTTTGTCATTTCGGTTGGTTCCTTGCCTTTCTTTAATTTAGTTTGGTTCTTGGGTGGCGTTTTCGCTGGTGTGCCCACGATCCGTTAAATCCTTGTACGGAGTATCTGCTGATCTTGAATTTATCTGTGGCTGTGATCAAGTATATATCTATCCATCCATATTACATGCCAAAGTGTGGAAAATGAAATGCTGATCAACCAAAATAGTTTGCAGTAGAAAGATTAAATTGCCTGATAAAACAAAAATGAAGAATAATCCAGATTTGGACGTACTATAGAGGATAGTCTAGTCTACCCGGCCGGGTCGTTTTCGCCATATCCGGGATATCCCATTCAAATGACCACACCTATTATTGGGACCAGAAATGCTATTTGCAAAGAAGGTAGCAAAGCCGACAACAAAGACTGACGTGGCAATATAATGGGTCCCACACTTTCTCACCCCTTTCGTTTGGCCCAAAAATAATTGGCGGTGGAATTGACGAATTTCAAAAAATTTGGGATTTGAAATTGAGGCCTACATCTTTACAGCTTTTCTCTCTCCCTCAACGAAATTTTGTTTCTCTCCTAAATTGAATCTGCTGCTTCTCATCTTCACCCCACCTCTACCGACGCCAACCGCCACCACCATCAACGCCCATCCCACGTCACCACGCCGGTTCAACGCAATCATTGCCGCCGTCAATGGTCGCCACCTGTCTCTCGCCGTCCCACTGGCCTTGCTTTGACTCCCTCCGTTGCCACCGGTCTCTCTCCGTCCCACTGCCCCTGCTTGACTCTCACCATCCCACCGTCGCCGCCTGAGCTCCGGTGAGGGGAGTCTCAACCCAATTTGTCCTAATTTTTTTGAAAACTCCCAAAAATTAGGAGGATATCTGTTTATGTGCAGAGGTTTGTAAATTGGAGGATATCTGTGTTTGGTTTGGAGCTAATGTCAAAGGCAAGGGCCTGTGCTGCTTCAGTCTCAAAATTTTGCTTGCTGCAACAGTTCATGGCTTATGGAGAGAGAAAATGGCTTATGGAGAGGATTTTTCAAGGGAAGCTCTGTGCAAGAACAGGTTTTTCCTTAGAATTCAAACTGAAGTTAGGGAATTCCTCAGTACCAGGAGGAATTTGTAGGCTTCCCTCAAGAACAAAGCTTTTTGTGCTAGATGGGATGTTTTTTAACGGCTTTTAAAATCTGTATAGTTGGGTGTATAGGTTTTGTTTTGGCTGATTTTCTTAGCCTTTTTTTTTTCCCCTGTTGTTGTAATAGGGGATGCTATCCCTATCTTTGTTGATT
This sequence comes from Rhododendron griersonianum, assembly GCA_018127125.1. Classification (NCBI taxonomy): domain Eukaryota; kingdom Viridiplantae; phylum Streptophyta; class Magnoliopsida; order Ericales; family Ericaceae; genus Rhododendron; species Rhododendron griersonianum. Next base: position 23,840,312 of record CM030800.1, read on the forward strand.
CTTTGGTTGTGCTAAATAAAGTCTGCACTTATCAACAAGAAATAATGCTGGAGTATTTGATTATGCATTTTGTAATGACTCAGAAACCAAATAGCAGTTACCAACAAACCATTCATATTGAACTTTCAACCACTTCATTCTATTACTATCCAAAAATTGTTACTGTTGCAATGATTCAGTCTCATGAATTAGAATTAAAATTACAATACAAAAAAAAGAGAGAACAAATCCTCATCACAGAGAAATAGTCGACTGTCTACAAATACACTAGATCCTTTAAACCGCAAGATGTGGTGAATCTGTGATCTTCCCAGAATCCCAATGAAACCTTAATGGCCAGAGGCTGTGATCCAAACTTACTCTACGTGAGAGCTTGGTGGATTTTGTTGTGAAGTTAATCTTGCTTGAAGGAGGGCATGAATTGTGGTTGAGGTATGCCGGCTAGTGAATGTGAGTGGATTGAAGAAATCCAACTTGATTGGAAATGAACCTTGTTCTAACCTCTGCACATGAGAAGTCCTAATAGTAAGTAATCAAAGAAAATTCTGTTAAAAAAAGTAATTAAAGAAAATACAATGCATTTTACAAATCTCCGCTCTGCACATGAACAATAATTTTACAAACCCTAATATGAGATTTGGGGGGTTTCAAAAAATTAGGACGAATTGGGTTGAAACTCTCCTCACCGGAGCTCAGGCGGCGACGGTGGGATGGTGAGAGTCAGGCAGGGGCAGTAGGACGGAGAGAGACCGGTGGCAACGGCGGGAGTCAAAGCAAGGCCAGTGGGACGGCGAGAGACAGGTGGCGACCATTGACGGCGGCAATGATTGCGTTGAACCGGCGTGGTGACGTGGAATGGGCGTTGATGGTGGTGGCGGTTGGCGTCGGTGGAGGTGGGGTGAAGATGAGAAGCAGCAGATTCAATTTAGGAGAGAAACAAAATTTTGTTGAGGGAGAGAGAGAAGCTGTAAAGATGTAGGCCTCAATTTCAAATCCCAAATTTTTTGAAATTCATCAATTCCACCGCCAATTATTTTGGGCCAAACGAAAGGGGTGAGAAAGTGTGGGACCCATTATATTGTCACGTCAGTCTTTGTTGTCGGCCTTGCAACCTTCTTTGCAAATAGCATTTCTGTATTGGGACTCCTATATATCCTTTGTGGTTACTCTTACTTAGTACTATTTCATTTTACGTCGTCTAGAGTTTTATTCCGGTTTACGCCATGTATAGGTTGAATGTTGTTTGTGTGGGCCAAGTTTATTCTTGAACTAGGCTTTTTTCTTATTACAATAAATTTTCAAAAATTGATTTCTACATTCTCTTAATTGATGCAAACACTCTCTTTTTTGGTCTTTTAGCAGATGAATTTACAAAACAGTCCTTGAAATTTTTAAAAGGTATGTGCATGCAAGGACTGTTTCGTAATTTCAACCGCTAAATTAAAAGACAAAAAAAAAAAAAGAGTGTCTGCATTAATTAGGAAAGTGTAAAAATCAATTTCTTAAATTTCTGACAACCTAATTAAAGCATTCAACAAGAGAAAAGAAAAGGCTAGACGTACGTACGACTGCAAGTGTAACGGTTGATGAGCTCAATTTTCAATTCTAATAGTGGGAGAGAGAGATCTCTATGGGGAGATCTTGTCCATCCATGAATCCAATCCAAAATTATGTGATAAATTAAAGAAGCCAATGCAACTTTAAGAATATCATTTTCAGGTACAACATATACTATATGATTATTTGATTTCATCAAGATCTTGAAAGTTCAAATCCCACGAAAGCCAAACATTTAAAACATTGGGGTCACTGAAGAGTTTGTCCGGTCGTTAACTTCGGGGCCCCGGTATTAATCAAGGTGTGCGCAAATTGGCTCGGACATCCAAATTAAAAATCAGTAATTTTTGTGATTATCATCCTTTTGATTAAAGTTTTGTGGTAATCTATAGTAGTACTGTCACTTAGCATAATTAAATACCTGAAATATGCATTTTAAAAGCACAAGAAATACAATGAGGCCGACCATCCGATCGATGACGAATCACCCTAAAGCCCATACTTTATATATAATTGGGCAGGTGCATATCCCAACGCTGGATTTTTGTTTTGTAGATAGTAACCATGCAATGAACAAAGAAAACGTTGACATCTCCCTCACATTGAGACCCACACATACTACACCATCATTGTGTGCGGGGACCCCACACTTAATGTGAGAGAATTTGTGGTTGTTGTTTTTGGCAAATCATGCTGCACGGTCTTTAGTGTTCTATTAATTGTGATTCACGAAAATAATATTTGGCCTTTTTGTTGGAAGGTTTGCCTGCAAGTTACGTAAAATACATTGGCAGAGAGAGAGAGAGAGAGGGGTATAATTACCTCTTCCACTAAAACCAAACAATGATGTGAGAGATCTAGTTTTTGGAGCACAACTTTTCCTTTCTTGTGCATTTTGAAAAAGTTGTGTTTCATTTTGGTACAAAAAATAATTTAAAAAAAAAAAAAAAAAACTTAAAAGAGCTCCTTAGAGCATGCCCTAATTTTGCACAGTTCGCTGGTTATATATGTGCTCGAAGACTACTAGGGAATTTTTTTTATTTTTTTTTATATATGTGTTCCAATTCTGCCAAGGCCCTTCCAATAAGGGATCCCTTATTGAGTTAAGTTAAGGGCCTCTTCTTTCCCGATCGAATTTTGATTATTCGAATCGTTCAGTGTATTCAAAACGTGATTTTAAGAGTACTCGCGAGAAATTAGCTCAAAATATGATGGTAAATGCTTGATCCAAACAGTTTTTCATAAAGCTTGAAAAAAATTGTTCTATGTAAAAAATGTTTAGATCAAACACTTTCCGTGTACCTTTAAAAACATATTTTAAACAAGTTGAACGGTTTGGAACATCAAAATATGATTCAGAAGGCTCCAAACTATGAAATTCTTAACTTAGATCCTCATTTTAAGGTCATTATTAGAAACTCACTGCCAATTGTGTCCAGTTCAAATATACTGTAGAAACTTTATATCTATCTCAAAACCAATTGGCAATGAGTGAAGAAGTCCCAAATGTTATTAAGTGATCACTCATTCCACTCCCAAGCAATGTAGGACTCAATTTCCTTAACATATACTCCCTCCGTCCCTTTATTACAGTCCAGTATTCCATTTTGGGCTGTCCCTTAATAAGTGTCCATTTTGTAAAGTTAGTGGGTAAAAGTTGGTGAATTGTCTATTTTGTCCCTAAAAGTAGATTCCATTTTAAAAAGTTAGTGAGTAAAAGTGTAATGATGATGGGTAAGTAGGAAAAGTGGAGGAAAAAATTGATGTGAAAGGTATAATGATGATGTCTTTTTAATAAGTTGGAGTTACGAAGCAGGACATTTAAAAAGGGACGGAGGGAGTACTATACAAAAAGTTGTGTGACGACATATATGGTGAGATGGTACACCATTTTAAGGAGTGTATATTGTAGATTTTCCCAAAAATACATATATGGTGATCATTCTGAAAATCAAAATTCGAAATGATCAGCTTTAAGAATCTCTAGGCTAGCCAAATAGGTCCCTAGACAAATTTTGTATATTTTAGTGTGTTTCATAATTTTTTTTTAGAATTCATAACCTTTCAGCAGTACGATTCGTAACATTTTCACTATGATTCATAACATTTTGGTGTATCTCGTAACCTTTATACGATTCGTAGCTTTTTAGCAATAAGATTCGTAACATATTCTTTATAATTCATAACATTTTAGGGGTGCATATGATACACACCCAAATAAGGTGTGTGTATTATAGTCTTTCCCATTTTTTATTTTTATTTTTTATTACTAGAATATTTCCTTTAGGAAAACATGCGCGCATTTGGTTAGACCTGTTAGCTTTTTCTGTTTGCATAATCAAGAAGTAATTATGTAGATATGATTTGATCATCTCACCAAATGCAATTGCTGGTTGAACAGTTGGTGGCCTTAATTAGGAGCTTGTTGGATCAAAAGAGTGATTATGCATATCTAGGAGGCAAAGATATTAATATATACATCGTTGAAAAATCAACAATGGATTGGTACAGGCGCGCACTAGGATAAGTATATAGATGATGAGTTCATTTCCGTCGTGGTCAGCCTTGATAACCTAGAAAAGAGAACTTGACATCCAACAGAATATTTATGGAGAAAAGTATATGGAGCTCAAGCGAATTAGGGTGCAAAAGTCGTGTACACATCTCCATCGCATAGCGAATGACTTTATAGGCGTTTCAGGTAGAGCCCTAGTACTAGAACTGGGTTCTTGGATCGTGGGATGTCAAAATCTAAATGTTTTTTCTGTCTTCGAATAACAATATAGTTATTTTTCTGTTTACGTTTTGCTTTTCAATCAACTTAAAAAAAAAAAAACACAAATCATTTACTTCTCTTTAAGCTTATGTTTGATTTTGTGGATTAATTTGTGAAGGTATTAAAAAAGGCAGTTTGAAATTGTGCCAAATATACTATGCAATTTCTGCTTATCAATCCAAAATAACTTTAAAAACATTCCATGATGTTTTAGAAACACCACTTGGATATTTGTTTGTTTTTTATTGACTATTACAATATTTGAATATTAGTATAGTTTCGGGAGTTAACAAATTAACACCCCCAATATTCAAAATCTTTTATTCGATCCAATTAAGTTTGGCCAAATACAGCCTAAGGGTGGAGGGCAAAAAGTAAGAAAATAGTTTTTGCAATGGTGGTCCTTGAGAAGTGCTTAGCAAGATAGGGTAAGGACCTGTTCTTGCCCCTGTTTTGAAGTAACTAAACGTTATATAATATATATATGGAAAGGGCTACAATACACGCCCCTTATTTGGATGTGTATCATATGCACCCCTCAAAATGTTATGAATTATAGAGAAAATGTTACAAATCGTATTGCTAAAAAGTTACGAATCGTATAAAGGTTATGAGATACACCAAAATGTTATGAATCATAATGAAAATGTTACGAATCGTACTGCTGAAAGGTTATGAATTCTAGTACAAAAGTTACAAAACACACTAAAATGTTATAAATGAACCATAAAATAGGTGCATATGGTACACACTTTTAAGAGGTGTGTATTAATTGTAGACTTTCCCTATATATTTTTAATGGAAAAAAATCGAAATGGTCTCTGTAGTTAAGTGTTTGTGTCAACTTGGTCCCTGTAGTTGTAATTGACTCGATTTACACTCTGTACTTTTCATTTTGTTCCAATTTGGTCCAATTGCTAACCGCCGTTAGTCTGCCGTTAAGTCCTTTTTACTAGGAATGAGCAAAAAATCCGTCAAACCACGAATCCAGTCCAAACCAATTTGGTTCGGGTTTTTAGTAGTATGATTTGGTCATGGTTTAAAAAAATTGGAAACCGCGTTATATGGTTTGGTTCGTGGATTCATGTTCACGGTTATGGTTCCAAACCGATCCGAACCGTATAATACACATATATATACACACATAATTTAATTTAATTATGATTCACCAAATAAAAATGAGAGTTTTAGTCAACTACTTTTCTAATTTATTGATCCTATTAAATTCACCGCGATATTTAGTTGTTCTTCTCTGCCAAGATAATTTAAATTAAACTTCTATATATCACAATTGCCGACTAGCGAAATGGAGATCACTCTGATTTTGCTAGAACGGATCTGATGTTGTGTAGGCAATTTTTTTTATTTTACAAAATGGAGATCACTCTGATTTTGCAACAGAACTCTCATTTTGGTTCTTGGGCAAAGTTGATCACTTCCCATATATCTATTTTTATTGGGTCATATGTATTTGTTTGATTATTTTATTTTTTTTTGTTGGTGTGACTTATATAGTCCTTATAAAGGTGGATTACAAAATGGCTCAACTCAAGCAAGAATGGCAGAAGTTTAATTTAAATTATCTTGACAGAAAAGAAAAACTAAATATCGCGGTGAATTTAATAGGATCAATAAATTGGAAAGTACTGTAGTTGACTAAAGCTCTCATATTTATTTGGTGAATCATAATTAAATTAAATTATGTGTATATATATATGTATTATACGGTTCGGATCGGTTTGGAACCATAACCGTGAACATGAATCCACGAACCAAACCATATAACGCGGTTTCCAATTTTTTTAAACCATGACCAAACCATACTATTAAAAACCCGAACTTAACCTTTCGGTTTGGATTGGTTTGGACTGGATTCGCGGTTTAATGGATTTTTTGCTCACCCCTAGTTAAAAGGACCTAACGGCAAACTAACGGCAGTTAGCAATTGGACCAAATTGGAACAAAATGAAAAGTACAGAGTGTAAAGCGAGCCAATTACAACTACAGGGACCAAGTTGACACAAACACTTAACTACGGGGACCATTTCGGTTTTTTTCCCTATTTTTAATCTTACAAAGTCCAAATATGGTAAAGTACTTTCACGCATGCATGTGTGCATTGAGTGTCTTTAATCGGTTTCTCTACCGAGATTAAATTCTTTGCAGATGAGGTGGAACCCGCATGGTTTCCACCACCTATTGTGGGCTATACTGAGCATTCATTGTAGTAATTTGAACCGTTTATTTTGTCGGGCTCGCAAAATTATATGTCCACTTAAAAAATCAGCTTGTTTGGACATCTCAAAATTTAAATTTTGGTTTAAATAAAATAGAGAGTCACGCATAGTTTCACTTAAAAACTGGTGATAGAATCAGGCTGTGTCCGTTTTATAAACTACAATTTAATTTTTGATATAGTTATTGATGTCCGGTCAAGCTAATTTTTTTTTATTGCGTGGACATTAATTTACAGGCCGTACAAGCTGAACAGTTCAGAGCACATGAAGTGAACGCTCGGTAGGGCCCACATTCTCCTATCTATCCATCAATTAATAGCTCCCCCCTACCCGAAAAATAAAGGAAAAGAATGTGTGCTTGTTAAAAATCAAAATCTAAGTAACAGGACAATAAGGTTCGCGAGGGTTGATAGCTTTCCAACAGTTTCATTCACAAGATGAAGTGACTTCTAGGTGCAATCGGATTAGTTAATTTGGTGGACTAGTTTTTGCAGCGAATTGGACATGTCAATTTCGGAAAAATCAATTGGGCGGCAAAGTGGCTTTGTTATTTATTCCATTAGGAACCGCAGATTTTTTGGTCCATCACATTCATGCATTTACGATTCTATCAAAACCAGTTGAACTAGCTATACATGTGACCCAAGAGAATGGAATCAAACCAGGCATGCTTCGATCGGACCAGGAATATAAAATCAAGTAATTAAACAGGGAACAGTTATCCAACAAAAAGGAGCGAACAAAATTTATGATGCATGCAATATGCGAAAGCCACGAAAAAAACAAAAAGAATTTCTGTTTGACCCAAAAAAAAGAAGAAGAAAGCTACAAGAAAGTACTAGAGAGTACTTTCGTGAATTTTATGGAGGGAGAGAGTCAAATGCTACATTATTGTGTTATATATAACTGTAAGAGAATGGCGTTCGATTAAGGGTTTTTTGGGTGTAAATATTTTGAAAGTAAAGTCAACTTCACATCGGATAAAAAAAAGAAGTCAACTTCTCATGATATGAAACTCAAGCCGACCGCACGTAATCAATCCAGTTGGTTTGGTTCGATTGAGTTGAGTCAGATCCATCGCTTTAGCAGAATCAAATGCATGGCTAAATTAGGGATCAAATAATCAGGACTCGATGGCCAATTGTTACGAGCAGTGTTATGAACTCAAACGTACGTACAAACACAGATCTAAACACCAATATAGAGTGGTTTGATGCATATAGACTCGAGACGATGCATGTGTGATCCCCACGTATCGGATGGCTAGCTTGATACACGCGTATCCGTTCCGAACATCCGTGTCCCAAAGCATTTGCGACTAATAATGTTAGAAGAACCAAAAAAATATATATATATATATATATATATATATATTGTTAGAAGAAATAAAGTATTGTTTCATTAATGCACTTTGTTTTCATCAAAGTCTTGCAGGGCATTAATACAAAACAGCGTGGGTTTAACGGATTAAGCTCCGCGATTTCAAAACCCCTACTCTTCGGTCTTCCTTCCAATCGCATTAATCTATTTATTAAATGAAGCCAGATACAAATTTTATTGTTTATTTGACAGCATTTTCCCACATTACGAAAGATGATTTTCTATTAGAAAGTCAACTGCAAACATGGTTTGGATCACCAGCTGCATCGAGTGCTAATTAGAGTTGCAGCTAACTTGTAAGATGTGCTCGATCTATAAAATAGACCAAAAAACTTGATGCCCATTTATTGGGTTTACACCACGTACCCTCTGCCGGTTCGACCGCCCCGTTGCTTAGCGGCACCCATTCCCGAATCCCAGTGTCTTCTCGAAGTAAGTTAGAAGCGTTAGATATCTAGCGATTGACCGGAAAGAAAGGCTAGAGTTGTGAAAGCAGTTCACCGTGGGGTGTTCAGTTTAGTTGTTCAACTTCACCCGTATGAAATGGGTTAAAACACTCCCTGGGAAAACAGAGGAACGGGGCGCTCTTGACTATTCCCATATGAGATACCTTTCAGACCAAAAGAGGAAGAAAAAAAAACCAAGTTGTCTTTGCAGCCATATTTAAATGAAAATTGGGTACACATAGTTGATAACATATTTTCCCAAGTGATTAACTTCTTTACGGTTGGGTGCAAACGTGGGGTTTGCACTGCCATGAGTAGACCCCATCAACAATTTATCACAGTTATAATCTGAACCGTTCATCTTATAGGGCCCGCAAAATAGTGTATGTATGCAAAACATTAGTTTGACCCGACATCGATAGACATATCAAAAATTAAATTTTGGCTCATAAAATCGACTGCCTGGATCATTTAACTTAAAAACTATTGACAGAAGCCAGGCCATCGATTTTATAAACCAAAATTCAGTTTTTGATATGCCGATCGATATTGTCCGGTCAAGCTAATTTTTTGCATAAACACACTGCTACGGACCTTACATGATGAACGGCTCATATTATTGCGATAAACTGTCAATGGGGTCCACACGGGGTGCAAACCCCACGTTTGTGCCCCAACCGTAAAGAAGTTAATCTCCTTTTCCAATTGTTGCTATAAATTCAACAAGTAAAGAAAAAAGTAACTTCATTATGTGTATTACTACTAAAAGAATCCACATATAATCAAAAGAATTTCTTTGTAATTTTCTCATTGCTGAACTAAAATCCTGGAACCGGCGCTGGACTTGGGTTATTCACTGGAGCTGCCACTGGACTTGGGTTATTCAATGGAGGCGCCGGTGGACTTGGGTTATTCACTGGAGCCGCCACTGGACTTGGGTTATTCACTACTCTGCAATTGAGCCTGATTTCCCCCACTTCTCCAGCAGGTAAAACCTCCTCGGTAGTCATTTTAATCATCGCCTGGGCGAATTTCTTTCGCCAAGTGTCGGGTTTTGCAATGTAATCTATTACCATCGCTAGAGTAGTCGCATTGAACGCTAGCTCTTGATCCAGCTGAAGCACTGCTTTCTTATTAAGCAGTCCTTGGTAGAAACTGTTGGTTAGCAGAAAGGGTGTGCTTGTATTTTGATTTATGTTCACCTTAGGATCCGCGCTTACGTTAGTGTTCGTTTCCAATGATATTGGACAGTTACTCATGAGGAATTGAAGGGTGCCAGGATCCATGGTTGGATCAGCCTCGCCGGTTCCTAGAAAGTTGTAGAGGCGGTCCAAGAAAAAGCCGCAATGAGCGAACCCCATCGAATGACCACCTAAAAGAAGGAAAAAAAAAAACAGATCAATAGAGAAATATTACCCCCAAAAGATTAATGCCAAGAGCATCTCTACAACTTTGTCAAAATTGCTCGAGCTAATGGAGATGCTCTAAATACGAAGGCATTTTATTTGATTTTCGGTGTTATTATGTGCCTTATCTAGCAACGTAAGTTGAAGTATGTTTCTTACCAAGCAGGGTAATCATGTCATCCAAAGTATAACCCTTGGCCTGGAAAGACTGCAAAGCTTGTTCAATAGAGAAAGAAGGCCCAGGCATGTTTACTTCTTCCATTTTGGAAATCGTCCCGTCTAGTCGCCCCGTTAGTAGATTATAAGCCGATGCTCCGGTAAAGTTACAGCCTTCTCGTACTGCCATTGCCAGTATATCTGCACATGAAACAATCCCTGGGCATTGCGCCTCTACTGCTGCTTTGATTGTGTCGATCTCGTCGAATCCTCTTAAGGTAAGATTCGGAGGAGCCTCTTTTTCTGCTGTGTTGTCAGCTGTGCTGTCTATGAGAACAGATCCATCACATCCCTGCAATGTGAATCAAATTAAAATGTTATTGTAATTCGATAGAAACAGAATTTCTGCACAACCATTTCATAATTACTGGGGGGGGGAAACCACGAAAAACTTATTTGCTGTTAGTATTTTGGTATGAAATTCCTTATTGTGTCCGATTTTGTGTAAATGAGTGAACCACACCCTCTTTTGTGATTGTTGAAAGCACATATACACATGCTACCTAAGCTAACTCCGCATAGCACTTAATCTGTTTTGGAGTCCAATTTTGTTCATCGCTTAAGATAGTGACCAAAACCTTATGTAATGACAGAATATTTTTAACCACTTGTAAGGTAGGCAAAACAAAATCCATGAGCACATTGAAGTAACTCTCAAATCCCCATACTAGGAATTATTGGAACCATTTGATTATAAGGTCATGATTTATACCTTTGGTAAACATGTATATGCATGTCTTTACCGAAAAACGTATATGTATATGCAGCCAGCTAGCGTAAGGCAGAACTAAGAAAAGGGAAGAGAGAATTTTGTTGGAAGAGGCTGCTGAGAGCACTTACTCGAGTCCAACAGTCATGAAATTGTAGACGGAGCAAACCAGCCGGCAGAGTTGAATCTGCGGCAAAAAGCTGCCGCGATACATTGTGGACAATAGCCTCCGCGAGTGGGCATGAATTTCGGTAGAAATGTATTTCTAGTTGGCACACCGTTCTGTTTACCAGTAGTGTTAGTGTTAGTGTTAGTGTTAGAACAGCCAAGAGAAAAGCTTCCATTAGGGAGAAATGTTCAGCTCTTTCTGGGCGAACCGGTCGGTGCATGATATGGAGTGCCGAGCTCTTTATATCACATTCCAACGCAGTAATAATTGGGGAAGCTGGATCCAGTTTGCCGGGTCGGAATACCCAATTTTAGAGAAAATAAATAAACTATTGAAGGAGGTTTGAAGAGTAATGTTGTTGATTAAAATAACTATATATAATCGTTCATCGGTTTCAGATTCTTTAGAATGCTGAATACAACTAGAGGATTTTCACACACTCAGGGGTTGTCCAATGGTTCGGGCAGATGTCCAGACTTTGGAAGTATTCCTCAAGGTCTGAGATTCGATTCTCCACAGGGTAAACACTCTGAAATAAGTGGGGAGCCGTGACTGGAATGAATGCGCTAGCTCCCCCGAGGTTTGGGTTGCGCAGTCGGATCCATTTAGTAGCATGATTGTAAGGCTGTTCCTCCGTAAAAATAAAAAAATACTGTAAAAACTAGAGGATTTTCTGGGGATTTAATTCTCGGATTTACATGCACATGGGTTGCATGGATTTACGTGAACCGCGTCAAGGACAGTGCTGCAATGAGTTTATAAAAATTTTAAGGGATTCCCATATGGTACGTTGAGAACCAGTACATGTAATGAGCATGAGAATTTCCACTAATTATGCACAGCCCACTACTGCTCTAAACAGAGTTGCCGACTGCTGCGTTTGGTTTCGCAGTTTTCTGGGGAGCACTTTCTATGTGCATGTGGAAAATATTTTCTTCAGGGAAACCGTTTTCTTGCACTTAAATGATGGCGGTTTGCGGTTGAGCGGAGACCCTGTAATGAGCAACCCTGCAGCGCCCCCTGTATTGCGCAATCCGAGCTGTTTATCTTGACAGTCAATGATTCACATATGTTTGTTATCTTTGACCGGTAAAAATTAACAATAAATCTGAACCATCGATTAAGGAAATAAACAATCCGGATGATCACTACACCTTAGTAGTGAGCAACTCACTACAGGGTCTCCGGGTTCGGTTTGCGGTGGCTAGGGGTGGTGGATGGTCAATGGCAGTCACAGAGCCATTGCACCCCCAGATATTGATAACTTTCTATGAGGACCCATATCCATTTGGGTATTAACAAATTCTAGTAGACTCAAAATAATTAAGTTTGTAGGTGCTCTTCACACAAAATAATTAAGTTTGTAGGTGCTCTTCACAAGTGGAATAATTTTATCCTTTTTCCCTTCAAATGCTAGATGCTTGTTTTAGTAAGAATTATGGTACAATTCTTCGTCTGCCACGGTGGATGGTGGATAAGCATGAATAGTAGTAGTGGAGGTATGATTGTAGTGTTGATTTTCAAGGGTGCGACTATTCGCAGCCCCATATTTTCTCCCTTAGTCCATTAAAAATTTTCAACTATCGAAATATGTTTCGACAGTTAGTTACCGAAATTGAGATACATTTTCAGCATCCAATTACCGAAATATATGTTTCTTGTGCATTTCCGACATGTAGTTACCGAAATATAATCTTGTTTTCAACAGCTATTTACCGAAATGTATGTTCGGCAGTTGTTTACCAAAGATTGAACATATTTTCGATATATAGTTACCGAAATATAATCTTCGAAAATTTTTAACGGGCTATGGGAGAAAATACGGAACTGCGAATAGTCGCCCCCATTTTCAAATCGTTGTGCACCCTTAAAAAGTGAAGGAAAAGTTACGCCAAAATCAACTCGTTTTCGGTTAATAACGGAAATAGTTTTCTTATTTTATATTGCACCAAACATGATAAAAGACATTAAACATTCTCTCCAGAAAATTTATTCTGCTCCAAAAAAAATAAAATAAAACTAATTTTCTCTTGAGCGTTAGGTTTAACATTCCTCAAAAAATTTAGTCAAACATTAAAAGGAAGAAAGCCGATGTGAGATCTTCATATTTTGCACATTCAGTTGGACCAGAGTTGTGAATCTACATTTTATAATTAAATATTAATGATGGAAAATCAATAGTCAACTAAGGAAAGTGGCTTCGAGAAGCGTTGGCAGTTTCGAGCATTACGAGAAGTACTGGAATGTGAAATTAAGGCTAAGTTCCGTTTAGTGCTTTTTTGGGATTTCGGACTTTTTCTTGTTTTGTTGTTATTCAAGTTCTTTTTTTTGCGTTTGTTCGTTTTTGCGTCGGGACTTTTTAGGGTTTATCAATATTTTAAAAAATATTTGGGTAAAAGTCATAATTTTTTACTTTTCCTGTTCGTCTTGACGATACGAATCAATAATCCACAAAAGTTAGGCGCAAAACTAACAAACGCGAAAAAAAAAAATTAAATAAGGTCAAAACTTGGAAAAAAAATCCAAAAATCTTAGCCGAACTTAGCCTAATTAACACTTAATTAATTAGTGATGTTAAAAGAATTTCAAATTTTACCCTCGGATTATAAGGTTCAGGGTACCAATTCTACCTTTGAGATATGCTTGTACTACCTAGACAGGTCACCACATTGAGCCCTGCCCCAGAATATACTACGTAGAGGCCACGGCCTCTAGAGATCAAACTCATTGTTTTTGTCCAATGTTAATTAGTACATTCACTAAAATTCTTTGCACCAGTCGATTTTATAGGGTCAAATACGGTGTTGTCGAACGAGTATAGTACTCACCGAAACAGCTCCATACTCAAAATGAAAATTGTTATCGCCAATTAGAAACGAATTTATGTGGTTTGGGTTGAAACACGTAAGGCAGCACGCGCAAAGATAGATAGAGAAATCATTATTGATCAAAGAAATCGATTTGAGTCTTTGACAAACGGCTATTTAATTAGGTGTAGTTAGATGTAGAGTGAGGTCGTCGTTGGTTCAACTTCTATTGTGATGGAGTTTAGTTAACACTCTTTGTTTGTGACGAGATGGGTTCTGTTGGGCTGGCTGGGTTTGGGGAAATGTAGATTCTTAAATTAATGATGTACCAAGATAAAATCATTATTAATGAAAGAAGAGAGTACAGTGAGCTTAGAACATCCATTTTTAACTCATTAGAAAATCTCAAATACTAGTAGTGCTCCTAAAGGCCACCATGTCAACGAAAAGCCCAAACCGGGTGGGAAGGTGCCCAGTACTAGTAATAAACAGGCCGGACCCTTCAATCCTAGCCGTCCATCTCTTCTTCCCCCACTTCACATGTAGATTAAAAAATAAACCCATTATCAAACACTTTTTCAAGAATTGCTTTAACTCTACTAACTCTATTAACCAATTATATATACATAAAATTTCATATAGGGAAAAAAACCGAAATAGTCCCTGTAATTAAGTGTTTGTGTCAACTTGGTCCTTGCAGTTTTAATTGGCTCGATTTACACTCTGTACTTTCCATTTTGTGCCAACTTGGTCCAATTACTAACTGCCGTTAGCCTTTTTAATGACAAACGCGAATGGATCCCTTTTATGGGGTTAAAACAGTAATTCTCACATTCCCCTCTTGCCCTAATATACCTCTAAACCAAAATACAGCTCATTCTTCCATTCCTAATGTTAATCACTGGTATTAAGTTTGGATTTTGGTAATGAGCAAAATTTGGTTATAGTTTCCTAAAAAAAAAAAAAGTTGCCCTCCAATTCAGCATTTTCATGATCAACCATGAGGCAACATAACCACTAGTATAAATACTAAGATACCTTATTTTTCTGCTTACCCATTCTTTTGAACTTAACTTAAATCTGAAAATTTTGTCATTAATTGATTTTTTTTCCGCATTTGTTAGTTTTGCGCCAAACTTTTGTGGGTTATTGATTCACCTCGACGAGAGGAATCGGAGAAGTAAATTTTTTTTACTTTTACCCAAGTATTTTGAGAAATAACCATTTTTTAGCAAAAAAAATGACATTTTGACGCTAAAAAGTGGTTATTTCTCAAAATACTTGGGTAAAAAGTAAAAAAAAATTACTTTTCCGATTCCTCTCGTTGAGATGAATCAATAACCCATAAAAATTTGGCGCAAAACTAACAAATGCAAAAAAATTCAAATAAGAACAATTCTAGATAGTGCCCTGTCATTCCATTCATTTTTCTACACTTGGCCCATGCACTGATTCCTAACTATGGATGTTGAAGTTTGAGTAGTTCCACAGAGGGGAATGGAAGAATTACTGTTTTAACCCCCAAAAAAGGGCCAATTCGCATTTGGTGTTAAAAAGGCTAACGATAGTTAGTAATTGGACCAAGTTGGAATAAAATAGAAAGTACAGAGTGTAAATCGAGCTAATTAAAACTGCAAGGACCAAGTTGACACAAATACTTGACTACAGGGACCATTTCGATTTTTTGTCTCTTTCATATATGTTATATAATTACTAGTGCTAGCCCGTGCCTATGACACTACGCATCCCGGTTGGAAGGGGATGTCAGTTGTGTGATTTAGGTGAAAACCATGGGCACTTAACCGGGAAGTGGGATGATACACTACAGCCTTTGGATCAAATGAATCTAAGCCGTTCTAACAACTTGTCCCCACACCCTTCTGTTTTATAATAGAGATTCTCGGCAAAAGTACATAAGATGTTATAATTATTCTCGACGAGATTTTATATTTTGGGACAAGCAAGATTAAACCAACGCATGAATACATTAGTAATACTTTGTTGTCGGGAATTTTTGAGTAGGTTCGCACGGATTTTTTCGGACGCGGGGTGCCTACTGCCCTTGTGGCCAAGGCAGGCGCTGCTGCCCCCTCACACGGCACCGTTTGGTGCATTAATAACCCACTTCTTCTTTCTTCTCTTTGGACTTGGTACTCATCAAATGGGGGAAAAGAGCATTATAAGCTCCTTCATGCAAACAGAAAACTACTAGAATAAAGCACGCACACCCGCACAAATTACAAAAATCTTGGGGCACCCAACATCTTTATCCACTACACCTTTTTATGGGGCTCAATACTAAGTGTTTGGATTCTACGAAAATGTGCGACGGATAAAGGTGTTTGGGTAGGGCTGTCCAAGAAAAACCAAGAACCGTGAAACCGGTCCGGACCGAACCGATCCGGACCTTTTGGATTTTGTCCGTGGATTAATGGTCCGAACACGGATTTGAAAATTAAAAAACCGTGAGATACGGATTAGGATTGGATTTTTATTTCAAATCCGTGGATTAACCGAACCGAACCGTGAGATATTTAAAAACTTAATATATATATATATATATATGTATATATATATGTGTGTGTGTGTGTAATATTTATAAATAATTATAATTCTACTACTTGTTATGAATTTTTTTTAACAATTTTAAGTTCATAACAATGACCGAAGGAAATCTGCTCCTTATATGAAATTCCTTACTTTTACTTCACCTGCATTCCCCCTCTGATTTATAACTTATAGTCACCTACTACCACTGTGTAAATAGAACCTCATGTTGCTCCGTGGATGTAACAATGGCTGATGAAACCTGGACTGAATTTTGAACTAGAAATTTGGAATGATATGTAATACAGTAGTTGAAATAATTTTGCGTTTTGTAGAGTTTAATGTTTATGGGAGGAAATCTGTGGATAAAATCGTGACCGAACCGTGACTCACGGTTCGAAATCCAAACCAAACCGTAAGACTTTTGGATTAGGATTATATTGTATTTTCTAAAAACCGTGAGATACGGATTAAGATTGGATTCATACGAATCCGATCCGATCCGGACCGTGGACACCCCTATGTTTGGGTATCACATGTCGGTGTCTTAAGACCATTGAATAATTACTCATCAATGGTAAATAATTCATCTCTCAATATAAGTAACCAAGCAATCATTCATTCATTGATTTTCCAACTTTAATTAGTTGGGTTGTTTACAGTGCATTGATTTGTGAATTGAATTTTTGGGTGGGATTTAAATATTTTTTGGTTGGGTGTTCAAGAAATTTTTGACTTGGGTGTTTAAGAAGGGCTAAACTAAAATAAAAGTAAAAATATTATATGTATTCCAACAACAAAAAATTTTGGGGTGTTCAAGTGACCATCTATCATTACATGTAGAGCTGCTAGAGCTAATATTTATGGTTGCACATCCAAGTCAATATTGCGAGGGTGGTAGGCAACAAGGATGAGATGTAAACCCAGACATCCTGAGTTCAAAACTTGGCGACCTCTTGGGGACAGGCCACATGAGATTCTAGTCATGGTGTGAATGAGCCTGACTTTGACCGGGGAAGAGATTAGTCGAGGTGCAAGTAAGTCGGCCCGAATAACCCCTGAAAGTTGATAAAAAAAATATATCCCAAGCAATTTTCAATCTCAGATGATACATACCTTCTTTTTTAGTATTCTTATTGATAATTACCGGTGAATACGGATGTAGCATTATTATAGGGCCTTGCTATTTGCAGTCACAAATTTTCTGAACGTAGTCTGTGTACCATATTATAAACAGGTGTGTACCATATTATATACAGGCTACATTCAGGAAATAAGTGGCTGCAAATAGCAATGCCCTTATTATATTTTTCAAAAATCTGAAATTGGTAGCAAACAAAAGGACAAAGAGAAAAAGAAAAAAGAAGTGGGTTATTAATGCACAAAACGGTGCCGTGTGAGGGGCAGCAGTGCCTGCCTTGGCCCCAAGGGCAGTAGGCACCCCGCGTCCGATTTTTTCAGAGCACGATACCAATATCGATAGATTATTATTTTTCTCTTTGTTTTTCTATTTATTCATTAAGAGTGTGTACCTTGTTTTAGCACTTAAAACTGATAAATTTAGGACTTAAAGTTGAATGAATTAGTAATAAGTGATTAAATAGGTTTAATAACCACATTTTACATTACTTAAAAGATTAAGTATCTCTGAAAGTGTAGGAAAAAAAATAGATAAAAGTAAAGTAGCTTTGAATTACTTAATTCTGATTGAATTCATGAGTGCTTGCATTCAACCATTACCAACTTCCACCATCCCACGGGTCTCGGCTATCAAGAGTTTACCCACCACACTGCCACCACTATCATTGTCATCACCACTACCACCACTCCCCACCACTTTGCCCTATCACCGCCCCCATCATTCCCATCGCCGTCGCAACTACCGCTCCACCACTACTACAAATACTCAGTCGCCGTCACTACTATCGCCACCACAGCTCCCAGCATGACTCCACAACCACTCCACCACCACCACTCCACCATCGCCAATCCACCACCACTACCACGACCATTCCACCAACACCAGCACTCCACCATTGCCAATAATCCACCACCACTCCAGCACCGCCACAACGCCGCCACAACTACCACCACCGTCACTCCATCACCACCGTTACTCCACCGCCGCCACTACCACTGCCACCACAATCACCACTCTATCATCTCGCCATCACAATCATTACTCTACTACTACCAAAAATACATGGTGACGAGTAATGAAATTAATAGAGAATCACTATAACTAATTGAACCAGTGGCAGAGCCACTCAAGGCCCACCGGCGGCACAGACCCCACTGCAATTTTTTTCCCGTTTTAGTTTTAGTTTTTTTTTTTTCTTTTCAAAATTGGTAGTTTTAATTAGTTTCACTTGAATCAATTGCTTCTTATATAGTTGAGCTAATTAGCTCACACAACTACACGCATGTCAAAGATATTTTGTTCAATAAATGAAAATAGTCAATAACTAGGTCTCATTTCAATATTCAAAGTTATTTTAACCTCTTAAAAGTTTATGTAAAAATATATCTCAATTAGACATCCATAAATGCTTAATCACACTATCTAATTTTGTGTTGCAAGATCATGTTATTCGATCAAATACTCAACAAAATGAGAATGGACCTGCTTGAATTGTTAAAAAACAAGCCTCACAAAATGATATTTTAAATCATTGAAGTAAAAAATTATGCATGAACTTTACGAAAAGTTCATGCATGATTTTTCATAACACATTTATCCTGAAGCAAATGTGTCTCATCCAGTGTGGACTTTACATTCATTTCAATATAAATGTGGGAAAATATATTTATCTCGATTGTAAATTAGTTTAAGTCGAATCAATCGAAGGACCGAATAAAATCATCTTAGCATATTAGCTTATTCTACTAGAACACAAAGGACAAGCACTAGTAATATCCAGTTTTTTTGATAAAAATTAAGGTATCTCCTCTTTAGATCCCTTCAAGCCCAAATCATAGCTTGGCTTTGCAAATAATTACCATCAGAAATTAAAATGTTGCAAAAGTAAAAGCAATTTTCTCATATTCAATAACACATACGAGGAAATCTTCTTAACGGCTCCGCCGTTAATATATAGTTATTCCTGGAGTATCGCGATCGTCCAAAAGTGTTTTGAACGGCCGCGATTCACCACTGCTGCAAAGAGTTTACGTACTCACGGCTAGGCTGTGAATAAGTTTCTCTCTAACACATACATGCATTTTAGTTAGACTTCGTATATATTCTTCCATGCACTGTAGGCAAGCTATACACCTCCCTATGTACAGGAAACTATAGAGAACACTCATTCCTTTCTTTCCCCATCCAAAGGGTCAAAGTGATCATGTTGTAGCCTTTTTTCCTTTCTTTCCCCCCTTCTAAAATCATAATAAAACCCCACACCAAAGGGCTCTCTCTGTTCATCGATCAATCTTTAACTCTCACATTACTCCAATATTCTCTCTCCCAAAAAAAAAAATGCACTCGCAAGATCAATTACCAGTTCATATAAACCAAGAGGAGCGCCAATTCAGGCGGCACCACACGCGCCACTACTACATGCAGCGCGTGCAAGAAAGCCTTGCCAAAAGGGTCTCCAAAGTAATATGCGGGGTCTTTCTCACCCTGCTTCTCATCGCGGGCGTCATCGTGTTCATCACGTGGCTCAGCTTACGCCCGCACAGGCCCAGGTTCCACGTCCGCGACTTTTCGATCCCGGCCCTGGCCCAGCAGAACGGGTTCGAAAACGCCCAGGTGATCTTCAACGTGACGGACCGCAACCCGAACCAGCACATCGGGATTTACTACGACGCAATGCAGGTGACCCTATACTATCAGGACCAAGGCATTGGCGGGGCCTCCTTGCTGTTCCCGTTCTATCAAGGGTCGAAAAATACTACGGTGCTTTACGGTGTGCTGAGTGGGGCCACGTTGACGGTGAATAACGGGCGTTGGACGGAGTTCCAGAAGGACAAGGCACAGGGGGTGGTGGTTTTCCGTCTTCAGTTTACGTCGACCATCCGGTTCAAGGTGACAACGTGGGGCAGCAAGCGCCACAAGATGCACGCCAACTGTGATGTCGGAGTGGGCCCGGATGGTTCGATTTTGGCAATTTACAGAGATAAGAGATGCCCAGTTTATTTCTCCTAACGAAATTATTAGAGTACATGAAAGAAATACATGAAAAGTATTTATGAAAGACACATGAACGGATCAAATTCACACTCTAAATTCACATCAGTGTGAACTTGGACCGTTCATGTGTCTTCCATGGACGTTTTCATGTATTTGTTTCACATACCATATCAACCCTCTTCACTTATAATGATTGTTTAATTTAGAGCTAGCATTGAGCTTGCCAAAGCTCGAGGTACAGCTGCTTTTAGTCTTTGAAGTTATTTGAATTATCAATTTACGAAAGCTCTTCTACTTTGGTACTCTTGTAATAGTGCAAAAAAAAAAAATAATAATAATAATAATAAAACCTCATCTTTCATCTTCGTTTTAGGCCTAGAAAAATCAGAACCGGCCGTGTGATTGTTTAATTGTTGTACATTGAGTGTGTTGTACAATCATTTGTTGTTAGTGATGCATTTATTGTCTAAGGATTTAGGAGTAATTCACTTGGCTATCTGCAGTTTGAAATATAAAGCAAGCTGAAGGAATCTCCTTGTGTCACTTTTTCCTTATTTATTTGCCTTTTATCCTTATCATGAGGCTGTGCCTAATCAGATTATCAGAAAGCATGTTAATAAAGTGGTAATTTTCAAACAAAGCATAGAGGATTTCCACCGCATATTGTTCACTTTTAGCTTGACTTTTCAGATAGGTTGGAACTTTGAAGTTAAGATTTCGGGGTGGAAAACGAATACAAAATCGGATTAATATGGAAAGAAAAGAAAACTAGTACTTTTAAGTGTTCATTTGTTGCTTCACATCTCAGCTATGTCTTAAATTTATAAGACAAAAATGAAAATAAATAAATAAACTAATTTACTGTTGATTTTGCAAAGAAATGGAGAGATACTTTTTTTTCAGAAAGTAGTTATTTCAGTTTCCAACTCAATTTTTTTTTCCTTTACACCAATAAACACAAAACTATACTCTGACAAGCCTATGGGTACCGACCAAATCGGTACAGATCGATTGTGCACAGATGTTGTGCGGAGCCCCGGAATGGGTCCCATACAAATAATCCGATCCATTGATAAATAACATAAGATTTTTCTGGTAGCCTCGTAAAACATCAATTCAATCGGATAATCGTAAGTCCTTGATTCAATCTTCTAATATTCATTCAGAATACAAGATCCTAAATTTTGAATATTAGAAGATTGGATCAAGTACTTATAATTATTCGATTGATCTGATCTTATACAACGCTACTCAAAAAAATATTTTAAATTTATCAACTAATCGGATTATTTGTGCGGACGCCAGATATACCAATTTGGTTGGTACCCTTGGTATTTTTGAAACTCAAACTGAGAAGGCATTTTCAAAAGTAAGTACTTCATGTATATGATATAATTAAGAGAGAGAACATTTCGTTTCAATAAAAAGCTGGCCAACATCCCATACTTCCAAAACAAAAGGACAAAAAAAGAGAGTCTTTTGGGACACCAAAAGACACAAACCATGCTTGTTAACACCTCTTCCCCTCCTAATCCATGCTCCAAAAACATAATTCCCCTGCTCTGCCAACCCCTTAACACTTCATTTCACCCAAACAAATGATTCGCAGAAGCACCTCAAGAACACCTATTGAAATCTACTGTTGGTGTTTCCAAGTTGTTCTAGTCTTGGTTTTGGCCTCAGTAGCAGCATGGCTAAGCCTAATACCCAAAAGTCCCTCGTTCGCCATTTCCGATTTCCGAATTCCAGCCTCCAACAGAACGAATTCTTCGGTTTCTCATCGCGGTGAAGTCGTCCCGAACACTTCCCTCAGCTTCAATCTAACAATCTCAAACCCCAACAAAGGTACGGGAATTCAATACAGTGATATCCACATCACGTTGTATCACAAAGGTGCTAGTATTGGTACGAGGCCTGTTATTCCCGGTTTCTATCAATCCCGTAAGAAGAGTGTTTCTTGCAGCGTTCTAGTAAACGCCGGTGGACAGTTTTGGAGAGGGATTGGCAATGGGAATATTGTGGTTTTGAGGGCGGGCTTGGAGACTGGAGTTAGATACCGGATTTTACGATGGAAGACGGAGAAGCACCGGATGGATTTCGAAGCATTTGTGATCATAGATCGACAGGGGAGGATAGATGGGGAGAAGACTATAAACCTTCATCGCATACCAAGTTAACGTACAGAAAAGTGTGGAAATTAAGGTTTTTTTTTTTAGTTTTCCCTTATTTTGATTTGATTAAGTTTTTTTTTCTTCTACATGCCGAATATGAATACCAAGAGTTTCAATGTTGAAAAATTGAGGAACTATCTTCTAAAACAACTTGGTGTGTAAAGAGTTTAAGTAGTTTTACCCACTTTCTTAAGATGGGTGCGAGACAAAGTCGGCTCCATCAATATTTCTTTTGAGTAAGTTTCACCGGCCTCCCCTAAGATTTCTGACAAATGCAGGAACTTGCCAGAAACCGTCTTGCTGTCTCTATCTACCATAATGCTACCATCTTTAAATTACTCCGTATATATTTGGATGATGAATTTGTGTAGAGATTCATTAGGAAGAGCAAAATGGCACACTACTCAATTTATATGCAACTTATCACTTACATTTTCTCTTATGCTTTACCCCCACTTCATAGAATCCTATACCAACTATGGTCCAAACAAAGCCTTAAACCTTCCATGGTAAATAGGCGGCAGCTTCCTATCAAGCCCTTGCCCGATATTCATATTCCAAAGGGGCTTACTCGCAAAAGTTCTTAGTTTTGACTCTTACTATTTATGAAAATCTATCAGATCATTGGAGATTTGTTAGGTCGTTAAATATGTTTTGAATTATAAACTATGTACAAATCTCATCCAAGCCGACAGAAACACTCACAAAAATAAATAGGCACACAAAAAAAGAGAGAAGAAGATGGTATAATCATATTTAAGTTGTTTGGCCTCGATACCCACGTGGCCACATGTAAAAGAAAAAAAGAGATTTCACTATAATGAAAACAAAGAATACATATGAGACGGGCAAAATAGGTACAACTAAAACTGACACCCCTATCCAAGCCCTCGCTCAAGAGTAATTTCCGATTTACCAAAAAAAAGAAAAGAGTATTTAAGTCTTCGCTCAGACCTCACCAATTTTATTTTTTTTTCTGTATTTCTGTATTTTTCTCTTCAGATCTTCTCTCTCTTAGGCTCCTATAAATCCCTATTTGTTGAAAATCCAAAGATTAATAATCCTTATCCCATACAAAATACAAAACATCTACATGTTAGATTCCTAATGGATTCCGGACTGCTCAAATCCCAATCTATATACATGTAGATAAACCAAATTTACATGGGACTCCACAATATTATTACTCAACTTAAATACCACATACATGAGTTGACCCAACCAAATAGTCCCGGAATTAATCGAGGTACGCCTAAGTAGGACCTGGGAATGCTGCCAAGCACCCCCGCTTGGCAGCGTGCCAAGCGGCCAATCCGGCCGTCTATCTCGGTGATCGATGGCTCGGATCTTAATCCAAGCAACGAACGCTAGGCACCGCTGCCAAGCACGGGGTGCTAATTGGCAGCATCTCCCATTCCACCTTAGTTAGCTCGAGACCCTGTTACGTATAAAAAGAATATAGATTACATGTATGGAAAACAAACTCAACGATCATCTTACTTTATGCAAAAAATGATTACTCAACGAAGAAGAAAAGCATAAACTTTCTGATATAATTCCCACAACAGAACCCATTCTGCAGTATAGTATAAACTTTCTGTTTCCCAAACATTCATGTATAGTGTAAACCCAAGAATGCCTGAAAACCTCCCCTCAACCCCATCCCCAACTACTACTATGTGCGATACCAAACGTTTCTCCTTATGGGTCCTCCAAATAGTGGGACTGCTGGGTCTCCTCGTGTTCTTGCTATGGTTAAGTCTCCGCCCGAAACAACCAACATACACGATTATCGATTTCTCACTCCCAACTTCTCCGGTGAACCAAGGTGGCGACAACAGCACCATATCATTTGAACTTGAGATTCGAAACCCTAACAAAGACTCTGATATTTACTACGACAACATGCTGCTGACATTCTTTTACGGGGAGGATACATTAGGGCAGAAAACCATACCTTCTTTCCACCAGAAAAAGGACAGTACAACCCAAATGTTTGACCATGTGGATGCGGATCCGCATGTCAGGAAGAAACTATTAGGTGTAATATCAAAGGCAACAGCAGAACTGAAGGTGGCTGTGGTTACGAAAATAAGGTACCGGATGTGGGGTCGTAAAAGTAAGCATCATGGTATTAACTTGCACGGTAGACTACCGATTGGTTCAGACGGGAAGATTTCAGGTAAGAAGAAGAAGATTAGGCTGCGTCATAAGTCCATGAAATGGAGAAAGAGAGGTCGCAATCCATGACAATTACTAGTACCAGAGTAAAGATTTTTAACAATGTCTTGTATCGCTTCTATTTAACATTCAAATCCCCGTTAATGTCATAATAGAACATGTTGGCCATAGAATCAATGTTTCCAGCTACACATGACGATTATGAAATATTTACATTCACTTTGATCCATACAGCCGATGCAGAATTTCAAGATTACAAAGTTCAGAACCAAAGATGTAGAGGAGTATATCATGCCATGAATATTTTCCTAACTTTTAGCATCCGCTACAGTTCCATCAAAACATTCCACAAAATCTGCTAAAGTTTTTATCGCGATCCCAAACCATTTGAACTTGTCAAAATCATGCACTCCAAACCCAGAAAGTAAATAAACAAGCCGTTGAGAAACATGATATGGGAAACAATAACCAAACGGAAGGGAAAGAGAATGAACAAAGTGGAGGATATGAGAGAAGATAAGCACAGAGGCCACCGTGAAAGAACAAGAAGGATTAAATTGAACTAACAGGCCTGCTATTACGAAAATTTGATACGAAGTCCCTCTATAAATTAATCTGGCAACCAGACAAGTGCACCATCCTTTAGGGTTCTCTTGCAGCAATTTAAATATATCAACAAAATACATGAGACAGTCGGATTGAAATCAAACATCTGATCCATAAGTTTTGAGCATGCTACAAATACAGCTGCACTAAAGAGAAAGAAGAATAATTTCACACATGCTCAATGAACCGGAATTTGAATAACTCTCTGGAAAATCTAAAGCATGTTTCAACTGTCTAATGGTTGCGAATTTCTTCAATCAACTGGCATCGTTCAATTGGTGATTGGGCAGACCTTTTAACCTCACAACAGCACATCTAAAGCATCAACATACCATACAAGATAAACCCTTGACTTCATTCTTTCTGGACTTTCGAGTAATGATCTACTTAAGTGTCCTGCGAAGGGCAGCAATTTGCCTTCTCCATTCATGAACTGGAACCTACAGGAAAGATCACCAAGACATGAACATGCAACCACAAGACATTTTTAGATACAAGGATGTTGAACAGCAGTTTCAGAATTTATTCATAAGAAACGTACTTCGATTGAGGATTTTAAAAGGTTGCTGATTTTGCCACTCCCTTTTTTGTTAACGCTACTCCCCTGCAAGTGTATTTTTGGTGCAAAAATACACTTGCAGGGGAGTGGCGTTAACAAAAAAAGGAGTGGCAAAATCATTTCCCTTTTAAAACTTGTTTCGAGAAAGTTCGTGGAAAGAACCCATTTTTATGGGATCACAGGCAAAATGTTTCTGAATTCTTGAAAAATATTAGATCGCACGTAAAACAATATTTTAAGATGAGAGCTCATGTTTCAAAAGAATTTAAAAAACTCTCATAACAGAAAACAACCATGGTTTGGTTTGGCAGATTTATCTTTTGTCATAAGACATATTTGTATTATAAATGAACCTACGATTACATACATGCATGTGAAATTATACATATCTATACATATACACTTACAGCAGGGAAGCCACCATAATCTCCAGGCACGTTGATGTCCTTGGTAATGCAGCTATTAGCTGCTAGCCGCACCTGAAGCCCAAAAATGCAGTCAACTACTTTGGGCCAACATCATTCAAGTAGTTACAAACTTATAATCAACTTTATATATATGAGAGATTCATTCATGATTTGTTAATTGGTCAGCATCCTGACGAAAGTTATGATACATCATGGAGAGATATAAAGTCAGTAGGCAAACAGAAGATAAATGCTCTCTGGCTCCATGCATTCTGTTGACTAAAAAACAAAAGTGTGGTCAAAACAATGTTATCAAGATGCTCTACCTGCCTAGACATAACGAGGAATGTAACAGAATATGCAATAGTGGCCGTTAATTTGCGAGAATATGAGAAGAGAAAATAACTCACAAATCACAAAAGTTGTCGAAAATAGACAATCAAGAATACTGCCATGGTCAATACAAGTCAATCAATTTTTTCTCAAGGCCATAATATAGGAAACATCTTATATTTGCTTCGACTTAGGGGATCTATAGTACTTTTTAACATGTACAAAAGAAAAAAAATCTCAATATCGAGTAAACAAAATTAACTTCACTTATTTCCTCTAATTTTATTTTTTTTAATTTCCATCTCACTCCATATACCATCCACGAATAAATGATCCAGAGACCAAACACAGCCTTAGCCCGACACTTTACAGGTAAGTGGGAAGCTGCTTCCTCCTATCTAACCCTTTCCATAAAGCAATATTCCGAAGCAAAGTTAAAGTTCATCACCTCACCTGTTACACAAATCAAATAAGCAACCAAGAAGAAAAGCATAATCTTTATGGTGTTCAATACTTTCAGCAGGAAAATAAATCTCTGGCATGGTCTCATCAACCTTCAACTTTAAGTTTTCAATCTGTTTCTCACAAACTCTAGTTTATCTTCAAACCATATTTTATTCAGAAATGACCAATAAATGCCTAAAAAGCCCCACTTAAAACTCCCCCCAAGAAATATGTGCCAAACCAAAAGCTTCCCCTTATGTCTGCTCCAAATTTTGGTGGTCTTGGGTCTCGTACTCTTCTTCCTATGGTTAAGTCTACACCCCAAACAACCCACTTACGCAATTGTCAGGTTCTCTGTCCCAACTACTAAAAACGGTAATACAACTTGTCAGGTGAACCAAGGTGGCGGCAAGAATGGAACCATCTCGTTTGGTCTTGAGATTCGAAACCCAAACCCACACTCAGTTATTTACTATAGTGACACACTGTTGACATTCTACTATGGGAAAGACATTTTTGGCCAGAAAACCATACCTTCTTTCGACCAAAGAGGAGAAAAGACAAAACAAATGTTCAATGAGAATGCTGAAGCACGGGTGTGGAAGAAACTAGTCAGTGCAATATCAAATGCACCTGCAGAAGTGATGGTCACTGTGGAAACCAGAATTCGAAATCGAATGTGGGGTCACCTGAATAAGCATGAGGAAATTTACTTGCAAGGTAAGATACCGATCGGAATGGATGGGAAGATTTCAGGTAAGAAAAAGATGATTAGGCTCCATCAGGCTTCCAAGAAACGGAGTAAGGTCGCATGACAGGTATGACTACAGCAAAGCAAAAATATCTGACTATAGTCACATGCATCCATTATAATTTATGTAATGTTAGAAAAGCTGCAAATATCATTTTAGGACATATCTAGACTGCGAAGTGGTAATGGAGCCATTCATCACCAACTCAACTTTTAGTTGGACAGCTATATACAACTACTATGAAACAATCATGGTCAATTTTTAAAGCATGTACCTGATGCAAAATCTTAAAGGGGAAAAAGAAGTGCAGAAACAGAGTTGTATTTGGATCATATGATGCAACATATTTTCTGATTTTAACATCCACTACAGTTCATCACAATATTGCCATCGTGTTTTATACTGCTGTCCTGCGAATTTATGTATTTCAAAATAAAGTAATCAATATTTTGCTCGAGGCCCTTTGGTTGTCGGCGAAGAGCCATCCTAGTCGGCTTACTACCAGTGGCGACTCCAGTACTTTTGTTCAATGGAGTCACTAAAAAAAAAAAGAAATGCACCAAGTCGAACAAGGTTAAGCTGATGAAATTATACAACACATACGTATACTTCAATTCATTGTAATGTTCTAAACGTAAAGAAAAATCCCGGTTGCCAACATGAATTCTTTTCTATTGTTTACCAAATTAACTCCATACTAGTAAACAAAATAATACGCAAATAATACGCTCAACTCAAGAAAAGTCTAGAATGGCCCCATTATCTTATTTTTACGTACTTTTTTAATTGTTTTATGGGATCAATAAGTAAATTTCACCCAAAACTTAGAAACATATACCACATTATTTGTAAGTTTTTAGCATTTGATGGGATCAATTAACCCCATAAACCTCCATGTACAATTGCCATTGCTTACCAATTGGAGTTTGTCCAAAGGGAAAGAATTGGAGGACATTGCCATTGCTTACCAATTGGAGTTTGTCCAAAGGGAAAGTATTGGAGGACAAAGGTCCATTTAAGACATACAGAACATGATGAACCCTTATTCAGTGATGCGCCTAGCGTACACCATCTCTATCTTCACATGAATCACAAATGAGACTACTTAAAGGGACCTAAAAGAAATATCTCATGCACTTGCAATAAACAAGAGATAGAGGCAAAATTAGTCTGAAGAGTTAGTGCTACTAACTGAATTTATATGGAATACCAATCATAAACCTGTATTTATAAATCAGGGCAGATTAAAAATTGAAGCCCCAAGATCTCTTAATGTCAACTAATTGATTAAATACCTTTGATGCAATGGAGACATGATCACGAACAGCTACCCGTCCACCTAAAGTTACGTAGTCACCAATCCTAAAAGAGAGAAAAACAAATTACCGACTCTTCTAAACTTGGAAGCTGATAAAGTCTAGGAACTGGAAGTTAAAGCAGATCAATGGAGACATGATGTTAGAAAGTATAAACTTATGTAAAGTTAAATACAGAAGTCACATACGTCACTGAACCAGCAATTCCAACTTGTCCACAAAGCATTGAATATTTCCCAATAACTACATTATGGCCTATCTGCAAAGCATATTTAAACAGGCTGTTTCATATCCATGAAGAGGTAAACTAGAAATGCAGGGAATCAAACAAAACCTGAACCAAATTATCTATCTTTGCATGATCCCCAATTACAGTGTCTCTCCAGCTGCACAAAAAAAACGTTGCAATTTCTTGTAAGAGTATCGTACTACCCTAATAAGGAAATATTCATGGGCTGTACATAAGACATAATTAAAGGCAACATAAATCTCACCTGCCCCTGTCAATGCATGTATTTGCACCTATCTCAACATTGTGCCCTATCAGTGCTTTCAATATCTAAATACGGGAATGGGAAAAAAGAGAGTAAACTGAACTAGTGATAAGATGCATGAATTGGCAATTAAAACAGCAATAGGAGTAAAACAATAGAAAGGTGATATTCAATTCCTAAATAATTACTTTTTTCCCCCCCTTTTTTTTTTGGCGACAAGCAAGTTCTTGAATCTTGGGTAACTATTTCATCCCATACTCATACATATCATGGGCTAATAACACTTGCATAGATCTGATCATCAAAATACCATAATCGGAATTCCAAAACTCCAGATACAAGAAAATGGCTACAATTGTGTTTTATCATTAACAAGACATAATAGATTTACGTTTGTTATCTCAGCGTCAATTAAATCTAGATATCAAACTAATCAAGAAGTTTTCTCATATTGGTTGTTATAAAATCCTATTACACATCTATTAACACAGCTGAAAGTGATCTATCTGGGATGGATGTAATAAAATCATTTCAGCATGGGGATCCTCCATGGAGCATTATGAGTCTATGATTATTACCTATTTTCCCACATAACGTACCCAACCAGTTTCAAGAATGACTGGAAGTAAACTTTAGATAGTAGCATAAGCTAGAGGAGGACATTAATTACCTACATATTTTATGGTTGTTACGCAGTATTGGCAGTAATATACCAAACATGAACCATCCAACATAGTGCCAATATTACATGGAAGTTTGTTTCATAGTGCTTTCTTAGAATTTGGGTGGGGAAAATCAAGGTGCAAACTGTTAAATAACCACAATGAAGACAGTAACTTTGAAAAAGCACTTTTTAACACACTGACTTGAGGTTTCTTCACCATGCCCCCAAGATCATCTACAAAAAATCCAAAACCTGCAGGGAAACAACTTGAATCCTAGTTATATGACAGAATTAATACTCGACTAGCAACAGCATCACAGACAAAGAGCGTCCATAAGAAACCACAAAGTAAACAAAGATTCTATAGATGGTAAGGGTACTGCCAGAGAATATACTGCTTTCAACTTTCAGAGACAAGTGGTATCAAAATTTCTTATAAACTAGACATACCATCTTGGCCAATGCACACTCCATTGTGGATCACACAACAATCACCTAATGCGCAATTACCGAGTGCAACGTTATACCTGGAGGAAATGTAGTAGTTCAATCAAAATTGAGCATGAAAAACATGAGACATCTATTTTGTTAAAGCAGAGCACAAAATGAATGTGGATGCATGCTCAACTTGCAGCCCCAGCCATGAAAAACATGGTTAATTAGTCTTAAGATTCTGAATATTCATTCAACCATGGGAAACTTGACAATGTTTGCCTGCACAAGAATCTAAAAGAATAACCTCTCCACAGTGGCTATCATAACTCCACAACAATCATAACTGCAACCTGATGCCATTTGAGAATGAGAAAATCTATCTAACAAGTAAACAGGAAAATGAATCCAGACAAACAGTAGAGAATACCCTAGTTTCGTTGATTGACCAATTGTAACGGAAGGACCAACAATAGTCCCCGAACTAATATGAGTATTCGCACCGATGACAGCTTCCGGATGAACTACAGCACCAATTTCTATAACTGCCGTCGCAGCAATGCATGCTGACTTGTGGAAAAGACCGCCACCATTATGCCAATTCTGAAATCCTTGGTGATCTTCTAATCTTGAACGAACAAGTGCATCAGAGTTCCAGTTAGACCTCGCAGTGGTAAAATCAGCTCATACATACAAATACAAAGCACACTAACAAGGTTTGTTTCAGTAACAGCATTTCCGGTCCAATGGAACACTATCCTTAGCTATCCAAATATGTGGAACAGACGTATTAGAAAACTAAATAAAAGAAGTAAATTGACGTCCACTTCACAAGATAATAGAGGCAGCTTACACTACGTCGTACTCACTTTTTATTTTCTTGTTATTGTCAGGCATAAACCAAACATCAACAACAAGCCCAGAGGAAAGAAACACTAGAATGAGTCATCATAAAGCAGAATTACCCCAATTGGGCTTGAAGATAAGAAATGCAACTAAAAGGAAAGAACTTTGCAACAGTACAAGAGATGTTTCATGCCTCAGCAGTCCCGCAACAAGTAACACTGACGTATGCCTCATGCGAGGGCTTAGCAGCAGCGTAATGATTCCGCGTAGCACGATACACGTTGTAGCATTTTTTTTGACCAGTTTGTCAAACGGTTTGCCTACCCTAAATTCTCGAATGCATCTAGAACCCAAGTCATACAGAGTATTGGAGGAACGGAAATTGAAATATTTAACTAATGATCCACCCCTTGAGTGTCGGACTATGACCTCAACAACCCAGTTGGTTAGAAATATGTTAAAGTAATACTTAATTGGGTTGAAAAAGGAGGCGTGTTAAGCTAACTATGATTATGCGCCAAATCCCCGTTGTCGTTAGAGGCAATTTCACAAACAGTTGCCGTGCAAAGAACAATGGTCAGGAGAAATAGAACAAAGCCACTCAAAACTGGTCGTATGGTTCGAGACAACCTACCCGGATTAATAGAGGCAACCTTGGACGCGGATTCGTCAGTTGATGCAGAGAAATGGTGACGACGAACAAAGTCAGAGATGGGTCTTCTGGTGGAAATAACATGAGGGTTTGGACTTGCGAGACGGGAAATAGGGGTGGAGACCGAGCCTACAATGGCTAATCGTCTGAGTGCCATGGCCTTTTACCGAAACCTTGGTTTTTTTTATTCAGAGTTGTACAAATAACGCGGAAAATAAGTACGAGCTAACCTGAATACAACAAATTTCTATGCTTTCTTTTAAAATTTCCACTTACGCCAAATTAAGAACTCGAGGACAAGAAAGAAAAGAAGAGAAAGGGAAAGAAAACTTCGAGAAAAATGTACTGTAGTATGAGCAAAGACACATGTCACCCATCCTAACACTCCTCGGAATCCTCTCTCCCAAAATGTTTTGGAAATTAATATTCGCGGTCCCAAAATTATTGATGGCGCTCCACTTTGTTTATGAAATTACTAGTAAGTTCACATTATAAGTGGAGTGCCATAACTAATTTTGGGAGCGCGAATATCAATATCCAATGTTTTCATCTTTCAATT
Organism: Rhododendron griersonianum; assembly: GCA_018127125.1. NCBI lineage: Eukaryota > Viridiplantae > Streptophyta > Magnoliopsida > Ericales > Ericaceae > Rhododendron > Rhododendron griersonianum. Next base: position 23,873,113 of record CM030800.1, read on the forward strand.
ATTAGGTTCCCTTTCTTTTCCGGCCGGACACTACTTCTTTTCGAAACACATAGCTTTCTTGGTCACGTATTGATTCAGAGAGCTTGCTAAGGCCGACAGTGCCCATGTAGAATGAATTTTTTGCTTCGAGCTTGAAAATTATAAATAATACATTTCCAGAAAACTCTTGACGAGACGAGCAAGATTAATAGCCAAAAAAGGGAAGGGAGGCCAAAGAAAAAAACATTTACATGATTCAAAAAGGGGTGCAACAATAGGAGGTTTTGCTATCGTAATATGTATACAAATCGAAAATAAGAAATTACAAATAAACAATAAACACTATCTGCTTGAACAACAGATATTTGAGATATAGATTTCAAAGAGTGGATTAAATTCTACGGCTTAGAATTTATGTCTACAACATCTGAAATAGTCACCTCATCTACGGAGATGAAGTTGGCATTTGTTGAGGATTGAAATGATTTCAACACCGAACGCCCTATAGAGAATATTGATTGTGTTGGTTGAGGCAGCGTCACATTGTCGCTTGCTAACATTACAACTACAGTTGACATAACCAGTCTATCTGCAGGATCTTCTTGGACACACCATGGATACATTTCAACACTTCTGTTGCTACACATGACTCCAATAATGGGTCCACCAGCTCCACTATTCCTTCACCTTTGTACCATTTATTACACGCCTGTATATTGACAATTTAGCAAAAATAAAATGATGTTATAAATATTGGTGATCATTATGCTCTTGATTGAAAATATATAAAGAGATGAGTAGGAATCGAGGAAATACATAAGTGATAAGGCTTTGACGATTGTTAGAAAGGTAAAAGCCGCTATTCTTTTTCCCACTAATAATATCCGGTAATAGAACTCTGAAACTGAATACATCAAATTTTACAGAAAATAGTCCTTCCATAGCATACTCTGAAGCCATATATCCACTGTAGTTGATTATTAGCCATAAAGATTATTATTAGGAGAGAAGGTTAACAAGTTTATGTATACATGCATAATTTGGAAAACAAAAAGCTAGGCTTATTATGTTCCAACAACTCTGTTTGTGTTGGCTTCATTTTGATTTCCACCAAAAATCCTTGCCATTCCAAAGTCTTATATCTTGGGATTCATTTCTTGATCTAACAAAATGTTGCTAACGTTTAGGTCCCTATGAATAATTCTAAGCCGAGATTAATCCTTGTGTAGATACAAAAGGCCTCGAGCAATCCCACTAATTATGAGAAAGCGTCTCTTCCAGTCTAGTTGTGAAGCTTTAGTTGAATCTAGCAAGAAACAAACAACATTAAAGTTGATTAACAACTGTATTGTTTGGGTTTCATCGGGTAGTTTTGTTGAGTAACTAGTGACAACTTAAGAGTGAGTCGATACCAAAGAGGAAGAAATCTAAGCTTTTGTTGGACATGTACTCATAGATTAGCATCAACTCGTTCACCTCCAAGCAACAGCCTAAGAGTCGGACAGGATTTCTATGTTGTAGTCTTGCAATTAAAGATATATATTTTGTTATCGCAATGATACATCTAAAATAATTGCATCATTCATAGAGACGACATTATCGTGTGGTGAGGATAGACATGATTTGAACTCCAAATGCTCAACATAGAATGCCGGCTGTGCTGGTTGAGGCGGCGTTGCCCTGTCGCTCCCCAGCATGATAACTACAGATGACATCGTCAGTCTATTTGCGGGGTCTTCTTGGACGCACAACAATCCTATATGGATACACTTCAAAACTTCTGTTGCTACACATGACTCCATGAGTAATGGGTCCATAAACTCCAATATTCCTTCACCTTTGCACCATAAGTTCCAGGCCTATAACATATTGACAATTTAGCAAGTTAATTTGTAAATACAAGTAATCATTATGATTCTGAGTTTAATGATAAAGAGAGAAGTACAAATCGAGGAACATACATAAGTGAGGAGGTTGTGACCATGCTCAACAAGGTAAAAACCGTTGTTCTTTTTTCCACTAATAATCTCTAGTAAGAGAACTCCAAAACTGAAAACATCAGATTTAACAGAAAACAGTCCTTCTATAGCATACTCTGGAGCCATATATCCACTGTACTCGATCATTCATTAAGAAATTAATGTAAGGTGAGATGGATAGACATATTTGTATGCTTAAATAATTTGGGAAACAAAGAGGCTTGCTATGTCCCAACAACCCAGCTTGTTTCGGCTTCACTTTGATTTCCACCAAAAATCCTTGCCTTTCCGAAGTCTGATATCTTGGGATTCATTTCTTGATCTAACAAAATGTTGCTAACTTTAAGGTCCCTATGTATTATTCTAAGTCGAGAATCCTCATGTAGATACAGAAGGCCTCGAGCAATCCCATTAATTATGAGAAGGCGTCTCTTCCAATCTAGTTGTCTAGCTTTAGTTGTATATCTAACAAAGAAACAAATAACGTTCAAGTTGATTAATACTCGTAACTATCTTGTTTGGGTTGCAGTGCAAATGATATGTCTACAAACGAGCGACAGCTTAAGAAAGGCCATACCAAAGAGGAAAAAATCTAGGCTTTTGTTGGGCATGTATTCATAGATTAGCATCAACTCGTTCCCCCCAAGCAACAACCCAAGAGTCTGACAAGATTCCTGTGCTGTAGTCTTGCGATTACACATATTTCATTCTTGAACTCTTGAAGTCCTTGGACGGAATTGCTTGAGAGCCTCTTTACTGCAATATCCCTGCCATTTGGTAGTGTACCCTACAAACAGTTCCAAGTCGTGCGATGCATTTCAATTAGAATCGTCAACTTTGATTGTGTATTATATTCCATCATGAGGTCATTGCTGTCGTGAAAGGCCTCTTTTAGCTCTGAATTTAAGATTTTGTTTCCTTAAACATAACAACACCCTGCAAATTTAGACTAGACATAATCATCGGATTCAGCAGCAAAGTACCTTGTAAACTGGACCGAATCCACCTTCTCCAAGCTTATTTTCTTCAGAAAAATGGTTTATAGCTACAAGTATGAGATCAAACTCAACTGAAGGAAAGTCCTGCCACTTCGTGGAATTTTCTCTTTGCAAATTCTCAGTGCTATAGTTATCTACAAGTCTTCCTCGCGCCAAGTCAAGTAGTTGAATTCTTTCGCAATTTTCTTCCTCTTCTGTGGAAGGATCATACAATTAGCTCTGTAGCTGACATATAATGATACTATATATACACAGTGGTTAAGTTATGTTACCTTCCACTGTTCTTTTCCTTCTCCTCTGGCAGTAGATTCCAAAACCAACCAACGATACCACTACGGATGTTGATACACTAACGCCGATGGCAATCATTTTCCCTTTTGTTTCCTTCAAAACAGATGGCATGCACGTTTTAGTCTTTATTTAAGTGGTGGCCATTTGATTAACAACGGTTCAATATTGGTAGTAAGAGTAAGATCCCAACACAGCCAAAGATGGGTTTTACAAGGATGTTAGAAAGCCAAATTGGATTGGTTTCCTCTGATGATTGCTCATAGTGGAATTTCAAATCAGTGGTTAATTAGTAAAGATACATACTTTAGAAAATGGGTGAAATTTATGCACTTACATTACTAGTGTTGTATACTATTTCATATTTTTGGTAATGCTTTTGGTACTTCAAACGAATTTGAAAATCTCCCTCATTTATGTACCCAACGCGCGCATTTCTCAGCATACTTACTTTAGCGACAATAAAAGTCACTTCTGTAAGAATAACCGTGGCAGTGAGTGTCCGGCCAGCGATATTCTTGGACTGTGCTGATCAGAATTATGCCCGACTCGGTCACCAATTAAACCTCTGAGACATCAAGGGCATCTCTAATGGGCAACTTATTAAAATTTGATATGGGCAAAGTGGAACATGTTAAAGTGCTAGCAAAATCAACATGCATGTTACATATATGCGCGCGGCTTAAATGATTCTCTAGAAAACAACTCATTATCTTTGTGTGGCCCGTTTCGTTGTAGAGAAAGAGGAGGAATTAGCTAGGCAGTGATTTCTGACCGGCCAGACACACCGCTACCATCTCTGCAACAGGTGCTCAGCTATGTGGTTCTCTTCTTTCGTATCAGCTGGAATGTTTTCCAAATAATTTTCGTTGGAAAAAGGCTGAGGCGTTGCATTAGGGCCGAGTCTTTCAAAGTAAAATGAAAAAAGAAAAGGAAAGGAAACCTCAGTCATAACAGTGTTAGGTAATCAGGACGCAAGATTAATTACTCACCGCTACTCCCAGCGATGTTATCAGTGACCAGAGGGTCCGCCAAGAACGGGTAAAGCTCATACCGCACGATACAGCTAGGTGCGATTAGTCTCCCCCCTTGTTTTCAGGCACTGCAGACACGCACTAGATACACAATTATCTCATCGAGGCAGTTACGACAAAGCACCATTGACAAATCAAGCGTGCACTGCACCATGCCATACAGCTTTGTAAGATTACCAGCGTTGGCTTCGTTGGTCACGTACATCCGGTTAGAACGAATAGAAGTAGCAAAACTGGGCAGGTTCGCAAACATTTTCTCCAAAATATCGGCAAATTTATCTTGTTCTGTCACGTTTGCTGTGTTCAAAAAACATAAAGAAGGGCTTGTTTCCGTAGTAGACATACCACCATGGCCAATGAAAACTCCGTTGTGGATGACACAACAATCAACTAATGCACAATTACTGATCAGTGCAACATTATAGCTGGAGGAGATGTAGTAGTTCAACAAGAATTGAGTAATAAAAAACATGAGACAACTATATCGTTAAAACAGAGGATGAAATGTATGTGGATGCATGCTCAACTTGCAGCTCAAGCCATGAAAAAAAGGTTAATTAGTCTTATGATTCTGAATATTCATTCAACCATGGGCAGTGGCAGACCCAGGAATTCCATATACTGGAGGCATCTATTATTCACAATCTTGAAAAATATTTCTCTGTATGTATATCACTAAATTATTGCTTAACTATTGAATATTGATTACTCATTCTATTTTACAACCGATTTTTGACAATCTTCATATCTGAAAATACTCTTAGAACAAAAATAGAAAAAAACACAAATGGTTGGCATACCTGGGAATCAAACCCAGGTGCCTAAAGCATTTCACAATGTATATAACCACTCCACCACACTGATATTTTGTACCACTGTAGGAAACTTTTATGTATTTATATCAATTTTTTATTTTTATTTTTATTTTTTTTAAAAGGCGTGGGGGCACGTGACCCCACGTGCCTCAACGTGGATCCGCCCCTGACCATGGGAAACTTGATGCTGTATGCCTAGACAAGAATCTAAAAGGCTACAAAGAATAGCCTCTCCACAGTGGCAACCATAACTTCCCAGCGATCATAACTGCAATCTGAACCCGATAATGTGAAAATCTTAAGTAAATAGCAAAATGAACCCAGATAAACAGTAGAGAATACCATAGTAAAACACTGATATATGCCTCATGCGAGGGTTCAGCAGCAGCCTACGTACTAATCCTGTTAGCAAGATAAATGTTATCGCATTTTTCTTTTCGACAAGTTTGTCATAGGGATCGCCTACCCTAACCCCCAATGCATCAAGTACTTGTCTCATACAAACTAAAGTGGGTACTGGAGGAGTGGAAAACGGAAATTTTAATTCTCGATCCACCCCTTGAGTGTTGGACTATCACCTGAACAACCCAGTTGGTTAAAAACTGTTTACATAATTGGGTTGAGAAAGAGGCGTGTTAAGCTTAAAAAGCACCCTGCAGAGGCGATTTCACAGACAGTTGCCCTGCAGAGAACAATGGTCTGGAGAAAAACATCAAAGCCACCCAAAAAATATCAGAGCCACCCAAAATTGGGTGCATTAAGTTTCTGTTTCACATACCTATGGGTCCATGGGTGAATACTGTATACAGTATGGCTCTTTTCTTTTCTTTTTTTTGAACCGAGTATGACTCTCTTTCTAAGAATACAAACTTTTAATTTTTTTTCCTTTGACATAAAAATGTTAAGAGCAGAGAGCTAGATCAAACCAAGTAGACAAAAGTTCTTATTAAGCATAAATGATATACTGCAATTCAAAACGAAAAGCAAAATGAAATACTGCAGATCAAAAAGAAAAGCAAAAATGATAATACATGAATTTTGCCAGAAAACCAAAAAAAGAAGAAAGAATTTGCTGACATATTATCGGGCTGATACATCTGAAATAGTCATCTCGTTCGCTGAGACTAAGTTAGCATTTGGTGAGGCTTGACATGATTTTAACACCAAACGCCCAACAGAAAATGCTGGTTGTGCTGGTTTAGGCAGTGTCACACTATCGCTTCCCAATGTAACAACTATAGTTGACATCGTCGGCCTGTCTGCGGGGTCTTCTTGGACGCACAACAATCCGAGATGGATACACTTCAACACTTCTGTTTCTACGCATGAATCCACAAGTAATGGGTCCATCAGGTCCAATACTCCTTCACCTTTGCACCATAAATTCCACGCCTATTGACAATTTGAAAGTAATGAAATTAGAAATAGGAGTTAATAATATGGCACTTAGTTTAGGGATGGAGAGACTAGTAGGAATCTAGCTAGGAACATACATAAGTGAGTAGGCTGTGACCATGCTCAGAAAGGTAAAAGCCGCTGTTCCTTTTACCACTTATAATCTCTAATAAGAGAACTCCAAAACTGAAGACATCAGATTTAACAGAAAATAGTCCTTCCATAGCATACTCTGGAGCCATATATCCACTGTAGTTGATAATTTATCAAAAAGATAATTAGGAGAGATGGTTAAATAAGTTATACGTGCCTAAGTTGGAAAACAAAGAGGCTTACTATGTGCCAACAACTCTGTTTGTGTTGGCTTCACTTTGGTTTCCACCAAAAATCCTTGCCATTCCGAAGTCTGATATCTTGGGATTCATTTCTCGATCTAACAGAATGTTGCTAACTTTAAGGTCCCTGTGAATTATTCTAAGTCGAGAATCCTCGTGCAGATACAGAAGGCCTCGAGCTATCCCATTAATTATGAGAAAACGTCTCTTCCAGTCTAGTTCTGCAGCTTTAGTTGAATCTAACATAGAAACAAATAACATTCGAGTTGATTAAAAGAAGTCTTGTTTGGGTTTGATCGCAAATGTCTTATCGGGTAATGAATGGCGATTTCAGAGAGATTCCATACCGAAGAGGAAGAAATCTAAGCTTTTGTTGGGCATGTATTCATAGATTAGCATTAACTCGTTCCCCTCCAAGCAACAGCCTAAGAGTCTGACAAGATTCCTATGTTGTAGTCTAGCAATTAAAGATATTTCGTTCTTAAACTCTTGCAGCCCTTGGCCGGAATTTCTTGAGAGCCTCTTTACTGCAATTTCCTTCCCATCTGGTAATGTACCCTGCAAATAATTTCCAAGCGATGCAATGCGTTCGAATTAGGATCACGAATTTCAATTACTTATTCCACTACGGAGGCATTGTTCTCGGGAAAAGCCTCTTTTAGCTCTAAATTTAGATTTTGTTTTCCAAAACGTGACAACACACTGCAAATTTAGACAAGATAAAATCATCTGCTGATTGAGCAGCAAAGTACTACCTTGTAAACTGGACCAAATCCACCTTCTCCAAGCTTATTTTCTTCAGAAAATTGCTTCGTAGCTACTAGTATAATATCTAACTGAATTGAAGGAAAGTCCTGTGATTTCGCGGGTTTTTCTCCATGCGAATTCTCAGTGTCGAAATCATCAACAATTCTTCCTTGAGCTAGGTCAAGTAATTGAACTTCAGAGCTATTTTCTCTCTCTTCTGTGGAGAAATACAGTTAGCTATAGCTGAGATAATTTTTGCTTTTTTTGATCCGCATAGCTGAGATATTGTGAGAGTAAAGATTGTGGTATTTGCTAAGTGGGAGTAACGAACTAGAAGACTGTTGTTACCTTCCACGGTTCTTTTCCTTCTCCTTTGGTAGTAGATACCAGAACCAAGCAGCACCACCACTATGGACGCTGATACACTAACACCGATTGTAATCATGTTTCCATTTTTTCCTTCAAAACAGATGGCAATGTTTCAATCTTTGTGTAAATCGTGATCATTTTGTTAACAGCGGTCTAATGGTTGTAAAAATAAGATCCCAACACAACCAAAAGACGGGTATTACAAGATGTGAAGACAAGAACGCCCCTTTTTGGTTTAATTTGAAGGGGCCAACAAAGCCAAATTAGAATTGCGTGCTCTGATGATTGTAAATAGGGAAACTTCAAATCAGTGGGTTTTACATGTTTATATTCTTAAACAATTGGGCAAAATTTACGTACTTAATTCCAAGTTATAGAGATATCAAGGCACTTATGATATTGGTCTGGATGATAGATAAATAAACCTTCCTTCAAATGTTGCCTTGGTATTTGATAATGAAGTTACAAGATCACTTTTAGTACTGCCCCTGTTTTAGACCAACTACTAAAATTTAGTGTTCAAATTGTCTGCTGCGGTTCATATTCGGGAAAACAAAAAGAATACAAAACACGTTTGTTAGGGTTGCATTGGGTCAAATTGTTTAACTATACCTCTGTTACGATCCTAATGTCCAACATCAGCTAAGTATGGGCTTGGCCATGTGCATATAAGCTCTTGGATACCCTCCCCTTGTAAGCCGGTTTTCAAGGGTGAGTTCTACCCAAAGGTTTGTGTCATTGGTTTCAGAGCCAACCGCCACGTTGCAATTCGACCTACGGAGGGGGAGACTTATAGGCTGGATTAAAATACTTAAAAAGTACTCCCTCCGTGAGATATAAGCCATTGAAAATGGCACGCAAAACCATAGGGGACACTTAAATTAGGACGGAGGGAGTATTGAATACTGATAGGTGGGTGGAGCCGCCAAAAAAAGAAAGTGGAAGGGCTATCATCGGGTCAGTGCCGATAGAGTGGGCCGCCGTGGACGTCGGTTGCGGAGCGTGATGGTATGTTACAATCCTAATGTCTCACATCAGCTAAGTATGGGCTTGGCCATGTGCATATAAGTTCTTGGAAATTTCCGTTTGACCGAAAAAAAATATATATAAGTACTTGGGCACCCTCCCTTGCTAGCCGGTTTTCAAGGGTGAGTTCTACCCAAGGGTTTGTATCAAAACACGTTTGTTAGGGTTGCATCGGGTCAAATTGTTTAACTATACCTCTTACGTCTTCTACTCTCATGATTGAGGCAAAAACCAAAATCTAATAGCATACAGGTTTTTTTGAAAGTATAGGGTGTCCAGGCTCTGCATGCACGCACTTCAAACTAATCCCTATGGCACTTTTCACAGCCGTTTTGCACGCTAACGTCTAGAGAGAGGTGGCACCGAGAGTTACAAGAATCGAACCTAATACCTTATGAAGCAAACCTCCAAATCTCAGGCTAAGACCAGTGAACCGACCTTGGGGTTTCATTGCATATGGTTATTTTGGAAAACGATTAGTGTTACTCATTAAGAACAAGTAAAAAGTATGACATGCACGATTTACGGGCAATGATATATATGAGTATAAGTGCAGAAAACAGAAAATTAACTGTGTGAAACATCAAACATAGATGTAAGCATAAAAAACCCTGTGCTCGGCGGTCGTCTAACGTCCACCCAACAGAATCCTTTTTGACAAGAGGCAATACCATTTCATATCGACAAACCCTAGGCGCATAAAAGGTTTTTAGAGAGAAGGGGGAACAAAGGTTTTTAGAAAGAGAAAACTCCTCCCAACAGAATCCTAATCACATTTATTTCACAGAATATAAAGGCAACCGAAATTATTTGGAATTAGGATAAGGCATTGCGTTAGGATCGAGTCTTTCGATCACCTACAACGTGAACACTTTTTGTGAAAACTGTTTTTTCTTTCAAATTTTCTTTTTACTATTTTTGGAAGGATGAAATAGGTGTAAAATGAAGAAAAAAGTTTGGAGGGAAGGAACAGTTGGTTGTGAGCCCATTGGTTTTGATTATGGGCAAAAAATAAATAATATGAGACTTGACATTACTAACTTTACCAACCTCTAAATGGATAATCAAAATCTAATATGGCAAGTTTTGATTATTTACTTTTAATTATTACATTGTGAATTCTACTACAGTTGTAACGGTTTTAGGTGACGAAAGATTAATTAATAATTACTCACCACTATGCTCACCGACAACACCAGTCCCATTGACGAACGGGTAAAGCTTATACCGTAGTAGTGACAGATTATACCTAAGGTTACTGTACAGTTCTAGAAACTGGAAAATTAAATTCCAAATCCAAGCTTTACAAAAAAAAATAACGTTTTACCAGGGCTGCTTGTTGTAGTACTAGGAGGAGGGGGCACTGGCGAAGGTGGCAGTGGAACGGCATCGAAGTTAGCATTATAAAACGGGTACATCTCATACCTGACATTACAGCTCCGAAACAGCACTCTCCCTCCAACTTTTGCATCACAGCAAATCGGAAACTGTGCGATACAACTCTCAAGGCAAAATTTGCACTCAGAATCAGACAAATCCGGTGTGCATTGCGCTAGTCCGTACACCGTTTGAAATGGTGAGTAGTTGGCTTGTGCAGTTGCGAACTTCTTGCCTGAGTGATCACTCGAAGCCCGATTGGTTATATTGTCCATTACCTTTACAAGTGTATAAATTTCATACGAATTGTTAGTGAAGTGGTTTGCCGAAAATTAGAACTAGATTTCAGACTAAAAATCATTTTTTTGGTGTACATACTGCAAATGATAAGAGGGAGCCAAGTATATAATTACTCTGAATTTGAAAGGATTGTGGTAAAAAAAAAAAAAAAAAGGTCAATTTTCATTTTGAAGAGACTAAAGTAAAATTATTAATTTTGAGAAGGGCATACAAAATTAAAACGATTTTTAATCAGTAAGGTATACGAATTTGGACTACAATCTCCCTCAACTACAAGGCCAAAATTCAAATCAAAATTATAATACAAAACTAAACTTATATTCAATTGTCCTTTATGTCCTAACATCTAACCCACTAGTTTGGGCTTTTTTTTTTGTAGGTTTAAACAAAAACAAGTTGAGTTTTTATTCTCTCATTATACGCTTTATCCAAAGAAAAGACAAAACTGAACAAAAATTATTTGGGGAGAAGCTTAATTAGTAGCAGGATCCTTCTAAAATGGGTGTGCTGGCCAAGACGGGAGCTCGAATCGTTTAACGGGAGCTCGCTCCTATCATGACAGGAGCTCGCTCCTAGCTAAGATGGGAGCTTGTCGAGCCGTTAAGGCAGTCCTTCTCTTACTTTTAAGGCAGTTATTCTCCTAACTAAGATGAGAGCTTATCAGACCATTAAGATAGTTATTGTTCTAACTAAGATGAGAACTTATCAATCTGTTAACGGGAGCTCGCTCCTAACTAAGAAGGGAGGTTATTGGGCTGTTAAGATAGTTATTTTCTCACTAATGACTTTTTGAGACAGTTATGGCATTGTGAAATTAAGAATATGAAAATCATATTAGTCAAGAAATTTTACAAATTGAAAATATCTAACTTCCAAATTACCCTTTAAGGTCGGAAAATTGTCAATAAGTATCAATTTTTCTTCAATGGTTATAAGTACTTAGAGATATTTTATATACGTATTTATATAATCTATATATGTTTCTTAGGCGCTCCCAACCTTATGAGCTTTAAAGTGCCTCCGCTCCCACACCACGACCCGCTCCACTTTGTGCTACCAAGGGGAGAAGCCATTTAAATGGCATCTGAGAATGATCTCGATGCCTGAATACTTGTGTCAAGCTTGAATAAAATGTGTTAAATTTTGTAGTGAATTTCTAGTTCTTTTTTGGGTTTTTTTGTCCACTTGAACTTTTAAACCTCATCCCTATAAAAAAAAACTCTCTCCGTCCACCACTGTTCCAAGCATGGTTGGCTTCTTGCAACATGTGAACGGAACGATTTTTAGATCTGGACTTAGGAAGATGCCACAAAACAGGGGTGGCTACAATAGTTTTCAATGTTTCGATATAGGCTTTGATATTGACTATACGTCTATACGACGTGAAACGGGTCGTGTGGTTTGCTAATAGCCAGTGAAACTATCTGGATCGTGTTGAGATAGCCTATACTGAGCACGAATCTTGATAATATTTTTGGTGACTATCGATGGGGATCGCTACTATATATATAATGGTGGTCTGTACTTTAAGTTGAATGAAACCCTAGATTTTGATAGAGTTATATTACATGGCGAGGTTGAATAGATATATCGACCCCTACAAGAAACTAGGCTATACGCAACCAGAATATTTGCTACGGTGGTTTTACAGTTGCAAAGAGCTCAATTTTATTGACCGGATACTAACCTTGCTACGGCTTAAATCCCTGTTGCAATTGGTAATGGAAAAACTTCCATCTGCCATGGTAAAAAGTAGCGGTGGCAAAATAAAGAAGTAATAGCCACGGGTTGGGCCGTATGGCAAATATATAGAGTTATTTTCCCGGGGTTTTCTTTTCCCCTTCCACACTTTTTCCCCTCCCGCACTTAGCGAACAAAAAAAAACCCTATGCCACGATCGATCTCCTCTCCTCTCTCTCTCTCTCTCTCTCTCTCTCTCTCTCTCTCTCTCTCTCTCTCCGTGAACTGCATGCCCCTCTCCCTCTCTCGCCATGAACCGCCTCGCTCGCTCTCTCTCTGAGTGGCCATAGACAATCGTCCCCAAGACGAGCTCTTGTTGCCTCTGCACGCAATTCCTCAATAGCTGTCACCGATCGTGTCTGATTTTCGCTCTTCCTCTACGATTGAAGTTAGCCTACAATCTAGTCGAAGTTAGTGCTGCAATCATCTCCAATTTCTAACCCACGACTGGAGAAGTTTCTAGGTAGGTGCGATTTAAAGTTTTCCATCATTCTCATTCATAGTCGTACAATTCAGAGGGAAATAAATTATTTCACCAATATCATGGCCAAGCTAATTGGGCTTGAAAGTTGATCACCTTTTTTTCCCCCTGATGTCCTTAAAGGTATACTGCCTATTTGTATTCTTTGTATATTTGAGTTAGGGTTTCAATTGTTCATTTACATTTTTGTATTTTGCCCCTTATAAAGCTTGCTCGTTAATATCCCACAGAATGCCGCATCTAACAACTGACTTAAACCATTGATTTGAAGGCATGATCAAATTCATCCAAATTAGTGAAATCGCCTAGCATTACCAATCGGTAAGCGTATAGAAACTTCCTGATTTTAAAAGGAAAAAAAAAGCTACGCATGTTGGAGTCGAAGCTGGGCTCGTTTCGGAATTAAAGAGGTAATTTGCCCCTCCATTTTGTTGACTACAGAGTAAAAGTAGGATTCATGTCTTTTATATTGTCTTACTTTTAGTGGAAGTAGAACTTACGAAAAACGCCAAAAATTGAAGTTGTGGTATAATTTGCACGTTTACTTAGTTTAACTTAACATAGTTTTTGTTTTTCCTAAATGAGAGTTGGTGCTATTAGAGGATTATTTGATGCACAATTTGCATGCTTGAAAAACTAGGACTATACCAATCTTTACTTTTAATAGATTGTGGGCTGGTCTTTCTAACGTTTATGGGTTTGTTAAGTTAAACTTGCAGTCTAGTTTCATGTTCTTTTTCTTATAGTTCTTTGGTAGTACTTCAGGGAATCTCTAAAAACATTATCGATTGAGATATCTTGCTAATGCTAGATGAGAACTCCAAGTAGGTAGTTAGTTAAATTTCACTAATGTTGTTGGGGCTTCTCTTCACTCATTGGGTTTCATCATGATCCACCAACACTTAGCTGTGAATAATTTTTGAACTTTGTGATGTTTAATAAATCATGTGAATGTGTACAGAAACACCCGAAGGAAGAGTATATTAAGATGGACAGGAGTTAGATAGACTTACTAAATCGAATGTCCGTAGAATATATAGCTAGGATTGATCAATGCCTTACGTTTGCAGACAGTAAAAGACATGAAAGTTTGGTTATCTGTTGTCTGTGTAGGAATTGTGGGAATTGTTATAATCTGGCAAGAGTGGTGTTGCGAGAGCATCTAATATCCAATGGTTTCTTAAGGAATTATAAGAATTGGGTTTATCACGGTGAGTCCTACGTTCCTTTGCATTGCATCTAAAGTTTTGGCTTTGTTTTCTTGATTCAGCCGGAGCTTACCTGTGCGAGTGCCTAAGGTCATAAGAATTACATATGGCGATTATGTACCAAGGTTTATTCTATTTACCCTGTTACTTTTTAACTTAAGTATTAAGTTATTTACTCTCTCATAGTCTCATTTTTTCAAGTACTTGCAACTTTAGTTATTATTTGTTTACATTGAGATGAAGTAACACTTGATACTGTCTGCAAAGGGACCGCCACCTACTCACAGATCTCCCTCTTAACCGAGGGACCACCTCCAGCTTTCTTCTTTGTTTTGTTGAAATTTTGTTTGATTTTTTCAGTGATTTGTAATTGATTTGTTGTTTGGTTGGTTAATCCTGCGAGCTCTTGTGGATGTTAAGTACTTTTGTTTCTACTTTTGATTGGATAGAAGATTGATACCTTCTTGGTATAGTGATTTCCTCTTGGATTCCTTCATGTGCAATGCAGAAGCAACTCAAAGGGAAGGTTTGGGCATAACGCTGTCACAGAGAGCACTAAATTCTCTTGCAAAGTTCAACTTTGAGCCAAGATCCTATGTAACAGAGGTTAAGCTTGGAGGCTGAAAATGGAGTTGCCACTCATCAAATATTAGTGGGTATAAACTTTATTTTTGCTACATGTTTTTTTAATCTATCATTCTTTGTGTATCAAAAGACAACTAGTTTTCTAATGTTCTGGCTAGGAACAAGCCACATTTTAGAATTAGAATTTGGTATCGCTTCCCCTTGGTTTAATGTGCCTTACGATACATATCTTCTTTTACTATTGATCATGTTATTTGAGCTTCTTTTTTTTCTCAACAATAGTACTCTGTTTTCATTTGCTTAAAAACTTGAAAGTACAAATTCTCTTTGAAGATGTGCTGCTTTTTCTCTGAAATTCATATGATCCATTTTCATTTCCTTTTATGTTTTCGTGTTCCCCTGCTGATGCTTGTGTTTAATTGTGTGACCCATTTGAAAATTTGTAGTGATTCACAAACTTCATATCAAACTAGGTAGTTCAAAGAAAAAAGTATTTCCTGGCATGACACGTCCAGTTATGATCTCGTCAAAGGAAGGTAAAACCTTTGATGGTAACACAAGGAAGTGCATTCTTTGCTTTGCTTTGCTTATTACTTCAGTAGGCATAGGAAATTTATTAATCATGTTTGTTTGTCCATTGCACTGCACATGAGTTAAAGTTTCCATGTTTGTTTGGGGAGTTTAACTTTTTGTTAGGAGTATATTATGTAACATTTATTTGTTTATTTTCTTGTTTCCAGAGAAGGCGACATGGAACTCTTATACAATGCTAGGTGAAGAACTGCTTTAGTGGTTGGAGGGGTGAGTACCTATTGTAATACCCTGTTTCATAGTTTCATTCTTTGTTGCCTTCATATTATTCTCTAGTTTTCAACTAATATTGCTTCTTTATTTGGCAGATGCTTGAGAAAAAGATGGTCGGAAGAATGTGTTTGATTAAGGCGCGCGCCCAAAGATTATTTTGGGGACTCACTTGTGTTTATTTTCTTTGACTTGTTCATCCTTTTTTTTTCCCTTGACCCTATTTTATTCTGAGTATGGTTACCTATGAACATGAATTTGGATTGCAAAAGTATGAATAATTATTTCTATTCTTGTGAGGACAATTTTGCTAGTATACGAATTCAAAAGTTCTGTTTTGTCTGGATATTAAGGTTCAAAAGGTTTTCGAGGCAGGAAATTTTTTTTTTTTGAAAAAAATTCTATTATTTGCGACGGGGTCATACCGTGGCTAATAAAAATCTATTGTTTTTTTATTTTTTTTGCGACGGTATACACCTGTTGCAAATACTACCTTTTCCCGTTGCAAATATTTTGCCATGGGAAAAACCCGTTGCAAAAAGTATTTGCCACCCCACCATCTGCCACCGGTCATTCCCGTCGCGATCCCGTCGCAAAAGGGCTTTAGCAACGGGAATCCACTATTTGCAACAGTATTTTCCCTTTGCGAAGAGTATTATTTCTTGTAGTTCTCTCTCATGTGTATAAAATCTTTAATTGCTTTCTAGTATAGTTTTAGTTCACCTAAATCAAAATCCAACTTCTCTTTACTTTCCGAATTAAATTAAAAAATATTTGAAACTACTGCAACTCAGCGTTTTACTCCCTACGAATAATTCTGGACTTGACAACTATTTTTCAAAATAATGTTAATTCCTTATTTTATAAATTATATTTTTGATATGAAAACAACAGACCACCCCTCAACCGTTATAGCGTAGCCACCCAGGCCACAAAAGAATCAGTGACAAAAGATGATCAATCTATCATTACCTCTTTCCACGGGACCAACAGACATGAATCAAGTTTGACATATCAAAAATTACTCCCCCGCTCCAAGTTGCTTGCGCCATTTAGGGAATCGTGGCATGCAAAAAATAATGTGTTTATGATAATTTATTTGAACACCAATTTTTTCCTTCTCGATGAGATTTTTAAATTGGCGTAAACTTTTTTGAATTTTTTTATGCTTATACATTATTTTTGACATGCAAAATGCACAGTTTCGTAGAAGGGCAAGCAATTTGGCACGGATGGAGCAAAAGAAATACTCCCTCCGTTCTATTTTGTTTGTCTATTTTTGTTGTTTGTGCCGTTCTTTAAATGTTTATATGTCCCCATCTATCATATTTTTCATAATTTTAAAAACGTTGTATTATAGACCTAATCGAGAACTATCAAACAAAATCCATATTGCATATTTTTAGAGATTCATTTTGAAATACATAAGCAATTGAAAACTGACACGAATATCAAAAGAACAAACAAAATGGGACGGAGGGCTATTGGACCATTAAAACATCGTTTCTTATATGGAAAATTTTAGCAGTAGTCCTTCTAGTTTGCATAAAATTTCAATTTTGTTCCTTTAGTACTAATTGTGTTAATTTTAACCCTATAGTTTAGTTACATTCCATCTAAATTTCAACGTATACCCTCTCTCACAACGTGATTGGAATAGATAGAATTCATGAGAAAAATTGTCATTTCTCCTCCTAGAGGAATGAAATTTAGATTCCTATAAACTAGAGGGGCTATTTCAAGATATTGGGAAAATTACTCAAATGGTCCCTATAGTTTGGTCTTTATGTCACTTTGGTCCTTCTAATTTTAACTGGCCCGATTTTAACCCTGCTGTTTTGATTTTATGGCATTTAAGTACAATCAATTGTGAAAATTATACTTGACCCCCTATAGTTTTCACTTGGTACAAATTCTCCCTATTCATTTAGAAACTTCAACATGACCCACAGTGATTCTTAGGGGTGCTCAAGAAAACCATCCGAACCACAAAACCGGTCCGATCTAGACCGAACCGTCATATTTGATCCGGTTCTATGGTTAAATCAAGTTATGGTTCCAAAATAATAAGAACCGCTAATTTTGATTTGGTTACTGGTTCTCAATTAAAGAACCGTGGTTAGAACCCAACCGAATCGTTTAGAACCAATATATATATATATATATATATATATATATATATATATGTGTGTGTGTGTAATTAAATGTGTATTTGAATTTGGTAGGTTAATCTTTTCCTTGTTAAAGTTAATTTGTTTAAAGATGAAATCTTATTTGTTAGAAAAGTTCTTAATAAAATTTTTATTTTACTTATGAGTTATTTGGTGCTTTAAATTTTTTATTTTACGTATGAGTTCATATGAAAAAGTGTTTGGATACTAAATAGATAGAACCGGAACCAAATAAAAACCGGACCAGTCTTGCGATTTGGTTCTGGTTAGGTTCCACGTATATATTGGTTAGGTTTTGGTTCCCTATTTTCTAGAACCGTTTGAAATAGTCCGGTTACTTGTTTTCTAGAGAACTGGATCAATCCGGACCATGTGCACCCCTAGTGATTCTGTATATTAAAGTGCACTGTTACATACGTTAATGACAAATTAAAAAAATTCATTTTCTTCCAAAATTTTATAAAATTCTCTTTGACCTATCATCTAAATTTTTGATCTAATTGATGTTTGTGTAAGCTTCACAAATAAGTTGAGCTAAAGGCTAGTCTAATTTTTCTTCGTCTTATTTATTAGTTATTTTCCCTACTTTTGTTAGTTTTGAGTCAAACGTTTCTTGAATTATTTATTCGTCTTGACAAGAGGTATGTAAAATGTTGTATTTAACTTCTCTAAGTTGCTAAGTGTGTATATATATATATATATATCAACATCTATTCGGGAAGTATTGTCGTGTCTCAATCCCACTGTCGGAAATCAATTCTGCACCTTGTTGTCAACTTCCATAAACCACCATATCAAAAGCGCACAAAATCGGTACTAACACAAAGCTATATACTATATATTATATTTTTTTATATACATACAAATATATGTCTGTATTGTATTAATTTTTTCCGTTAGTGAACTTTTTCTAGGATTTTTGACATTATTTTTTATGTTTTTTTATTCCTCTAATAACCTAAAAATCAGACTAATAAAAATAATCATACCAAATGAATGTCGATAATTTGAGATTTAATTAGGTTGATAAGATATTCAATTAGCATCGTCTTCTATGTACATATATAATCCATTAAAGATATGTTCTTACATGTGTGGACGGGGGAGGAAGACAAAAAATAATAATTAAGAAGGATCGTCTTTTATATTTAGTATTAACGTGTTTTTTTTTTTGAAAATGAGCATTAACAAGTAAAACGTACACTTTTAGTGCACAAATCACATTGGGTCATGTACTAGTTTTTAAATGACAAGGGGTTTGTTCACACAAACTCAAATCACAAGGGGTCAAATTATAGTTTCTGCAATTAGTTCCGTTAGTAGGAGCAACCGGAAGTTATCAACTATACTTGATTGCAACAAAATCATAACTGCAGGGTTAAAATCGAGCCAATTAAAACTAGAGAGACCAAAGTGATACACAGACCAAACTACATGGATCATTTGAGTAATTTGCCCTTCAAAATTTTGGTGCTTTACTTCTGTTTTTGCAACAAAATCAGACTACCTTAAAACTTTCAGAGTAATTTCTTGTGTCATCTTAATTAGAATACTCTCTCTCTCTCACTAGAAACACGCTCTCCCTCTCTCTCTTGAAACTTTTCACAGCAGCTAGGGTTTGGGGGAGGATTGGGGGGTTGCGTCTTCCTCCTCCCCCGCGCCTCCTCTCTCCCACCCCTCTTCTCCCCTCTTTCCGTTCTGTTTCTCGGCTCCTCTCCGGTGTGGAGATCTTTGTGATGTGTTGTCCGGCGAAGTGGGTCACCGGCCTTGGCCAGTTGAGCTCCTTTTGGTCCGGCTCCTCCTTGTTCTTCCAGATCTGGTAGTGGGTGGTCGACCGACGGCGGGTTGTGGGGGCTAATAATCGTGGTGGCCGAGAGGTAGGAAGCTTGTGGTTTTTCGGTAGGTTTTCTGGGCCGTTTGTGCCTTTTCTCCGGCTGGGTTTCCCCCAGTCCGGCTTGGTGTACCGATCTGGCTTTATCCCAGATTCGGTGGGTTTGGATGGTGGGCAATAAGGCAGTAGTTAGGGTTTGGTGGGAGGTCGGAGTGAAGACTGCTGTGGTCAACGGTGGTGCTTCTTGGGGGTTTCCGGCAGTGGTAGCAGTGAGGCCGTTGTTGGAGTTTTCCGGTAGCAGCCCGGGCCTGTTTTGTTCACCGGCGTAGTTTCCTTGTTCTGGGCCGTCAACGGCAGTTTCAGGCGCATAGCAGTGTTTGGTCTCCGGCACGGGATCAGATTTCTTCTTTCGCTTGTGTTCTGTTTGTTATTACGATTACATCTGTTATTATTGTTTACTGGTTTGTACTGGGATTTCGTTTGATTTCTCTCTGCCTAGTCCCGGATGGGATTCTCATATCGGCACCTAGTGTTGATTTGCTTTTGCAGGGTGTTCTGTAATCCCGGAATAGGTAGTTTGGTGCACTCCTGTATTTTGCGATGTAATCTTTGCCTTCGGGCTTGAAATGAATTGACTGATTCAAAAAAAACTAAATGGACCCCAGATCGGGTCAATATATATGCTTCCACTAATAAAGTTGTGAATTGGCTTACAAGAATCGCGCTCAGTTACTTAATATTCAATAGTGTTCGACTTTTTAATCAAAAATTAAAACATTAACTAAATAGTTACTTGATTATCCATTTAAAGGTTGTTAAAGTTAGCAAGGAAGACATCAAAGCCTGGGCGATTAGTAGAAATTGGTCTTTTGTTGGGTGCTGTAGAGGAAAGAATAGAGTAGCGCACTGGATTGCTTCTAGCTATTTAGATAGGGAAACTTTGTTTTTTACCAGGTTGTATACCGCCTGGACTAGATAGGGCAAATCTCTTTTGATGTAACGTGACTAAAGGTCATCATTTAACCCGAAGCCCGCGACCCACCCGAAGCCTGCCCGGCCTATCAGGCTTTTAGCCGGTCCGAGCCCGTAGTTTGTAATGGGCGGACTTGGACCTATG
The DNA here is from genome assembly GCA_018127125.1 of Rhododendron griersonianum. Taxonomy (NCBI): domain Eukaryota; kingdom Viridiplantae; phylum Streptophyta; class Magnoliopsida; order Ericales; family Ericaceae; genus Rhododendron; species Rhododendron griersonianum. The sequence continues at coordinate 23,893,689 of CM030800.1, forward strand.
AATTTTTACTCGGCTGGCCCGTGAGCCCGCCCACAAGCCCGCCCGTGGAGCCCGCCCACGGGCCCGCTCATTAGCCCAAAATCTCACAAAACCCTTTCTTTTGTTGGGTGCTGTAGAGGAAAGAATAGAGTAGTGTAGAGGAAGAATAGAATAGCGCACTGGATTGCTTCTAGCTATTTAGATAGGAAACTTTGTTTTTTACCAGGTTGTATACCGCCTGGACTAGATAGGGCAATCTCTTTTTTTTTGAAGAGGGCAATCTCTTTTGATGTACCGTGACTTTGCTCTCAGTTTTAATGTATCATGCTTTCTTCTAAAAATGTCCCACATTGTTTACTTTTTGTCCATAATCAAAATGGGTTGGCAAAAATTTAAATCTAACGGTCAGTTTTTTTCTTTTCAATCTAATGGTCTACTTTGAATGACATTCTAGTAAAATAAATGAAAGTGAAGAGCATTTGTTAAGATTCATAAAGTGATCAATATTGTTAAATGCAAAATCACTTGCCAGAGTGGAGAGTGAGTTCACCTACCAATAAAGCATTTGCTTTATGGAGAGTGAGTCTTACTCTCCCATGATATATGTACTTGATTGAGAAGATGTGGGATCCAATGAATTTGGTTATTAGCAAAAGGTTGCTAGTTTTGATTATCTAAAAGCTAAAATTTGATGAGTTGCTAAAAGATTGCTAAATTTGGTTATTACAAAATGAAAAATGAGCATTTTTTTGAACATATACATTGCTAACTTTAGTAATCTTTGAATTTTGATTATTACATTATGGATGCTCTTAACAGTTCTGAAATAATTTGTCACCGCAAATATAGCCATTAGCTAACCAGCTAATTGATATGGTCGTAGGTTTAAAAAACCTTTCCATAAACAATCTTGGAATCTTTTATTTTACGGAGTAGATTCGATGTCGATATTATTTAGATAAAATACCCCCTCCGATCCGGAACTATAGTCTTTATATCTTTCTATTTTGTGATGTCCTAAAATAAATATCAATTGTTTTTAAATGTTGAAAAAAAAAATTCCAAGGAACCCATCCCATAATTGATGACATTTTCTATAAAAATTAACCAGATACCGGTGGTCAAGTGAGCAAATAACATTTGACAAATAAATATACGATCTAAGTACTTGTCAGTATTCTATCGATCAACCTGATTTTGAAAGATGGATTATACATTTTACGACAAAATTAACAGTTAAAAGAATTTATTTGAGATTAAATTCTTTCCATCGGCGGCGGTGGAAAACTCCACTATTTCACTATCACCTTTTTCGGTCCTATCGTGTGTTTATTGTTGATCTGAATCGTTCATCTTGTAGACCACATATAGTAGTATATTCATGCAAAAAAAAAAAAAAACTTGATTTGACATCGATAGTAGTATCAAAAATTGAATTTTGCTTTGTAAAATAGACAGTTTATCTTTATTATTATTGACATAAATCGGATCGTCCATTTTATAAACCAAAATTCAAATTTTAATATATCTATCGATTTCCGATCAAGCTGATTTTTTTTCATAACAATATTATATTGCGAATTTTCAAATATGAACGGTTCAGATCATAAGAATCGACACTCGGTAGGACCCATAATGAACGGTGATGGAAAAACAATAATTTTACACCGGCGATGGATGGATAGAATCTATTCTCAATTTATATTCATGTTCAATCATCGGAGGATCATACGAGAGTGTATTGAGAATAGTTATATATTCTGTCTATATATAAAAGAGTTCGTAATACCTCTCCCAAAACTTCGTGCAAACGGGACGCATTCGTCGCGTTCTGCAAATTCCACATAAGTCCTCCTCTTAGCTCAGGAACAAACGAGACGGATGGAGTCATGGACACATTTGAGTACCTCAGCATACATTCGTCGTACCAGATCGTGGCCCACTTCGACCAGGGGCACTTGTTGACTACATCTCGGGAAGCGTAAACGACACAGTCTTGACACACGGCGGGGGAGATGTCGCCACGGCAGAGGAAGAGGCCGTAGGCGACGTTGGTGGGGCTTCTGCCGGCGACAAAGTTGTAAAAGCCGGTGGAGATGGTAGAGCTGGAGGAGAGAATGGAGAAGAGGTAGTCGAGGTTTGTTTGGTAGGGGCTGTTACGGGCGTAGGTGCTGGTTGTGCTGAGGGTTGTGTTTGGGCATTCTATGAATCGGAAAATTGGGTCAGCTCCTTCAATTATTGGGATGAGGCTGAGCAAGCAAATCGAGTGTACAAAGAGAGCCTTTCTGGGCATTTTGTGGGGCAAATTAGCCATCGTAGAGCACCTGGGAAGGATTTCGGGAGTTTCAATTGTTTATTATAAGAATGGAGATTGGGAGAGGGTTATTGAAGAAATGAGTAGTGGAGAGGGGAAATTGGAAAATTATCCATGGCTGTAACTCCGACGACTTGGAAGTGAGTCAATGAGGCGGCCGTATTGTATTCAATTGCATTGACTTGTAGTGTTCCCTGGCACAGGAGACGGAGAAACTTTTATGTATACCGGGGATACCAAGGGGTTGGTATTCCCTTCCAGTCCGTTTCTCATTTTTTGGCCATTTTCCGATCACTTTTGGATGATCGGCTCCGTTCATTTTGTCGAGTTCGACGAGAACCTTAACCATACCAAAAATCGTGTTCATCGGATTTTATTTGATACATGATCGGCACACGTGAAAATGGAAAAAAAACCAAAACTGTCCAAAAAACACACTGAATCAGAACCCAGTTTTGGTTTTTTTTCCGTTTTCACGTTTGCCGATTATGCATCAAATAAAGTCCGATGAACACGATTTTTGGTATGATTAAGGTTCTAGTCGAACTCGACAAAATGAACGGAACCGATCATCCAAATGTGATCGGAAAATGACCGAAAAATGAGAAACGGACCGGAAGGGGATACCAACCCCTTGGTATCCCCGGTATACATAAAAGTTTCTCCAGGAGACGAAAGAGTAGGTGTGCTCAAGAAATCGGTCCGACCCGAACCGAACCGTTCTATTTGGTCCGGGTCTGTGGTTCATTGGTCAGGTTAGGGTTCTAAAAAAACTGGTTCTCAATTGAACAACCGTGGTTAGAACCGAACCAGTCCGTTTAGAACTAATATATATGTGTAATTAAATATGGATTTGGATTTGGTAAGTTAATCTTTTCCTTACTAAAATTAATTTATTTAGAGATAAAATCTCATTTATTAGGAAAGTTTTTTACTTTCTTGCTCAAATACTTAACCCATTTTCCCAAATTCCTTGATTTACTTTACTCTATCAAACCGCTAATTGGATAAAACCGGAACCGGACCGGCCTTGCGGTTTGGTTCTGGTTAGGTTCCAGACATATATTGGTTAGGTTTTGATTTTCAATTTTCTAGAACCGTTTGGAATGGTCCGGTTCCAGACATATATTGGTTAGGTTTTGGTTTCCAATTTTCTACAACCGTTTGGAATGGTCCAATTACTGATTTTCTAGAGAACTGAACCAAAAGCTTAAAATTTTTGAGCTTTTTTTTTAATATTTCCTGCAATACTTGTGTAAAAGTCATAATTTTTTATTTTTTCGATTCCTCTCGTCGAGACGAACTTATATCACATAAAAGTTTGGCGTAAAACTAAATAAGACTAAAAAAATTTAAATAAAGACAAAACTAAAATGTTGTAGTGCATAAGTTAATCACTAACAAGAGCGAGGTTTACTGGAAAAATTACAAGAATTAACTTTAGGAAAGATGAAAAGTGACTTTATTGAAGGTTTTTTTATGGGTTATTTACGCTTGATAAATAATTGATTCATGCATAAGATTTTTGAATTAATTCAAATATTAGAATGAAATTACTTTGGGTATTATATTTCTAGAAATTTCATTTCTACTAATCTTATTCCCGCACAATAAAATTTCTAAGAAATAATTTCTAGTACTCACATTCCTAATCCTAATGAAAATTCCACCTTCGCTCTCCACCTTCATGCTCCAAATCATTGAACGAAATTAGGAAATTAATTTCTCAATGGCTTTCAAGTTTGAATTAACCATTAGCATGGTTGGATCGTTCATTTGCCCCTGTCCCACACAATTGGTCGTCTGTCAAAGGAAAACACGCAAACAAAAAAAGTTTCCCTGTCATTAATAATAATACAAAAAAAGATAAATGGCCACCGGAGTCCTTCGTCATCTCAAAGGCCTGTAAATAGCCGCCGGAGGCCCGCAGTGATCTTTCATGGCCAACAACTGAATCAAGAGGAGATAATTCTACAGAAATTTTGGGGATTTTCTGGACTTATTGCAAGTGCCGATTTGGGGTTTTGTTGACTTAAGTGTTGGGAAAATGGTTTTTGTGCATAACATTTTTGGGCGTCTTCAAGCCAAAAATAATGTGCATTGTGTATTGTGGGGGTTTTTTTTTTTGTTTGGGATACAAAAATAACCAATGTAGAGGTAGAGGTTGTTAAGTTTGATTATGAATTAAATGATTATATAATCAAATGCTGACGTGGCACATTTTGGTTTGGTTTTAATTATTCCCATTGCGGATGCTCTAACAAGTCAAAAGATTATGTCTCAAAGTAGGAAAAGGAAAAAATAGACGCAGCGAAGACAATTCAACACATAGTTGCTTGGAATATGAATTTTTACATGTACTTTTATGGTTTAATTTGGCAAAAATTTTCATCAATATGATCATATATAAAAACAAAATCTTTCGCAGTGGAAAGTAAATCAGTAATATTTACTACCCACCCCCACCTCCCTTCCAGTACCCCAACGGGCCCAACCTTAATCCGAGATGTTTATTTCATGTTTCCTATTTCCTCTCCTTTTTCCCTTGGCTACACCTTACCATTTCCTCCTCCTTACTCAACCTCACAGATAAGGAAAAAAAAAAAGAAAAGAGAACTTTTAGGAAAAAAAAAAACTGTAGTAAAGTTATCGGGATGATACATCTGAGGTTGTCATCTCATTCGCAGATACTTCGTTAGCATTTGATGAGGACTGTGTTGGGAAAAATATGCGGAATTTCCCACAAGTAAATCACGAAGGAAACAATGTAAATGCAGCGAACAAAATCTGAAGTGCGCAAACCACAAACCAAACGAACACAAGGAATTTTTACGTGGTTCCCCCAAAATGTGAGGTACGTCCACGGGACCGGAGTCCGATTCCACTATCAACAAAGGTTCTTACAAATGGGTTTACAAAGAGATACAAGATCTCACAAACACCCTAAGGTGTATTCAACAATTACCAAATACAAAGAGGAAAGACCTCACCAAATAGATGAACAAAACCCTCCAAAACAGAGCTGAAATGGAGAGCCCGAACTGATCACAAAACAACCCCCAAAGTTGATGAAGAAGCTGCCGAAAATCAGGAGAATAGAATCTGGACTTGCTCCTTTCCTTTCTCCACCGAAACACACGAACACACAGTGCACACACCCACGTTTTTCCCTTTTTCTCTGGTGAACTCATGAACCCCTGTCTTCAGATAATGGACGAAAAAAAATAGCTTCCAGGAGAAGCTTACCAATGCCAACAAAGCATGTGCCAAACATGTGCCATTGTGTAGAATGTTCCACCAAAAATTAGCCCACAAAAATATAACTCTTTTGGGCCAAACAAAATATTATTGGGCTAACAAAATATTGGGCTTCCACTAATTTCACATAAGGAGGGAACCCAACATTCTCCCCATTCCCGACTTATGTGGAAGGATCGACCAAACCCGACAAAGCTCGAAATTTCTCATGCTTTTCCTTAGACAAAGCTTTAGTCATCATATCCGAAGGATTTTCATCCGTGTGGATTTTCTCAAGTTGCAACAACTTCATATCAAGCGTATCTCGTATCCAATGGTATCTAACATCAATGTGCTTCGATCTAGAATGGAAAGTGGAATTCTTGCTCAAATGCATTGCACTTTGACTATCACAAAAGAGAACATACCTCTCTTGATTCAAACCCAACTCTTGCAAGAATTTCTTCAACCACAACAACTCCTTGCAAGCTTCGGTAATTGCAATGAACTCCGCTTCCGTAGTTGATAGAGCGACACATTTTTGCAACCTTGATTGCCAATTGACAGCTCCCCCTGCAAAGGTCATCAAGTATCCCGAAGTGGACTTCCGAGAATCAACATCACCCGCCATGTCGGCATCCGTGAAACCATCCAACACAGCTTTACCATTTCCAAAACACAAACAAACTCTAGAAGTACCCCGGAGATACCTGAGAATCCATTTCACAGCTGCCCAATGTTCTTTGCCCGGATTTGAAAGAAACCGACTAACAACTCCAACCGCGTGAGCTAAATCCGGCCTAGTACAAACCATGGCATACATCAAAGAACCAACCGCTGAAGCATAAGGAAATTTTTCCATCTCTGCATTGTCTTTTTCACTTGTAGGACATTGTTTCGAACTAAGCTTGAAATGATTTGCAAGCGGACAACTAACGGGCTTCGCCTTGCTCATGTTGAACCTCTCAAGAATTTTTTCAACGTAACTTTCTTGAGACAACCAAATCAGCCCCTTCTTTCGATCACGAGTAATTTTCATGCCCAAAATTTGCTTTGCCGGTCCCAAATTTTTCATAGCGAAGGATTTACTCAACTCCAACTTCAACTCGTTGATCTTCATAGAATCTTGTCCCACAATTAACATATCATCGACATAGAGCAAGAGAATAATAAAGTTCCCATCCGGAAACTTTTTCACAAACACACAATGGTCCGAAGTGGTTCTTGAATAACCATGATCCACCATAAAAGAATCAAATTTCTTGTACCATTGCCTCGGAGCTTGTTTTAAGCCATACAAGCTCTTCTTCAATTTGCAAACAAGATTTTCCTTCCCTTTTTCTTTGAAGCCTTCGGGTTGCTCCATATAAATCTCCTCCTCTAAATCACCGTGAAGGAATGCGGTTTTCACATCAAGTTGTTCAACCTCAAGATTCAAACTTGCGGCCATACCAAGAACAACACGAATAGAGGACATTTTCACAACGGGCGAAAAAATTTCATCAAAATCAATACCTTTTTTCTGCCCAAACCCTTTCACCACGAGGCGTGCCTTGTACCTCAAATTTTCGCCGTCATGCTTCAATCGGTAAACCCATTTGTTTTTCAAAGCTTTCTTACCCTTAGGTAATTTCACCAAATCATAAGTGCGATTTTCAAGCAAGGACTTCATTTCATCTTCCATAGCCTTAGCCCATTCACCTTTCTTATCATGCTCTAAGGCTTCTTGGTAGCTCTCGGGCTCCCCCTGTTCCGTTACCGTCACAAATTCATCGGGAGAGTACTTTCTTGACGGTTGCTTGTCTCTAACGGATCTCCTCAACTCCGGTTGCGGTGGTGGCTCTTGAATTGGTTGCTCCCCCTCATTTTCCAACTCAACTTCATTCGGAATATCAACATTTTCACCAACTTCAAGAGGTGGCTGCACATCCTCCTCAATTTCACCATGTACCGAAGGCGAAGGAATTGGCTCCAAGTCAACGAGATCACTAGCATTTTCCTCCGGTTGATCATCCTTATCAAACTCTTTAATTGTTTGATCTTCAAGAAAGACAACATCTCTACTCCGAATGATTTTCTTGCCAACCGGATCCCACAATCTATAGCCAAATTCCTCATGCCCATAGCCAAGAAAAATGCATTGTCTTGCCTTGTCATCAAGCTTGGACCTTTCATTTTTCGGAATGTGAACAAATGCCCGGCAACCAAAGACCCTCAAGTGACCATAAGTGACATCCTTGCCCGACCAAAATTTTTCCGGAACATCGCCATTCAAAGGAACCGAAGGAGACAAATTAATCAAATCAACCGCCATCCTCATTGCCTCCGCCCAAAAGGACCTTGGCAATTTCGAATGTGAAAGCATGCATCGCATCCTTTCCACCATAGTGCGGTTCATCCTCTCGGCGACTCCATTTTGTTGAGGAGTTTTCTTGACGGTTTTTTGGTGTTTAATGCCTTGGCTACGACAATATTCATCAAACGGCCCAAGATATTCACCACCGTTGTCGGAACGAACACATTTCAACTTCTTCCCGGTCTCTCTTTCAACCTTGGCCTGAAAATCTTTAAACACATCTAAAACTTGATCTTTAGTTTTTAACGGATAAGCCCATAATTTTCTCGAATGATCATCAATAAAGGTAACAAAATAAAGTGCACCACTATGAGATCTAACTTTTAAGGGACCACAAACATCCGAATGAACCATGTCCAATACATTAGGTTTTCTAGTAAAAGACTTGAAACGAAATGCAACTCTATTTTGTTTACCGGCCAAGCAATGAACACAAGTTTTAAGAGGGGTACCTTTCATACCGGGTAAGAGCTCTTTCTTGGCAAGAACGTGCATCCCTTTTTCACTCATATGCCCAAGCCTCTTGTGCCATAATTCGGTAGAGGAGCCATCGTCAAGTGTATTTACAAGCCCCTTACTAATTTTGCCTTTCATCGTGTAAAGTGAGCAAGTCTTGTCCCCTTTAGCCACCACAAGAGAACCCTTCGTGAGCTTCCATTTTCCATTACCAAAATGGTTGTTGTAGCCTTCATCATCCAACTTTCCGGTAGAAATCAAATTGAGACGAATATCCGGTACATGCCTCACATCTTTAAGCACCAACTTGCATCCAACACTTGTTTCCAAGCAAATATTTCCCATGCCCACAATTTTCGACAAACCTTCATTTCCCATACGAACACACCCAAAATCTCCTTCATTGTAGGAAGTGAAGAAATCGGCTCTTGAAGTGACATGGAATGAAGCACCGGAATCAATCACCCAATTAGTATCTTGGCTAACCAAATTGACGCAACTCTCATCACATACAACCACAAGTTCACCATCGGAAGAAACCGCCGTTGTGTTTTCTTGCTTCTTATCACCATGCTTCGCACGATTTTCCTCCTTGAATTTGAGCTTTAGGCATTCCCGCTTCATGTGGCCTTTCTTTTTACAATAATGGCACTCTATATCTTGCTTTGAAGGTGATCTTCCCCTTGAACTCCCACGGCTTTGATCACGATTGTGGGGAGTGCTACTTCTACCTCGAGGTCTCCCTCTTGGATTAACAACAAGTGCCTCCGAATGAGAAGAACCGGTGGATTTCCTTCTCGTCTCTTCATTCAACAAACTACTAGTAACTTGGCTCATGGAAACAACTCCATCCGGCGCCGAGTTACTAACCGTTACAACCAAAGTTTCCCAAGTCTCGGGTAGAGAACTAAGAAGCATCAAAGCCTGCAACTCGTCATCAAACACAATCTTCATAGAAGCAAGTTGATTAACAATGCTATTCATTTCATTCAAATGTTCCGCAATAGACTTGCCCTCTTTAAATTTTAAATTCACCAATTTCTTGAACAAGAATGCTTTGTTAGTGGCCGATTTTCTATCATAAAGACTTTCCAATTTCTTCCACAAATCATACGCCGAAGTTTCGGTGGAGACATGATGAAAAACACTATCGTCAATCCATTGACGAATAAGCCCAACAGCTTTTCGATTCAATATGGTCCAATCTTCACGTTTCATATCGATGGGTTTAGCCGTGTCACCTTCTACAGGCCCATGTAAATCTTTACAATACAAGAGGTCTTCCATTTTAATTTTCCAAGTCACCCAATTAGTTCCATTGAAACTAATCATTCTACCCACATTTCCTTCCATGATTCACACCAAAATAATAAACCCTAGCCAACCTTCGGCTTTGATACCAGTTGTTGGGAAAAATATGCGGAATTTCCCACAAGTAAATCACGAAGGAAACAATGTAAATGCAGCGAACAAAATCTGAAGTGCGCAAACCACAAACCAAATGAACACAAGGAATTTTTACGTGGTTCCCCCAAAATGTGAGGTACGTCCACGGGACCGGAGTCCGATTCCACTATCAACAAAGGTTCTTACAAATGGATTTACAAAGAGATACAAGATCTCACAAACACCCTAAGGTGTATTCAACAATTACCAAATACAAAGAGGAAAGACCTCACCAAATAGATGAACAAAACCCTCCAAAACAGAGCTGAAATGGAGAGCCCGAACTGATCACAAAACAACCCCCAAAGTTGATGAAGAAGCTGCCGAAAATCAGGAGAATAGAATCTGGACTTGCTCCTTTCCTTTCTCCACCGAAACACACGAACACACAGTGCACACACCCACGTTTTTCCCTTTTTCTCTGGTGAACTCATGAACCCCTGTCTTCAGATAATGGACGAAAAAAAATAGCTTCCAGGAGAAGCTTACCAATGCCAACAAAGCATGTGCCAAACATGTGCCATTGTGTAGAATGTTCCACCAAAAATTAGCCTACAAAAATATAACTCTTTTGGGCCAAACAAAATATTATTGGGCTAACAAAATATTGGGCTTCCACTAATTTCACATAAGGAGGGAACCCAACAGACTGACATGAGTTCAACACCAAACGCCAAATGGAAAATGCTGGTTGTGATGGTTGAGGCAGCGTTACATTGTCACTTCCCAACGCAACAGTTAAAGTTGACATCGGTGGTCTATCTGCAGGGTCTGGACACACAACAATCCAATATGGATACATTTCAACACTTATGTTGCTACACATGACTCCACCGGTCCATCAACTCCAATATTCCTTCACCTTTGCACCATATATTCCACGCTGTATATTGACAATTTAGAAACAAGTGATGTTATCAATACGGATGACCATTATGCTCTTGGGTTAAAAGATATAGAGATGAGTAGGAATACAGAAACATACATAAGTGAGGAGGCTATGACCATGCTCAGGAAGATAAAAGCTGCTATTCTTTTTCCACTAATAATCTCTAGTAAGATAACTCCAAAACTGAACACATTAGATTTAACAGAAAACAGTCCTTCCATAGCGTACTCTGGAACCATATATCCGTTGTAGTTAATGAAGAAAAAAAACATAAGAAGAGATGGACACATGTGTTTATGTCTACTTACATAATTAAGTTGGAAAATGGAGAGACTTACTATGTTCCAACAACTCTGTTTGTGTTGGCTTCACTTTGATTTCCACCAAAAATTCTTGTCATTCCAAAGTCTGATATCTTAGGATTCATGATCATTTCTTGATCTAACAAAATGTTGCTGACTTTAAGGTCCCTATGAATAATTCTAAGTCGAGAATCCTCGTGCAGATACAGAAGGCCTCGAGCAATTCCACTAATTATGAGAAAGCGTCGCTTCCAGTCTAGTTGTGACGCTTTAGTGGAATCTAACAAGAAACAAACAACATTAGAGTTGATTAACAACAGTATTGTTTGGGTTTCATCGAATAGTTTTGTCAAGAAACTAGTGACAACTTAAGAGTCATGAGTCGATACCAAAGAGGAAGAAATCTAAGCTTTTGTTGGGCATGTACTCATAGATTAGCATCAACTCGTTCCCCTCCAAGCAACAACCCAAGAGTCGGACAAGATTTCTATGTTGTAGTCTTGCGATTAAAGATATTTCGTTCTTGAACTCTTGAAATCCTTGGCCCGAATTTCTGGAGAGCCTCTTTACTGCAATTTCCTTTCCATCTGGTAATGTACCCTGCAAATTAAGAATTTCCAAGGCATGCAATGCATTTGAATAAGACTCATCAATTAAGGTTATTTATTCCGCTATTGGGGCATTGTTGTCACAAAATGCCTCTTTTAGCTCTCAATTTAGATTTTGTTTTCGAAAAAGTGACAACACTCTGGAAATTTATACTAGACAAAATCATCAGCGCCACAAGTGCCTTGTAAACTGGACCAAATCCACCTTCTCCAAGTTTGTTTTCTTCAGAAAAATGCTTCGTAGCTACAAGTACAAGATCTAGCTGAACTGAAGGAAAGTCATGTGACTTCGCGGGCTTTTCTCCTTGCAAATTATCAGTGCTGTAATCATCAACAATTCTACCTTGCGCCAAGTCGATCAAGTAATTGAACTTCTTGGCTGTTTTCTCTCTCTTCTGTGGAGAACTGTACAGTTAGCTATAGCTGACATATTATGAGATCAGTAGATTGGAAACTGGTAACTAGACGACTGTTTGTTACCTTTCGCTATTCTTTTCCTTCTCCTTTGGCAGTAGATACCAGAACCAAGCAGCACTAGCACTACGGATGCTGATACACTAAGACCGATTGTAATCGCATTTCCTTTTCTTCCTGCGAAACAGATGGTATTGTTTCAATCTATGTCTAAATCGTCGCCATTTGATTAACAACGGTCTAATGGTTGTAAAAATAAGATCTCAACACAGACAAAAGATGGGTATTACAAAATGTGCAGACAACAATGCCCATTTATTCTAAATTGAAGGGGGCAACAACGCCAAATTAGAATTGCTTGCTCTGATCCGATGATTGTAAATAGGGACTCCAAATCGGTGGGAATTAGATGTATGTATTTTACATAATTGGCCAAAATTTATGCACTTTCCATATATTGAGGCATTTATGATATATAAACCTTCCTTCAAATGTTGCCTTGGTATCAGATCTATTTGTCGTAGCTTATCATGAAGTTTACATGATCACTTTCAGTGCTCCTGTCTTACATATTTTTGATTTTTCAGCCGTGCTACCCTTACCGCTTGGTTTTACCCCAAGGTTTGACTGCACACGTGTGGGGCTTATTCTAGAACCCCAAAAATACAAAAAAAAAAAAAACCTATAAATTTTAAAAATAATTCTTTGGGGCCCTGTAACAAATTACCTTCAACGGATATCGGTAAATATTTTTCTAAATTCATAGGGACAAAACTGAGCAGTTGAGCAGTTTCACCCTACGAATCCAGAAAAAATACTTATCAATATCTTTTGGAGATGATTTTTTTACAGGTTCTCATAAAAAATTATTTTAAAATGTATTAGTATTTTTTGTATTTTTTGGGATTCAGAATGGGCCCCACACGCGTGCGATTAAAACCGTGCAGTAAAACCAAGCAGTAAGCCTAAACTTTCTGTAAACTAAAATTTAGTACTCAAATTGTCTGCTACGGCTCTTATACCAAAAGGCAAGAAAATTACTATAAGAAAGCGTTTGTTAGGGTTGCATTGTGTCAAATTGTGCATAATGCTTAGCTATACCTTTTGTGTCTACTTCTCTTATGATCAAGGGCGAAATCAACATAAGCCTAGGGGGGTCACGTGCCTCTTATTATTCTCTCTATCTCTCTACTCATTACCTTCATATTCAATTATTACCCAAATTTCTCTCTCCACTCATTATCCAAAAACCAAACTCAAATTTTCAAAACAACATCCAAACAAAGCAAAAAAATTGGGCATAGGATTTATCGTTGCGTGTTTCCAACCAAATCAATCGACCCCATAAAAAATTAAATGCTTGTTTCTGGGAAGCAAATAGCAAATTGCTACTTTATTTGACATTTTCGTCCACCCAACTCATCTTCTAGCTTTTCAAAATGAAAGTCAAATAATCAATTGGGAAACTACAGGAATGATCATTGGTTGATTGTAAAGAAGTGCATCCTCTGAATGAAATTCTTGGCTCCGCCACTGCTTATGATTGAGGCAAAAAACCACAATCTAATAGCATAATAGGGTATCCGGGCTGCTTGCACGCAGTTTCAAATTAACTAATCCCTATAGCACAATTTTTTTTTAAATGTCTCTAAGAGGGAAGGGACTGCCGTTTCACACGCTAACATCTGGGGTATGTGATATCTTATGAAGCAAAACTATAAATTTCAGGCTAAGACCACCGAACCAACCCTCAAGCCAAGACCATCGAACCAACCCTATCGATATATAGTTATTTGATTGCATAGAGTTGTTTTGAAAACCGTTTAGTGTTACTCATTAATTAAGAGCAAGAACAAGTAAGAATATATGCGGCGTTTTTGCTGATTAATAAGTTATGGACAACTTTTCGTTGTCCAAAAATGTCAAGTCGTTGTATCCACTAACTTATAAGCTGTAAATGGTATATGAGTGAGTGAAAGGGAAAAATAGAGGTGAAACTGAAGAGAAAGAAATTGTAGGTTAGTGTAAACAACATAACGAAATGCAATAACATGTAATCCAATATTTTTAGTGTAATACATAAAAATCATAGACTCGTAGTAGTTTTAGGTACTTAGGACGAAAGATTAATCGATCATTAAATTCCAAATCCAATTAAGCTTTACAAAATAAAGTTTTACCAGGGCTGCTTGTAGTTGTAGTACTAGGAGGAGGAGGAGGGACGACTGGTGAAGGGGGCAACGGAGCGGTGCTGGCATTGTAAAACGGGTACATCTCATACCTGACATTACAACTCCGAAACAGCACTCTCCCTCCTTTTTTCGCATTACAGCAACTTGGAAGCTCCAAGATACAATTCCGGAGGCAGTTATTGCAATCAGAATAAGACAAATCCGGCGTGCATTGTGCTAGTCCGTACACTTGTTCAAATATTGATGAGTAGTTGGCTTCTGTAGTCGCGAACTTCTTACCTGAGTTATCACTTGAAGCCCGATCGGTTATATTGGTCATTACCTTTACAAGTGTATAAAGTTCATACTAATGATTAGTGAAGTGGTTTGCCAAAAGTTAGAAATAGATTTCATACAAAAAATCATATATATTTTTTTGTTTGGGTATACACACTGCAAAGGAAAGAAAGAAAGAAACCAAACTAAATTACTTGAAGGACAAGATGTTAAAAGGTCGGAAATGCTTCAATATGCACTCCATTTTATGAACATATAATATACACCCAATAAAGGGCTCAGATCGTGCCACATCAACAAAATGTGACCTGAAGAACAAGTCGTCCAACATGTCAATTTATTTAACCACAATATTTATAAACTAGACCACGAAATTCATAATGCTATTCATAACTAAATTAAACAAGTCATACCAAACTCATAAGAAGTCCAAAAACGATCATATATATGAGAACCACAATAATTCATAAGAAAAAAAAAACATACCAAAAGTTCTCATAAGCAGTAAATTATAAGCTTTAAATTTATGGCTAGCCACTAGGTCTCATAATACTAGCCACATGCGATCATAACTAATGCCACAAAGATTCATAACACCATATCATTAGTGCTTGGACTCAAATTTTCATAATTAGTTTTAAACCGTTCTCTAAAATGGAAAAAATTATTGGGTATTCATGGGGCACTACCACATGGTGCCCCAATACCATTATTCATCATATATTCTTGCAGAGAATAAATTCTTTACACAACCGGTGTAAATATTTATTTACTCCAAATCAATTGCATTGCGACACGTGTCAAAACAGCGGTCTCAATTAATAAAATATGGCGACGTGGCGCAGTGCAATTGATTTAGAGAAGACAAATGTTCACACCGACTGTGTAAAGAATTTATTCTCATTTTTGCAGGGTCCGACAAATTGTGTGAATCCCACAAACATGTGCGTGTGCCCCAAACAACATTACTCTCAATCCTCTGTACAGTTTTTCCTCGTACTCCCACACCGCGTTGTAAAATTGAAGCCGTTCAAAAACGTCGTAAAATTGAAATCCCAGCCCTTGGTGGAATCAAACTCTCTCTCTAGTCTCTCGCTCCTCACTTTGTAAACAGTGAACCCACTTCGTCTCCGCTTTCTGCACGTCGCCGGTAAAACACCGCGGGAACCATCGCCACATCACGCACTACCAATCGATTCCCTTGCGGGGATGCAGTGTTATTGTATTGGATTGTGTTATGGGTAATTTAACTCTAATATTCGAATTATTGATGAATTGGGTGAGAGACTATAACTGATTGTTGTTCTCTGTGATTCGTTGAGGTCAATAATTGAATGGTTGGGTTTTACTATGAAAGAGATCTAAAATGACCGGCTAACTGGGTAGCTAGTTATATAACCTCTTAATTATTAAGGGTTGAGATGCATTGGTTATCATCCAAGGATTAAAAAAAGGGTGCATATGGTATGTTCCAAACAAGGGATGTGCACCGTTGCCGGACCCAAGCAATCCCATCTGGCAGCGGACACAAAAAATTGATAAAGAGGGAGTCAACTACGGAGTATATATATAATTACTCTGAATTTGAAAGGATTATGGGTAAAAAAAAAAATGTAAATTTTCATTTGAAGAGACTAAAGTGAAATTATCATATTTGTGAAGGGGATTAAAAATTGAAACGTACTTTAAAGTACGTATAGTATCTTGTTATTTAAAAATTGAAACGTAATTTGAAAGAATTATGAGTGTTTATTCTCTTTTCTCTTTATATACGCTTTATTCCAACGAAAGACAAAACTGAACAAAATTATTTGGAGAAAGGCCATTTTTTCTCTTCTCAGATGTCATTAGGGGAATCGAGATTGTATGTGTTGAAAAACTTTAGGGTACGTGTCCTATATTTTTATACGTATTCTAGTGTCAAGCTTGAATTTATAAAATGTGTTCATAGTTTTTAGTGAATTTCTACTTCTTTTTTTGTTTTAATTTGTTTTTTCCACTTAAACTTTCCAACTTCAGCACCCCCATAAAAAACGGATCTCTCCTGCCACTGTTCCAAGCATGGTTGGTTTCTTGCAACACGTGAAAGTAGAGTTGGCAAATGGGCAAGTTTGGGTGGGTTGAAACGAGTTATGGATTGAATATGGACGGGTTAAATATGAGTCAATAATTGGCGGATTGAATACTGGTCAGGTTAAATATGGGTCAATTCATACTTAACCCGACTGATGAGTACCCAATATTGTAGATAATTGGTGCGACTAGTCCCGTTCTATCTTGCGTTTACTTATGTTTATTTAGCTTTTATAACGATATTGCACGTAAGGTGTGTTTTCATGTGTTTCAGGTAAAACGTGCAAATAAGGCGTAGTTTGACGCCATGAATGGCCCAAGTGCTTCCAAGTATCCGAAGACCCTGTCGGCCCCTTTAAAATCTGTCTAAGTATGGAAAAATGACTTTCTGAAAAAGTATCGATTTTTGAGATTAAAAATGGCAGTAATTGATCCTTGAATTTTTCTAAAAGTAACTACAAAATTGCAAGGTTTTATTTAAAGAGCAAGGTCATGTTTTGAGCCATTTCGTCTTAAGAAAAATGTGCAGTTTTTCATTTTACACTAAAAGTGAGGGGTTGACATTTTGATATAATTGGAATCTTGAAATTCTGGTAATGCCATTGTTTCCAAATGGGGGGTACTTTCTTATTTTCATTAAATAAAATTAAAGTAAAGACTACCTAGTCTTTACTTAAATTTAGAGAATGAAAATAAGTGCTGTGGAAGCTGCCTACTGAAGCTGAGGCCAGGATGCAGGGATAACACTGTGGTATCGATACAACCATTTTTGCCGTATCGATACATAATTGGAACAGAGCTATTGGAATCCGTAGAGAATTGGTATCGATACTGGAATTTTTGCCGTATCGATACGGCTTCTTTTCTGCAGATTTTTTGCTACTTTTTGGACTTTCCATTTATGGAATACTCGCCACTTTTGGCAAGTTCACGGATATTTTGTGGAGAGAGAGACTGAGTTGTATAAATACTCCTCTCCCTCCCCCTTAGGGGTAGTTCTTCTAAAAAAGCCATTTGGCTTTCCCGCCAAATTTCTTTTGTCTTTATTCAAATTTTTTTTGCAATTTGTGGCTTATTGTCAATTTTTTGGGGATTATTGCTTCGTTATGAAGAGAGGAATCTAAAAAGTAAAAAAATTTGGCCGAAATCCAAATTTTTTTTGAATAAAGACGAAAAAAGTGGCTTTCCCGCCGATTTTCGTCGAAATTCAAAAAAAATTGGATTTCGACCAAAATTTTTTACTTTTTAGATTCCTCTCGTCATAACGAAGCAATAATCCCCAAAAAATTGACAATAAGCCACAAAATGCAAAAAAAATTTGAATAAAGACAAAAAATAAGCCACTTTGGCTTATTTAGTATTTGTTTAGTAGTTCATTATTAGCTTTAAGTCTTTTTAAATTTTAGAACTCCATTGAAGTTTTTCAAGCTTTTCTAGTTTAATCCTTCAAGAGCTCTAGTAAGTACTTCTCTTTTGTTCATTTCTCGTTTATTAAAGTCATTTGTAAGGACTAGATCCGTAGTAATATCAAGTTTATTTTCGTTTCTATCGGTTAATCATGTTTATCTTTTCTAGCATGCTTTCTAGTCTTTTCATTATGAGTGAGTAGTCGTTTAGGCTTGGCCGTGGGACGAATATCGCCTCATGACTTATGTTTATCTTGCCTCTCTCAACCCTCGGCTCGAAGTTTGGTATGGAAAATAAGAAGGGTTCGCCTTTATGTAACAAAAATAGTCGATGTTAATCTCCGGTGATCATATGCTCGCTCATATGGTTCCGTGAGCGATGTCTCGGCTTGTGTTTGCCAAAAGAACAAAAGAGCTCACTTGTTTTCCATACTTCGTTTCTAGTCTTTTAATGGTTTCATAGCTAAATCCTCCGGTTGATAGCCTAGGCCGTGCGATTCAACCGAGTTTTCGTTGAGAATGGCTCGATGGCCTAAGTTGCGGGCGATAGTAGTTCCATTGCCATGCCGCTTGTTTAACTTAATCAAAACCGAGTTTTTAGTCTTTTTTTATCACTTGTCAAAGCAAAACCGATAGTTGGTCGTTTGAACGCCGTAAACCCTTACATCTACAAATCCTAATTAGCTATAGAGATTATCTCTGTGGGTACGATCCCGGACTTTTTGGTATTTATGCTGACAACGACCTAGCCCTACGCTCGGGGTAATCCAACCTCATTTTGAAGGCAAGGTTGGGTCGAAGCACCGACCCAACCCGTTTCCTTACTTTTCTATTCTTTTTCAAATATAACCAAGACCTCGATTTTTTATTATTTTTTATAAATCCCGTCAAATGAACTTGTTGGTCAGGTATTGCTCTGGTTGAAATTCATTATTTTGATCGAAAAATAATGAATTTGTTCTTTTTGCATCAATTTTTTTTTTGAATTTGTTCGTTTTGCGTCAAACTTTTGTGATTTGTTGATTCGTCTCGTCGAGATGAATCGAAAAAATAAATAAAATTGATCGAAATTCATTATTTTTTAAAAAGACAAAAATAAGTCAAAATAATTGTCTTTTTTATTTATTTTTGTCTTTATTCAAAAAAATGAGTTTTGATCAAATTTTTTTACTTTTCCAATTCCTCTCGACTAGACAAATCAATAAGTCACAAAAATTTAACGCAAAACAAACAAATGCAAAAAAAAAATTAGATAAAGACAAACAAAAAAGTTTAACTTTTTAATCCAAACCCACAGTAGGTCCTTGAAAGAAGTATTCTAAAAAAACTTGAAGAATCAGTTTTTTTATTTATTTTCAAATAGTAACATAATTTCGACGAAGAATCAGAGGCCGCATCGGAGTCTCGTCTTGAAGGCGATGACTCCACTAATTGTACGGTTTCAGTCTTCGTTGCATCAGCCAAAGCCACCGCCATTCTAGAGAGAGAGAGACATCTAAGCCGTGGGAGAGAGAGAACAGTGGATGTATACAATCTTGTTTTTAATATCCAAGTCTTGGAGAATATGGAGAGAAAGAATAGTGGACTGATAGTTTTGGAGACTGGAGAGTGAGAAACAGTAGAGAGAGAGGGGGGGATGAATTTGATCGAAAAATGGTTTTGTCTGCTACAGGAGGAGGAGGCGAGAAGCTTGATTTTCAGCTACAATAATTCACTCTTGTGAAGGGAATCTTTTAATTCCAACATACATTGAACCCATTTTCAATCCATCTAAATCTATGGTATGAATCAGCTCTGAGGCTTAAGAGGCAAGGTTCGGCACAGGGAATAACAGCAGGGGAATCAAGCATGCGTGATGATGACAAGTGTAGACACCCCAATTTGGCCTAACAATTATTTCAAGTCCCACCTTGGGACAATCCCGATGATGAAACGGATACAGTGATTGCTGATTGCTTCCTTGAGGACCTTAGGACTTTCGGTGAGAACTTTGAACCACTTAGAGGACCCAATTCAGAGTCATACAGCCTTTCAGACAGAAATACAGAAGCCTAGGAGAATCCATCTGACGGCCGTAACATCGATCTAACGGCCATAACATCAATTCCTCACCCGAGCAACCTGTTGCCAGCAAAATCTCCCTGAGAGATCAATTCCTCGGCTGCAAGATCTATCCTTCGGCCGAGATATCCATTCCACGGCCGCGACATCCTTTGCTCGGTCGCCAGATCGACCTTTTTCCAGACTCTGGAACGTTCTGTCAGACGTTTGGTTTGATCCAACTACACTACCTTCCCGATGCGTTCAGGCTACGCTCAGAGATTACGACGTAGAGTTAGAGATGCATTGCAATTGCAATTGCCATCTCATGATTTGATTGGCCGGAGTGAGTCATCCCTATGCCTATATAAAGGAGCCTTTGGGCTCCGAAATAAACACAGAAATTGATAGACCTACACACTCAATCAAGCCACGAAACTCTGTCAAAATACTCTCTCAAACCCACTCTTCAAAAGCCCTAACCTCCCGAAGGTAGCCGTCAATCCGGCGATCAAACCCCAAAGTTCAAACCCTAACCCTAGGGTTCTCGATCAAGCAATCAATCAATCACGCCCAATCCAAAGCAATCAAGCAACTGAGGGATCAAGGTGGTGAGGCCCAACGGCCTCCGGTTTGTCTTAATTTACTGTATTTTTTACTAACCGTAGCATTTTGATTATCCGTTAATCTTTCTGTCTGGTGTGAGGAAGAACACCGACCGGGTCTTCGATCCCTCGACCGGTACATCAAACCAGTGTGATTACTCGGCCGTGACATCCATTCACCGGCCGAGTAATCGATCTCCTGGGACAGTTTATTTGCTTTCTCTGCTTTCTAATGCATGCTTATTTATCGCACTGGCTCACCTTACTTACTGTTTAAAGGAATAAATAAACAGACTATGTGTTGGAATTAAACAAAGCATCTACACGTCTTATGTTGAATGATTATGGGCCAGTCTCGCGACTGGGCAAAGAGGGGTGCCTAACACCTTCCCCTTATTGTACTTTTGGCTCTCGTATCCAGAATCTCTATCTATTTTCTCAGTTTTAATAAACTGGGTGGCGACTCTATTTGATGATAATCGTTATCATGTGGCGATGTTCCTAGCCATGGGAATGTCCATGATTTTGGTTTATGAAACGAGCAACCAATCGAGCCAATAAACGTGATCAATCTGTATGGCGATGCCCCGTTTGGGAGGTGTCTACAGTTTTTAGCGACTCTGCTGGGGATGTGAGAGCCATAACCAAAAAGTTCAACATAAGACTAATACATGCCTTGTCTAATTCATTTATCATATGCATCGAGCGGGCAACCCGTTGAGTTCACCTGATATCCCGGCATGACACGGGCTATGTTGGGGGTTCCAGCAAACTCCACAGTCACTCGTACCTAGTGGTATATCAAAAAGGAAATCACCCAATCGCCGCCAATGATGGGCTGGTAAGAGGATTGATGCCCTTTGACAACGGAGCACCCTGAGACTACCAAAAACTTGCATATTTTAGAAAGCCATAGAACTTATCAAACTAAGACAGGAACCTACAGGCTAGGAACCTACTTGCATTTTGCTTCCAAGTTCTTCCTCACACCCGTTGTATATGTATATTGTAAAATTTCTCTTTTGCAGGTTAAACCTTAGGAATCTCTCTAAGTTAAATAAACAGTAGGTAAGATTAATCAATCTAACTAAAGCAAAAACCTTTTTCAGGAAAAATGACTGCATCACTGTTCATGTCTGATTCGCACTTTCAAGTTGTCACCAAGCTGTCTGGCCCGCTCCATTTTGCTGTTGAAGATTTCAACCCCTCTGAATACATCACTCCAGTAAATCAACCAAAGCCTATGATGGCTATCGTTGAAGACAACCATGTCATGTTCGCTGGAACGGTTTATGAGGAAGAGGTAGAAGACCTGATTGAAGAAGAAGGGCTTCGCAGGGTTCCAATCTACTTTTATGACCCCTATGCACCTACCGATGATTATTGGCCAATAGACGAGGTCAACAACCTCGAGACTGAAGAGGCAAAGGAAGAAGAGGCTGTTGACAATGACCCACTAGATGAAATATCACTAAACCTACTCTTTGATGAGGGGGTCACCAACAATGAAATAAGGGTGGATCGATAGCTTTGGTAATTGGCGGGGCTTTGTTGGCACACGACGAGTCGACAACAGCGACGAAGCTGAGGTTGAAGCACAATTGGAGGAGATAACAGCAATAGCAAATCAAACGGCCCTCCAAGACTTGTAGGGTGACAATGATGAAAGTGCGAATCAAGGTGACAGTGAAGTACTGATGATCGACCTTGGTGATGAAAAAGACTGCTCTGAGCTGATTGTGGATGCTGAAAAAGGGGCTTACCCTAACTGGATCGTGGAACATACTCTAAAATACAAAATGAAAAGCGCTAATTCTGATCTTAGTTCTGATTCCGATTCCGACTCCGAGTCGACTCAGTCTGAGTCAAGCTTTTCATCCTTTGAAACTACTAAGTCTAGTGAGGAAAACCTGGTCAAAGTACCAAGGTATAGCATTTACTTTGAGTTTGACTCTGAAATGTCTTTTGATAAACTTAGCAATGAGAAGGAAGATTTAGAGTATTTCACTTTGCCTATGATCAATTGTGTGGATTCCGACAAACCAAATTTTGAGGAAGAAATTCCAAAAGAAATTCTAGAATTCATCGATAGAGAAGAGGAAAGGCACGCTAAACCTTTTTCTGAGGAAATAATCACAGCAAACATAGGCTCTGCAAACGAGCCAAAAATGGTTAAAATTGGTGCCGCACTATCTCCTCAAGAAAGTGAAAAACTAATCCTTTTGCTAAAAGAATACAAAGATGTTTTTACATGGTCTTACGAGGACATGCCTGGAATAGACCCTGAAATTGTTCAACATAAAATTCCTCTTCATCCTGATGCAAAACCAGTTAAACAAAAACTGAGACGTATGCGCCCTGATTGGGTCCTAAAAATAAAAGAAGAAGTCACTAAACAAATCAACGCTGGTTTTCTCATAGTCACCGAATATCCACAATGGGTAGCAAACATCGTTCCCATACCAAAGAAAACTGGAGGAATCAGGGTCTGTGTAGATTTCTGAGATCTCAACAAAGCCAGTCCGAAAGATGACTTCCCATTACCTCACATAGACGAGCTAGTGGATAACACCGCAGGCCATGCATTGCTATCTTTCATGGATGGATTTTCTGGGTATAACCAAATCCTTATGTCTCCTGAGGATAGAGAGAAAACCACCTTCACTACGCCTTGGGGAACTTACTGCTACCGAGTAATGCCGTTTGGGTTGAAGAATGCTGGAGCCACTTACCAGAGGATGGCCACAACACTACTGCACGACATGATGCACAAAGAGGTCGAGGTGTATGTCGACGATATGATAGTCAAATCGAAGGAGAGGGAAGGACACTATGGAGCACTCCAAAAGTTCTTTGAGAGGATTAGGAATTATAAGTTACGTCTTAACCCTCAAAAATGCACTTTTGGGGTAACAGCTGGAAAGATGTTGGGTTTCCTCATCACTCAAAGAGGAATCGAAGTAGATCCTTCCAAGATACAGGCTATCATGGAGATATCACCACCTAGGACAGAGAAGGAAGTAAGGAGCTTCTTAGGGAAGGTACAGTTCATCAGCAGGTTCATTTCCAAGCTCACAACCACCTGTGAACCTCTTTTCAAGCTACAGAAGAAAGGTACGGATTTTGAATGGAGCCAAGACTGTCAGCAAGCATTCGAGGCAATCAAAGAATACCTTCAGAATCCACCTGTACTATCGCCACCCATCCCTGGGAAGTCATTGATTCTGTATCTCTCAGTAACAGACACGTCCATGGGATGTATGCTAGCGCAAGAAAACGACGCCAAGGTAGAGTGCGCCATATACTACCTCAGCAAGAAAATGATGGATTATGAGACAAGGTACACTCCCCTCGAGAAAACCTGTTGGGGCTAGTATGGGCCACAAAGAAACTGAGGCACTACCTGTTAGCACATCCGGTGGTGCTGGTCTCTCGTTTAGACCCAATCAAGTATCTTTTCGAAAAGCCAGCACTTATCGGAAAGCTAGCTAGGTGGTTATTGCTGCTAGCAGAGTTCGACCTTAAATACATGACAAGGAAATCAGTAAAAGGAAGAGCTGTGGCAGAATTCTTGGCGGATCACCCTGTAACAGAGGCCGAGGCAGAAGACTTCATGTTCCCCGACGAGGACATCTTATGTCTCTTAGACGACACCTGGCAACTTTACTTTGATGGAGCATCAAACCAATGTGGATATGGCATAGGGGTATTGCTAGTTTCCCCAAACGACTCCCACATCCCTTTGTCATATAAACTAAGGTTTGAGGTCACTAACAATCAAGCTGAGTACGAGGCTTGTATTGCCGGAATGGAGGCAGCCCTGGAGCTAGGGGCAAAAAGGGTAGAAGTCACTGGGGATTCAAACCTGGTGGTATCTCAAGCAAGAGGAGACTGGAAGGTCAAGGAGGATACACTGAAGCTATATCACTCTGTGCTGGAGGATCTAATTCCACAATTCGATTCTGTTATCTTCACGCACACTCCTCGAGTGAGCAATAGATTTGCAGATGCACTGCCGACGTTAGCATCTATGGTCGAGATACCCCTGGGATTCACAATGCGGCCTCTCATGATCGAGCAAAAGGTTAAACCAGCATGTGAGTGTACCTTTACCGAGGAAGGTGAAGACGATGGCAAGCCATGGTACGAAGACGTCAAGGAATTCCTGGAAAAAGGAGAATACCCATCCGAGGCCACCTCGAAGGACAAAACGGCTCTGCGGAAGTTTGCTGCCCGATTTATAATCTGTGGAGGAGCACTATACCGAAGGGCACACTTGGGTCCAAGTCAACTTTGCATCACAACGGAGGACAGCCACAAGGTAATGGAGGAAATACATGAAGGAATTTGTGGGCCACACATGAATGGGGCAACGATGGCAAAGAAGATCCTACGTCAGGGATATTACTGGACTACAATGGAGGCCAACTGCGTTGATTATGTTCGCCGATGTTACAAATGCCAAACTCACGCTGATCGTATGCGTATTCCCCCTACAGAATTGTATAGCATGACATCCCCCTGGCCATTCTCCACTTGGGGGATAGACGTCATTGGAAGCATAAATCCAAAGGGGAAATACAAACATCAGTTCATTCTGGTGGCCATCGACTACTTCACCAAATGGGTAGAAACAGCTTCCTATGCTACCCTCAAAGCCACTCATGTGGCCAAATTCATTCGCACTAATATCATCTATCGATATGGTGTACCTCACGAGTTTGTCTGTGATAATGGATCGCACTTCAAGGGGGCGACAAAGAGGCTTTTCGCCGAATTTGGGATACAGAATCATCGGTCGTCTACTTACCGACCTCAAACTAATGGAGCAGTTGAGGCTGCAAACAAGAATGTCAAGAGGATTCTGCGGAAAACTACCGACACATACACAGACTGGCCAGAAATGCTACCTCTGGCGCTATGGGGATATCGAACAACTGAAAGTACTTCAACTGGGGCCACTCCCTACTCTCTGGTCTATGGAATGGAAGCTGTCTTGCCTATCGAATTGGAATTACCTTCGTTGAGGGTTCTAGCTGAGACTGGAATGATCGAAGAAGACTGGGTTCAAAACCGCTACGACGAGTTGGCACTACTAGACGAAAGGAGACTGAGGGCTTTATACCATGTACAAGGGTATCAACGCCGCATTGCACGAGCATTCAACAAAAAGGTGAAACCTAGGGACATCAAGGTAGGAGACATGGTGCTCAAAGCAATTCGTCGCCACGTCTCAGATCCAAGGGGCAAGTTTAGACCAAACTGGGGAGGCCTCTACCTTATCAAACGCATACTTTCTGGAGGAGCAGCATACATTACAGACTTGGATGGAATGGAATTCGCAACGCCAATCAACATTGACAAGTTGAGGAAGTATTACCCATGAGAGATGCTCGTTGGACCGAAAACCACAAGGGTGGGCGGATCCAAGCAAAAATTAGAGCAGCCTGCTAGGTCGAAAACCCGCTAGGGCGGCTTAGGCAAAAACTAAGGCATAAATAAAACGCTCGCTAGACCGAAAACCCGCAAGGGAGGTTGTTAGGCAAAATTTAGAGCACAAAAAGAGAGGAAAATACCCGAGTGGACCCTAAACAAAACAAATCCCCTTTGTTGGAACTACGTTTATGGCCTGATTCCCTCCACGGGATACGTAGGCAATCTCTAAAGTTTGAGATTCGGCCACTGCTATCATCATCACTTCCGAAATTTCTAGGTCTATCCTAAAGCATGTTCGCTATCAAAACATGGCAATAACATCTTCAAATAAAACGACCAGATGTTTTATTATTTCCAAAGAGAAAGGGCAAAGCAAACCTAAACAATTCTTAATCCATGAAAACTAGAATCAAACAAACATCTTTTGAAAAACATAAGCAAAGCGTCGATCTCTAGGTCTTCCTTCTCTTTGCACTACTATCCTCCAAAAGGTTTTTCTTCAACCAGCGTTTGTAAGAACCCGATAGCTTGGCAACGAAGTTCTCAACTATCTCCTGCATCACTCTGTTTGGCCAAAGACGCAGATATTGCGACGGAAGTTGGCATCATGGATCTTAGAGACGGTGTACTGGGTCACCCAAGATTGCGGCTTGTTCAACCCCAAACTGCCTTTGAAAGCGAGCAGGAAGTAGAAAACGACTCGAGTAATGCCAATCACCGCTACACCAAAGTGGTTCATGGTACTCACGGTCATGCTCTCGATACCATACCGGGGCAAACCCATTGAATCCAATCACCCTGCAGATCCTCATCCATGCTTCCCAAGCAGCCTCGGTTGGGAATTGCTTAATCATGTGACGCTCCGTGCATTGGTCTGGATTATAAGGAAGTCGCTCCGGCGCATCCCACACCTTTAGCTTCTAAAACAACCACACCTAGAGAAAAAGGGAAAATTGTGAGTTGAGAGAACACGTGAGTCAAAACAAAAGAGTGATGAGTGAAAAGATAAACTTGACAAAATAAACAAATAAAGGAGCGAACCTGCAATAGCAACTGAGCTGAGGACTACCCTTCATCACATCTAGACCCATCAAGGTCTCTGCCAACACTAAGCCCGCGAAACTTACACGGTTTCCAATTTGTTGAGCAAGGTTAAGCAATACAGGATCAGCATGACCAGAGGAAGGGCCAAGCAAGTAGTAATGAAGGAGACAAATGCACAATGCATGAAAGCACGACTTCTGTAGGGAAACTTGGCGATGGGCCTCAGCTGTACCAAAACGCTGAATAAGTTGCAGAATCTCCAGCCTTCCTTTCACTAGGAAGAATTTAACTTCATGTTTCTGGACTCGGAGTAAATCCTTCAGGAGATCACTTCGGTTGAACAAAGGATTAGGGACAACAAAACCTTCCCTGTCTGAATGGCCCATAATGGCCGCAAATTCCTCGATAGTAGGACACAACTCCTCTCTCTTAAAGCGAAAGACGTGAAAATCAGGGTCCTACAAACTAGCGGCTGCCCTAAGGAAGGCAAAATTCACGGGAATGTGACAAAGGGAAAAGAGGAAGTCCATGCCAAAGGACTTAAAGTGCAGACGGTCAAGGCCATTAAAGGAATCCAACCACTGATCAAGGACTGGTTGTGCCATGTGCAAAGAATTGCTGCTGACAATGCTATCGGGTTCGTAGAACGCGTACTTATAGAACTAGGTCGAGTCTTAGTTCGAATCGGAATCAGATTCGTAATCCTCGGAAATTTAGTCGGTCTCTCGGCCGGCACTTCGATAAGACGACCGTGGGATCAATCCATCGACCCGTAGATAATAGGGTTGACCTGCAAGTCAAACCCAGGCAAACAAAACGATCCGTCGGTCGCCAGAACGGCTATTTTACAGACTGTTCCCACGGTTCAGCTCGTTTCGTTTGATTAATGAGAATATCACACGCAAACAACGTAGAAACAGCATGTACAATCACAATCGCAGAGCAAAAGGTTTTTTTTTCATATATCGAAAGCTTTTTACATCACAAGGTGAATCATCCCACATTTCCTAAACAAACTATACATCGATTTCCTGTCGAGCTAACCTATGCAAGAAGGGAAACAAAGAAAAATGAAAAAAGAGGAAGCAGGAGAGGATGTCGAACCCTCTGGTGGTCCGAACAAAAGAGACCAACTGCAAAAAAGAAGAGGACGCCCCTGGGGCGATGTATACCAAAGGAGTACTACGGTGCAGAAGGGACACCACATGGTCCAGAAAAACCACCACACCGCGTACCACCGCCACGCCAGGAGCTCCGTGTCGCGGAAGTAAGTCACCCATGCAAGGGCCCCTAATCAAGCATACTCATGCGAGGATCCATAATCAAGCGTCAAGACAGGACCAAAAGCAAACGCGGTCTCCCTCCGCGCACGCTAGCTGTATCAGCATATCACCCACGGCCCAGAGCTGTCGGAAACAAGGAGAAGTGGAGGGGGGGAGTCTTCGGTGGAAGCCTCGGACGGAAGGAACGGAGAAGGAAGAAAGGAAAGTGAAACAAACGGCTGAGACCGTGGCCTTTTATAGGCCCCTGGAAATGAATCGATTAAGCGGCCGAGACATCGGTTCCTCGGCCGATACATCAATATCTCGGCCAGGAGATCGATCTCCTGGCCCTCCAAATCAATTTCCTTCAACGAGAAGTAGATTTTGCTCAGTGCACTAATTCGAGCCATCACAGACTTCTAAATCCTCAACCAACTGAGTAGCCTTGGGGGCATCCCCAAGCCAATACAACATGATCAAAACCAGCCTTGGGGGCATACCCAAGCGTGAGGAAAATCTCTCTCCACAAACTGCTGGCCAAAGCTCCTACCATGGCAAAACAGGACACCTGGCGGCTCTACGCCTCCACCTGCTAACTCAGCGGCTCTGAGTCCGCTATCTTAACTGGCTCAAAGCCATGACTACCATCTGAGCGGCTCGAAGTCCACTACCTCAACAGGCTTGAAGCCTATATCTACCATCTAAACTGGCTCGATGCCCATAACAATCAACTCAGCGGCTTGAAGCCCATTACTCCAACAGGCTCGAAGCCTGTACCTATCATCTTAGCGGCTCTAAGCCCTCAACACAGCAGGCTCTACTCCCGTTATCTCACCAAAGCGGCTCGAAGCCCATTACCTCAACAGGCTCGAAGCCTACGTCTACTATCATCCAGCGGCTCAAAGCCCCTTATCTCAGCAGCTATATGCTCGCTATCACGGCAACAGGCTCTATGCCTGTAATCACTCAACTTGGCGACTCAAAACATGTAGACACCTCCCAAACGGGGCATCGCCATACAGATTGATCACGTTGTGTTTGCTCGATTGGTTGCTCACTTCATAAACCAAAATCATGGACATCCCCATGGCTAGGAACGTTGCCACACGATAACGGTTATCATCAAATAGAGTCGCCACCCAGTTTATTAAAACTGGGAAAATAGATAGAGATTCTGGATACGGGAGCCAAAAGTACAATAAGGGGAAGGTGTTAGGCACCCCTCTTTGCCCAGTCGTGAGACTGGCCCATAATCGTTCAACATAAGACGTATAGATGCTTTGTTTAATTCTAACACATAGTCTGTTTAGTTATTCCTTTAAACAGTAAGCAAAGTGAGCCAGTGCGATAAACGAGCATGCATCAGAAAGCAGAAAAACAAACAAATGTCCCAGGGAGATGGATCCCGCGGCCGGTGAATAGATGTCACGGCCGAGGGATCCTCCTGGTTTGATATATCGGCCGAGGGATCGAAGCCCCGGTCGGTGTTCTTCCTCACACCAGACAGAAAGATTAACAGTTGATCAAAATACTACGGTTAATCAAAATGCAGTAAATTAAGACAAACCAGAGGCCGTTGGGCCTCACCACCTTGATCCCTCAGTTGTTTGATTGCTTTGGATTGGGTGTGATTGATTGATTGCTTGATCGAGAACCCTAGAGTTAGGGTTTGAACTTTGGGGTTTGATCGCCGGATTGACGGCTGCCTTCGGAATGTTAGGGCTTTTGGAGTATGGATATGAGGGAGTATTTTGACAGAGTTTCGTGGCTTGATTGAGTGTGTAGGTCTATCAATTTCTGTGTGTTAATTCGGAGCCCAAAGGCCCCTTTATATAGGCATAGGGATGACTCACTCCGGCCAATCAAATCACGAGATGGCAATTGCAATTGCAATGCATCTCTAACTCTACGTCTTGATCTCCGAACGTAGCCCGAACGCATCGGAAAGGTAGTGTAGTTGGATCAAACCAAACGTCTGACAGAACGTTCCAGAGTCTGGAAAAAGGTCGATCTGGCGGCCGAGCAAAGGATGTCGCGGCCGTGGAATGGATGTCTCGGCCGAAGGATAGATCTCGCGGCCGAGGGATTGATCTCTCAGGGAGATTTTGCTGGCAATAGGTTGCTCGGGTGAGGGATTGATGTTGTGGCCGTGGGATCGATGTTACGGCCGTCAGATGGATTCTCCTAGGCTTCTGTATTTCTGTCTGAAA
This sequence comes from Rhododendron griersonianum, assembly GCA_018127125.1. Taxonomy (NCBI): domain Eukaryota; kingdom Viridiplantae; phylum Streptophyta; class Magnoliopsida; order Ericales; family Ericaceae; genus Rhododendron; species Rhododendron griersonianum. The sequence goes on from CM030800.1 coordinate 23,924,234, forward strand.
GGCTGTATGGCTTTGAATTGGGTCCTCTAAGTGGTCAAAGTTCTCACCGAAAGTCCTAAGGTCCTCAAGGAAGCAATCAGCAATCATTGTATCCATTTCATCATCGGGATTGTCCCAAGGTGGGACTTGAAATAATCGTTAGGCCAAATTGGGGTGTCTACAGATGCCCCTCTTTGACTGAACTCAGACGGATCGCGAGACATGTTTGAGTAAGAGTCAAAGCTGCAAAAAGCAACTCAATTTGGTCCAACCACTATTCCAAGGGGTTTTCGAAAAAGGTTTTGTTATGGTCGGGCCGGGAGGCTGCCTACGTATTCCACAAGGGAAATTCAGACCAATCGTAGTTCGGGCAATAAAGAAAAGTAAAAGTTTGGAGGGTTAGAGACAGAAGACGTACCTTAGGGCTTTAAAAAGCCGTAGTGTGACGTACCTAGACTGAGCCAGGGTTTTGGCGAAGAGTAGTTGAAAGAGCGCGGGGCTACCTGGGGAGTTTCTTTGCGGAGAGCTTCCTTAGTATTTTGGGGTAGATCAGTACACTGCAGGTGCGTTTGCTTTTCTTGATCATCCTTACTTTGACTGAAAGGAGCTCGGTAGAGTAGCATATCCTTGCGAATGAGCTGGATGGGATTGATGTAATGGGGTGGAATCCAAACCATCTGCTGGGATGAGTTGGACGCCGGTTTGTTTTTGAGATGTAGGGGAGGCGCAGGGCCAGTAGCTGGAGCACGGAGCTTTGGCGTTGAGGGGACCGAGGCACGGAGCCGGTTGTGATCATAAGGCGAGAGCCTGAGGTGATTGATAGGACCGAAGCGCGGAGCTGGTGTTGATCATAAGGCGAGAGCCTGAGGTGATTGATAGGACCGAAGCGCGGAGCTGGTGTTGATCATAAGGCGAGAGCCTTGAGGGGATTAGATTGAGGCGTGGAGCCTGCTGTGGTTTATGAGGCGGAGGCCTGAGGTGAGCTTAGAGCTTGATGGGACCGAAGCGCGGAGCTGGTATTGATCAGGATGAGAGCCTGTGGTGTCAGAGCTTTGAGCTTGACGTGATGAACCGAAGCGCGGAGCTGGTTGCATTCTGATGGTCTGCGCACGGAGCTTTTCCATCATAAGTGTTGGCGCGGAGCCAAAGGATCGAGGCGCTGAACCGATCAATAAAACCGAGGCATAGTGCCGGTTGATTGCAGGGTTGACCTGTTTCATGAGAGACATGCAGAATGTATATTGTGCGATGCTTGTTTGTTAGATGTGAATAGATATGATGCAGACTCGATGTGAAAATGTTGATGCAAATGTGCACGGGCCCGTGCGTGTGTGTTTGTTTTAAGCTTAGAGCTTCTATCAAGTTCCGAACTTGAGCATTCAGAGCGTAGAGCTCGAGCATTCGGACGGCAGAATCCGAGTATTCAAAGTACAGGCTTTGAGCGTCCAGTACGCAGTGGTTGGGCATCCAAGCATAGAGCTTGAGCATTCAAGTGTATAACTTGAGCATCCAGTACACAGTTGTTGGGCATCCAAGCGTAGAGCTTGAGCATTCAAAAATGTTAGATTTTTGAGCATTCAGGCGTAGAGCCTGAGAATAGATGTCTTTGATTGATGGAGCGGCTTAGAGCCTGTTGCTTGTTTACGGCTTCGAGCCAGTTGAGATGTTGGGCTTTGAGCCGCTGAGTTTATGGCTTCGAGCCATTTCAGAGGGTAGATACAGGCTTTGAGCCTATTAGAGTAATGGGCTTGGAGCCGCCGAGGTGGTAGATATAGGCTTCGAGCCTGTTGAGATAATGGGCTTTGAGCCGCTGAGGTAATAGACATAGGCTTTGAGCCTATTAAGAGCTTGATTGTGTACGGCTTCGAGCCAGTTGAGACAATGGACTTGGAGCCGCCAAATTGAGTGATAACAGGCGTAGAGTCTGTTGTTGTGATAGCGAGCACAGAGCTGCTGATTCGAGGGCTTCGAGCCGCTGGGTGATAGTAGACGTAGAGTCTGTTGAGATAGGCTTCGAGCCTATTTGAGGTGATGGCTTGGAGCCATTTGAGATAATAGGCTTTGAGCCGCTAAGTTGTGATAAAGGGCGTAGAGCCTGTCGATAATGGGCTTAGAGCCGCCAAGATGGTTGTTATGGGTTCGAGCTAGTTGAGATAGCGGGCTAGGAGCCGCTGAGTCGTGTAAGGATGATGGGCTTTGAGCCTGTCAGGATAGTGGACTTGGAGCCGCTGAGTTCGTATAGGCATAAAGCCGCTGAGTGAGTTGATATGGGCGTAGAGCCTGTCAATAATGGGCTTGGAGCCGCTGAAGTTTTGAGCTCAGGGCTGCTGAGTTCGTTTTGCCGGCTAGCAGTTTGTGGAGAGAGATTTTCCTCATGCTTGGGTATGCCCCCAAGGTTGGTTTTGATCATGTTGCATTGACTTGGGGATGCCCCCAAGGCTACTTGGTTGGTTAAGGACTTAGAAGTCTGTAGTGGCTTGAATTAGTGCACTGAGCAAAATCTGCTTCGAAGGAAATTGATTGGAGGGCCAGGAGATCGATCTATCGGCCGAGGAATTGATGTCTCGGCCGTGAGAGCGCCAAAAGTCAGGAAATCGATTTAAGTTCAGTTAAATCGATCTTACGTCTCATTTAATCCCTTCTTCTCCTCCTCTCTCATTCTCCTCCGTTCCTCTCGCCCGACGACCACCGTACGCCGCCGCCCTCCTCCACTACCGTCGACCACCATCATCTCCGGCGATCATCCCCACCGACCACCGCCGTCATTGCCGTTGCTGCTGGCTTCGGTTGTCTGAAACCGTTGGTTTTCTTTTTTTCTTGGCTTGGACGTGATGGCCACGCCATCTTCGGGCGTTGCAGGTTCATCCTCGCACCCTTCATGTAGGTGCGAGCATCCATCTTCCGATGAGGAGGCGATTGAGGAGCCCGGTTTATTTGATGCTACTACCTACGTTCGTCCTTCACGTAGGCTGGGTTATGGCGGTTTTCTGCAATACCGCCCTCCTGTTGGTGGCCCAGAGGCCGAGGTGGTTCGTCGAGAGCCTGAGTTTCACCTGAGCGTTCTGAACGTGCCGGTGAGTTTCTCCCTTTTGTCTTTGGCAGAGAAACAGGAGGCTGGAAGCTCGCGGTGGAGGCAAGGAGGTGCATAGATGGTTCTTGAAGCTGCCAGAGCAGGCTCGGGAATTAGTAGTGCTGCAGGTTTCGAGACGTTCATTCTGGGCCTTGATCTTCCAAAGATGGATTGGTCATTGATGACCTCGCTGGTTGAGAGGTGGTGGGATACCACCAATACCTTCCATTTTCCTGCTGCTGGTGAGATGACTATCACTCCGGGTGATTTTTCTTTGTTGACTGGCCTGCGGATAGGCGAAGTTGCTCTTCGAGTTGACCCCCGGCTTTGGGAGCGAGAAGGTGCTTTGAGGTGGTTTCTGGGCAAGGTGCCCCCTGTTCGTTCTCGAGGTCATGTAGATCTTGCTTGGCTAAGCAAGACTTTCGTGGTGGCTGATATTCTGACCCAGGTGAGCGCTGAGCAGTTGATGCGGATGGTTCGGTACACACACAGTTTTTGGCCCCTCTACAGCACTTGGGAGTTATTCGAGAGTTTGATTGGGGCTCGTCTGCTTTGGCCACTTTGTACGGTGGTCTTGGAGCTTGTTCGCGGGACAAAAGCCCCATCCTTTGTGGTCACTTTCGAGTGCTTGAGGTACGTATCATTCCTTTGTACTCTTGTTTTTACTTTGGCTTTTTCCTAGCTCTGAACTTGCTTTGTTGATCCTGCTTTTCAGCTCTGGGCTTTTGAGCACCTTCTCCAGTTTCCCCCTGAAACCAGGCATGGTGACGCGAATTGTATACCTCGTTATGAGCGATGGTTGATGGGGCAACGGAGGCCACGGTCACCAGTTTTGAGCCTTCCCGAGTGGCGGCGAGTTTTGGACCGGCTGACGGTCGATCAGGTACCTTTTCTTTTGTACCTCTTGTCCTTTAGGCTTCCACATTCTTGTGTCGAGACTGATTTATCCCTGCTCTTACAGGTACGGTTTGACCCTTGGGGTGGTGTACCAAAGGACGCCCCTCTTGCTCGTTGTAGAGTCCTAGATCGGACTCGTAGCTTGCTCAAGGGTCCGTTTTGCCGAGCCTGGTACTTAGGCGATCGAGTGGCCAGTCAGTGGCGGCCACGCGTTGAGGCTCTTCGGTTTGTTCCTCCTTCTCCTCCAGTATCCATGAGGTCCACTTCCTTGATGTCAAAGGAAGATCTGAAGAATGCCCGGATCAGAGATTGGGCAGGTTTACTCCTCCAGGCAGGTGACTATACGGAGTACTGACGTCTTTTCTTAACCCCTCCTGTTGAGGCTCCTCCCATTGCTCCTGTTTGGCCACGGGCTCCTTCGTTTGTTTCCTTCCACTCAGACGATGGGGAGGAGGAGCGCCTGACGCTGACTCCTTGCACGACCCCGCTCTATACTTTGCCAGTCGGGGCCTCACAGGTATTTTTAGCTTCCTATGTTAGCTTTCATCATTCCGCATTGTATCCTTGCTTTAAATGTTTGTAATGCTTGGCTGTTCCACAGGTGCCTGCCGAGATAGTGCAGGAATGGCTTCGTGCCTACCAGAGTACAGAGGTTTTGGTCCGGAGACAGCGCTGTAGGATCCTCGAGGTATGACTCTCTTCATAGGCTTTATCTGCTATGTATTATCCCTTGAGTCTGAATGTTTATATCTTCCTTGGCTGCAGCTTGAGGCTGAGAGAGTACCGGCTGCTGAGGGGAACGTGGGGACCAGTGAGCAGCCTTTGCCTTCTTCTCAGAGATCGCCTAGTTTTTAGGGCTTTTCTTTTCCTTGTTCATAGTTAGTAGATAGGCAGAAACTATATTTGTATAGTAGAAGCAATCACAGCAATGGTTTTGTAAACAAGTTTTTGTTTGAGAAATGAGAAATGCCTTTCCTGCCCCTAAATGTTTTGAGTTTGCATGCGATAGTCAGAACATGGCTTTGTGAACAAGTTTTTGCTGATAGACAGTTAAAAAATATTTGGCCGAAGAATCGATCACTCGGCCGAAGGATAATTGTTGCGGCCGAGGTATCGATTGTCCGGCCGTTACATAGGTTTTGCTTTAGCCAAGTGGTATCCTGTTTCACATTCCTTCCTATGCTTTAGCCTTTGATTTGCTGTCTCTTGCCTTTGCCATGCTTTACGGCCTATTTGCCAAACTTAAGAGTCTTTTGAAGGATCATACCCATTGCGTTGACGACTTTTGGGTTAGAGGAGATGAACTGTAATTCCTACGTGTCTTTGTTTTTGCCAATTCCTTGGAAAATGACTAACTCATCTTTTATGAGCTCAATACGCAGGGTTAGTTATACCTATCATTGAGTACAAGTATGTTGATGCTTTCCTCCCTCCAAGTGTTTGGGCCGTATCTCGATGTGAGACTGCCTACGTATCCCGATCAGGGAATCAGGCCTCTTACGTAGTTCCAAGATCACCACCTTTGGGGGTTGGGTTTTCACTCTTGGTTTTTCTTTCTTTCATGCTCTAAGTTTTGCCTAGGTTACCTGATAGAGGTTGAGTCCCTAGCGAGCTTCCCTTCAAATGCCTTAACTTTTGCCTAGGCCGCGTTTTTCGCTTTTTCTTGTCCTAGCAGGCTTTGCTCTTACTTTTGCTTGGGTGTATAGTTTGCCCAACGAGCATTTTTCTCTCAAGAGGCGTTTGGAGAGGAATCCGATGGAGATGTTTTTATGAATCTCCTTGTTGCGTTTGTACTTTCACAATGGGCAAGCTAACCCTAAGTGTTCTCACGGAGATAGCGTCTTCTTCCTGAGTTTTGATAAAAACCTAGTTTTTAAGTAATTAGAGTTCATCCTTTCCTTCCCAAAAGTCGGGGATACAAAAATGTTGATCCTTTCAAATTCTTCTCTTGTTTTGGTAATGAGAGCATAGTGCATGGCAATTGCAATTTAAAAATTTGGATTTAGATAAGCATAATCTGGAAGATGAAAAAGGAATTCTCTTAGCAGAAATAAAATGCCCAAACAGGGGCCCAAAACTCGTTCTAGTTTGTTTAAAGCAAAAACAATGTTTTAACGTTTCTTATTTGCCATGTTATGACTTCTCAGCTACTGCAGCATGGCGGGGTAATTTCCCTTGTCTTTTGCAACTTTGTACTCTTTCCCACCCTCTTCCTTGCCAAACAGAGCCTTTGAACCGGGTTCATCTTTTGTATGATGGCTACCTCCTTGAGCCATGAGTAATCCCCAGATGGATGTGTCGACAGGAAACTCCCTTTCTCTTTCCTCATTGATTGCGTGGTCATCAGCTATTTCCTCCTGATACTAAGGAGGTTTCATCGAGCGGATCATTGCACTCTTCTTCCATTTCATCAAAGTCGCTTTCCCCCGTTTTGTAGGGTTCTGTGCACATGAAATCTAGATCTTCTCTTTCCTCTATCCATTGACTATAGTCGCACTCATCATAAGGGTTAACCCATGGTTGCATTTGAAACTCCTCTACTTTCTCAATGAGATTGATTGTCTCCCAAACAATGGGCGGTGTTGGAATTTTGGGACGGTTGATGCGTACCACTATTTGGGCGGGCTCGAAGCGAGCGTGCCTTCTCATCATGATGACCCTTTCTTTTTCCTTCTTCCTATTCTCAAACCAGATACGAAGCCATTTGTCACCTTCTACAAATGGAATGTCTGGATCCTCCAAATTGTGTTTCGCCCAAGAGTGTTCCTTCCACTTCCTTAGCTTTTCCTCTTCTGCCTGATCTCCGCTGCTTATATCGGACATATCAATGTCGATTACTTCTGACCGATTAGAATCATTATCCTCCTCCTCTTCCATCATGAAACACTCGTCCTCCTCGGGGAAGGTTATGGTAGGTTTGGTTTGGTTGTCTTAGACAATGTATTGGCTGGGATTGTACGTGGGGTTGTGAAATAGATTTATGAGATTGATATTTCGAGGTGGCGGCTCAGCATTGTGAGTAGGGAGTGGGTTGGTTTGCCCATCAGGTTTTGGTGGCTTTATGGTTCGACTATCAATAAGGTCTTGAATGTCGTGACGAAGACGCATACAATTGTTTGTTTCATGCCCAGGATGTTGGTGATAGGCGCATTGCTTGTTTGGATCATGGTTTGGACCGTAGGGCGGCGGAGGAAGTGGCTTGTTTAGAGGTTTGAGATGCCCTTGGCGGCCGAGAATGGTTAAGGCTTGGGATAAGGTCATATAGAGAGGATCAAAGTTGCGACGAGGTCGATTTGAGCTTCAGGATGGGCTAGTTTGGAAAGGGTCTTGAGACAAAGAGCCAAGGGCATTCACGGAGGCGTGAGATGTACGGCTAGAGAAGGTTTTCTTAGGTAGAGGAGTGGCCTCTTCTTTCCCAATGAGTCCTAGCTTGATTCCATCTTCGATTTGCAACCCAGTGGCATGCAAACGCTTGAAATCGGTGATAGCCTGTGTATAAATATGCCTGAGATATTTGGGTTGTAAATTTTTGACAACTATCCTCACTTGGTCTTCCTCGGAGGGACGGTTCTTCATCTTGGCAGCCTTTTCCCTCCATCTTGCCACAAAGGTAGCAAAGTCCTCATTGGAATCCTGTTTGGTCTTTTCCAAATCTCGAGTTGTTAGCTCAATTTGGACGTTGTACGCATACTGCTTGACAAAAGCATTGGCAATTTCTGGCCAAGTTTGATAATGTACAAACTCCAAAGTGAGGAACCAGTCGAGGGCACTTCCGGTGAGAGTTCGTTGGAACAACTGAGCGATGAGCTCGTCATTCAAGCCCATCGGCTTCAAGGTGTTGATAACATGGCGAACATGACTGGTAGCGTTGCCAGTTCCATTGAACTTCTCAATATTGGGCATTTTGAAATTCTCAGGCAGCTTGGATTCTGGGAAGAGGCAAAGTCCTTCGAAATCCAGAATTTGGTCCCCTTGTGAACGAGCTAAAGCCTGTTTGATTTCCTTGACTTGCTTGGTTAACTCAGGACTTTCTGCCAATACCACTTTATGGGGGTTCTCATCTTCCATCGATTTTTTCTCATCTTCAGCATCTCTAGCTGCCTTTTCTGCTAGTAATGCAGCGATTTGAGCTTGGAGGTCGGCAATAGTGGCGTCATTGTCTGCCATGAAGGTAGAAGGGTTGCTTGACGAAACTTGAGATTTAGTGAATGACGGGGTCCGTTGAGGGGACGACCGGGAAGTTTCTGAGAGCGGTCGGAACTGTTGTGGTGAGGGTGTTTTGTCAGATGAGGACGATAGACGGGAAGGTTGCAGAGACCTTTGTTTGGCGTAGCTTCGGGTGTTATAAGAGTACAAAATTGGCTGTGGTTGCTTCTTTGATTTACCTATTGTGCCTGCTTTAAAAGTAGAATACCTGGAAGTCAGTACTTTGCCTGTGTAGGGTTAGGATTTGGGCTGAAAATCCCAACCCTTCTGCACAGAAAGAGTTAATTACAACAACAGATGATACAAGGTGTGAGGAAGAACTTTTGCAAGTAAAATGCAAGTAGGTTCCTAGCCTGTAGGTTCATGTCTTAGTTTGATAAGTTCTATGGCTTTCTAAAGCATGCAAGGTTTTTGGTAGTTTCAGGGTGCTCCGTTGTCAAAGGGCACCAATCCTCTCTCCAACCCATCATAGGCGGTGATTGGGTGATTCCCTTTTTGATATACCACTAGATACGAGTGACTGTGGAGTTTGCTGGAACCCCCAACATAGCCCGTGTCATGCCGGGATATCGGGTGAACTCAACGGGTTGCCCGCTCGATGCATATGATAGATGAATTAGACAAGGCATGTATTAGTCTTATGTTGAACTTTTTGGTTATGGCTCTCACATCCCTAGCAGAGTCGCCAAAAACTGTAGACACCTCCCAAACGGGGCATCGCCATACAGATTGATCACGTTGTGTTTGCTCGATTGGTTGCTCACTTCATAAACCAAAATCATGGACATCTCCATGGCTAGGAACGTCGCCACACGATAACGGTTATCATCAAATAGAGTCGCCACCCAGTTTATTAAAACTGGGAAAATAGATAGAGATTCTGGATACGGGAGCCAAAAGTACAATAAGGGGAAGGTGTTAGGCACCCCTCTTTGCCCAGTCGTGAGACTGACCCATAATCGTTCAACATAAGACGTATAGATGCTTTGTATAATTCTAACACATAGTCTGTTTAGTTATTCCTTTAAACAGTAAGCAAAGTGAGCCAGTGCGATAAACGAGCATGCATCAGAAAGCAGAAAAACAAACAAATGTCCCAGGGAGATGGATCCCGCGGCCGGTGAATAAATGTCACGGCCGAGGGATCCTCCTGGTTTGATATACCGGCCGAGGGATCGAAGCCCCGGTCGGTGTTCTTCCTCACACCAGACAGAAAGATTAACAGTTGATCAAAATACTACGGTTAATCAAAATGCAGTAAATTAAGACAAACCAGAGGCCATTGGGCCTCACCACCTTGATCCCTCAGTTGCTTGATTGCTTTGGATTGGGTGTGATTGATTGATTGCTTGATCGAGAACCCTAGAGTTAGGGTTTGAACTTTGGGGTTTGATCGCCGGATTGACGGCTGCCTTCGGAAGGTTAGGGCTTTTGGAGTATGGATATGAGGGAGTATTTTGACAGAGTTTCGTGGCTTGATTGAGTGTGTAGGTCTATCAATTTCTGTGTGTTAATTCGGAGCCCAAAGGCCCCTTTATATAGGCATAGGGATGACTCACTCCGGCCAATCAAATCACGAGATGGCAATTGCAATTGCAATGCATCTCTAACTCTACGTCGTGATCTCCGAACGTAGCCCGAACGCATCGGAAAGGTAGTGTAGTTGGATCAAACCAAACGTCTGACAGAACGTTCCAGAGTCTGGAAAAAGGTCGATCTGGCGACCGAGCAAAGGATGTCGCGGCCGTGGAATGGATGTCTCGGCCGAAGGATAGATCTCGCGGCCGAGGGATTGATCTCTCAGGGAGATTTTGCTGGCAACAGGTTGCTCGGGTGAGGGATTGATGTTGTGGCCGTGGGATTGATGTTATGGCCATCAGATGGATTATCCTAGGCTTCTGTATTTCTGTCTGAAAGGCTGTATGGCTTTGAATTGGGTCCTCTAAGTGGTCAAAGTTCTCACCGAAAGTCCTAAGGTCCTCAAGGAAGCAATCAGCAATCATTGTATCCATTTCATCATCGGGATTGTCCCAAGGTGGGACTTGAAATAATCGTTAGGCCAAATTGGGGTGTCTACAAAATCCCTTATCTCAACTGGCTCGAAGCCGTACACAATCAAGTTCTTAACAGGCTCGAAGCCTGTATTCATCATCTCAAACTGGCTCGAAGCTGTAAACAAGCAACAGGCTCTAAGCCGCCCCAACAATCAAGACATCTATTCTCAGGCTCTACGCCTGAATGCTAAAAAATCTAACATTTTTGAATGCTCAAGCTCTACGTTTGGATGCCCAACCACTGTGTACTGGATGCTCAAGTCATACACTTGAATGCTCAAGCTCTACGCTTGGATGCCCAACCACTGCGTACTGGATGCTCAAAGCCTGTACTTTGAATGCTTGGATTCTGCCGTCCGAATGCTCGAGCTCTACGCTCTGAATGCTCAAGTCCGGAACTTGATAGAAGCTCTAAGCTTAAAACAAACACACACGCACGGGCCCGTGCACATATTGCATTTTCACATCGAGTCTGCATCACATCTGTTCACATCTAACAACCATCATCACACATATACACTCTGCATATTTTTCATGAAACAGGTCAATCCTGCAATCAACCGGCTCTATGCCTCGGTTTTATTGATCGGCCCAACGCCTCGATCTTTTGGCTCCACGCCAACACTTATGATGGAAAAGCTCCGTGCGCAGACCATCAGAATGCAACCAGCTCTACGCTTCGGTTCAAATCACGTCAAGCTCTAAGCTCCGACAACTTAGGCCCTTGCCTCAAGACTGCATGCAGGCTCTACGCCTCGATCACTTCAGGCTCCACGCCTCAGTTCCTTCATCTCAGGCCCTTGCCTTACACCAGCTCCGCGCTTCGGTTCATCACGTCAAGCTCAAAGCTCTGACACCACAGGCTCTCATCCTGATCAATACCAGCTCCGCGCTTCGGTCCCATCAAGCTCTAAGCTCACCTCAGGCTCTTGCCTTATACCAGCTCCGCGCTTCAGTTCATCACGTCAAGCTCAAAGCTCTGACACCTCATGATCTCACCTCCTGATTAATACCAGCTCCGCGCTTCGGTCCCATCAAGCTCTAAGCTCACCTCAGGCATTCGCCTCATAACCACACCAGGTTCCACGCCTCAATCTAGTCACCACAGGCTCTCGCCTTATGATCAACACCAGCTCCGCGCTTCGGTCTTATCAACCCAATCCCCTCAGGCCTTCGCCTCAAGATTGCAACAGGCTCCACGCCTCGATTCTATCACTCTCCAGGCTCTCGCCTCATGACTACAACCGACTCCGTGCCTCGGTTTCCTCATCACCAAAGCTCCGTGCTCCAGTTACTGGCCCTGTGCCCCTCACGTCTCAAAAGCAAGCCTGCATCCAACTCATCCCTAGTAGATGGTCTGGATTCCACCCCACTACATCAATTCCTTCCAGCTCATTCACAAGGATATGCTACTCTACCGAGCTCCTTTCAGTCAAAGTAAGGATGATCAAGAAAAGCAAACGCACCTGCAGTGTACTGATCTACCCAAAAATAACTAAGGAAGCTCTCGGCAAAAACTCCCCCGGTAGCCCCGCGCTCCTTCAACTACTCTTCGCCAAAACCCTGGCTCAGTCTAGGTACGTCACACTACGGCTTTTTAAGCCCTAAGGTACGTCTTTTGTCTCTAACCCTCCAAACTTTTTACTTTTGTTTTATGTCCCGAACTACGATTGGTCTGAATTTCCCTTGTGGAATACGTAGGCAGCCTCCCGGCCCGACCATAACAAAACCTTTTTCAAAAACCCCTTGGAATAGTGGTTGGACCAAATTGAGTTGCTTTTTACAGCTTTGACTCTTACTCAAACATGTCTCGCGATCCGTCTGAGTTCAGTCAAAGAGGGGCATCTGTAGACACCACAATTTGGCCTAACAATTATTTCAAGTCCCACCTTGGGACAATCCCGATGATGAAATGGATACAGTGATTGCTGATTGCTTCCTTGAGGACCTTAGGACTTTCGGTGAGAACTTTGAACCACTTAGAGGACCCAATTCAGAGCCATACAGCCTTTCAGACAGCAATACAGAAGCTTAGGAGAATCCATCTGACGGCCGTAACATCGATCTAACGGCCATAACATTAATTCCTCACCCGAGCAACTTGTTGCCAGCAAAATCTCCCTGAGAGATCAATTCCTCGGCCGCAAGATCTGTCCTTCGGCCGAGATATCCATTCCACGGCCGCGACATCCTTTGCTCGGCCGCCAGATCGACCTTTTTCCAGACTCTGGAACGTTCTGTCAGACGTTTGGTTTGATCCAACTACACTACCTTTCCGATGCGTTCGGGCTACGCTCAGAGATTACGACGTAGAGTTAGAGATGCATTGCAATTGCAATTGCCATCTCATGATTTGATTGGCCGGAGTGAGTCATCCCTATGCCTATATAAAGGAGCCTTTGGGCTCCGAAATAAACACAGAAATTGATAGACCTACACACTCAATCAAGCCACGAAACTCTGTCAAAATACTCTCTCAAACCCATTCTTCAAAAGCCCTAACCTCCCGAAGGTAGCCGTCAATCCGGCGATCAAACCCCGAAGTTCAAACCCTAACCCTAGGCTTCTCGATCAAGCAATCAATCAATCACGCCCAATCCAAAGCAATCAAGCAACTGAGGGATCAAGGTGGTGAGGCCCAACGGCCTCCGGTTTGTCTTAATTTGCTGTATTTTTTACTAACCGTAGCATTTTGATTATCCGTTAATCTTTCTGTCTGGTGTGAGGAAGAACACCGACCGGGGCTTCGATCCCTCGGCCGTTACATCAAACCAGTGTGATTACTCGGCCGTGACATTGATGAGCACCCAATATTGTAGATATTTGGTGCGACTAGTCCCGTTTTATGTTGTTTTAACTCTCGTTTATTTAGCTTTTATCCCATTTTGCTCGTAAGGTAGGTTTTTGTGTGTTTCAGGTAATACGTGCTAATAAGGCGGTTTTGAACGCCAAGGAATGCTCCGGATGCAACCAAGTGTTCAAGGCCATGTGCCACCATGTTGTGGTGCCCGAGGAGTCATGAAGAGGTGGTTTGGAGGTTGCTCGGGTTGCCCAAGGGTCAAGGGAATCGAAGGAGAAGTTAGGATTTTACCAAAGCTACTCATCTTCCGACTAGCTAAGGGTAGAATTGTCATAACTTTTTATGTACAAATGATATTGGATCCAAACTACTTGGGTTAGAAAGTAGACTCGACGAGCTTTCCAACGGTCCAAAGAACACCCATTTTCGAGTTCGGGAGTGTCCGGAGCGAGCCCGCGAAGTTGGCCCAGAAATCTGCCAGCCATGAACCGGTACGACAAAATTACCAACCGGTTCATGCTCGTCAGAAATTGAAGTTTGGACCTTGGTCGAGGCCATGAACCGGTACGAAGAATTTACCAACCGGTTCATGCCTGGAACCCGAATTCTGCTTTTTGCTTTTGGGATATTTTGTTTGTCTCACCTTTTGGGATATTTCTTGGGATATTTTGTGAGAGATGAGCCTCCTTGTATATAGTCTCTCTCTCTCTCTCTCTTAGTGGTAGTTAGTTCATTTTTACCTTTAAGTCTTTTATTTTGTTAGAACTCCATTAGAGCTTCAAGCTTTCCTAGCTTTAATCCTTCAAGAACTCTAGTAAGTCTTTGTCATTTATTGTTTTTCCGTTTATTAATGTTGTAGTCGTGGATTAGATCTTTCATAATATCAAGTTTATTTCCGTTTTCGTCGGTTAATCATGTTTTCTCTCTTAAGCATGCTTTCTAGTCTTTTTACTATGTGTGAGTAGTTTATTGGCTAAGTCTCGGGATAATCTTTCCCGAGGACTTAGGTTGTTATTCGGTTCTCGAGCCATCGGGCTGTTAAATCATGGTTTTTGGAATAGAGCTTAACTTGCATTTTTGGTCTAAACTAGGGGTGTTAACCCCTTGGTAAGGAGCTTAGTCAAGCGGTCTTGGCAAGTGACTTATCGAGGCCTAGTGGCCTCCTATGTGTTCGATAAACATTAAAAACAAGTTGGTTCGCCTCCGGAAAATAACATCTTTTGTTAAACGTAGTCGTTTCAAGTAAAATCTTCCGGGCTTGAGCACGCGGTCGTGACTCTCGCCTGAGTTATAATCGAGAATCGGTAACGGTCTTTGTCAAGGGTTAGAAGACCCCGAGACTTGCCTTGTTAAGTTTATCAAGCTTTATTCTAAGTTTTCGTTCAAGTCTTTCCATTTCAAAGCAAAACCGAGTTAGCCGTCTTCAAGGCCGAAATTCTACCTTAAACCTACAATCCATCTCAAGCTAGAATCGAATTCTCTGTGGGAACGATCCCGGATTTTCGGATATTATGCGTACAACGACCTAGCCCTACGCTTCGGGTTTCTATCAACCTCTTATTTGAAGGCGAGGTCGGATCGTAAGCAGACATCCATTCACCGGCCGAGTAATCGATCTCCTGGGACAGTTTATTTGCTTTCTCTGCTTTCTAATGCATGCTTATTTATCGCACTGGCTCACATTACTTACTGTTTAAAGGAATAAATAAACAGACTATGTGTTGGAATTAAACAAAGCATCTACACGTCTTATGTTGAATGATTATGGGCCAGTCTCGCGATTGGGCAAAGAGGGGTGCCTAACACCTTCCCCTTATTGTACTTTTGGCTCCCGTATCCAGAATCTCTATCTATTTTCCCAGTTTTAATAAACTGGGTGGCGACTCTATTTGATGATAACCGTTATCATGTGGCGATGTTCCTAGCCATGGGAATGTCCATGATTTTGGTTTATGAAACGAGCAACCAATCGAGCAAACAAACGTGATCAATCTGTATGGCGATGCCCCGTTTGGGAGGTGTCTACAACAAGAAAGTTTGGAATAAGTTATGGAGTCTCCCGGTTCCGAACAAAATTAAAGTGTTTGTGTGGAAATGCATTCAAGGTATTCTTCCGATTCGAGAGAATCTATTTCGAAGAAAAGTTACGAGAGAGATGTTGTGTTTGAACTGTAAAGGTGATTGTGAGACTTTTCCACATCTTTTTTTGGAATGTCAGTTTGCGCATATTATGTGGAAGTCATCTCCAATTGGTTATGTTCCTAGCATGAATGGTCAAGCTTCGATTTTGGCATGGTTTGATAGGTTGATTGATAGATGGAAGGGAACAGATGATGGAGGGTATATGTTGACGTTGGCGGCGATGATTATGTGGAGGATTTGGAAATGCAGAATTGAGGTTCTATTTAATGGAGTAGATCTGGACCCGAGCCAGATGGTGGTAGTAGCTGTTAAGGAAGCTAAGGAATTTATCCTTGCAATGAGGGAACAGATTCCGGAGCCGAGGCAGCCGAGAATGGGAAGTGTGGAGATGGCTCAATGTTGGCAGAAACCGGTGTGTGGAAAGCTGAAATTTAATGTGGATGGGGCTTGGGTAAGTAGATCAGATGGATTGGCGGAGGCGGGTGCTGGAATAGTGGTACGGGATTCGAATGGGTCTTTTGTGGCAGCACGTTCATTGAATCTAGGTGTGGTGGGTTCTCCTGGCTATGTGCGGAAGCTATGGCATGGCGGGCAGCGTTTGATTTTGCCGTCTTGCTGGGACTGGATCAGCTCGTCATGGAGGGGGATTCACAACAGTTGGTGAGGTGTATCCGAGGTGAGATAGCGTGTCCCACTGAAGTGGAGGTGGTGGTGGAAGATGTCAGAAGATTTAGAAATTTGGTTCGGGAGAGTGAAGTTGTATGTGTTCGAAGATCGGCTAATGGTGTAGCGGATGCTTTGGCGAAAGATGGTTTGTGAGGTCCTGGTGTTAGAACTTGGGAAGCTAGGCCTCCTGCTTGGTTGTTATCTCCTTTGGGGAAAGATAACCGACTTATTTCTTGTATTTGAGCTCTCTACGTTATAATAAAAGTTTCCTATCGTTTTGGTTAAAAAAAAAAAATCTATGTAAATATGGATTGATATGGGTTCAACCCATAATACATTATGGGCGGATTGAGTTGAGTTATAAGTTGACGGATTTGGACGGGTTAAAAAATATAGGTTAAAATTGAGTCTTTTAATTCCAACTCATATTGAACTCATTTTCAACTCATCTAAATCCATGTAAAGATGGGAACCCATATCAACCCATAATACAATATTGACGGATTGGATTGGATTGGATTGGATTTAGACGGATTAAAAAATATGGGTTAAATTCTAAATCTATTTTTTAAGCACTGGCGAACCCTGCAGCCTATAGTGTAGCCGCCTAGGCCACAGAAGACGCCAAGTAACAAGAGATGATCAATTTGTCATTGCCTCTTCCCTCAACATATTTTATTTGGATATTCAATAAAACTTCCAATTTCCTTAACACATTAGGATTATTCAACAAAAAATACTTGAGATGGAAATAGTTTTTTATGTTTTTCCGAAGCAAAAGTAAAATGTAAACTTTTTAGAAATAACTCTCTAATTTGTATGAAATCTCAATTTCATCCCTCCCTTGAAAAAATAACAATTTTGCACATATATTCCATCTGTGTACACCGTCAACGAGAGGGAAGAAATTGAGACGGAATGTCAACTACAAGATTTAAACTGACACAATATTAGTACTAGAGAAACTAAATTGAGATGTCATGTCCTTTAAACGGGTTGGATTCGTCACATTCTGCGTATTTGACAGAATTGCACCTCCTATCCCCGGAACAGAAAAGATGGATGGAGTCATGGACTCATTGGAGTATCTCAGCATGCACTCGTGGTACCAAATCGTGACCTGCTTCGACCCGGGGCACCGTTGGACTGCATCACCGGTAGCATAAACGACGCAGTCTCGACACACAGCGGCAGACACGTCGCCACGGCAGAGGAAGAGGCCGTAGGCGACGTCGGGTGGGCTGCTGCCGGTGGTGGACTTGTAAAAGCCGTTGGATGCGTTGGAGTTGGAGGAGAGATTGGATAAGAGGGTGTTGAGGTTTGTTCGGTAGGTGCTGTTCGGGGCGTAGGTACTGGTTGTGCTAAGATTTGTGTTCGGGCATTCTATGACCATGTTATTTGGGTCAGCTCCTTTGATTATTGGGATGAGGCTGAGCAAGCAAATCGCGTTAACAAAGAGAGCCTTTCTGGGCATTCTGTGGGTCAAATTTTCCATTGTAGAGCACCTGGGAAGGCTTTTGGCTGGGAGTTCCAATTTGGTAAGTATTTTAGAGAGAGAGAGAGAGAGAGAGAGAGAGAGAGAACTTTGCCCAGTACAACTTGTTTTATAAATCGAACTGGGTCTCCATTAACTTTAGGAAAGATGAAATGAATATAATAATTTATATTATATTATCTATTCTAATATATAAAGAGAGAGCACTCCTTTAGTGTCTCCCTTTTTTCCTGTCATGTATTTTTCTTTTTCATTATTGCCCTTTTAAAAAAAAACCCACAATGCGAAACAGTTATAACTGGAGGGGTATATTAGACTTTTGACACAAAAAAAAATCACCCAAAAGCAATTATCACCCCACTACATGTCATCCAACTCTACAAACTGCATACCTTTCTCTGTTCTTCTCCCTACTTTCCCCGAAATTAGTTTGCAGCAAATTGAGCAAATGCGAAGAAAGCTCACGGCTGCTCCACTAGAAAACTCAAAAGGTACATCTTTGTTTACTACTTTTCCCACTTTTTCCTTCCACACTTTTTCTTTTCTTTGTTTACTGTAGTTTTCCACACTTTTTCTTTTCTTTGTTTACTGCAGTTTTAGAGAATGGTCTAATCTAATTTTATTGGAGGTAGGTAATTCCACTACTATTTTACCTCTATCTAATTTGTGCAAACCACATGTATTTTAGATTCATACGTACATTTTCTATTGTAATCTGATTCCTTTTAATATTCCTGTTTACATTGAACTCCTCTTTTCAGAACAAAAAAAAAAGCATTTCTTTTAGTTTTCTACTTTTCCAAAACACTGAAGTGGGTTTTCTTTTGTTAACCTCACATTACAATCTGAGCCGAGGCGAGACCTCAAATACGGCACTAATTTCTTCCATTCCTTGCTCATCCGACCATTAGCACCTGCCTCGACGGAAGAAGTGCGGCCGGCGGACATGGATTGGTCCGCTTATTTTTTCAAATTTTTTCCCTAATTTTTTGAATGAAAAATAATGCATTTATTTAATGGCCTAGGTTTGCGTGTTGGTCATTTATTTAGGGACAGAGGGAGTATTTTGTAACACTAGAGGCCGGAGCACACGCGATGCGTGTGCAAGTCGAATTTTCACAACATTTTTGTAAAAAT
The DNA here is from genome assembly GCA_018127125.1 of Rhododendron griersonianum. Lineage (NCBI taxonomy): Eukaryota > Viridiplantae > Streptophyta > Magnoliopsida > Ericales > Ericaceae > Rhododendron > Rhododendron griersonianum. Next base: position 23,942,680 of record CM030800.1, read on the forward strand.
ACTTCCCACTTATTGTTTGATCAAATTTTCACAAATGTTGTGACAATTCGATTTGCACACACATCGCGTGTGCCCCGACCTCTAGTTATAATACTCATAATTGCTAACATTATTGTACACCCGGCCTCCACCTTAATGCACCAAATCATTGAACGAAATTACGAAATTAATTTCTCGATGGCTTTCAAGTTAATTAACCATCAGCATGAACCCGCGCGCAAGCAGAAGAGCAAAAATAGAATTTGGAAATCTTGTAGTGTAGCCGCATTGCAGGGGTTGCAAGGCGGTCGATCCAGCCGTCCATTTTGACGCCGGCGACTCGGATTTAATCTGAGTTCCTATATATTGATCCGAGTTGTCCATTGTTCGAATTAAAATCTGAACTGTCCATTACCAAAATGGACAGCCGGAACGGCCGCCTTACAGGATCGACGCAGATACTTTAGACAACAACATTATCTTTCGTTAATCTCTCACTGGAAAAATTGCATGAATTGGTAACATTGCCAGATAGTTGTACAACGTTGGGTGGTTTTGGATTAAAAAGTTAGAGTGACTCTTTTTTTTTGGTCTTTATTCAATTTTTTTTCGCAATTGTTAGTTTTGGGTTCAATTTTTGTGACTCATAAGTCTCGACAAGAAGAATCGAAAAAGTAAAGAAAAAATTGATCGAAACTCATAATTTTTACAAAAAGACAAAAATAAGTAAAAAAAATATAGCTTTTTGACTTTTTTATAAAAAAATATGAGTTTCGATAAAAAAAACTTAAACTTTTTCGATTCATCTCACCGTGAGGAATCAATAAGTAACAAAAAATTTCACGCGAAACTAACGAATGCAAAAAAAAAAATTGAATAAAGACAAAAAATTCACTCTTAAATTTTTAATCCAAAACCACACATTGCCCCGGGAACCAGGGGTTCCTATTGTCCCTATACGGGCCTGTCCATATTCGGCAATGAATGACTCAGATTTTATCTCGGTAACACACAGATGAAATCCGAGCCATCCATTACCGAAATGGATGGTCCGGATGGCGACAACATGTTGTCCCTTCTTTGACTAAATCAAACTGGGTCCCCAATAAATTTAGCAAAAGATGAATATTTTTTTATGGCTTAATTACGTTAAAGTCTTACCTTTTCTTTTTCTTTTTTTATATCAACATTGAAGTCTTACCTAACACTACGGTTTGCCAATCCCAACGGGTGGAAAAGAAATAAGTGATTATCTTCAAGAGATTTCATGTTCAAACATTTGTTAATACTCAAAATGTCATTAGCGGGTATGAATTATCAAAATACGTTCTTGGCCGTCATTTTCCCAAGATTATTTCAAATCTTGAAGTCACTAGCTAGAGGGTTTGGTCGGTAGTTAACTTTATGGTCCAAAATTAATGAAGGTGCTTGTGAACTGATCCGAACATCCGATTATATCAAGAAGAAAAAACCCGCCATGGTTCGCCCACCGCTTTCCTGCACCAAATCATGGAAATCGGTCGATGGTTTTGAACCATTCACATTGACCATCGTTGGGTGGTTAGGACCCTTACAAGCTTACGCGGTCAAAGGAAGATAAACGCAAACAAACTTTAATACTGATTAAGAATTCTACCCTTTCTTTTGCCAAAAAAAGAAATAATAATAATTCTACCCCTTCTGGAACCTCAGGGCACCTCTTGGTCAATCGTTGACTGTGTGATGCTTCTTGTCTGATCCTCTCTCACTTGTCAGTTGGCACAAGCCTATTTTTTTTTATAACCGGATGTTCGGGCCAATTTACACGCATTTCAACGGTGCAAACCTATTTTGTGGATCTCCTGTATTTGTAGGACATGAACTAGTCACGTAAACTTTGGTTAAATACTAGTACTAACTAGCATAAAGCCGGAACATATTTAAAAAATCAAACAATCAAAGAGCTACACTCTTTTTGTTCACCGATTTATTTAGCAAATCAGAACCACAAAAAATCTAATATACTTGAGTGTATTTGTTCAATTTAACTGCAACCTTTGTACACTCCAAGTAGACTGCAATCCTCAAAATACTAGCAGGCATGTTGGTAGGCTCTCCCACAGTCTTGCGCGCGTTTTTGTTGGAATCCTACATAAATAAGGATAACACGTTAAAATAAGTCGTAATTTATTATAATAGTTAATAACAGTTTGAATCAATGTTCAACTATACCTTGGAGTGTGGGATATCGAATGCTACAGATCGATATTGAATGTGGAACCCAATTTGAGATTCGTATCACATCAGTTTACAAAATTCTAGGAACCCAAATTGATAGTAATATCACAATAACTTGGAGAAAAAAATATAGTGCATAGGTGATTACCATTTGGAGATGTATTATTTAAGCGATAAAGATATAGGTACCGACCAAACCATAGGGATATCATACCGACAGCAGCGTTGGGCCATATCCGGCCATAAGACGGTCAATCCGAGCCGTCCAAAAATTCTTTTAAAAAAAAAACTGAGGGGGCCCTTGCGGGAATCAGCGGCATCCGATGTGTGTAGGACGTATATATACGAAAAATAGGGTGTTTAGATCAAGCACCCTACACACATCGGATGCTGCTGATTCCCGCGAGGGCCCCCTCGGTTTTTTTTTTTAAAAGAATTTTTGGACGGCTCGGATTGACCGTCCGATGGCCGGAGATGGCTCAACGCGCGCGGCTGTCGATACAATTTCCCTACGCCGGGGGTCGGTACCTATAGCATTACTCTTATTTAAGTTTGGCACTCCAATCACTTCTTGAACATTTGTTGACGCTTTCCTGTAGAGTTGGCATGACAATCTTTTCACCTATTAGAATAGAAACAATCATGAATTAAAGAGAACTAATACACACAATTATCCATCATGCGAAATTTTTTCCCCAATTACATTCATTAATTACCCCAGTTTTATCATTAAACACACAAGGATTTTTCGTTTTTTGGTAATCTGAAATTCAATTGTGGTTTCAAAGATGTTTTTGTTGGTACCAAAACTCAAGTGCATAAAAGGGAAATGATAATGCCAAAACCATTTTTGTTGGTGCCAAAACTCAAGTATATAAAAGTCTTGTACATTCCATAAGTTACTCATTAGCGTAAACACCCAAGATTTCACATTGCATCCCTTTCAAGATATTTCAAAACTTATCGTAATTAGATCTTAGGTGGAGTTTCACTAACACTTTTAGGACTTTTAGAAAAATTTGAGTTGTCTTTAGTCAAATTTTTTCATATTTGTTAGTTTTACGCCAAATTTTTGTGAATTATTGTTTCATCCTCGATGAGACGAATCGGAAAAATAAATTTTTCATCCAAATATTTTGGAAAATAACCACTTTTAAGTAAAAAAAAATTATTATTATTAGCTAAAAAGTAGTTATTTTCTAAAATACTTGGGTAAAAAAAAAATTACTTTTCATCGAAAAACCAAAAAGGTAAGCACAAAATTGATAAATGCAAAAAAAAAAAAAATTAAACAAAGACAACCAAAAAAATAAGAAAAAGTGGAAAAAATTGTTAGTGGAATGGAGTCTACTACTATATTACGGCTGTGTTCCAGAAACCAAAATAAGTACTTATTTTTTAAGAAGGCAATTTCAAGCTCAAAAATCATGTGCTTACGCAAATAATTTTCCTATCACTATGGATCTTGTTTGATAGATCTCATTGAGATTTTTAATACGGTGCAAAAAAAATTAAAATAATATTTTTTATTTACATTATATTTGAGTTTGAAAATATAAAATAAGCTGTTTATTTTTGAAGAAGATTTCTGGATCGGAACCTACGTAGATCATGCGAAGTCAATTCTCACCTCATCATTGTAAGTGCTACCAAAGCAACACACGAGAGCGAGTCGATCTCCGCACGCCCAAGTTGACTCTCTGACCAAATCAATCACCGTCATGTGCTACAAATCTAGCTAACAAAGTTACATTTAATGCGGATCAAAAAAAAAAAAAGTTACATTTAATGTGGATGGGGCCTTTGCGGCTCGGACACGGAAAGGGGTGTGGGCGTGGTTGTCCGGGATCATGAAGGGAGGCTTTTGGGCGCCACAGTTGTTCCTATTCTAGATAGATCATCTGCAGAGGTAGTGGAAGCCGAGGGATTTCGCATTGCTTTGGATTGTTCGATATGTTTGTTTGGGGGATCTTATATTGTAGAGGGTGATGCGCGAGCGGTGATTAATATGCTGCAAGAAAAGTGCCAGATTAAAGCATGTTTGGAGGTCGTAGTTAGGGACACTTTATCTTTTGTTAGTCGTTTTCAGTCTTGTTCTTTTCAATTTATTCCGCGAGATGGAAATAAGGTGGCTAATGCTTTAGCCAAACATGCCCTATCTTTAGAGGCCCCTCTAACTTGGCAACGGGACTTTTCCGAGTTGGGTTCAAGGGGAAGCTTCCTTTGATGTTTCTGTTAAGCAGTAATTAATAATACCATTATTGATTGGGAAAAAAAAGAAGTTACATTTAAGGGTAAATTTCACTGGCCTCCCTTGAGATTTCTGACAAAAACAGAAACCTCCCATGAGGTTTCTGAAATGCCACTGCCCTCCCTTACTTTTACTGACATTATTAGATTCCCTCCTTCTGTTATCTCTCCGTTTGGAAATCTAACAGAACTAGTGATGTCACTATAATAATTTGACCAAGTACCGAAATTACCCTCAACTATAAAATACTCGTATTTTCCGGCCAAAACCCAATACTTCCTAGAACTACATGCCACAAATCCATAACCCAATTTGGTCAAAAAAAAACCCATAACCTACAATCACTGGCACCACCAATCTCCAATGGGCACCATCACACAGCCTCTTTGTCTTTAATGCTCGTGAACAATGAAATACCATTCCTCACCATAATTGCTCTCATGTTTAACGATATGTAAATGTAAATCCACGGAGCCCGAAGAGATTTAGCCAAGTGGGTATAAGAGAACAATTGTGGATTTGGAAAATTTTTGGGTAATGAGTGAAGAGAGAAAATAGGGTAATAATTAGGGATATGGGTAATGAGTGGAGATAGATATAGAGAGAAATAAGATTAATGATTAGATATAGGGGTTATGAGTTGAGAGAGAAATGAAAGTAATGATTGGATATATAGATAATGAGTTAATTTGTGTTTGGAAAAAATCCCACAATCAAACAAGGGCTTAAAGAACTTGCCCCTAAGGCCAAACACTTCAAACTTAAGGCCATAAGAGATTTGTCCGGTCGTTAACTTTAGGATTCCGAAATTAATTGAGGTGCAACCAAGCTAACTCGAACATTCGATTATCAAAAAAAAATGTAAATCCACATAACACGATATAAATTATCTCCATATTACGAAGTATATATCCATTGTTGTAAAAATTTTAAAAAATTCATATAAGATGACACTTTAGACAAAAATAAAAATTAAATCAATTGTCTAGTATTTTTCTCGTCTTTAGTGAAAGTTTTTTTTTTTTTTTTGCCATAAAATTTTTACTCTCTAGACTGAACAACTAACCCACAATATTTTGTTACCTCCACATATTTGATACGACTCCAATTACATCATTTTGAGATTTTGTAAATTTATTTTTATTGTTGAGTATATCTACTGTATCTCAATCTTTTAAAAGTAACGGATTTTACGAAAAAATTCATTACATTTTTGTAAAAACTATTAAAAGAAGAATCTAAAAGTCAAAATCCAAAGCAAAGATGGCTAATTTTTCAGGTTTGTAAATTTTCACTGAATTTTATTCACTTTTCTTTTTTACTTTTCAAGCATGGCTAGACTAGATGTCACCAAAAAGTAATAAAATATGTTAAAATAATAAAACAAAGTTGAATAAAAACAAAACAAAAAAAAACACATAACCCAATCGAACTTTTTTCATCTTAAAAACTCATTTAATTTTGAAACACAACTGAAATATACTCTACAGTTATTTTAATTCTCTTTTCTCCTAAACTTATGCTCAAATTCCTTCAACTTTTGGTGTGGGCAAGGATGCAGTGATAATTAACTGGGTGAAAGAGAATGATGGAAGGAAAAGGAAGAGCAAAAGATTAGAGAGGGCATTGAAGTCTTTTACATCCTAGATTTGATAGCGTTTATGAGCTATAGTGATAAAACAGTTGTCATTGAACTGTCACTAAAAGTGTGTTGTTAAAAATTTATACTGACAGCTTTTCAACTATAATGACAGCTATCTGTCATTATAGTTGAAAAGCTGTCACTACAAATTTTTAGCAACATACTTTTAGTGACAGCTCAGTGACAACTATTTTGTCACTACCACTCTTTTTTTTTTTTTTAGTGAAAATACTTTGAAAAGTAAGGGAGGGCAGTGACATTTTAGAAACCTCAGGGGAGGTTTCTGTTTTTGTCAGAACTTAACCTCAAGGGAGGTCAGTGAAATTTGTCCTATATTTAAATATTCTTGGATTTGACTTTTGGAAAAGTCAAGTGATTTTTTTTTGTCTTTATTCAATTTTTTTTATTTGTTTTATGTTAAACTTTTGTGACTTATTAATTTATCTCAATGAAATGAATCAAAAAAGTAAAAAAAATTATGATCGAAACTTATAATTTTTTGAATAAAAAAAATAAGTAAAAAATACTTTTTTCAAAAGATTATATGAGTTTCGATCAAAATTTTATACCTTTTCGATTCCTCTCGCCAAGACGAAACAATAAGTCACAAATTAAAGTTTGACACATGCAAAACTAACAAATGCGATTTTTTTTTGAATAAAAACAAAAAATAAGTTACTATTTGACTTTTAAAGCCAAATCCACCCTAATTTTAAACCATCCCCATAATTTCAGCTTAGAAAAAAAAAATTCAAATCTTTTAAAGGGAATTGATATTCACACTCTTCTTTATGTTATTCATACTCTTTTTTTTTTGTTATCCAAATCCACCAGTTTTGTTATCAAGAGTTGTTTCCAACGGCAATAGGTGTCACTTAATTGTTGCAAGAGATGCAATGTTTGGTTAGTAAGTCTCCATTGAGAAATGAAACACCCGTACCCTTTGGGAAAATTAAGTCTCACCACTTCTATTCACTGTTTATGAAAAAATGTTGAGCTTTTTGATGTATTCCGGCCCGTTCAATTCATTTATTAGATGATTTCTATGGATACATTTTCCCCCTACAGTGGCGGCTCGCCAAAAATATTTTGTAGGCTGTTCAAAAAAAATCTTAATCCCCACTAAGAGCATCTCCAATAGGCTAAGCAAAGGAGGATTTTCAGCAAAATGACTAGCCAAGGCCCAAAAACCCCTTCCCAGCAGACTAGCTCCAAGCTCGGGGATTTGGTTGTGCGCTACAGTAGCTCGTTTGACCTGGCGTGGCACTGTAGCTCTCGTCTGTGGCTATTTCTTCTCCCGCTCTCAGTTTCCCTCGCTTTCTCTCATGACTCATCTCCATTCTCCCGCCCAACAGTTCTCTACTTCTCTCAGTTTCCCTCCTTTTCTCATCTCTATTTCAGCAAGCAGATTATTGCTGGTGGATTTGCTGAGATTTTTCATCCTCTAGACAAGGTATGCTTCTCCCTCTTTCGAAATTACATGTTCTACTTGCGATTCTGGTTCAGATTATGTATCGTTTTCAGCATATCAATTTGGGTATGAAATTGGAGAAGATTAGGTCTCAATGGTATAAAGTCTGACAGAACAATCCTTCAAGTTGCTTGGTTTGTATATTAGCTGTTTGATAAAATGCCCCATTGAGCATTTAGTTTCCTTATTCAAAGAACTACTAATGATTTGAAGGTGCAGCAGTATTCCCAATGTGATTTAGAGAAATAATGTGTTTTCTTAAATTTTTTTGAAGGGCTTTCTGATTTTGTGTAGTTATCTACGAATGCGGCCAAAGCAACCAAGCAACCACTAGTCCACTAGGCTAGCTAGTGCTAACCACAGATGAACCACTGATTTTGGAGCTGTGATTTTATCCTGCTAAGTTTTCATTCTGACCTTAGTTTTGGAAGATTTTAATCTGCGGGAATTGTAACGGCCCATGTTGTAATGGTGGAGACAAGTGAACCACAGATCATGTTGATCCCTCTCCCGATCAGTAGGAATGGGCATGCAGCAGCACCAACCCTTGATATAAACAAACGCTAAAATCATCTTCGGATATCTACATGTTTCGCCCCCCAAAGAATCTCTCTTCACCAAAATTTCGGTTCTTGAAGTTCATATTTCTTCAGGATTTATAGCCAATGGCAAAATGAAATTTACCTCCAAAATGTGACTAGTATTCGTAGTCATCCACGACAATTGAAATTCTAATTCTATTGTTCTTTATACCAAGGTGCTGCTTTCATTGTACTATGTTGAGTTGGTCATTTCCGAAGGTGATCTAAATTTTGCATTACTGTAAGGAAGCTTGTGTAGAATTTAAGTGAACTCTTAAATTGCGTAAGAGTGATGTTAAAGGAGTTGAGACTGGGAGTTCTTGATAAAAAAAAACACACCTTGGTGATTGCTGTGTGATGCTAGGATACACTTAGAGGTGGATTTAGTTTCAGAAAAGCACAGTCAATTCTCTTTGTCTCACCACTTAATTTGATCAAATGCAATGGCATGAGATGATATTGTAGGTGCCAGTTTTTTTTCAGTTTTTTGAAGGGCCCAATTGCTTAGGCTGTTGGAAGCTCACACTTGAAAGGGCTAGCTAAAACTAACATTTGGACCTTTTGGATAGTCTCTTTGCCTAGGATTGGATTGAGGCTATTGGATATGCTCTAACAAGACTGAAATATTAGTATAAACATTGGTTATAGGTGTTCAAATGTGAATTTTTTTTTCCTATACGTTAACTCAGGAGTCTGGGCCAACTTTTGTACACCTCAATTAATCATGTGGCTCAATTTCACCACTCACTTGCAAAGAGCCCTATTAAAGCCGAAGAAAGTGTTCAAATCTAAGGATGCGTTTGGTTGGATTGAATGGAATGCAAATTGGAATGGAATTAAGAATGGAATAGAATTGGAGGAATTGGAACTGGAATGAGAATCAAATCTAAGTTGATTTGTGGCTGTCTCAAGTTGTTGAGTGTTCAAAGTAGGGGTAGAATGAAAATACATGCTACCTTATATTACGCATTATTTTGAGTTTATTATTTTGTTAGGAAATTCCGTTTTAGTTGCCTCTTATTTTGGCAACCTTATATTTCTTTCTAGTATTTGATTTCCTAGTAAAAGTAGAATTTTTTATTTTTAGTAATTTTTGTTAATTAATTGATTCTGCTTCCTTTTCAGACGAATCAATTAGGCTTATGGTTTTTCCTATATAATAAATTGTAAGCCTTCGGGTTAAGGGAGTTGTTATTGAATGAATTAATAAAAATTGAGAGTTTTTCTCATTATTGAGAGTTCTTCCAAGCCGGCCCTATTTTGTCTCCCTTTACCCCTCTAGCTCCACATCATGTCAACCCTACCCACATAAACCCCATTTTAAATAAAGTGCCCAAAATATCCTCCTCTCGCCAGTCCCCCCTCCCTCCGCCATCGCTCAACCTCACCTATCTCGGCAGCGGAGGTTGCGATGGAGGTGTCGGATTCACCAGATTTGTCCCAATGGCGTGTTCACTGTTCTTCTTCGACAAGTTGTCGCGCACTGATAAACGAGCTTCCTCTTCTATCAAGCAAAGGAAGTTCTGGTTTCTTCCACTTCGTTGCTTGCTCGTAGCTGCAATTTGAGAGAGAGAGAGAGTTCGTCAGTTTTTTCTCTTTACAAACATGTAGACCTCTCCAAGGTCAAACTTCCATCCAGTATCCACCTACTCCGTTTTCATCGCATCCATTTTCTCATTCTCTTGCCTGGATGTGTTCACATGTCTTTATTTAGTCACCTCTTTCGTTTTGATTTGGCATTTGGGGAAAATCGGCCCATACAACCGGGAAAATTTCAAAATGACACCTGAACTTTGCACCAAATGTCATAGAGACATATGAACTTAAGTTTATTTCAATTAAACACCTATACTAACAAAATTCCCAAATTTAGACCCCTGCCGTTATTCTCTGTCCCAAAAATTGCTAACATGGCATCTCCAACCCGTTTAAGTTGTTCTATTACACATATTTCCAACAAGGGACGATGCACCCACTACGTATAAGTACTTTACATTTGCTTGGGTGCATCGTCCCTTGTTGAAAATATGTGTAATAGGGCAACTTAAACGGGTTGGAGATGCCATGTTAGCAATTTTTGGGACAGAGAATAACGGTTTAATTGAAATAAACTTAAGTTCAGGTGTCTCTGTGACATTTGGTGCAAAGTTCAGGTGTCATTTTGAAATTTTCCCCATACAACCAGAAGTTCCAGTTCTCTTATCATGCTTTATTAGTTGAAATAGCGAATGTGTTCTCCGTCAGTGATTAAATTTGTTGTTGCCTTTTTCCCCCTATGCGGTGTCTGTAAATTGGCTGTGAATTTTGGGATGTGAATAATGTAGATAGAGTTTGAATCCTGCAAAGCAGTGTGAATTTTGAAAAGAATGTGAATTGTGTCTTTTTAGAACATGTGAATACTTCATTTGTGTGCGAATTGTGTCTTTTTTCAAAGATGTGAATTCATGGGGTGTGAATAGTTCAAAGGGGTGTAAATTGTGCACATGAGTTGCGAATTCTGGAAAATGAGTGTGATTTCTTGAAAGGGATGTAAATTTTGGGGGTATAAATAGTGCAGATGGGGCGTGAATTCTAAAAAAAAGATGTGAATTTTAGGGGTGTGAATTCTGCAAATGTGTGAATTTTACAAAGAGTGTGAATTCTTAGGGGTGTGAATTCTTAGGTTATGAAAAGTGATAGGGGCAAAATAGTAAAAGCATCTTTATAAAGGGTCTAGATGGGATAACACTTTAAAAAAGGGTTTGCATGGAACCCCATGTAACATTTGGGACCGGCCAGGAATTTCCCCCTCTATTTTTTTTAGTACGTACCTAGTATATATGTGTTGTTATAGGGCTCATTTTTAAACCCAAGAATACATTTTACACTTAAAGGCTTAATGGCCCAGTAAAAATGGAACAAGGAATGGACGAAAAAACAAAGTAAATTGATTTTTACACTCCTCTAATTGATTCAAATACTTTTTTTTTTCATTTTTTAATGGGTGAATTAACGTAAGAGTCCTTGAAATTTATAAAAAGTGTATGCATGTAGGGACTGTTTTGTACATTCATCCATTAAAAGACGAAGAAAAAGAGTTTGCATCAATTAGGAGAGTGTAGAAATCAATTTTCAAAACAAAAAGGAGGAATAAAAGGTCAGAGGATTGCTGCAAATCTCTGGGGGGGGCCTTTCAAAATTATTCACTGTGGTAAATGCATGGATGCATCTTTTCCGCTTAAACGCTACTCCAGTAATTCCCATTACAAACAAATACAATGAAGAAAGAAGAATAAGAACGAATAGGACCACGGCCAGAGAAAAAAACCGAGAAGAAAAAGAGTGATCGATCGATGTTTAAATAAAGATAATGATGCTTTTGAAATATTGTGGTATATTGTATTTTTTGTGGGGTTTTCCGTGTTGAATACATGTATTTGGTTTTGAAAAGTTCATTTATCGCTTTTTTATTAGATTTTCGTTTATAATTATTAAGGGCCTTACTTTCAAAGATCGTCTTAGGCTTTCAAAATCTCAGAGCCGGCCCTGCATATAATCTGTGATCATCATTCTCTCAACATTTCAAAAGGGGAAAAAAAAAGGTTAATGGCAATTATTACCGTTGGATTTGGATTTAACCTAAGTGGGGTAAGTAGTAGATTTAAGCGAGAATGTGTAACTGTGCATTAGTGATCTTGACATTGTTTTAATTTGAAATCTCTTATCTGTGGTTTGGGTATGTCATGGACTCACTGTTGCCTGCACATTGTTCATTGGCAAACCATTTTGCAAACCTTTTAATATCCTATATGAATTGGTTCGATCAGCAGCACTTAATTCTCTCAGAATATACTGCAATGCATGAATTGTCATAATAGTTCTAGTCTTCTTGGGTGCGTATTGTTTTAAGATGCTTGGCATTTTCTTTGGGTTGTAACGGATAAGATTATTCGTCCAGATAAGGCAGTCACCGTTGGAAACCGCGACGAGTTCCAACTATTCGTACAAGACCACCATACTACTCCAGGAGTGGATGGGTGTGTGCCGCATGCACGTGATGGATTGCGGGACGGACTAATACTTATGTATATTCCGTGTGGGTTGTTACGCTTCACACGTAAAGGATTTGTAATTTGGATTAATTCTATCTGTCTTCACTTATTATCTCAAAAATCTCCCTCAAAATCCAATTAAACAACAGAGCCGCAAGTGGGAAAAAAAACAAACAAACATGTTTGTGCTGTTCAAATAGAAAAAGGGCAAAATCTACTTTGATCCTTTATGGTTTGGATCAAGTGCATATACTCTCCCTGTCTAGCTCCTTTTTTAGTTGTTGTGCACAGTTGAACACGGTCTTGTTGAATTGAACCCTTTCCAAGTCGTCGTGCGTGGGAGCTACAGTCCCTCTCCCAGTGTCCCATTTTATCAAAAGGCTTCCGGGTGCTCCAGAACCAGAATGGATAATTTGCTCACCAAAATGACCAGAAAGTCTCTGTTTGTTTTAACGATTTGCTTGCTGATCAGCCTCATCCCAATAATCAAAGGATATTCATTTGACCCAACTCTCTCCACCAGAGTCATGGACTGCCCAGACACAACCCTTAGCACAACCAGTACCTACGCCCCAAACAGCACCTACCAAACAAACCTCGTGTTGTAACGAACGCTATGAATGCAAGCTAAGAACAAGAAATTGAATACTAAACAAGAAATCACAAAGACACAAGATATACGTGGTTCCCCAAGATGGGTACGTCCACGGGCGAGGAGAGAGAGGATTCACTAACCAACGTGAAGAAGATATACAAAGAGCCGGCTGTAATCCGTAACTCTAGAAAGGCCACAATATGAGAGCCCAAAAGATACTTTAGAAGTTCCCCAAAAGCCTTATTTATAATAGGCTACAAAAACGGGAACAACATAATTAACCAATGTGGGACTAAAGAATACAAGGCATTCCCAACAATTCTCCACCTTGACTTGAATTCCACTGAACCAAATCACCAAATATAGCTCTCCCCTTCTAACCTCTCACTCGCCAAATGCCCCCGAGGGGCGATCAACTGCAAATACCAAGCAAGTCCAAGCAATGCTTAAACTTGGCAACCGGAACCGGTTTAGTCAACATATCTGCTGGGTTATCTGCCGCACCCACTTTCTTCACCTCAACTTGCTTCTGTGAGATGATATCCCGAACGAAGTGATACCTGACATCGATATGCTTGGTCCTCTCATGATACATCAGATTTTTAGTCAAATGTATAGCACTCTGCGAATCACAAAATACTGAACTCACACCCTGTGCAAGACCAAGCTCATAAAGCAAACCTCTCATCCACAATGCCTCTTTCACAGCTTCAGCAATGGCCATATACTCCGCTTCTGTTGTAGACAGCGCGACTGTAGCCTGTAAAGTAGCTTTCCAACTAATGGCACTTCCGGACAGAGTAAAGACATAACCTGTCAGAGACCTCCTCTTATCGTGGTCACCGGCAAAATCCGAATCAACATAACCAACAGCATGATCACCAGAATTGGCAATCCCAAACAATAGACCAACACCTGCAGTTCCGCATAAATACCGTAGTATCCATTTCACAGCCTCCCAATGTGCCTTTCCTGGACGCCCTATATAACGACTAACGACACTAACTGCATGTGAAATATCAGGACGAGTACATACCATGGCGTACATAAGGCTCCCAACTGCGCACGAATATGGAACCTGAGACATATACTTATCCTCATCCTCCGACTGTGGTGACAACTCAGCTGAAAGTCGAAAGTGTGCTGCCAAAGGGGTACTGACTGGCTTCGAGTTCTGCATGGCAAAGCGCTCAAGCACTTTAAGTACATAAGACTTCTGATTCAAAAATAATTTGCCAGCTACTCGATCTCTACAAATCTCCATACCCAAAATACGTTTTGCCGCACCCAAATCTTTCATCTCAAATTCACCACATAACTGTTGTTTCAACCTGTTGATTTCTGATACACTCTTGGCAGCAATAAGCATATCATCAACATACAACAGTAGATAAACAAATGAACCATCTGGAAGTTTTCGAAAATACACACAACTGTCATACTCACTCCTAGAATATGACTGGCTTATCATAAAAGTATCAAACCGCTTATACCACTGCCTTGGGGATTGTTTGAGGCCATACAAAGATTTACGAAGTAAACAAACGTGATCCTCCTTACCAGAAACAACAAATCCCTCAGGCTGACGCATATAAATCTGTTCCTCAAGCTCGCCATGCAAAAACGCAGTTTTGACATCAAGTTGCTCTAACTCAAGATCATAACAGGCAACAATAGCAAGTAAAGTGCGAATGGAACTATGTTTTACAACAGGTGAAAATACCTCATTGTAGTCAACACCCTCTTTTTGGCTGTATCCTTTCGCCACTAGCCGAGCTTTGAACCGAGCGTCTTCTACCCCTGGAATACCTGGTTTGCGCTTGAAGACCCACTTGCACCCAACAATCCTCTTCCCTTTCAGCGGTTCTACTAACTCCCATGTCTGATTCTTCTGAAGAGACTCAATCTCCTCATTCATAGCAACAAACCACTGTGCAGACTCAATGCTCGAAACAGCTTCCGTATAGCTTGAAGGCTCCTCATACTCAACTGTCTCAGCAACTGATAAAGCATAGGCCACCATCTCAGAATAAGCCGAATACCTTTCAGGAGGCCGAATCTCCCTCCTTGGCCTATCTTTAGCAATAGTGCGTGGTTGCTCAGCTAACGCATCAACCTCTGTGTCTGAACTCTTGAACTCCTCTTCAATTAGCTTCTCAATGTGCTTCTTCCCTGAGTCGGAAAATTCACTCAAAAACTCCACCTGCTTTGGAACACTCTGTTCCTGAACTGTATCATCAACCTGCTTAGACCCCTTAATCAAATAATTTTCATCAAAAGTCACATCCCTGCTAATCAAAAACTTCGAATCATCAGAGCACCATAACCTGTACCCTTTGACACCTACTGCATAACCCAAGAAAATACACTTCTTGGCCCGTGGCTCCAATTTACCCTCATTCACATGAGCGTAAGCTGGACACCCAAAAACACGCAACACAGAATAATCAGCTGGATGACCTGACCATACCTCAAACGGAGTCTTACACTCAATAGCAGTCGACGGAGACCTGTTCACCAAATAGCATGTCGTGGAAACGGCTTCAGCCCAAAATTCTTTGCCCAATCCGGAATTGGACAACATACAACGTGCCTTCTCCAAAAGAGTCTTGTTCATTCGTTCAGCCACACCATTCTGCTGAGGGGTTTTTCTCACTGTGTGATGCCTCACAATGCCCTCATCACTGCAGAACCTATCAAACTCGCCAAGACAAAACTCCATACCATTGTCAGTTCTCAAACGTTTTATTTTCTTACCAGTCTGATTCTCAATCAAAGTTTTAAACTGTTTGAATGTATTAAAGGTTTCACTTTTATGTTTCAACATATACACCCAAACCTTACGAGAGAAATCATCGATAATACTCATAAAATAGCGAAAACCACCGTTAGAAGTTACCTCTGCGGGACCCCAAAGATCTGAGTGAAAATAATCCACTGTGCCTTTGGTGCGATGAACAGCTATACTAAATTTCACCCTGCACTGCTTGCCGTAGACACAATGCTCACAGAAATCCAGCTTCTCAGTTTTCTGGCCACATAGCAAACCCTGTTTGCTCAAAACTGTCATCCCCCTCTCGCTCATATGCCCAAGGCGCATATGCCACAAACGAGTCAAGTCTGAATCTGAAACCCTGGATGAAGCAACCGTTGCTGCAGCACCTAGAACTGTACTGCCCTGGAGTGTATAGAGGTTACCACGCTTCTGACCCTTCATTAGTACCAATGCACCCCTCAAGACTTTCAAAACTCCACCTTCACCGAGGAATTTGCAACCATGAGAATCAAGAGCACCCAGGGATATAAGATTTTTCTTCAAATCTGGAACATGTCGAACCTCAGATAAAGTCCTAACAATACCGTCATGCATCCTAAGCTGAATCGTTCCTGAACCAACAGTTTTACAGGCCATGTTGTTACCCATCAAAACTGTACCACCATTGACCGCCTCATAAGTAGAAAACCACTCTCTATGCGGACACACATGCGCATCGACTAATTCGGAACTCTGAATTTGATGACCGGACAAACCCTCCAGTGTCTCAGAGCATCTCCAATTGTTTGGTTTTTTTTCTTTTTTCTTTTACTTTTTGTGTGGACAAAGCCCACTTATTGTCTAAGAGAATAGAGAACTTTTCTACAGGTACCGATGGAGAAGAAACCTATAAGGTACCGACCAATTTTGGGCCTACTTCGAGGTCTCACGCAAATAATCCAAACCATTTATTATCTTTTAAATATTTTTTCAAATTTCCCGAATAAAATATTAGATCAATTGGATGACGAAAAAAGCTCGATCCAACATTCACTTTATGTTTCAGTGTTTAGGATCCTGAATTCTAAATGAAACATTCAACATATAGATCACGCACTTACATATATCTAACTGTCCTGAAATTTTGTAGAGTCACTTGAAAAAATGTTTAAAAAGTAATCAACGGCTTGGATCTTTTGCATAGGACCCCTAAATGGGTCCAACAGTTGGTCGGTTCCCCGTCGGTGGCCATAGTGTTTTCCGAGAATAAAACCTAAACTTGTTTATGTTAGAGTCAATGTTGTGAATCCCGTACCGTACCGGCTGGTACCGGCCGGTACGTACCGGATTTGCGTAAAACCGGTAACTTCCACCTCAAATACCGTTTCAGCTCCAATACCGGGCCTTACCGGACCTTACCGGAAATACCGGCCGATACCGGCCGAGAAGATGTTACCGGAAAATTCATCCGGTATTTTGCTAAGCCCGGCCAGAGAGAGAGAGAGAGACAGGACACGAGAGAGAGAGTGGGATAGAGAGAAGGGGAAGAAGACTAGTTAAAGCCACAACCGATTTCTGTTCAGATCTGGTTTTCTAGAGACATTCCGATGATGTTCTCCGTCGTCTTCTTCACGCCTCTTCCGTCGGTCGTCTTCTTCACGCCTCTTCAGTCGGTTCCAGAACACTGAAAGTAGAACTGTAGAACAGTCTTATTGGGGTGTGCACCTGTTTTTTGGGAGATTATTCAGTGTATTGATACATCATAGTAGTACATCCATTATCTTTATTTATTAGTTTTACTAGTGATACTACACTGTACACCAACCAGACAACACTAGTGTGTAGTAATACAGTATATAGTACGGAGTATAATATTTGTTCTATACATATATGTAAGAATTTTAGCAAATACTTGTATTTGACGGGAAATCCGAAACGGTACCCGGTATCTCACCGGTACCGGTACGTACCGTACCAGTAGCAAAACCGGTACCATGTCCGAAACGATATTCAGAACATTGGTTAGAGTAAAGCCCAAGTTATTTTTTTTTTCGGAGAACTTAAAAAAAGAGTAAAGCCCAAGTTATTGGATTAGAAGTTAGGACATAAATGACAACCGAATATAAGGCCCCGTTCTACAAACCCAAATAAGTATTTAAAAAATAAGGACTTATTTTCAAGTTTAAAAATAATGGGCTTACGAAAATAATTTTTCAATTTTTTTTGCAGGGTTTGATAGATCTCGATGTAAACTATCAAACTATCAAACAAGATCCATATTACATTTTTTTTTATTTCAATAAGCCTATCATTTTTAAGCTTGAAAATTATAAATAAGTTTAGTTTTGCATTACAATTTCAAATTGGGTTTGGGCCTTGTGGTGGAGAAATTATTCAATGCCTTTAGGGTAAGGATGACTACGAATCTGGACCACACATTACCGTATGAAACATTACCGTAAGGAAACGAATCTGGATCACACATTACCCTAGATTTGTGGTCAACCTTGCCTTAGGGACATTGAATATCTTCTCGTTTGAGTTCGACTATCATAAAAGGATGGGTGTGGTTTAGGGACAAGGGTCATGTCCAATTTCCTCCCTAGTCAGTACCGTCCACTTTGAATTTTGTTGGTCTTGTCTTAGGTTCACAACAATAATTGAAACCGTTCATTTTGTAGAATTTGTCGAGACTTTTTTTGATAATCAAAAAATCATATTCATCAGTTACCGATCCCACGAACAATTTTTTTTCTTGGTCGAAGCTTTTGGTAAGCTCTACAAAATGAATAGTTCTGATCATTATTGTGAGCGCAGGACAAAGCCCACAAAAGCCAAACTCTACATAGATGAAACGCAAAGAGAATAAAAGAAATAAAAAGGATGCTTATGCTTAATTTCAAGTTGTGGCGGGTTGGGGTGTTTTTCTTTCGATGCTTATGTTTTTTTTTTGGTGTTTCGGCTGATTGTTTTGAGCTGTGTGGTTTTTTGGGTTCTTTTTAGTGTTTGATTAGTGTCTTGCCTTCCCTTGATCTTGGGTGGCTTCTTGCCGGTATATCCTTAATCCATTTATGACTTGTTCTTTTTAGTTTTCAAAAAGAATTTTCCAAAAAATTCTCCCTAGATTCCCTCTACTTTCAACATTTCTTTCTCTATCTCTCTCCACTTATTATCCATACTATTAATCTTTGTAATTTTTATAAAAATTAGTAATAAATTCTTTTTCTTAAAAAAAATAAATGAAATAGGAGTAAAAAGGATGAGCAAGGGGCCCACACAAAATGAATTATGGCAAAATCTACCGTCAGCCCTCAGAGCTGATTATAAGGGAGTCTTTTACCTCTTAAATTTTGGAGTCCGACTACAGGTACAGATTTTCGGGTACAACAGCCGGGTACAGCAGCGTTTTGTTCAAAATACGTCGTTTAGGATCCCTGTAAAAAATCACCTCAATCCGATATCGGGAAAGGTGTTTACGAATCATCCAATTTTGCTTCAAAATTTAGCCCAATTTTGAAGCAAAATTGGATGCAAAATTGAATGATTCGTAAACACCTTTCCCGATATCGGATTGAGGTGATTTTTTACAGGGACCCAAAACGACGTATTTTGAACAAAATGAGCGGCTCCGATCATCTTTGCGGGACCCGAGACGGGAGCAAAATGTTGCTGTACCCGAAAATCTGTACCTGTAGCATTTTTGTAAATTTTGTACGTTTTCTGAGAGTTTTTGCGGGTAAAAGGTTTACTTCCAAAATGACGGAAATAACCCCCCATTCTCTGTAAATAACAAAAAGAGTAAGGGTCATCATCGGGCCGGGCCGGGCCGGCCCAGCCCGCCAAGTCTATGCCCAAGCCCGCCCACGAGCCGGGCCGACCGGGCTTTTTCTTTTTTCCGGGCCGGGCGGGCCGGGCTACTTATCATAAATTGAAGCCCAAGCCCGGCCCACGGGCTACTCAATTGACGGGCCGGCGGGCCAAAAGCCGGGCGGGCTTAATTTCCTTGGGTAGAAACTAAACCAAGGGGAAAAAAAAAGGATTTTGTGGGATTTGGGGCTAATGGGCGGGCCCGTAGGCGGGCTATTGGGCGGGTACCACGGGCGGGCTTGTGTGCGGGCTCACGGGCCGGGCCTACGGGAGGGCCTAGTAAAAATTTATAGGCCCAAGCCTGCCCATTACAAACTACGGGCTGGGCTAGCCCGCCCGTTGGACGGGCCCGGGCCGGGCGGGCTTTGGACGGGCCGCGGGCCGGCGGGCCAAATGATGACCCTTAAAAAAGAGTATGTGGTTGTCTCCTTATTTCCCACAAAATCACGCACACTTTCCCACAGAAGTAACTTTCCCTACTTCTTTTTTTATTTTACTTTACAACTACTAGTTTCCTTTACCATTTTAGGGTGCGTGCTTAAGAGCATGTACACTAATAAATAATGTAGATAAACTACATTATGAACAGTACATGTTTTGGTACGTTTAACCATCAACTTTTTTTTTAATATATATATATATAACTACACCAACACTATTTATCATCAATTAAAATTTACATTTTTTGTCTGTTTAATTTTTCTTAGACTGTATTAAGTGCTCCAATTTTAAATTTGTTTGAATCGGTGCGAAAATTTTATTTTTTGGTCATTTTATCTTAAAAGGTCATAATTAATTTTAGTCTGTAAGGCTCTCATAATTAAGTATTTGTTCTTTATTTAGGACTCTGTAGAGCAAACACGGAGTACTTGATTATGATAGTCCTAGAGACAAAAAATAATTATGACCCTTTGGGCTCGTTTGGATGCGGGATTAGATTTGGAGGTGTTATGTAAGAAGGGGGGATTGGATAGTAGGGGGTATTGGTTAATAAGGGATGACCCACATTGATGTGATGTTTATGGAGGGGGTATTAAATAGTAGGTTGTTTGGATGAGGTATTAGAGAAGGGGGATTAAATAATACTTTGTTTGCATGGAGGATTAATAGGGGGTATAAGGAATGGTGGATGATGTAAAAATCAGTCAAATGACCATTTTGCCCTTGTGCAGTCCCAAACTTAATTATGTATTTCATTATATATATAAATGCAAATAGAATTAATTTTTCACATTTAATCCATAGTAATTAGTCTTACTAATAAATTAATTTTTTAAATAATATTAAAAATTAAAAAATTCGTTTTTTTATTATGGTTTTTTTATCCATGCTTATTTTTTTTAAATATAAGTTGTCAAAAGTATTAAAATGTTCAGTTTCGGTTGTATATAATTTTTATACCTTTAATTACTAATTTTTTTAATAAAAATATAGTATTTTTTATGTTCAGTTCAGTTTTGGATTATTTTTTCCGATTTTATATATAATTACTAAATAAATGACTTAACTATGCATTTTTTATTCCTAGCCGTTCATTCCAAAGCACATCATGTGCTCCCCGTGCATCTCCCCACATCAGATAATTGTTCCCCCATATAACAACAGTGCATTGTTCTTGTCCTCTTCGCTTTCGTCTCTCTCTCTCTGCAATACTCATTGGAGAACCCCTATCTCTCATCATCTCCGACCACCAATTTCTCTCTTTCTCGCGCGCGGGTTCTCTCCTCACTCTCTTCCCCACCAATTATCTCCCCTCTTTTCTGCGATTTGTAGGGTTCCTGGTATTTTGACAGCGGCGGAGGCGAGTCACGACGGTGACGAGTAGTAGCAGTGGAGGAAATGGGTACCTCGGGGTGGGAAATGGGGATTATGAGGGTATATTCGTCCCAAAAAGATGGAGATTTGGGGGGATTACACAGCGACTGGTCGAAGGGAGCCCATCTCCAACACCCCCTCAGGCGGTATTAGGTGGTGCAGTGGAACACCGGGTAAGGGAATACCCCCTCCCCTTTTGACGGCCAAACGGAGTATTGATGGGTCCCATGTGTTAAAAAGGGGTATACCACAACACCCCTTTACAATACCCCATCCAAACAGGCCATTTAGGATAAAATGATCAAAAAAATAATATCTTCGCACTCATTCAAATGAAATAAAAATTGGAGCACTTAATTTTTTAGACTTTTGTATAGTATTAAAAAAATATGGTTAAAAAATTAAGTGCCCCAATTTTTAATCCATTTGACCCGAGACAAATATCTTATTTTTATGATCATTTTATTCTAAAGGATTATGATTAATTTGTGTTTATAGAACTGTCATAATCAAGTATCTGCTCTACAGGATCTCAAATAAAGAGTAGAAACTTAATTACGAGAGCTTTAAAGACAAAAATAATATTTTAATAAATAACTCATGAATAGTGGTTCGATATTTGTAGTGAACTTTTTTTTGTAAAGGAAAAATGGCTAATTGTTTACCTGAGTTGATGCAAGCTTGTTTTGGTGTCCAAATTTGGTAAACAGTAAGTCTATTCACACAGACAAATTGTACACAAATTAGGCACATATTTTGTTGTGGAATCCACCACAGATCTTACACAAATAATTCAAGTCGTTCATTAAATATTCATTTTTTTAAAGGTTCCCGCAAAAAATCATCTCAATCTGATACAAATAGACAGTGGCGGACCCAGAAAATTGACATAGTGGGGGCACCAATTTTTTTTGTGACCGTAATATACGAATTACAGTTAAACACATTTACTCCAAAATAATTTTAGTATTCATTATAAATTAACAAATTTAAAGTATATGTGTATTTTAATAACCAACTACATGGGCAAACTTGCGCACCTCGATTATATGCGTTAAAACAACATTATCACATGTTCATCATCTATTTTCCAATTACTAACTCTACAAGTACAAGTTTTGGGGACCAAAAATATATAAATGCAATGTGCGGATTTATATTTTGTACTACACAAATGATCAGAGATGGTGGGGGAGTGGGAGAAACCTTGGTTAGGATTTTGGGGGAAAAAAATAAAAAACACAGTTGATTTTGGGGGAAAAAACAAGGTGGGGGGGGGGGGGGGGGAACAAAAAAATACAGTTGATTTTGGGAGAAAAAAACAAAAACACACAATTAAAGCACATAGGGAGAATCAAACCCGCGCCTCTTGTTCCAAAAGGGAACACCTTACCACTGTGCCACCAGATGTTTACTTGTAAACATTCGGACATATATAATATATATATATACAAAATCGACAAATTTTTTTTTTTTTAAGGTGTGGGGGCACGTGACCCCACGTGCCCTATGGTGGGTCCGCCCCTGCATATAGATACAGTCGAAAATCTGAATAAAAAGTTGGATGATTGGATTAAGCACCTATAAGAATTGGATTGAGTTGATTTTTTTACGGGAACAATTGAAAAAATATTTTACATTTAATGAACAGATCGGATCGTTTGTGTGGGGACCCGTGATAGACCCTACAATAAAATCTTTGCACAATTTGTACACAAATGTCTATGTGGTTAGCAGCAGAGACGGATCCATCAATGGTCATATGGGGGCCACGACCCCCGCGTTATTTCGGGGTTTTTTTTTTCAAAAATAAAAAATAAATTTTAATAGTAGTTTTCTTTTTTTTGTTAAGAACACCTAGATATTGTATTTTGTATGGAGTGTTGTTTAGACATTTAAATACTTTAAGAATGTGTTCGTTTTGGATCCCAAAACTCAATTTCGCTTTGTGCATACGGTCTCTCATAAGTTTTTTTTCCATTATTAATCTCATTTTTCTTTCTCTTCCTCTCCACTCATTACCCAAAAAACCTCCCTCCAAATTTAAACCAAACAAACTATTAGAATTTTGAAACTTGAAATTTCAAAATCTTGTTGCTTATAGTTCAGCCCCCGCGTTTATGACCTCCTAGTTCTGTCCCTGGTTAGCAGCATTGTTTGGTAAAATAACTTTATTTTGAAAGTCTGGGAAAAAATAATCACATTGAAGCTGTGGAAAGAAAATTAAAAAATGAGGTGCATCTCAGATGGGGGAAAAGGGTAATGGGATCAATTTGCCTTAACAATTCACATTAGTCAATCAAGGGTGGTAGCCTAGTTGGCCACAGTGAGTGGGATAAGTCCCCTCCTCCATGTGCACGGACCTCGGTTCGAATCCCACCCATGCCACTGCTGGGTCTTTGTGTGGATCTATGGTCACGCCCAAGGGGAGTCGCTACACTGGTCGCCCCCTCCCACCCTTTTGTTTATCAAAAAAAACGCAGAGTCATATCAAGGAAAATGATTGATGAGCCAATTTCATAGCCGACGAAAAAACTCTGACAATTCTCTCTCTCTCTCTCTGAGTTCCGACACATTTTCTTGGGGGAAGGGTGGCTCCTCCCCCTCCCCTCCTCTCTCTCTCTCTCCTTCAAATCTATCCCCCATGATTTCAGTAAGCCCCAATGTCGATGGAGTAGATCGTTACCAGAGCACTTTGCCTATGTGCTCTTTTTTTTCCGATCTTTCTCACTGTGTGTTCTTTTTTTCTATCGTTCTGCAATTCTATCAATGTTATTAGGCCGGTCCCCTTTTTGTCATTCTGGGCGTCGCATAGGTTAACGCCCTAATGAGAGTGTAGCCCTAAACTTATTGGGAGCAAATGAGAAACAGGGAGGAAGAGATCTTCAAAATTAATTATTGGGCAACAAAGCAAAGGGTTACAAAAATAATTCTCACAATCAAAGGTTGTAAAATTTGTATGAAGAAGAAAAGAGAGATGTACTCCATTTCTCCCAGTTTCGTAGGCTTTCTTCTTGTTTTGTTATTATTTAATTTCTTTTTAATTTTGAGCTATATTTTTTTGAATTATTCATTCGTCTAAGTAAAAAATTTACTTTTACCCAATTTTTTTTTAAATATCCAAGAAAAAGTTCAAAAAATTGAGCTCAACAAATTCAAGATGAATCAGAAAAGTAAATTTTTTTTCTTTTATCCAAATTTTTTAAAGAAATATTCAAAAAAAAAAAAAAAGCCCAAAAAAAAAGGGTCAACGTGCATGAACCGTCAATGCATGGAAAGTTCCAAGTTGAATAAATGCCAAACAAAAATTGGGAACCAGGGGAAATGATATGACCCATGCCATGCTGCGACCGGCATTCCATTCCCGTCCCTTTCTTTCTCCTTCAATAATTGTTGTTAGGAGTGCAAATGAGTGAGTCGAAGTAAGCTTTGTAGTGTTTGAGTTTGACTTTTTTACTAAACGAGCTCAAAATTCAAGTATGAGCTAGGCTCATTAAGCATATTCAACAAGAGATGTCAAAGCTGAAGTGGACAAATTAACCGTCACTTTTGACATCTACTCACCTTTCAACTCATATGTCTTCACTCTCACCAACGCTGACATGGCTTTGGCATAAACCTCCCGCCTATCAATTTTGGCAGCTTGCTCTCGATCCCCTGCCAAATTACAAATTGTAACCGTGGAAAAATCAATTGTTGGGGAGTTCAAAACTTTGGCATAAGGGTTGGAGAGGAGCCTTTAATGTCAATAAGAGATGCCAAAATGCCACATATGCTTTTAAAAAAATTTGACATCACCAATTTAAAGTCAATTGTTGGAGATGCTCTTATGTAAACGAGCCGAGCCGGGCTAATTTACTTAATTAAGAAGTCTAATTGATTATACTAGTCGATCCAATATAACGAGTCGGGTTTTTGAATTTTGAGCTCGACTTGTTTACCAAACAAATTTAAAACTCAAACTCGAGCTTGATTAGATTACTAAACGAGTCGATCCAAATCAAACAACTCGGGAGCAGTTTGCAGCCATTGGCCCACTTCCAAGTTCCCAGTCGTTGGGGGCCGGGGCCACAGCCATGATTTCTAATCTCCCCTCCCCACCGCTTATTTATCCACCACTTACTTCTCCACCCTCTCCCATCCAATCTCCGTTCTTTTTTAAAAATCAAAATTGAAGCCCCCAGAAGGCTGTTCCAGAATGGATAATTTGCTCCCCAGAAAGTCTCTGTTTGTTTACACGATTTGCTTGGTTAGCCTTATCCCAATTACTAAAGGAGATTACCCACCTTTCTTTTCCTTAGACTGCCCAGACCCAACCCTTAACACAACCGGTACCTACGCCCCAAATAGCACCTACAAAACAAACCTCAACACCCTCTTCTCCGCTCTCTCCTCTCACTCCAACAACGCATCCAACGGCTTTTACAACTTTACCGCTGGCACCAGCCCACCCGACATCGCCTACGGCCTCTTCCTCTGTCGTGGCGACATCTCCTCCGCCAAGTGTCAAGATTGCGTCGTTAACACTACCCAAAATGTAGTCGAATGGTGCCCCAGGTCGAAGCGGGTGACAGTCTGGTTGGAAGAGTGCATGCTGAGGTACTCCAACGAGTACATATTCGCCCGTCAGGATAGAGGGTTCATTGGAGTTTTGCGCAATGCTTGGAACGTTACAAATAAGACCCATTTTAACGAAGTTTTGGGAGAGGTAATATTATGAAGTATTTTATACAGATTATGGATATACTCACGTATGATGCTTCTAATGTTTGAACAAAAATATGAACTCTTTTTCACTGTTCTTTTTTATATTTGGATGTTCGGGTCAGCTTGCGTGATGCACCTCGAGCATTTTGGGGCTCTGGATATGATGACTAGGCAAACCCTCCAGTGTCCCTAAGTTTGAAATGTTTGGCTCGTGAAATTCGAACATGAAAACTCATAGGCCTCGTTTGATTCGCGGACTGAAAATGATTGGATTAACAGTCCCAGGATTAATAGTCCCTGGATTAATTTCATCTCTAATTTCACCCAATCCCATGTTTGATTCACGTGGGATTAATTATGGGATAAGGAATAATTTTTTTTTTTAAATTCAAAAACATTTTTCGAAAAAGGAAACTTTTGAAAAAGAAACATTTTAAAACAAATAATTTTGTGAAACATTTTTATTACAAAACAATTTGGGAAAAGTTTTTTTTTTGAACTAATTTTTTTTTTAAAAAAAATTTCTTAAAAAAGTTGAAAATCAATTTTCTGAAAGAAAAAAAAACTAGTTTTTGAAACTTTTTTTGAAAACATTTTTCAAACAAAATAGTTTTTGAGAAAAGAAAGTTTTAAAAAACATTTTTGGTATTTTTTTAACAAAAACAATTTTTGAAAAACATGAAATTTTTGAAAATAGTTTTTTGAAAAAGTTTTTGTAAAATAAGAAAAGTTTTGAAAAAATATATTTAAAAAAAAGTTTTTTCAAAACAATTTCTGAAATTAATATTTTTTAAAAAAAGGTTTTTTTAAAAACATTTTCTGAAATTATATATTTTTTATTTTTTAAAAAAAACATTTTCTGAAATTAATATTAAAGAAAATAATTCTGAAAATGCTTTTTGAAATCAATCTCAATATCATCGAAATATTTTTTAATGACAATTCCTTATTTGTTAATCCTACGTAATCCCACCTCCCCCCTAGGATTATTAAGTACCTCCCATATAGGGATAAAATTAATCCTGGGATTAATAATCCCGACAGTCATTTCGGGAACCAAACGTGAGATAACTCAGGATTAGGTAGATTTAGTCCTATCCCAGGCAGTTAATCCGCGAAGGATACAATATTTGCAAATGTTTTTTTTTTTTTTGGGTAAAATAATATTTGCAAATGTTCTTGTTCACGTGACCACTCTTATCTAGTTAATTTGATTTTTTCTATGAAGTCACTGATGATCTGGTTAATTGGATCCTCTATCCATCCTAAAGTTCGCGTTCATTAGTGTGTAAGGAGACATGCATTTAGGGTGTGTTCCGTTTTGCCCCTTAAAAAATAAATACTTATTTATAATTTTCAAGCTTAAAAATAACAGAATTACTAAAATCAAAAAATATGCAATATGGATCTTGTTTCGTAGATTTCGATGGGATCTATCAAACCCTGCAAAAAAAAATTAAAAAATTATTTTTGTAACTCTATTATTTTTAAGTTTGAAAATAAGTCCATATTTGAGATTCTGGAACGGAGCCTTAGTTCTTTAAGTGAGTTTAAACTTAATTATTATTGAATTTTCCTCCATTAACGGTTCATCGATTTTTTTTCCAAGAAAAATAAGAAGAGTGAAGATATATTTTGAGACACCTCAAAATGAAAATACAGACCAAAATTATTGATTTAATGAAGTTATTTTATGTAAATAATATACAAATTGAGTGTATAAAGTTAAAAGATTATATGAATATTTAAGGAAAGCAATTTTTTAAAACCTACAATCAAATCCAAATAGCTACCTAGTTTTTTTTTTTGGTCAAAAGTGAGAAGATTGTATTAATAAATGCCAGCGGCACTTACATAACGAAGATCACAATAGCTGTCTGGTTAGTCAATGCAATTTTGTTCACCTCCTTAAAAGAGGGTGAACATTATCTTCTTTCTTATTGATTAAAATAGTGTAGGTCTCATCCCACGAATACACTTTTGGACCTTGGTCACCGGACGCCTTTTATGAAGTCCACGTTAAAGTTTAACAACTCAACTTTAATGATCGAGATATGCTTCCCCCCTCCTCCCCCATGCCAAAAAGTCATAAATACCCCCAACCCACGCTTTTAACTGAATTCTTTTTTTATTTAATTCTTTAAATTTTTTATCTTATTTATTTAATTCATTTATTTATTTACTTATTTAATTTTAATTTGGTTAACTCAAATTATATTTTCAACTAAATTATGTTTTTTACATTTAAATTTGACTTTATATTTAAGAAATTTATATTATTTTAATTAGTTAATTAATTTATCTTAATAATGAATAATAAATAAATAAAATTTCTAATCAATAATAATAAATTTAAACAAAATTTCATTTTATTATAATTGAGTACATATAGACAATACATGAAAATATATACAAATATATATAAAATACAAATTCTAATCAATAATTCCACCAAATTCTGCTCCCGGCGCGCTTGGTGCTGTACTCATTATTTCGGACCACAAATGAATACGTATTGTATAACTATCAGCCCATCCTCTAGCTTCATTCGATGCATGATGCCACCACCATAATGGGATGGGTGATACAAGGTAACGAGGGTGTAAGAAAACTTGCACGAAGTGATTGCCAACACCGGTTGAATATGAGAGCCTTAACCTCTTGTGTCTTTCTGGTAATTTAGTTTGGTGTCTTTGCTCCGTGGTATATAAAAAAAAATGATTTTTTTGTTATATCTAGTTCTTACTTTTTGCAACCACTTAACTATTGGTATGAATTACACTTGAAAAGGTTATGGACGATATTGCCAATCGGACTTCGAGTGATGACTCAGGTAAGAAATTTGCGACTGCACAAGTTAATTACTCACCCCTTGTGACGTTGTACGGACTAGCACAATGCACGCCAGATATATCTGATTTCGATTGCAATACCTGCCTTCGGGCTTGTATCTCGACTCTTCCGAGTTGTTGTGATGCAAAACAAGGAGCGATAGTTCGGTTTCCGAGCTGTAATGTCAGGTATGAGACATACCCATTTTACAACGCCAGATTCGGTGCCACTCCGCCGCCACCTACGGCAGTCCTCCGTCCTCCTCCTCCTCCTAGTACTACTACTACAAGCAGCCCTGGTAAAACTTTCTTTTGTAAAGCATGGATTTGGAATTTAATTTTTGAAGTTTATAGAATTGTCTAGTATCCATAATTTGTTACTCCTGTCGTTCCATATTCTTGGTTCTTCTTTCTCTTAGATGTGAAAGAAAATTTTTGTTCCTTTCTAAGTCTATCCTTTAAATACACATTTAGGAGTGGAAAAAAGTGGAGTGTCACGCCCTTGATTTTCAACATAATATTAATATTCTCTTCATAATTAAAATATCATCCTCACATACATACATACCCCAAATGTTATGTCAAACATCATCTCATAGACCAATATCCCCACATATTAAAGTTCTAAAGAGAAGAAATTATACATCTTTTACAATCCTCCATAATTAAACATGTAATAACGAAATTACATCTTTCTTTAGCTCAAAACACGTTTTACATAAGACGATGACATAACTAAACACACAGCTTTTAAAATGGTTTCCGACTTGTCTTCCAAGCTCTCCACGCTATATGCCAAGGTGGGTACCTGAAAATGAAGGGTTGAGCATATACTTGCCCAGTAGGAAAAACTCCACAAACTCTATGTGCAAATGGGATGACCGGTACAAAAAAAATATTCATTTAACCTTGAAACATGCGATAAGGTAACACCCTATGGTAGAACAAACGAACTCACACTTCACACTTCTATTTAACTCATCATTGCTTATCAAATCCCTTGTTATTCAAAGTTATGCCTCACATCGATCCTTACCAACAAAACGTTTATCGCAAACTCAACACGCACCCACACACACCTTCTCCTAAGATTCTTGGCTTACCATCACTTATAACAATTTTGTTTCCACTTCTCCATACAACGGGTTATACACACTAAATCCTTTAACGATCATTTTCTCGTTTCTATCCCATTTCACTAACCCACTTCTCATCTGGGTTACTATGCACATTATGCTACTATAATTCAACACCAAAGAAGTCAAGCGCATACCTAAATCCATCTTTCAAATCTCCGATTAATAACTATCGTATCCTCCTCCGTGTCTCCTTTATGACTTTCTCATGTTAAAGCCATCGTATCAACGTCTACTCATTTTCATACACACACACACATGCCCTTTATCCTATACCCACGTTCCTTAAGTTTCATTTTAGCTCCTCATGCAAAGATTAATCTAAACCTCCTAGAACCACTATCGCACCTCAAGTATCAACACGTCTTCATACCAAACAAATCACCAAGCCGACATAGAATTAATGAACCAGAGTAATCTAAAGGGCTGTAAGAAGAAAAGGAAGCAACACACAGACATTTCAAACAATCTAACATACCAACTCAAGTTCACTGTTCATAGTTCTCATATGATCACACCATCTTGTCTCATTTTCCATTAACGGTTACCAGAACCATTCTCATATAAAACTTCCATTTTTCCCAAATCCTTTTCATAAACCACAACTCCATGTTTTATAGTAAACAAAATACAACAACTCTAGCAGAGAATGACCATAACTCTTGAATTTCCTCGTAATTGACCAATAAAGTCTTCGGTGTTCTACATTATTTGTCCCTCATTCATAATAGTCTTTCATTCTCAAATTCTCATTTATGCTTTTGTGAGCGAATGCTCCTGCCGGGCGTTATGGGACCCGCTTCCCCTGCCCTAGCACCACACCCGTTGGTGGGCCTAGTCCGTGTCATGAGCGAATGCTCCTCCCGGGCGTTATGGGACCCCGATATCCTTCATGTAATGAACCAACTCTTAGTTCTCATCAATCGAATGACTTCAATATCAAATCATTTTAGTGCATATCAATACCACAACAATACATGTCGTTTATACCCCACGAGTTCTTACATGATAGGTTATCCCCTTTTCTTGTTTCAATATATATATATTCTTAGCCAACCGTTTCACATCACATTTCCCACAATTCTCATCGTTAATCTCGTCACTAACCCACTTACTATACTACCAAGTATCTACTAATCTATCACAAACTCAACTTCATGCAAGTAGCTAGGAATGACATCACCTTCCGACTTATAGTTCAAGAGGAAATTAATAGTTGTAACTCACATTTTCATTTCATAAATATAATCAATCATCGTCATTCAAGTATCCCCGATCCAACTTTAATATACAATCAACCATCTCAACCTCATACTTTCTCTAGGTATCGACAAACATTTTCCAAGCGTGCTAGCCTACCACCCTAAGGCTCGGTAGACCATTCAATTAGTTAAACGCACCTAGGAACATCCGTGTCTCACTCAAATGATTCTAAGGAAAAAGGAATACCTAACGTATATGAACATATCTATCTTATTTTGGCTACCAAATCTTATTGGTTAAGAATGAGGAGATGAGACCACCACCATTGGAAAGTAGACTTCCGGCACATGAATTTCGATATAAAATTTTTCCAAAACGGAGTTCGGATGAAAAAGTTATGCTCGTTCGAAGTTTTTTTTTCCAAAAATGCTGATTTTTCAATACCTACCGGTAGACATTAATCTCCTACTGGTAGAAGACCAAAATTTCACAAAATGACACCACTGGACAGCGTTTCTACCGGTAGGTCCAAAACTTCTACCGGTAGGACTTGGATTTTCAGTGCACGATTTTCAGATTTCACTAGAACGATTCCAACAACGAAACCAATGATCTAAGACACGATTCAAACGCCAAATCAACACATAAACACACAATAGAAGTGAGAAATCCCTACCTCAAAGTCGAAGAACGAAACCCAAGCTCAATCAAGCAAGCCCTAGCTCCGAAAACCTTGAATCCATCGAATACTCCTCTTCGAGCTCAAACCCACGAATTTCCAAGCTCTAGAACACTTGAATATGAAAACCTTACGGCGGATCAAGGTGGGTTCGAAGTATTTTGGGGTGTTGGAGTGTGAGAGATAGAGAGAGAGAGAGAGCTGAGAGAGGGAGAGACCGAGAGATGGAAAGGGAGGAAAAATGGAAAAAAATTTCCCCTGGCACACACATGCACCAAATTACACTAACACCCATATTTTTCTAACCTTTGCACATTTAACCTCCACACTCACATTCACGTCATTTTCAACCATTTTTCCTCAATTACAAACATTAAAATTTTATAAAGAAATTTACGGATCTCTACATGGAGGCTGTCAGACAGCTTTTCCATTATCTCTCCTAAAATCAATTGTGAATCGTCAGTAATTGACTAAAGACCGATTTGTCGAATCATCGATCATACATTGCACCAAGTGTTTGATTGCCGAAACGCCTTGAATCGTCAAGCCCTCCAAGATTCTTCCAGAAACCCACTGAAAGAACAACTCAAGTAGTTGAATCA
The DNA here is from genome assembly GCA_018127125.1 of Rhododendron griersonianum. Lineage (NCBI taxonomy): Eukaryota > Viridiplantae > Streptophyta > Magnoliopsida > Ericales > Ericaceae > Rhododendron > Rhododendron griersonianum. Next base: position 23,975,045 of record CM030800.1, read on the forward strand.
ATTGTTTAAGGAACTTCTTGGAGTTCTGCTGGATGCCCAATGATCAATCTATCATGCATTTTCTCCAAGAAACAAAGCGAAGACCCCCTTAATGTCTTCTGAGGTTTTGACAAAGAGAGGGGCATATTAAGAAAAAAATGCTGTTAATAATTTGAATATATTATCACACAGACTGCGTTTTCGCCTTTAACTCCCAGAACTTAATGGACCAAGAATATGGGATGAAAGGCATTTATCAATCACTACATACTCGAATTAGATTGTTTGCGGCCTTAGTCAGTGCAACCGTTGGCTAATGAAACAATTTTAATAATGCAGGAAATGGGGGAGTCTCATGGCAAGTAATCGCTGCCTTTGTAGCTTCAATTGGGGTCGTCGTTATGCTTTTCATAGCAGGCTTCTGTTTCCTAACTAAAAGGGCGAAGAAGAAACATAATTCTGTAGAAGAAGATCTAGACAATGGTAAGAACGAGGGGAAATTTCAAAATTACTCCCACACTAAACTAAAGAAACTTCTTCATGCCAGAACAAATTATCTAAAGAAAGATTGATAGAGACCACAAAACAACTTCTTGTCCTTTCCTGTTTTTACCATTTGTTCTTAATTTCAACTTTTGATTTGTCCAGTTGGGGATGACATCTTAAAAGTGGAGTCCTTGCAATATGATTTGGGTACAATTGAAGCTGCCACAAACAACTTCTCAAACGATAACAAAATTGGTGAAGGTGGATTTGGTCTTGTCTACAAGGTACTGTTTTTTAATTCTGCAAAAAACCGTTTTGACATTTGCAGAAGTTGTCCTACTTTGGATCTATGAGTTTCACGCGATGTTTTGTATTCTTAGGGTTTGCTTCTAGATGGCCAAGAGGTAGCTGTGAAGAGGCTATCTCGAACCTCAGGGCAAGGTGCACAAGAATTCAAGAATGAGATGGTATTGGTTGCCAAGCTCCAGCATAGAAACCTTGTGAGGCTACTCGGATTTTGCTTGGGAAGAGAAGAAAAGATACTCATTTACGAGTTTGTGCCCAACAAGAGCCTCGATTACTTTTTATTCGGTTAGGCATCCTAAACGCCTCTTCATTAGTACTGCTTGTTTCTAATCTCCATTGCTATGAATGTCAAGTCTCGGAATCCAATAAGGTATTAACACACAAAGCATAGCTGAATGGTACACAATACGAATAGTGTGTTGACACCATTCATACACAGATTTTTAATGGCTTCCAAGTTAAAAACTCGTGTTACGAAAAGGAGAAATTAGATTTTTCATGTTAAGCACTCTTACTACACGTTTGCACCTAAAATAGGAAGAGGATTAGATTCCAATGAACCGAGATTAAGGTGTTTGGTTGGGGCAACCACTGAAACAAATTCTCTCTCTTTCTCTAAACCCTTCTCTTTATATGTTGGTGAATGTATTCTTTTCGAACCAAATTAATCAATCAAGTCAGCGAAGAAAGCGTGTCGCCAATCACTTTGGGTGGGTATCGTTGGTGTGTTGACATGGCACGGGCACAGAGAAAACACAGGTATGGAACGACACGATTAACAATTTTGTTTTGCCTTGGTCAATGATCTTTATTGTGTAAAACATGATTCCAATTAGTTAGATGAATTTTCTGATAAAAATGGACCCTTTAGTTCTCCAATTTACAAGTATGCCACCGAGTATTTTTGAGCCTTGCTTTGATTGGATTCATGTTGAGCCTGTATTTATCTTTGGATAGTTTTTTTATTTGGGAATATACTACATAGGATTACTACATATTTCGGGGTCCAAAAAATCTGTCATTTTTTGGGCCTTAAGCCATGACACTTTGAGCTTTAGCCCAAGGCCGGTCCTGATAGGACCACTTTAACATATTCTTATGCTTATGTATCAATTTCGAGAAACGAAATAACATAATACATATTTCCCAGTCTAGTTCTTTAATTCTAACTTGAACTGGCATTTCAACTGATCAATGCACAGACCCACAAGAGCGAGAGAAGCTGGATTGGTCAAGACGTTACAAGATTATAGCAGGGGTAGCCCGGGGGATGTTGTACCTTCATGAAGACTCCCGGCTTAGAATTATACACCGTGATCTCAAAGTTAGCAATATCTTGTTAGATGTTGATATGGATCCAAAAATTTCAGATTTTGGCATGGCTAGGATCTTTGGAAATGATCAAACTCATGGAAATACACGTCGAGTCGCTGGCACATTGTAAGCAATGTCCCTGCATCCCGTATGTGCACTTTTCTATAATTTGCATTAACGGGCGCTGACTTATACAATCTCAATCTATGCATCATTGGTGTTAGACTTATTCCACATTGTTCATTTAAACCACCCAAACTTGATTAATAAAATTTAGAAGCTAGTACACATATTGCCAATTGGATTTTAGGTTGGAACCTTAATTCCAAGAAATCTAACAATTGGAATTCATCAAAAGCTGAACCTTAGGGAAAACAAACACATGCATGTGCTTAATGTTTTTGAACAACGAGTGCCTAATTGCTTAATGACAATTCATGGACTTTACTAGTAATGATTTCAACACTTGCTTCTCTGAACAAATAGTCCTTTTCTTTACTTATTTTTCTTGATTTACCTAATTACCCTTTCATCAATTCTTGACATATATATTTTGCTAGTTGGAAAGATAGTTTGTTAAATCAACTATAATCAGGCAAAAAATAGTAGTGTCATGGAAAAAAGGGGAGGCCAGGCTAAACCTTTGTTCACACCCCTTATGTCACGTACTTTTTGAGTTAAACCTTTGTGCATTGTGACCTCTATTTTTCATGTCTGATTTTTTTTTCTACAAAGTACTAGTTTCCTTTCCTTTTTGTCTTCCATTAATTCATGATTAACTGATAATGGTGGATTGCAGCGGTTACATGTCTCCAGAGTATTTAATAAATGGAAAGTTCTCTGCGAAGTCTGATGTGTTTAGCTTTGGTGTCTTGGTTCTAGAGATCATTTCTGGCAAGCGGAATAACTTTTACCATTCAGATGATGCGGCAAACCTTCTGAGCTACGTAAGCTTTTAAATCTATACATTTTAATTGCTACTTTGTCTATCCCATATTGCTAGTCTTCTATCCAATTTATAAGGGATGTTCGAGTATGTATGTCTTTGTTGAAAGTTCTTAAGATTATCCTTCATAAGAAGATATAGATATAAGACTACACTGCCCTTCTCCTAAGGACGCCCTTAGAGTGGGGAAAATGCGGACGTCGATCTCAGCCGTTGAATTGTGTTTTGAATGTTCGAGTATGCATGTCTTTGTTCAAAGTTCTTAAGATTATCCTTCATAAGAAGATATAGATATAAGACTACACTGCCCTTCTCCTAAGGACGCCCTTAGAGTGGGAAAAATGTGGACGTCAATCTCAGCCGTTGAATTTTGTTTTGAATGGTCCGGATTCACGGATAATCTATTCGCGTGAATAGATATCTATGCGCGCGAATAGATATCTATGCGCGCGAATAGATCGTCCGTGCATCTGGACCATTCAGAACACAATTCAATGGCTGAGATCGACGTCTGGAAATAACTAAAATAAGGGCGTTCGTATGACAAGCCGACTGTATAAGACTATATCTATACTTTGTTAACCAGTAAAACAAAGTATTAATGCATGCCATCAATAATGTCTTTAAAATTGCGAATCTATTAACTGCGCTGCCTTTTAAACGTAACCCTTAATATTGGACATAACATTGGGAGTATCTTCCTCTTTAGTGCCAATATCATCGCATCCACAATTCATGTTAGTATTGAATTGCTGCAGGCTTGGAAACTCCAGAGGGAAGGAACGCCCTTGGATCTGCTGGATCCAACTCTTGAAGGGTCCTATGCAAGAAATGAAGTCACTAGATGTATCCATATTGCCTTGTTATGCGTCCAAGATGATCCGGATGCTAGACCTTCTATGGCAACAATAGTTCTGATGCTCAATAGCTATTCCACTACGTTGCCACTTCCTCAACAGCCGAGATTCTTAGGCCAGAGTGGAATAGGGTCGAATATTGTTCCAGAGCTACAGCCGGATCAGTCTATGAGCAAGTCAATACAGTGGACTGTGAATGAAGCATCAATCAGTGAAATAGACCCCAGATGATGTTGTAAGCTCCATAGGCCGAGATCCGTTTGGTTGGCACATTCATGACCAAAATTGATATTTACATGTATTCCCCAATTATCCAGGTTGTTTGATAAAACTGAAAACTGAAAAGTTAAGTACTGAAAGCTGAATGCTGAATTTTTTAAGTTGAAGAGCTGTTTGATAAACATATTAAACACTAAATTAAAATTAATGAATTAATTTTAGTTCTAATTCTCTTTAATTTTGGTGATTGTAGTGGTGGTGGTGATGGAATGGTAGTGGTGAGGGGGGTAGTGGAGAAATGGTGGAGTTATAGTGATGGTCGTGCAATGGTGGCATTGTGGTGGTGGTGGTGGCGGCGTGGTAGTAGTGGTAGGGGTGGCGTGGTAGTGGTGGCGGAGTGATGGTGGTGGCGTGGTGGTGGTGGGGGTGGAGTGGACTAGCGATGAGTGGGTTGTGGTGGTAGTAGTGGTGGTGAAGTGATGGTGGTGGGGGTGGAGTGAAGTAGTGGAGTAGTGGTGGTGGTGGTAATGGTTGTGGTAGTGGTAGCGTCGTGGTGGTGGTGGTAGTGGTAGCGTCGTGGTGCTGATAGTGGAGTAGTGGTGTTGGTGGTGGAGTGATGGTGGTGGAGTGGTGGTGGTGGCGGTGTTGGTGTTGGTGGAGAGATGATGGTAGCGTGGTAATGGTGGTAGTGGAATAGTGATGGTTGTGGTGGTGGTAGCGTCGTAGTGGAATAGTGATGGTTGTGGTGGTGGTAGCATGGTAGTGGAGTAATGATGGTAGTGGCGGTTGTGGTGGTGTAGTGGTGGTTGAGTGACAACGGTGGTGGTGGATTGGTGGTGGTTGTTGAATGCAAGCATATAAGAATTCAGCCAGAATTAAGTAGCTCAAAGCTATTTAATTTTTATTAACTTTTTACACTATATTTTAAGTGGCAAATAATTTGTTATGTAAAATGTGGTTATCAAACCTACTTAATCATTTATTACTTAATAATTTCAGTTTTAAGTGCTGAATATGGGATATCAAACAACCCCATTTAATTTATTTTTAGAGTGTAGCTAGGTTATGGAAAGAAATCTTATATGGTTGTATTTATTGTTTTTTCTGAGTGCGGTAGCGTTTCGTCAAGTTGTTAGTGTGATTGGCCTTTTCTGGATAGCGACAAACCATTCATGCTTGTAATCGTTTCAAATTACATGTATTTTTTTCCTTTGGGTTTGGGTGGTAGAGAGTCTAGGTGAGTTTAACTTTTTTACCAGAATCTCTAGACATTCAAAACAATTATATAGTTGGCTCTAGGGTATTAAATCGCATTTTTGAGAAGTGTAACGGTATCGATGATACGGTCTTATATCGGCCGATATCAGACCATGTCGATCAGAAAGCTCCTATTATGATGCTCCAAAACGGAAAGCTCTGCTGGGTTTGGTCTCACTATTATTTCTCCTTCATATCCAAACTCCCATTTTTGCTCAAAAAGAAAGCTTGATGGGGCAGTGTTTGTATAAAAAATGGACCACTCTTGTCAAAGAGATCCGCCCCAGATAGTAAGAAGATATTCACATCAGGAAATATTCGTGATGACGAACCAAGAGGTGTCATGCTGATGTGGCAAGAGGTATTCGTACAGACATGGCAGGGTGTCCAGCAATGATACATGGCAATACGTGATAGAATGTATAACTCCTCTAGTACATGGGCTTAAATCAAGAAAAGTGTATACATAGTTTTGTATACATTTAATTTTGTCATTACTAAATAAAATCCTGGAGCCGTCCCTGTCTCTGGTAGTAGATACCAGTTTCATGCAGCGCTGCCATTGCGGATGCCACTACACTGATGCCGATTGCAATCATTTTTCCTTTATTTCCTAAAAACATGTTATTGTGTCAATCTTTATCTAATTAGTCGTGGCAATTTAATTAACGGCGGTCCCACAACAGTCAAAAAGGGTGGGGAGTAAGAGTACAACTTACAAGATGTGCACACAACAAGGCCAAATTAGTGACTTGCTTGTACGTAGGGGAATTCCAATCAGTGGGATTACGGAAAAAGTTGAGCAAATGCACGTACATAGTTAGAACTAATTTGGGCTCTGCTTTGTACGGAATTGTAACTGGATTTGTTTCACATATAATGAAGGCGACCAAAAGTACTTGGAAAAAGGACAAGGGATTTCATTTGGAGTCTAGCTATCGAAATCTCAGTAATGTTCAGCATTGTCTACCATTTGGGTAGTTTTGTTTGCCTATTTTTCAATTGGCTACAATTGCGAGGTTCTGGGAGCGTGATTTTGATTAAATGCCTATCTATTTTGGAAAAAATAAGCGGATAACGTGACTGCCACACGTGTACCAAACATTTTTACGTAATCAGGACCCAAGATTAATTACTCGCCTCTACTGCCATTGACGGCATCAATCCCTTTGCCTGAGGGAGCTTCTGCCACAACTGGAGGGTCCGCCAAGAACGGGTAAAGCTCATACCATACGGTACAGCTTGGTGAGATTACCCTCCCTCCTTTTTTCCCGGCACTGCAGGCACGCGCCCCAGACACAACATAATCTAGGCAGTTACGAATGAGCACCGGAATGGCAGATCTGGCGTGCATTGCACCATTCTGTACGTACAGCTTTGTAGAATTATATACCAACGTCGGCTTCATTGGTTGCATACATCAGGTTAGAAGGGATAGAAGTGGCAAAACTAGTCAGGTTCGTAAACATATTGTCCAAAACCTCAGTGAACTTATCCGGTTCTGTTATGTTTTCTGGGTTCCATTAACACGCGGACTGCGTCTCCAGGGTAGAGAAAAATGATCGGATCGAGTAGTGAATTAAAAAACTGATCGTACCAAATGGTTGCTTCTTTCTTGTAGGGACATCTTTGTTAGATCTCGTCCCCTGCCATATCGATGCCATTCTGGCAATCGGAGGGTGAAACGTTGCCTCTGCAAAGGAAGAGCACCCTAAACTTTGTCCGGTTCTCCTTCTGTCTTGTTGGAGAAGATGGAATCGCCGCCATCATGGTAGAGTGGTCGGTGGAGGACTCGGTTCAGGTTGGATTCAAATTGGCTATTGGCCGTGTACTTAGTGGTGTTCGAGCATACCGTATATAGAACTTGTAATTGTTTCGTGACTAGGCTGCTGCGAGGCATAACGAGCAGCAGTAGAGCTAAAACTAGAGGCATCATTATCTTTCGTTAATCTCTCGATGGAAAAATTACATGAATTGGTAACATTGCCCGATAAATGGTTAATCTTTCGCCAATTCCAAGGGGTTTGTCAAGTGGGTATGAGAGAACAATAAATGATTGTCCTTCATGAATTCACATGTTCGAATTAAATTTGAAGTTTGGTCGATGGCCATAACAGTTGTGGCTTTGAAGTTTGGTCGATTGCTTTGAAATTCCATAACTGGCTTTAAGCCTTTAAATTAGGAAACAGTTGACCATCTTTCGTAGGAAATTCGTGATCTAAACTAAATTGCCAATCCGAGGAAAGTTCCAAACTCTCAAGTCACATACTGTGGGCGTAAGCACAAAAAAGAAAGTGAGCATGAAACAGCATTGAAAAAGAGGAAAATTTTCAAAATACAGCCAAACGTTGAGTGCTGATTTGGCTCACTGAAAATTTCCTAATAGACACCAAAACTTTAATAAACTTCAAATAGACACATAACTTATGAAGCGGTTATTCAATTAAGCCCCTACCGTCTACATCTGTCTAATTACTAACGAAAATTGTGGAGTAAGACACATTTAGCTGTTATCTAGTTGATAAAACTTTGACATGGCTAAATTTGGGGGGAAAATGTAGATGACTCACCCTTTTTTAGATGAGAAAAATTCCTAAACCCTACCTCTCTTGCCTCCATTTTTCATTTCTTTGCACTCTCATAAAAATAGAGCATCACCCCTCTGTGAAATTCTCACTTATACCTCCCTAAACAATTCTAAATCCTCCTCCATACCTAAACATTTCTATAACCCGTCCAACCCCGAATGAACAAGGCCGAGAGCAGATTAAAAAAAAAACCTGGAAAAGTCTCTTCGCGTCCATTGATTTTTAGAGACCAATTCCCTCCTCCTTTTGCTTCACAATACCAAATTGAGGGATGGTGTTGTGCAGTGGTGTGCGGAGCACCATGCTGCACAACTCCGAGCCGTCGGATCGTGCATCTGACAGCTCGAATCTCATCTTGGCAATGAACTGCTCTCAATCATTAATTGTCGAGATAAGATCCGAGCCGGCGGCGGCTCAAAGGCGTGCAGTACGGTGTTGTACTTTTCACTGCACAGCATCAACCCGAAGGTAAATTGCTTTCCCCACCCCCTGACACCACACCCCTCCAAACCCCACACCCTTTTACCGAAAATTTTCAATTCCGTTTAACCGGGGCAAAGATCGTATTTTTTTTTTATCGTTTTATTCTAAATGGTTATAATGAATTTTTGTTCTAAGGTCTTTCAATGAGCACCCTAAGACTCATTATTTAGTTGCAGGGCTCTCTTAGGGTGTCCATTAAAAGACCTTAGAGCCAAAAATTTATTACGACCATTTAGGATGAAATGATCAGAAAAATAACATATTTGCACTAGTTCAAACGGATTGAAAATTGGAACACTTATTTTTTTAACTATTTTTTTGTAATATATATATAGGAAAAAAAAGAAGAAAAAAAAATAGTCGGATTCATTTGAAAAATAAGCGTATTCATTAAACAGTCGGATTCAAACGGATTAATTTTTAACTATATTTTTTAGTATATAAACGGTATAAAAACATAAGTGTTTCAATTTTCAATCCGTTTGAACCGGTACAAAGATGTTATTTTTCTAATCATTTCATCCTAAATGGTCGTAGTAAATTTTTGACTCTAAGGTTTTTCAACGAGCACCCTAAGACTCTTTATTTAGTTTTAGAGCTCTCTTAGGGTGCCCATTGAAAAACTATAGAGCCAAAAATTTATTACGACCATTTAGGATAAAATGATCAGAAAAATAACATATTTGCACCGGTTCAAACGAATTGAAAATTGAAACACTTATTTTTTTACACCGTTTATATATTAAAAATATAGTTAAATATTAATCCGACTGTTTTCTTTCCTTTTTTCCCTATATATTAAAAAATATAGTTAAAAAAAATACGTGTTTCAATTTTTAATCCGTTTGAACCGTTGCAAAGATGTTATTTTTCTAATTATTTCATCCTAAATGGTCATAATAAATTTTGGAATATTTAAATATTCATCATCTTTATCCATGCCATGTAAGAATTCATCCCGCCCTTTTTTTATGCTTATGTTTTCATCCTCTTAGTGTGTGAATTACCTTTCTTACCCTTTTCACTATGATATACATATATTATGTTATATTACTTTCCTAATTTAGTGGGATTGGATCGGATTGTTTTCCCAATTTAGTGGAATTGGATTGAATTGCTTTCCTAATTCAGTGGGATTTGACAAATTTAAATATGATTAATTACTTTTATTTTTATCCTATTACTTTTATATTTTAAATTGAGTCGCATCAAAACAATCATAATTCATGATTTTTTGGTAATTTTAATACGGAGTATGATTGATTACTTTTATATTTCAATGATAATATTTTGGGAGTATGTCATGTTTATTAATTCGGTTTCAACATAGATTACGAATGGTCATGAAACATTAAAAATCGACATGGTAATTTAACCATAAAACGTTGATCATGATAACACTTGTTTTGATGGTAATTTAACCATATTTCATGGAATAAGATCAATTAAAAATACGACCTTTTTGGTTAATACGTAAGCATTTTAACATTATCAATACATGCAAAAATGTGATCAACTTATCATGTTAATTTCATAAAACATGGTCACTTTATCATGTCTGGTTGACCAATACCTATAATCCACAAAGCTGATGGCCAAAGGCCTTTATCATGAACAGTTCCGATCTTTCCATGAAATCGAATAAAACTAAATAAACAAAAATTATGTTTTCTCGAAAAAATCCAAATCTTTTCTTTAATTTCATGACTATTTCGAAACAAACATATTACATGGTAAATGAAGTAAATAATTTACCATGAAATCGAATAACTAAATAAACCAAAATCATGTTTTCTCGACAAATTAAAATCCAGATCTATCCTTTCGTTTCCACATTCGGATAGAAAAAAGAAAAAAAAGAGATAAAGCTATTAAGAATAGGGGCAGAATACAATGAGGATTGGTAATGGCTATATACATGACATGAACCAGATCCGGTGGGAAGCCGCTGATGATGGAGCCGCCGATGATGGGGAACTTGTGATGGGACTGAGATCTTTCGGGCACCGCCGGTTTCCCTACCGCTGTCCAGATGGGTTGCATCGCCCTGTCAAAATCCGTCGTGCACCCCAATTTTGCCACCTCGCCGGTTTTGCCGCCTTGCCAATTGCGGGTCAATAGCGTTGGGGACCAGTGGGAGAGTTGTCGATGACGGGGAGTGTACCAGATGGAGAGCTGTCGGTGATGGGGAACCTACGATGGGTTGAGAGTGGAGGAAATTTGTGGCGTTTTGATTTTCGGTGTTTAGGATTTTAAAAATGGGTTTCTCTTGATTAAGGAAGGAGAAGAAACAATATGTTGCCGCCGAACTCAGTGGTCGGAGTCCGTTTGGCGCCACCACGTAGCAGGGATTCTTCGCCGCTCGACGCCACCTTTCGCCGCTTGCCTGAAGCCTATTTCGAAAACCTGCAAAATGGAAATGCAAGTTTCAGAGGATTTTGGGATGAATTGGGATTGTGATGAAAATGCTTTTGCATGATTTTGGGTGCAGAAAGGAAATGGAACTTTCAGAGAGTTTTGGTCGAGATTTTCGGGATGAAATGGAAATGGGATGAAGATCTTGGTCCACAATTTTCGGAATTAAATGGCGAAATTCGTGGGCTAAATTTATGGGGGACTGGTAGTGTTAAGTTTTCATCCCAAATTTTAGGGCAATATATATATATATATATATATATATATATATAAGGGTACTATTGTGATTAAAAAAAAGCAGGGATGAAATCATAACTGTTCAAAAAGTGAAGGATGAATACTTACGTTGAATGAAGTTTGAGGATGAATTTTTAGGTCTCCCATAAATTTTTGGCTCCAAGGTCTTTTAATGGACACCATAAGAGAGCCCTAAAACTAAATAATGAGTGTTAGGGTGCTTGCTTGACCTGTCGGGTGTTAAAAAAATTTAAACTAAAAACGCGTCCCAAGCGTAGGACTCTCGACTAGTGTAGGACAATAAATCCGGAAGTACCGGAGTCGAACCACAGAGACGGACGGACGGTGCTTAACTTAAATGTGATGAATTCTAGTTTAATCTGGCTCTTAGGTAGCCACCCTTTGTTCGATTGATTGATTGATTTACTAAATTACTAAATTGAATTAATAAACTATGAATTTAAAGGAGAGTACAGCCGTGGGAACCCAGCGTCTGCAACTAGCCTAACCAATATTTACTCGGGACACAATTATTCAATTCACTGATTTCAGAATAAGGGAAGAGGGGGTTCCCAATAAATGCCTACCACCTGTCACCAGCCCTCATGCGCATTTGAAATCTGATGATGCCTGGGTTTTGTTTATTAGAAAAGGATTCTCTTTCGTATCCCAAAATTGCTGGAAAAATAAATTAATTCGTACCCGAGATGAAATATTGATTAAATTAATCACAGGACTCCTTTGTCCCGTGGCTGCACCCTAAGGAACTACTCACACATGCTTGAAGTAACAGGAAATAAAAACCTAGATCGAAACATGATCATCTATTTTTAATAGAAATGAAAAATAAAAGAAAGATCTACGAAGAATAACTAATAACGAACAACTTTAATTAATGAAGTAAATACCAAACGTTACCAGAATCCAAGCGATTGAAGGAAATAGTGTCGAAAACTCAAGAACTGAGAGAAAACAAAACAACGTTAGACAAAAAGCTGCTACGTAAAGTCTGGAAATCAATTCTACCCTAAAACTAAGTTAAAACGGGGTATTTATATTAAATCCCCTTAAAAACAATTAAAATCCTAATAATAATCGGAATTCGAACCGACCCAACCCAAAACGACGGCGTTTAAAAGGCCCCTAAACCCCTCGGTAGCGCTACACCAAAATAGGTGTAGCGCTCGCGAATCCATTAAGGGCGTGTTTCGTTGACCTGCTGACGTGGCCGTTGACCCCCCTCCAGTCTAAATGTAGCGCTATACCAAAAAGGGTATAGCGCTCGCGAACTCTCTGATTCCTTCGTGCTCCTTTTGTTCCACTCTTGAGCGCTGGGCCATATTATTGTAGCGCTCACGAAGGCTTCATTCATTTTTCACGAATTCTTGCTCCCATACTTAGTCTCCACAGCCCTCTTGCTTTCCGAACTCCATCTTGGCCTTTATGAATACCTCTCAATAGTGCCAAAACATCTCAATTTCCTGCAATTTAATCACAAACACAAAAACCAACCATGTGCACGCATTAAACGGAAAATGAGCATTAAAGGCACGTCTAACGCGCTACTTTCCCTACTTAGGCGCTTAAATCCTATGCATTTCACGCGCCTATCACATCCCCCAACTTGAGCGTTGCTAGTCCCTAGCAACCAACGAAATAAAAATAACAAACCAAGACTCAACAGGGGATACGAGAGTTATGCAACCTGTATAAAAATTAAGTGAACATAAAATTTCCTCCTCATTGCCACCTTTAATTCAGTCACATGCATGCCCTAGCTATTATTTGAACCATTTCGCACCAAAACATACTAGAGATGAAACGTCCCCACAAAGTTACAATGTTACTCTTGCTCACCGGAACACTCAACATCCCATGCGAGGCGCTTGGCGACCAACGTGAGATGGAATAAAAATCACCACGTGCCAATCAAACTAACGCCAATTAAAACAATGAAAGCTCAACGGAATAAAGATACCACATGTTCATAGCTAAATATAAAACATGCATGCAAGAGAGTTAACAACGTGCATTGGGTCAACTAGGGGCTTCATTGGCTTTTAACGACCGTGGTCACGAAAAAAAAAAAAAACAAGGAACATGCAAAGGGTAGCGGCCTATAGAAACGCATGGTTAGTCTACCCTGACTGGCCGCCACCTTGACTCCTGCACCACACCGGTGCTCAACAAAAAACATCAGTCACAAACATAACAAAATACGAATTATTACACAATATCTGAATGACAAGACTCAATCCACCGACTCACAAAACACATGAAATAGCACAAAAACTGACATGACTCGACAATTTAAACATAAAATATCACCACCACCATCCCAGCTCTATGCTCAGTTACCATCTCCAGCATCCGAATGCTGCTCCTCCTCAGGCTCATCCCCAAAATCATCGCTAACCTCTAATGCCGGCCATCTCCTAGGTCGGAAAGGCCCTGGATTTTCCCCAGACATCTGTGCCTCCATGTGGCGCTGCCTATCAAGTAAGTCCGCCTGATTCCGAGCCAACTGCCTTTGCTCTCTCTTTAACTTGCGCTGGCTCCTAGCAAGGCCTGTCAAACAACCAAAAATCTTTTCCAGCCAAGTCTTAGTACTAGCACTAGCCGGTGGCGGAGTCAGTAACGATCCCTCTACTCCTCTTAACTGGGCCATACTCCGGTGAATAAACGAGGAATCCAAATCCCCCGGCAGTAGATCATCATTACTATAGAATCGCTTTCCCGGAACATTTCTAGTCCTTAAAATTTTGGTAACTAAGCACGGGAAAGGCATTCTCAAAGTATTCGGAGCATCTCTAAAATCACACATTTGCCCAAAAATATATAGGGCCCAATCAGAGACCGTGTCCTCACCCATGAATGCATACATCAAGTTTCCAACCGACTTCTGGGGTGCGCCCTCCCGACCCCGAGGATACAAATTAAAGCAAATCACTTGGTTGATAAACCTATACGCAGTCGTGAATCTACCAGGCCAATGAGGAATCCTAGCATTCCTTCGGTGCTCATACAGATATCCAGCTATCTCATTCTGATCAAAAGTTTCATCCGGCCTAGGGAAATTAACAGGTCCCGTGGGCCTCTGATAATCTAAAGCAGTGGCTATCTCAGCCACATCAACAAAAACTGGAGTATTACCTATTCGTGAAGTAATCCGGGCACCCGGAGCCAAAAAGTGACCCGGCTCCGGCACAACCATATTCCTATAAAACTCCTCACATAAAGCATTGTTATACCCAGGATTAGGAGCGAACCAATACCTTAGACCTTGGTCCCGAATGGCGGCAAAAGGTTCAAAGTTTGCCGGCCATAACCCATCATCAACAATGTGTCTCTCGTTCTTAACGCCCCGCTCCTTTATAGACGCCTCCCAGCCCTCCTGGTTATCCCTCTCTATCTGCTCCCGGTCCCTACGCTTAGCCCGGGTCTTTGGAACTTCCTCCGGTGGACCAGAGGTTCCAGCCACTGCCTTTCCCTTGCCAACATTCTGCTTTTTGGGTGCCATACTTAGTGGGTTTTGGGCTAAAAAAAATGGGTTTGAGATTTTCGGATCTGAAAATTTTATGGGGTTAGAATGGAATTTGGGTTGGATATTATGGTAGAGGAGGGTGAGAGGAGTGTTTTTGTGAATTTTGGTGAAGATTGGTGGAGTTTTGAGGGAGTTATGGAGTTTTAAGGTTTAGGGTTTGAGTTGGTTATGGAGTTTTGGCGGTCTGGAAGTTGAAAAGAAGAAAGGAAGAAGATGATTGTGATGGAGGAGAGAGAGAGTAAAGATTCGTGGGGTTATGTGGGGTATTGGGAAAAAAATCTGAAAAGGCACTAATGGGGTGGCCCCCCCCTTTGACCGTTCAGCTTTCTTTTTTTTTTTATATTTCGGCATACCCCTAGCGCTACACCACTTTGGGTGTAGCGCTCCCGAACAGCTATATCTCTTTTTTTTTTTTTTTTAATAATTACATAACGGGTCAAAGGGGTCAAAAAGTGCCGGTTGACCTCTCTCTCTATTATTATTGGCTGGGATTTGGTTCAAGGCTTTGGGTTTTGGCTGGGACAAAAGATTTAAGGTTTTCACCAAGATACAGCACCAAAAGCAAAACTTGAATTCTCACCGAATGACGATGCTCCTTTATCTCAAAAATTCGAGGCCTCTAAAATGTGCACAGAGCTGGACCACCAAACACACACCCCATCCAAACACCGGTTTCCTAAGTGTGACACAGAAATTGACACGGACTGGTCTAAAATGGATCAACGGGACTCATATAGTGGTTTAATCATACAAGAACTGCCTTGTTTCATCCCCTAAGCACGTTTCCAACTCTCAATCATGCATGCAAAATATTTAGACTACGACAAGCGGTACAAACGCCTACTATTTTATGCAATTGCGGAAATCAAAGAACAAAGAAACATGGGAATGCTTTCAGGACACACTGTGAACTAAGTGGGAACATCTACTCAACATTGCTTATGGTGCGAAAATACTCAAACAGAGATACCAGATATATGCATATAAAACGAGTTAAACAGGCAAACAACAAGACAAAAATCTAGCATGCTCATCTAACTCATACAAACAAGCATAACAATCGTATCCCCAGACAAAAATAAAAATAAAAATAAAAACGAAAACCTAAACCAACTAACAACGCTCAATAAAAATAAAAATAAAAGCAAGTGTACAAAGTACACCCCTTCCCCCAACTTGAAATGCGCTTGGTCCCCAAAGCATGGAGACACTGAACGGAAAAGAGCAAAAAGAAGGAAAGAGTGAACCTGGGGTGGCAGCCAACCACCGTGACCTCGGCCGATGTTCGAGGAATTTACTGTCACTGTTGCGTTTCGTCATCGGAACTGCTTTCAGAAGTCGCTCCTTCGGACCTCACGAGGTCCACGGCTAGTCACATAGAGCCGCGCCAATGCTTTATCGGACTGACAACCGCCACACATAGTGGCACCCCTGCTCGAGGCTCCTGAATGCCTCACTCACACCGGCGGAGAGGCCCAAACTACCAAGGCTGATGTGGTAGCATGCTCATCCTGCAAAAGTCTTAAGAACCAACTACCTACTAGGCAACATATGACATTAGTACCGCCCGCTAATATAAGCCGGGCCACTACAAGAAATAATAACAAAAATAAAAGAACACCACCAGACATTCACGCAGTCGCACGAGTCATACTTTTCTTCCCGAGTCTCACCGAAGAGACAAAACTCGGGTGGCTATACTAGACCGTCAAATGTGTTACATTATGCTCGAAGTAAAATTTACCGCTTGACCTCGCCAAGAAATTAAGCCCAGCGTTCCCTCGGTCGAAACAAAGTGAGACAAGAACAAAAGTAAATCTCACCCACAGACCTAAGCTGCCACCGATAGGGACAATTTCGGAGAGCACGGATCATTAACGGTAAACTACCACAAAGACGGACTATTAAAAGTCCGATACAATAATGCGTTGATGAAATCTTCTGAATGAAAAGCCCGAAACACAAAGAAACAAACAACCAAAAAGAGAACTATGTACAAAATATACAGTATGTGCATTATTTACAAGATTCATGAGTTAATATCAGAACTCGGAGCGTCCAAGTCACCGCTGGACTCCGCCAAACAATTAAGTCCAGCGTCCCCCAAAATCGTAACTAGGCAGGCACAAGATAGAGCCAAGTGCGGTTATGGAGCACGGGAATACCAAAGCCTAACCTATGATCTATACCGCCCCCGATGGGGCTAATCTGGAAGACGTGAGTGGTGCACGGTGAATTGCTCCTATCAGAAAAGCTAACTAAAGCCCTATGTCACTGATATTAAAAATTATCCTAGTAATAAAGAACAAAGAAATAAAAGACGAAAATACATAGATTGTGCCAAAAGCAAAAGATCCTAGGAAAAATCCAATGCTACTGACACAAAATTGCCCTTACTAACCGGAGCTGGGCACACGATCCTTATTTTAATAGCGGCGTGCGGAGCTATAAACCCAAGTCAATGATGGGTACCCCTATCGCTAGGGGCCGGGCCCGACAAACAATTAAGTCCAGCGGTACGCTTTCGCTCCCCGTGCAAATCATGACTATCAAATTATGCAACCGGGTCATCCTGATAGACAGGATTGACCAACTCCTCATCTGGTTCACCTACTTCTAGAAATTCCAAATAGGGTTTCAGACGCTGCCCATTAACTTTAAACACATGATCATTTTTAGAGTCTTGGACGTCGACTGAACCATTTGGATATACCTGAACCACTACATAGGGACCGTCCCAACGTGACCTCAACTTCCCTGGAAATAAATGGAGACGCGAATTATAGAGCAACACTTTCTGACCAACTCTAAAGGTTTTGCGCTGAATATTCCTATCGTGATACGCCTTAACCTTAGCCTTATAGATGCTAGCGTTCTCATACGCGTCATTCCGAAGCTCCTCGAGCTCACACAACTGTAACTTCCTATGCTCACCTGCCTCACGTAAACTCGAATTGACTTTCTGAATGGCCCAATAGGCCTTCTTCTCTAACTCAACTGGCAGATGGCAGGCCTTACCGTAAACAAGCCGGTAGGGTGAAGCACCCAACACGGTCTTATAAGCAGTGCGGTAGGCCCACAACGCATTGTTTAACCTGGTGGACCAATCTTTCCTCGTCACACCTACAGTCTTTTCTAAAATCCTCTTAATCTCTCTGTTAGCTAATTCGGCCTGTCCATTAGTCTGGGGGTGGTACGAAGTGGACACTTTGTGGGTGATTTGAAACTCCCCCATCAATTTCCCAAATGACCGACTCGTGAAATGCGTGCCCTGATCCGAGATGATGGCGCGTGGCACGCCAAATCTCGACAAGATATTAGCCTTAAGAAACTCTAGCACGACTTTAGACTCCAAAGATTTAGTGGGAATCGCTTCCACCCACTTTGACACATAATCCACTGCTAACAGAATGTACTCAAAACCATGAGACATAGGAAATGGACCCATAAAATCGATGCCCCAGCAATCAAATACCTCTAACCCAAGAATGGGCCGGAGGGGCATCTCCTGACGTGAAGACAGCTTGCCAAGCCGTTGGCAACGGTCACATGACCTACAGAACGCTTGCACATATTTAAACATATCGGGCCACCAGAACCCGCACTGTAAAATCTTGGCGGTGGTCTTCTTCGAAGAGAAATGACCCCCACACGCCTCCCCATGACAAAACTCTATAATCCCTTGCTGATCAGCCTCGGGGACACATCTACGCACAATTTGATCCGCACAGTATTTGAACAAATATGGGTCATCAAAAATGTACTGTCGGACACTCCTTAAAAACCGCTGCTTTTCCTGGGTAGACCAATGGGAAGGAATCTGCCCGGTTACCAAATAATTGGCAATATCAGCATACCATGGGCACTCGTTAGCAGCAAACAACTGCTCATCTGGAAAAGAGTCTCTAATGGGAAGATTCGAGGTGGGATCCTCGAACTCCAAGCGAGACAGATGATCAGCTACTACATTCTCTACCCCTTTCTTATCCTTAACTATGAGATGGAATTCTTGCAGCAACAAAATCCATCGAATAAGGCGAGCTTTCGCATCCTGTTTGGTCATTAAGTACTTTAGGGCCGCATGATCGGTGAACACCGTGATCTGCGACCCCACCAGATAGGATCGAAACTTATCTAAGGCAAACACTACCGCTAACAACTCTTTCTCGGTAGTGGTGTAATTCATCTGTGCCTCATTGAGTGTCTTGCTCGCATAGTAAACCACAAATGGGTCTTTCCCTCTTCTCTGTCCTAAAACAGCTCCGACTGCATAGTCAGATGCATCACACATTAACTCGAAGGGAAGACTCCAATCAGGAGACTGCACAATAGGCGGAGTAGTGAGACTCCGCTTCAACTTTTGGAATGCCTCCTCACACTTATCGGACCACACAAAGGGTGCGTCCTTTGCTAACAACTGACACAACGGACGGGAGATAGCACTAAAATCTTTAATGAATCGCCGGTAAAAACCAGCGTGTCCAAGAAATGAACGCACATCTCTGACAGACTTGGGAGTTGGAAGCTTATGAATTAAGTCTATCTTAGCCTTATCCACCTCGATACCCTTGGAGGACACAATGTGTCCCAACACAATCCCTTGGGTTACCATAAAGTGGCATTTTTCCCAATTCAGCACCAAGTGCTTCTCCTCACATCTCTGCAATACTTTTCCTAAATTCTCGAGGCACCCATCAAATGAGTCCCCGAAGACCGAAAAATCATCCATAAAGACCTCCACTATTCTCTCCACCATGTCACTAAAAATTCCCATCATACACCTGGAAAAAGTACCAGGTGCATTGCACAACCCAAAGGGCATGCGACGGTAAGCATAAGTACCAAACAGACACGTAAAAGTGGTCTTTTCCTGGTCTTCTAACGTAACCTCTATCTGATTGTATCCCGAATACCCATCCAGGAAACAATAGAAAGCCCGACCAGCTACTCTCTCTAGAATTTGGTCAATGAAAGGGAGGGGGAAGTGATCTTTCCGGGTGCTTGCATTGAGCTTCCGGTAGTCTATGCAAACTCTCCATCCTGTAGGAACTCGGGTTGGTACGGACTCACCCTGCTCATTGGTAACAACTGTAACCCCAGCCTTCTTAGGCACTACCTGAACTGGACTCACCCACTCACTATGGGCGATTGGGTAAATGATACCCGCATCTAAAAGCTTCAAAACCTCAGCTCGAACCACCTCTTTCATATGGGGATTCAAGCGCCGCTGAGGCTGCCTAGAAGGCTTCACACTATCCTCAAGATCGATTCGGTGTGTACACACCGTTGGGCTTATACCATGCAAGTCCGCTATGGTCCAGCCAAGCGCGCCTATATGCTCTCTCAGCAAATCAAGCAACTTCCTCTCTTGATTCTCCTCAAGAGATGAGGAGATCACTACCGGATAAGTATCACTGCCCTCTAAAAAGGCGTACTTGAGTGTGTCCGGCAGAAGTTTTAACTCTGGTTTTGGCGGCTGAACTGAAGACAGAAGAACCTTGGGCGGAGGGTCGCCAAGAGGCTCAAACAATGGGTCATAAGAGACCCCACATACTTCCTCTACTGAATCCTCAACATTTAATAACTCTAACAAACTTCCTACCTCTGGAGAATCTAAAAAAGACGCCTCATCGGCGGTAAGAGCAATCTCCAGAGGATCCTTATATAACACTGTATCTATATGCTCCTGAACGAGCGCATTAATCAAACTCACCTCTTCTACCTCCCCATCATCCTCCTCAAGAGTGTTAACATTATAGACATCCACCTCCATCATCTCCTCGCCAACAGACAACTGGACTCTGCCAGTTTTGCAATTCATGACGGCATTGGAGGTGGCTAGAAAAGGACGACCTAGAATAATGGGAGTCTTCTCTAGAACCTCAGGGTTTCGGCAAGTGTCTAGAACAATAAAGTCTGCAGGAAATTTGAACTCACCTACCTGAATCATTACATCCTCCACCACACCCTTGGGTACTCTCACACTCTGGTCCGCTAACTGCAGCGTGACAGGAGTGGCTCTCAGATCCCCTAGACCTAGCCTCAAGTAAACTGAATAGGGGAGCAAGTTAACACTTGCTCCCAAATCCAACAATGCCTTATCGAACGTCTGGCCTGCTATATCTATGGTAATGGTGGGACACCCAGGATCCTTGCACTTGGCAGGAATTTCAGTCTGAAGGATGGAGCTCACCTGCTCGGTCAGAACCACATTATTCTGACCCTTGTGCTTTTTTGTGCAAAGGTCTTTCAATACCTTCGCGCACTGGGGAAAAGACTCAATAGCCTCCATCAGGGTGATAGGGAATTGCACCCTCTTAAAAAGCTCAATCATTTTATGGTTCATATTCTGTTTAGGTTTCACCGCTAACCTCTGGGGAAATGGAGCTACTGGCTCAACCTGCGGTGTTGGAGTCGTGGGGGCTGCAGCTGCAGGTACCACCACCTCTGGTGACTCCTCATCATCCTCCTCTTTCCTAGGGATATCAACAACATCAGGAGTTGTTTTTGGTGCATCAACTGGCTCCGGGGGTGGAGCTGGTTTCTGCTTTGGCTGGATGGACTTATCGATCTCCTTACCACTCCTAAGAATGGTGACCGACTTAGCCTCCTCCTGATTTGGGTTATGAATATTGGAACCTGAAGAATTTTCTAAATAATGGGCCCCTACTGTACTACCCTGGGCTGGAAACTTACCTTTCTCCTGCTGCAGATGTCAGGATGCATGTGCTGTCTCAAGGACGGCTGAATAGCTACCTGCCTATCTCCCATCTCAACGGATTCTGACTCTGATTCTAAAACTGACTGGAAAAGTGGATTACTGACACTAACTGACTCAAAAGGCAATTCTATATAAAAATCACTAATGGGAATAGACTCTGACTGCTGCTCAGCTGAGTCTGACTCTAAACTAGAAGATGAAGTACTAGACAACACAGGCTGACTCGACTCCAGTTCTTTTCGAACTAAACGATGTGTCGGGTCACGATAATAAAGAGGGTCCTGTTTAAAGGACACCTTCTTATCTCTACCTATGGTGACTCAAATAAAAGACAAAAGACACGAAAACTCACACTCTAGAACACACGTCGCCGATCCCCGGCAACGGCGCCAAAAATGCTTGACCTGTCGGGTGTTAAAAAAATTTAAACTAAAAACGCGTCCCAAGCGTAGGACTCTCGACTAGTGTAGCACAATAAATCCGGAAGTACCGGAGTCGAACCACAGAGACGGACGGACGGTGCTTAACTTAAATGTGATGAATTCTAGTTTAATCTGGCTCTTAGGTAGCCACCCTTTGTTCGATTGATTGATTGATTTACTAAATTACTAAATTGAATTAATAAACTATGAATTTAAAGGAGAGTACAGCCGTGGGAACCCAGCGTCTGCAACTAGCCTAACCAATATTTACTCGGGACACAATTATTCAATTCACTGATTTCAGAATAAGGGAAGAGGGGGTTCCCAATAAATGCCTACCACCTGTCACCAGCCCTCATGCGCATTTGAAATCTGATGATGCCCGGGTTTTGTTTATTAGAAAATGATTCTCTTTCGTATCCCAAAATTGCTGGAAAAATAAATTAATTCGTACCCGAGATGAAATATTGATTAAATTAATCACAGGACTCCTTTGTCCCGTGGCTGCACCCTAAGGAACTACTCACACATGCTTGAAGTAACAGGAAATAAAAACCTAGATCGAAACATGATCATCTATTTTTAATAGAAATGAAAAATAAAAGAAAGATCTACGAAGAATAACTAATAACGAACAACTTTAATTAATGAAGTAAATACCAAACGTTACCAGAATCCAAGCGATTGAAGGAAATAGTGTCGAAAACTCAAGAACTGAGAGAAAACAAAACAACGTTAGACAAAAAGCTGCTACGTAAAGTCTGGAAATCAATTCTACCCTAAAACTAAGTTAAAACGGGGTATTTATATTAAATCCCCTTAAAAACAATTAAAATCCTAATAATAATCGGAATTCGAACCGACCCAACCCAAAACGACGGCGTTTAAAAGGCCCCTAAACCCCTCGGTAGCGCTACACCAAAATAGGTGTAGCGCTCGCGAATCCATTAAGGGCGTGTTTCGTTGACCTGCTGACGTGGCCGTTGACCCCCCTCCAGTCTAAATGTAGCGCTATACCAAAAAGGGTATAGCGCTCGCGAACTCTCTGATTCCTTCGTGCTCCTTTTGTTCCACTCTTGAGCGCTGGGCCATATTATTGTAGCGCTCACGAAGGCTTCATTCATTTTTCACGAATTCTTGCTCCCATACTTAGTCTCCACAGCCCTCTTGCTTTCCGAACTCCATCTTGGTCTTTATGAATACCTCTCAATAGTGCCAAAACATCTCAATTTCCTGCAATTTAATCACAAACACAAAAACCAACCATGTGCACGCATTAAACGGAAAATGAGCATTAAAGGCACGTCTAACGCGCTACTTTCCCTACTTAGGCGCTTAAATCCTATGCATTTCACGCGCCTATCAGTGCTCGTTGAAATGAAACAAATAAAGAAAAGAATTGAAAAATTAGAAAAGAAAAAAGAAAAGAAAAAAAAAGAAAGAAAGATTCCCAGGGGGCACAGCAGCCCCTACCCACACCATGAAACGTTGCCGTTATGGTTATAAAAACAATTCTTGCCACCAATTTACAATCCTATGGAGCAGAAACGTGACTATGAGAGCTTTAGAGACAAAATTTGATTATGTTTTTTTAGAATAATATGATCAGAGTAATAAGATCTTCACACCCATTCAAACGGATTAAAAATTGGAGCACTTAATTTTTTTACCATATTTTTTAATATATAAACGGTCTAAAAAAATTAAATACTTAAATTTTCACTCCGTTTGAATCGGTGCAAAGATCTTGTTATTCTTATCATATTATTCTAAAGGGTCGTAATTCATTTTTGTTTATAGGGCTCTCATAATCACATTTCTTCTCCACATGATCCTAAACATATATACTTAATATGACAAATGTAACTATATAAAATGACCACAATAGAACGCCAATTCATTTTTGTTGTCATTTTATATAGTTACATTTGCTATATGTTTAGGATCATGTGGAGAAAAAATGTGATTATGAGAGTCCTATAAACAAAAATGAATTACGACCCTTTAGAATAATATGATAAGAATAACAAGATCTTTACACCGATTCAAACGGAGTGAAAATTTAAGTATTTAATATTTTTAGACCGTTTATATATTAAAAATATGGTTAAAAAATTAAGTGCTCCAATTTTTAATCCGTTTGAATGGGTGTGAAGATCTTATTATTCTGATCATATTATTCTAAAGAGATATAATCAAATTTCTGCTTCATATGATTGCAAATTGATGGCAAGAATTGATTTTATAACCAAAATGGCAACGTTTCAGTGGTGTGGGTAGGGGCTGCTGTGTCCCTGGGCAGCAGAGCCCCCGGGTCCGGGGGCGCAGAGGTGTTGGAGTTAAAACAGGAAAGGAAGAGGTGGGGTCGGGAGGGTGTGTGTCTGGAGAGGGGGGAAAAGCCGGTACCCAAAAAGTCCATAATCACTGGACCCACTGCCATTTCATGGAAGGCGCAAAAGAAAAAAGGAAAAAAGTGGAAAAGACGAAGATAACCCAACTAACACCGTAGAAAAAAGTAGAAACTATTGGGGGAATAGCAACCATTCAATTTCTCTCCTTGAATCTTCCCCTTCTTTATCCTTCTGTCCCCAATGTTGCGACCTGTTAGGCCGAGTCTCAATTTCTGGTACTACCTTGGAATCATCTCGTCGCCGTCGTGGGTTTTCTCGTTTTTGGCCATGGATTTTGTCAAGAAAAGGACCGGCCTCGTCGCCGTCCTCCTGATTTCGACACTCGTAATTTCAGGCAGTAACTACGTGCTTTCAAAGCTCTATTTTTGGTTGCGAAGAAACCCAAAAGCCGGGCGTTTCTTCGGCGGCTACGAACGTGCCGGCAAAAGTATCGGATACGTGCTCCTTTTCTTCGGTAACATCGGCCTCTACTGCTATTCTGAAAAATCCCTTGCTTCCGTGCTGACTTTCCTCTTTCTGGCTTTTTATTGTCTCTCCACTCTCTTCTGCATCCAGCCGTACACGGATTTTGGCGTTCTGGAGTTCCTTTTGAGCGCAAGTATGAATCAGGCGTTCAGCCTCCTCGGGATTCGTTCCTACTCGTCGTGGCTCGTTATAATTGCGTGCGTTGTTATAGGCGGTATGCGGTATTGTCTAGAACCGGTGCATCCTCTCAGAGAAGCAACTAGCGATGAAGTTCAACTGCCAACATCAGTGCATCCTCCCAACATCAGTTCATCTTCTTCGCCATTCCGTTTCCTAACCAGAAGGGTGAAAAACAGAAGGGCGAAAAAGAAATACAATTCTATAAAAGAAGACAGTGGTAGGAATAAGGGAATATTTCGAAATTACCCCCACACTAAACGGAAGAAACTTCTTTTTGTTCTTTCTTTGTTTTTACCATTTATTCTTGATCCAACTTTTGATTTGTCCAGTTGGGGTGCAGTTCTTGCAATATGATTTGGGTACAATTAAAACTGCCACGAACAACTTCTCAGACGATAACAAAATTGGTGAAGGTGGATTTGGTCTAGTTTACAAGGTGATTTTTAAATTCTAAAACTATTTGAATTTTTTAAATGTTGTCCTACTTTGGATCTACGAGTTTCTCATGATGTTTGTGTTCTTAGGGTTTACTTCCAGATGGACAAGAGATAGCTGTGAAGACACTGAAGAGGCTATCTAGAACTTTAAGACAAGGTACACAAGAATTCAAGAATGAGATGGTCTTAGTAGCCAAGCTCCAGCATAGGAATATTGTGAGGCTACTGGGATTTTGCTTGAGAGGAGAAGAAAAGATGCTCATTTATGAGTTTGTGCCCAACAAGAGCCTCGACTGCTTTTTATTCGGTTAGGCAATCTAAACACCTCTCCGTTAGTTTTGCTTGTTACTAATTTCATTGCCATGAATGTCAAGTCTCGGAATCCAATAACGACTTAACTCTCAAACACTATGAATTGTGTTTTTTTATGCGTCTCAATTTCGAGAAACGGAATAACATACAAGATGTGCTACAACCACATCTAAAATTACACACTCAAATACACACCCTTTTACAAAATACAAAGGTCCCACACATACTGCACTCAAAACACAAGGGTCTCACACACACTACGTGTGTAGTGTGTGTGGGACCCTTGTGTTTTGTGAGAAGATGTGTATTTGGATATGTGATTTTGGGTGTAGTTATAAATTTTTTTATAACATAATACAGATTTCCCAAGTCTGGTTCTTTACTTCTAACCTGAACTTGCATTTGAATTGATCAATGCACAGACCCACAAGAGCGGGAGAAGCTAGATTGGTCAAGACGTTACAAGATTATAGAAGGTGTAGCCCGGGGAATGTTGTACCTTCATGAAGACTCCCGGCTTAGAATTATACACCGTGATCTCAAAGCTAGCAATATCTTGTTAGATGTTGATATGAATGCAAAAGTTTCAGATTTCGGCCTGGCTATGATCTTTAAAAATGATCAAACTCAAGGAAATACAAGTCGACTCGCTGGAACATTGTAAGCAGTGTCCCTGCATCTCTTACGTTCGTTTTTCTATAATTTGCATTAATGGGCACTGACTTATACAAACTCAATCTATGAATCAATGGGATTCATCAAAAGCTGACCCCTGGGGTAAACAAACACATGTGCTATTATGCCTAACTGCTTAATGACAATTCATGGACTTTACTAGTAACGATTTCAACACTTGCTTCTCTGAACAATAGTCCTTTTCTTTACTTACTTTTCTTGATTTACCTAATTGCCCTTTCATCAATTCTTGACATATTTTGATAGTTGGAAGGATAGTAGTTTGTTAAATCAACTATAATCAGAAAAAAAAAAATAGTATTGTCCTGGAATTAAAAGGGGAGGGCTAAATTAGTTCACGTATTTTTTCATGTCTGATTTTTTCCACAAAGTTGTAGTTTCGTTTCCTTCTTGTCTTCCATTAATTCATGGTTAACTGATAATGGTGGCTTGCAGTGGTTACATGTCTCCAGAGTATTTAATGGAAGGAAAATTCTCCGCGAAGTCTGATGTATTTAGCTTTGGTGTCTTGGTTCTGGAGATCATTTCTGGCAAAAGGACCCACTCTTATCACTCAAATGATACTACAAACCTTTTGACCTACGTAAGCTTTTAGCCATACATTTTAATTCCTTCTTTGTCTATCCCATATTGCTAGTCTTCTATCCAGTTTAGGGATGTTCGAACATGTATGTCTTTGTTGAAAGTTCTTAAAATTATCCTTTATCAGAAGCTATAGATATATGTTAACCAGTAAAACAAAGTATTAATGCCATCAATAATGTCTTCAAAATTCGAATGCGAATCTTTTCATTGCACTTCCATTTAAACATAACCATTAATATTGGACATAACCTAAGGAGTATCTTCCTCTTTAGTGCCAGTATCATCACATCCATAATTCATGTGAGTATTGAATTGTTGTAGGCTTGGAAACTCTGGAGGGAAGGAATACCCTTGGATTTGTTGGATCCAACTATTGAAGGGTCCTCTGCAAGAAATGATGTCACTAGATGTATTCATATTGCCTTGTTGTGCGTCCAAGATGATCCGGACGCCAGACCTTCTATGGCAACAATAGTTCTGATGCTCAATAGCTATTCTACTCCGTTGTCACTTCCTCAACAACCGAGATTATCAGGCTGGAGTGGAATAAAGTCAAATATTCTTACAGAACTACAGTCGGATCAGTCTATAAGCAAGTCAATACGCTGTGAATGAAGCATCAATTAGTGAAGTAGACCCCCAGATGATGTTGTAAGCTCCATAGGCCGAGCACCCGTTTGGTTGGCACATTCATGACGAAAACTCACATTTGCATGTATTCCCCAATTATCAAGTTGTACATTTATTTAATTTATTTTTAGAGTGTAACTAGGTTGTGGAAAGGAATCTTATATGGTTATATTTATTATTTTTTTATGGGTGCGGTAGCTTTTCGTCAAGTTATTAGTGTAATTTGCCTTTTTTAGATAGTGACAAACCATTTGTGCTTGTAATCATTTCAAAGTACATGTATTTTCTCCTCAAATTCGGGTTTGGGTGATAGAGAGTCTAGGTGTTAACTTTTTTACCAGAATCCTTTCAAATTCATCCACTCGATCCCGTATAGAAGGGAGAATTTTTCCTAGGTCCACTATACCACTTTCTAAACTCCATAAATCCACTTCTAAATTTTATAACCTCCTAAGTCCACTAACCTATTAGTAAAGATATAATAACCCCGATTAGTCTAATATACCCCTGTTTTTTTTAAAAACATTCTGCCCCGTTTTTCAGCCATTTCAAAAAAAACCCTAATCGAAAAATTCTTCCCCATTATAAAACCCCTCCCCCCCAGACTGAGAGAAAAACAAACCAAACTATTTCAAAACGAACCAGAGAGAAAAAATCGAGACTCCATTCCTCGATCGCCTACCAATTTTCGTCAACGTTCTTTGTCATCATCGTCAGCCGATCTCCGTTGTCCACCAACAATGGCGCTCGTTCACCAACAGTCGCCCTAGTCGCCGTCGCCGTCAAATCCTCATCCCAGTTGTTCACCTTTGTTTCACATCCTCGTCGCTGTCAATCAATCTCCGATTTCGTTCGATTCATCTCTATCGTTCTGCATCCTCGTCACCGCCGAAACCTTTCGGTTCATCCCCATTGCCGTCAATCTCCTATGTTTGCTTCGATCCATTTGGTATGTTTCTTAGAAAAACTAAAAGTGAACTTTGGGTATATATGGTTATATATATTTGCTAGGTTGGTGTTTGGTAAAGTTAGGGCTTTGATTGTGTAACAGATTGTTGTATTCAAATGGTTAAAGTGACCTCTCGCAGGATTTGCAGTCCAATCCCATGTCTGCTCTTGCCTATCTGTTAGGGTTTTGTATGTTGTACTTTTGTTTAACTGTTGTTGGAAACATATATGGTTATATGCTAAGATCTGTTAGGGTTTTATTTTTTGTACTTTTGTTAGTTGTTGTTAGGTAACATATATGGTTATATACTCAGATCTGTTAGGCCGCTGCGCGGACCAATTCATATAAGGTTATCTGTGGTTTTATATATATATATATATGAGTCGATGATTATATAACCCTAGTTACATATAGACTGCAATATAATTAGGTCGGGTTCTATGGCCGAAATTACACCCCAAGTTCTTGAAAATATCGTTTTCGCGTTCAGGGTGCTCCTAAAGTCGCACCCCGAACTGCGGCACTTTGTGCCGTGGGGGCAGACCCCCACACCCCCGGATGTAAACATATAACATTGTAATGTTATATGTTATTGTGTAACATTATATAACGTTATATATTCTCCTGTTGGTTGTTTATAAATGTCATTTTGTTTTGTGAAGATGTATGGTATTTTATCATTTTGTTCGGTGAATATATATGGTTATATATTCAGGTCTATAAGCTGTTGCGCGGACCAATTCAATAACGTAAATTTAGTAGTTTTATTAGTTTTTATGTACAAATTTATTAGATTTATTTGTACATTTAACCATATTTTAAGAAAATATGGTATGTTCTCTGTATATGAGACACATATGGTTATATATCTAATTATGTACCCTGTATCATGCCATCATTCATAATATACATGGTTATATGTGATTTTCTGTTATAGTGTATCATGAGATATATAACGTTTAGGTTTCGTTTGACAGCTGATATCATGAAACATATATGGTAATATACGAATTCTTGAATCCTTTTTTTAACATATAAAGTATATGTTCCAATCTGTTAAACTTTTTTCTTATATGTGCAGAAATGACAAATCCACAAAAAATAGGAGTATGGTTTCATGAGGTGCCTAATCCAATTTATTGCAAATTGGAGTATCACCACAATGACACCGTGATAATGGAGTTTAGAATGAACTCCAACCTCAAAAGAGCCCTCCACATCAAATCCTTCTACCAAAGGTACCTCATGACGTTGAAGAGCCACATTAGGATCGTTGATCCTAACAAGACAGCCAAGAACATTAGATTTAGAGTTTTAATTTGGTTAAAGTCTTTTGGTGTAATTTCTTTGTCTTATTTTCATATTGCTATTCAAAAGACTCTGAATCCGTTTTGTAAATCTATTGATCAAATTTATAACTACGTAGTTGAACAATAGCAGACTCTGAATTCATTTTTTATTTATTTTGAACACTAGATGTTTTGATTGGCGGATGTAATGGTTTCAATGATTGATACTTGTTAAAACTTGAACATATATATGCATAAACATATAATCATAATCATATATAACCATAGATAACCTTATATGAATTGGTCCGCGCAGCGGCTTAACAAACCTAAACATATAATGTAAAATGTAAGTATCTCATGTAAAATGTAAGTATCTCACGTTAAATGTGAATTGATGAACGAGTATATAACGTTATATATGTACAATAACGTTATATACAGTGTATCAGAAAAGGAGAATCTTCTGTCGCTCTATTCCTAAGTAACTGCCGGGATTTCAAACGTAGAACGGATAATGGGGGATAATGGGCTAAAAGAATGGGATTTGAATGGAAAGGGTAATTTTGTCAGGCACTATTTTCCTTTTTAAATGTAGTGGACTTTATACCTTATCAAATACATATTAGTGGACCTAGTGGGTTAGAAACTTGATTAATGGACCTAGTGGGTTAGAAACATGCTATAGTGGATCCTAGGCCAATTTTTTTATAAAATCTACTATGTACGTTCTGATACCAACTATAACAACCCGCTCACCAAAAGGATACCAATCCAATCTGACACATACCGAACTATGGTTAAATTAAATAATGAAAATTTTAAATTGTTAAAGAAAAATAACCATCAATCAAAACTCGTCACACCTCTTTCTTCGTTTCAGACAATGCGCATATTGTTTCGTATTAGCTTGTTCGTTTTAGGTTTTAGGTTTTGAAGGAAATTTGAGTAGAGAGATAGATAGAAGAAAATGTATGTATTGGGGATCGTGCGCGGAGATTTTAAAGCCCCAAACAAACAAGCTTTAAACTCCCATCTGTCCTACTCTTTGCCTCACTGGAAATTCTCTTCCTCTTCTTAGTACTCCCTCTATCCCATATTGTTTGTCCGGTTCGCAAAATGAGAACTTAAAATAATGGTTTTGTTTGGTTTCCATCTTTGGGTATTTTAGTGTTGGTAGTTGGTAGAGAGAGAAATAAGATAATGATTGGAAAGACGGGTAATGAATAGAGAGAGAAATTAAAGTAATAATTGAAGAAATAAGGTAATGATTGAATAGAAAAATAGGGTAATGATTAAAAATAAAAATAAAACAAAGTTAAAATGGAAAACGAACAAAGCCAATACATTTTTGCAAGAAAAATTTATGATTTGTTTGGTTTATAATTTGAGTAGTGTTTTTGGATAATGAGTGGAGAGAGAAATGAGAGTAATGATTGGAGAGAGAGGTAAAAAGTGGAGAGAGAGAGAGAGAGAGAGTGAGTGAGAGTGAGAAATGAGAGTAATGATTAAAAAGTTAAAGAGAGAAATGAGAATAATGATTAAGTTGAGAAATATTTTTTGAGTAGAATAATGAAGTGAACAAGGTATTAATTTTTTTTTAACAATTTACTAGATATCAATGAGTTCTTTTAATTTATGAAAAAAAATTGAATTTTTTTCTTGAAAGAAATGTATTATTTTTGACTCCTCATTTTACGGACCGGACAAACATTTTGAGACGGATGTAGTAATATTTACCCTTGTTGAACAGAGTATTTCCCTTTCCCCACTGTTCTGAAATCCTCGAACTATGCTTTTTCCTCTTCTCTACTGCTATCCCTCAAAACCATTCTCATATCCTTTTTTTTAAAGTATGCACCATCCCCCCAAAAAGAAACAAAAGCACACCAATTCCTTTACTTATCAAAAAGTCTGTGGACACAGTAAATCTATGCACAGATCGTGCACAGATTTCTATGTGAAGTCTACTATAGGTCCCACACAAGTGATCCGAGTCGTTCATTATATTTAAAACATTTTTTCAAGGACCCTCGCAAAAAATTAGCTCAATCCGACACCTATAAGTACTTGATCTAATCGTCTAACTTTTCATTCTCTAAAAACCCAAATGAAAAGTTAGATAATTAGATCAAGCACTTATATGTATCGGATTGAGCTAATTTTTCGCGGCGGCCCTTGAAAAAATGTTTTAAACATAATTAACGGATCAGATTATTTGTATGGAACTATTAGTGGGCTCCACAACGCAATCTGTACACAATCTGTGCACAGATTTGCTGTACCAGTAGCAAGGTTCTTTCCTTATTGCGAACATCATACATCCGTGGTTCCACACAAAAGGTCCATGCACCAAAATTTCACAGCAGCCATAATATCTTAGTGTCATTCCTATGCGATTAAGGTAGAAGAACTACGAAGGATCCAAAAAAAAAAAGGTAGAAGAACTACGCCGAGTAGTTAATTTTTTACTATCTCCTTCCATTCAATCCAAGTTATCCGGTTCTGTTACGTTCTGGGTTCCATAAACACGCAGCACTACGTCTCCATGGTAGAGAAAATTAGAAAAATGATGGGTTTGAGTACCGAATTAAAAACTGATCATACAAAACGATTGCTTCTTTCTTCAAGGGACATCTTTGTTAGATTTCATCTAGTGCCGGCCCAGGCACAAGGCCCACAAGGTCTGGGTCTTGGGCATTCCCACAATGTCCAATTTTTAGAGCACCCCAATTTTTTTTAGTATTTGGGTTGGGTAGGACTCGTTTTAAAAAAGGCTCAGTCCAAGTTTCAGAAGCAAGACCCAGTCTCTAAAGCATTGGTATTGAGGCAGTAGGACTTTCTACTTATAAAAGATTCTTTGCCTTCATTGTTTCCTTTAACTAGAGATGTGGGGCTATAGGTGTGAGACTTTGTTTTGCAACTTGTTTGTCCCATATCGACAGAGCAAAGGCTCAATTGGCAAAGTACTCACTTATAATGCCCTCTACTCCCACCTGTTCCACTTGCTCACAGAGTGGTTGCACATGAAAGTAACACGTAAGCAGCAAGTATCGGAATTAAAATTAAAACTATTTTGAAGGAAAATTTCAAATTTTGGAATATATATACATGTATTAGTCAAGGGGATTTAATATTACTCCCTCCGTCCCATAAAGTTTGGCACTTTCACTATTCCAGCCCAATGAAAAAATTAACTATATCTTTTAATCCGTAATGTTTTTTATAAGCAATATGGATCTTATTTGATACTGTAGATTTTAATTATTTCTATTAAACAAAGTTCAAAAAATCGCCTAAAATATTATAGATTGAAAGATATATGCAATTTAAAGATGACACGCATTTCCTGAAAATGTCAAACTTTATGGGACGGAGGGAGTATAATTTTGGCTTTTTCGTATTATGACTTTTTTTTTTCCGTAAAAATTGTCAAGCGTTTAGGACATCATTCTTAGAACAGGCCTTGAGCACCCAAATACCTTTGGCCAGCCCTAATCTCATCCCCTGTACGTCAATGCAATTCAGGCAATCGGCCGGTGTAATGCCGCCTCTGCAAAGGAAGAGTTCGTAAACTTTGTCCGGTTCTTCTCCTTCAATCTTGTTGGAGAAGATGGAATCGCCATCGTCATTGTAGAGTGCTAGGTGGAGGACTTGGTTCAGGTTGGATTCAAATTGGCTATTGGCCGTGTGATTAGTGGAGTTCGAGCATACCGTATAGAGAACTTGTAATTGTGCCGTGACTCGGCTGCTCCGAGGCATAACGAGCAGCAGTAGAGCTAAGCTAACTATAGGCATCATTATCTTTCGTTAATCTCTCGATGGAAAAATTACATGAACTGGTAACATTGCCGGATAAAAATAAAAGGGGAAAGGTCATAAAAGTAGTAGTAGTAGAACGTTGCCCTGCTCAACCTCTTTGACCAAATCAAACTAGGTCTCCAACAATTTTAGGAAAGATGAAAAGTGAAGATGTTTTTATGGGTTAATTACGCTTGAAGTCTTAGAACAAGTTTATCAGTGTTTAGGTAAATTACCATATGAATAGTTCACAAATCTATTTTACCTATTCATTTTTTCCAATCACATTACAGCAGTCTCTTCATATTGTTCTCTACATCCATTAAATATTGAAAAATATTACAATTGCATTATATCTATATGTTCATATGTATGATACACACGTATACGGTACATATACCATACCTCTGTATATGCAAATTTATAGGCTTCATTCAGCCCAAAAACTAGATCGATGAGGCGTCTGGACACTGGACGGGGTGAGATTGAGGTCGCGGGGGCTCGCCATTGAAAATCGACATCGTCGGACGACTCGGACCTCCGTTGAAGACTGACGTCAATCGAAACCCAGAGGGAGAGGAGCTAAGCTTGGTGGCGGCGGCGACTTGCTGGATCGGCGGCGACGGGTCGCAACCCAACAGATCCGTTCACCTCTCCCTGGGTTGTTTTCAGGTGGTGATATAGCGAGGGAGTCACCAGGTGAAGTCGCGGGGAAGGAGAAAGGTAGAGAGAGAGAGAGAGGGGAACAAATAAAATAATGGGTAGCTGGTGAATAGTGCTTCGGTAAAAGAAGTGAAGCACTATAGCAAAATCCATTCTCCCGACTTGAATACCGAATCTCCTGTAGTGAGTTTTTTGTGTTTTTGTTAGGTAAAGTAACTAAAAAGTCATTATACATTATCTAGTGTACATGCTCTTATAGTTTGACCTAACACCATGGTTCGCCAATCCCGGGGGTTTGTCAAGTGGGCATGAGAAAGTATTAAATGCTTGACCTTCATGACTTTGCATGTTAAAATTTTGTCAAACATTCCGAACCTTAGAACCATTTGAGGGTTTGGTTGGTCATTAATTTCAAGATCTCAAAATTAGTCGAGGTGCACGTTGGGGATAAGCTGACCGAAACATTTGATTATTGGAAAGGAAAAAAACTATGATTCGCCCTCCACTTTCATGCACCAAATCTTGGAAATTAATTGGGAAATTGTTCGGTGGCTTTGACGTTTGAACTTTGAACCATTCTCGTGGAGGAATTGGATGGGTGGTTATGAGCCACACAAATTTGCCCGGTCAAAGGAAGATAAAAACATAAACAAATTCTATCCCTTCTGGCACCTCTTGGTCAATCGTTGACTCTATGATGCTTCTCGTCTCAAAACTTGGTAGTTTGGCAAAATACCAATACACTAACCCAATACAAAAAGTCGATCTGGATATGTTTTTAAAAATAAAAATCAAAGCATTTTTGTGCATACCATTTTGTCAATTTTGCTCCAATTTGAAGCTCTCAATTACTTTTTGTAAAAATTGTGCGAAAAAATTGAAGAATATTTTGTACAGATGTGCTTTCTCGTTTGATATGCAAAAGGTTCCGACTTTTAATAATGAACCAACAATATGTGACGGATATAGTATAATTCACTAATTCAGAATGAATTGTGATTTTGGCACTCCAAAAATTGATGGGGGGCTTCAAAATTGAATTTTGTTAATACACGAAACGACGTCGTTTTAAAATCCCTTCATCAATTTTTAGAGTGCTAAAATCAATTTCCATTCAGAATCTATCTACTTAACTTATTTCACATTGGATCCCTTTCAAGAAATCTCAATCACAGATGGGGTTTAATAATTGGATGATAGTACGTAATAAGCCAAGCCTCCGCAAAGTCAATTCTCACCTGATCGTTTTGCGTGCTACCAAGAAACACGTGAGAGGAAAGGGTTGTTTGGACAAAAAAGCCACTGGTTTTTCCGCAAAAAATGAGCCAAATAAAGATGAAAATAAGCTAATAAGTCAATTTTTTCGTCTTTATTAAAAAAAATTGGATTTCGATCAAAATTTCTTACTTTTTAGATTCCTCTTGTCATGAGGATACAATAATCCCCAAAAAAATGATGATAAGCCAAGTGATACGAAAAAAATTTGAATAAAGATAAAAAATAAGCCACTTCAACTTATTTAGCCAAACAGCCCCGAAGTCTCTGTTCGTTAAATCCACTAACTCTCTATCAATCAATACATATACGGTCATGCGCTACAAGGTTGGATGCCTATTATAAATCGAAAAGTTTACATTTCAATACTACCTCCATCTTAATAGTCCATCGTTCTATTCTAATCAGATAAAAAATTAGTTATATTTTTGAATCAGTAATAAATTAATAAATTTTATATCCAATATGAATCTTGTTTGATAGATTTTGATAAGTTCTATAATACAATATTTTTAAAATCACATAAAACATTATAAATTATAAAATATAATCAATTGAAAAGTGACACAAACTCTAAAAAAAACCATTAAATTTGGACGGAGGGATTACTCTTGATTTGACTTTTGCATGATATTTAGGACAAAGCTATGGTACACTTGGGTATACTACAGAAATGTTTTTTTTATTAATCACCAAATTCGAAAAATATAGAGATTAAAATGACAAGGGCATAAGACAATTAAAATTACTTAATCTCCATAAGTACCTGATCCGCACCCAAGATTGTATAATCTTGGGGGCTTTTAGCTTGTTATTTGTAGCGTTTCATTCCCATTTATCCCTTTTTACCCCATTTTGCTCGTAAGGTGTGTTTTTAGTGTTTTCAGGTAAAACTTGCTAATAAGGCAGTTTTGAACGCCAAGGAATGCTCCGGATGCAACCAAGTGCTCAAGGCCACGTGCCACCATGTTGTGGTGCCCGAGGAGTCATGAAGAGGTGGTTTGGAGGTTGCTCGGGTTGCCCAAGGGTCAAGGGAATCGAAGGAGAAGTTAGGATTTTACCAAAGCTACTCATCTTCCGACCAACTGAGGGTAGAATCGTCATAACTTTTGATGTACAAATGATATTGGATCCAAACCACTTGGGTTAGAAAGTAGACTCGACGAGCTTTCCAACGGTCCAAAGAACACCCATTTTCGAGTTTGGGAGTGTCCGGAGCGAGCCCGCGAAGTTACCGCAAAAATCTGTCTGTCAGCCATGAACCAGTACGGGTAAGTCATGTACCGGTTCATGAAGACCAGATTTTGTATTTTGGAAGATTTTCAGCCATGAACCGGTACGGGCAAGTCATGAACTGGTTCATGCTGTGTAATTTGTGCCCGAATTTGCTACCTTTTTTCCCTTTTTGCTTTTGGGATATTTTTGGTTCCTCTCTATTTTTAGGATATTTTGGGGGATATTTTGAGAGAGAATAAGGCCTCTTTGTATATAGTCCCTCTCTCCCTCTCTCTCTCTTTTTAGTAGCTAATTAGTTTAGGTTAGTTTCTTCCATTGTTGTCTTCTCCAAGCTCTTCTAGCTTTAACCTTTCAAGTTCTCTAGTAAGTTGTTCTCGTTTAATGTTTTCTCGTTTATTAATGTTGTAGCTACGCTCTAGAGCTATCTTAATCTCAAGTTTATTTCCATTTTCGTCGGTTAATCATGTTTTCTCTCTTAAGCATGCTTTCTAGTCTTTTTACTATGTGTGAGTAGTTTATTGGCTAAGTCTCGGGATAATCTTTCCCAAGGACTTAGGTTGTTATTGGGTTCTCGAGCCATCGGGCTTTAAATCATGATTTCCGGAATAGAGCTTAATTTGCATTTTCAGTCTAAACTAGGGGTGTTAACCCCTTGGTAAGGAGCTTAGTCAAGCGGTCTTGGCAAGTGTCTTATTGAGGCCTAGTGGCCTCCTAAGTGTTCGATAAACATTAAAAACAAGTTGGTTCGCCTCCGGAAAATCACACCTTTTGTTAAACGTAGTCTTTTCAAGCTAAATCATCCGGGCGTGAGCGCGCGGTCGTGACTCTCGCCTGAGTTATAATCGAGAACCGGTAATGGCCTTTGTCAAGGGTTAGAAGACCCCGAGACTTGCCTCGTTAAGTTAATCAAGCGTTAATCTAGTTTTCGTTTAAGTCTTTCCGTTTTAAAGCAAAACCAAAGTTGGCCGCCTTCAACGCCACCATCCTACCATATAAACCTACAATCCGAATCAAGCTATAATCGAATTCTCTGTGGGAACGATCCCGGACTTCCGGTTATTATGCTACCGACGACTTAGCCCTACGCTTCGGGTTTCTATCAACCTCTTATTGGAAAGCAAGGTTCGATCGTAAGCATTTTTGGCGCCGTTGCCGGGGATTTCTTTTTCTAGCTTATTTGGAGGATACGACAAACCGCTGTAAGTATCCCATTTAATTTCTCTTTTGTGCACCGTATACTCAAGTTAGCGGATACCTCTGACCGATCTTCATATCAAATTGAGGTTTAACGAAGCTAGTTTGCGTATCCTTGTCTTTTCTTTTCTTATTATTGCTTCGCATATTGGGAACTCCTTGTATGTTGTGAACTCAAGTTAGCGGATACCTCTAACCGAGCCACCAATTCGACCTGAGGTTTAACGAAGCTAAATTGAGCGTCATTTTCTTTTTGTCTTTATTTTATTGTCTCTATTCTCTAGCCGTGGTGGTGGCATAACCCCACGAGACTGTTTGTGAAATAGGTGGCGCCATAGCCCCTCCAGCCTGTTTACTTCATGTCTTATCTTTCTAGTAGAATAGAGGCGGCAAATGGGGAAATAGCCCCCATGCCTATGTGGGAATACTCTTATCCCGATCAATCTCCTCCCAAGACTTTGCGGGACTACCTTTGTCCCACTCCAATTATCACACGGCCCAAGACTTTGCGGGAGTACCTTTGTCCTAATCAAACTTTCGCACCCCCTTGCATAGCCATTCGTGATGCCAATGTTTTTAAAAGTCGTATGACCATTTCCAATTGGCTTGATCTTAAGAACCAAATTCAAACTTTTACTGAAAGAGTGAATGAGTCGTTTTATGCATGCTGGGAACGATACAAGGACTTACTCATTGCGGTCCCGAATCATGGCTTGGAAAATTTTCAAATTGCTAACTATTTTTATGATGGACTTTCTCCAACGAGTCAACGATTCTTAGACAAGATGTGTGATGGCAAACTTTTTGAAAAAGAGCCTGCTCAAGCCTTAGATTTCTTTGATCGTTTGGCCGGAATTTTACATTCTCGGGTGTATGCTCAACATTGTCAAGAGTCCAACACAAATGCCATGGATGAGGGAATTGAGCCGCATATCTTTGTTGAAGATGTTAGTTTAGATTGTGACAGTTTCTCAGAGTCTGAATGGGGATATGAGTCGGATGTTGAGCTTGATGTCCAGTGTTCTCCCCCTTTGGATCCTTCTTTGTGTGACGATCCGGGGGTGAAATTTCTCATTGTTGAGGAAACGAATGTGGAGGTAGACTTCTTGTCTGCTCTGCTGAATGAGCAGGATGATAAGAATGTGAATAGATCTGAGAGTTTGTCTCTTTCCTTTGAGGAGATACCATCCATAGAACTTTTGAACCATCCTATAGTTTCGGCTTTTGATGATGCCACCCCTCCTACCGAGTTGCCACTCTTGCAAGAGCTTCTAAAAGTCGAACTGATTGATTTTCTTGGTGTTGATAAATTTAATTTAGTTTCTCATCCCTATCTTGTGGATTTTGCCAACTCTTTGAAAATCAATCTATTGTGGAATGCGCACTTGGTTGAAATTAAATTTCTCAAAGGACTTCGGCGCTTGCTTTACTCAAAGTATTTATTTTTGTGGCAGGGTCGGAGTCAATTTTTGAAGCATAGTGTGGAGTGGAGTGCTATGTTCATTTTATTAGCTCTTGTTGGTTTGATAAATGTTCGGAGCCCGCGTTTGGCTAACCGTACATAAACTCTTTCTTTCTTTTTCTATTTCTCTTTTCTTTTTCTCTTTTGATGGTCCGGTATAGCCACCCGTTTCTTGCTTAGGATGGGGAGAAAAGTAGTACTCGTGTAATCGCGTGAAGATTTGGTTGTGTTTTACTTTCGGTTACTTTTGAGCCCGGATAACACGAGCCAGGTGGTTCTAATGTCGTTTGCTTCTTAGTAGGTAGTTGGTTCTTAAGTCTTTTGCAGGGTAAGCATGCTACCACACCAGCCTTGGTGGTTTAGGTCTAAAAGCTA
The DNA here is from genome assembly GCA_018127125.1 of Rhododendron griersonianum. NCBI lineage: Eukaryota > Viridiplantae > Streptophyta > Magnoliopsida > Ericales > Ericaceae > Rhododendron > Rhododendron griersonianum. Next base: position 24,014,779 of record CM030800.1, read on the forward strand.
GAGTGAGTGAGGCATTCATGAGCCCTAAGCATGGGTGCGGCTATGTGTCGCGGTTGTAAGACCAAGAAAGCTCCGACGATGACTTTGTGTGACTAGCTGTGGTTCCGATGGAGGAGCCGAAAGAGTGAGCCTTGGAAGCAGTTCCAATGACGAAGGGAAGCAATGACAAGAAAGCCTCTAACTTGGTCGAGGTATACGGGGGTTGACATTCCCCCGGAGGTACAATCTTTTGTTCTTTCCTCTCAATACTGTTGTTCTTCATGCTATGAGGACATAGCATCGTTTAAGTTGGGGGGAGGGATATATATGTTATATATATGTTCATGAGACTTGTCTCATTGGTAAAATTTTCAATTTTGTGTGCAATCTTCCCTCGTTAGTAGTGTTTTCTCATGCTAGATACTTTAATTATGCTCAATTGTGTCAATATGGCAAGAGTCATGTATCCCATCGAATTCGGTTATGTGTTTTAATCCATGTCATATGCATATACATGAACATTGATGAATAAGTTGAGCTTAAAAGTTAAGTCAAGTAGTGTGCATCGCTTGAGTGGAGATTCATTTCTTAAACATCCCATGCTTTTTGCTTTCATTTCCCGCACTTGCGTAAATAATATCTTTTGTTCATGCTTGAGTAGTGTATATATCTTTCTTGCATCTTTTTGGAGTTGTTGGCGTACTTAGGAAATGATTCAAGGCATTTTTGTTTGATTAAACCACATAAGAGTCACCTCGTCCTTATTTCGAACCATAGTCCGAGTCTCTTCCATTGTTCAAACCTAGGTAACCGGATGTTCGGAGGGTTGCGTGAAAGTGTTTCTCAATGTTTCAAGAAGGTTTGGGGGTGGTGTGAATGTGTTAGAAGTAGTTGAGATGCAAAAAGACGAAGATTATGATATGTGATTCCTTGTTTCTCCTCTCCCACTACAAAAGCTAAAGATCCAAATTTTCATCTCCCTCTCCAAAGCCTTCAAATTTGGCTCAAGTCTCTCTCATTACAAATCTCAATTCAAATAACCCTGATGAGGATATTTTTAGGCATTTACTGTCGAGCGTTGTTCTTTCGACACGTGTCAAGAGGTGATCTGCTCAGTCGGACAGCCGTCGCTCGGTCATATTCAAGTCGCTCGGTCAGATTCCTCCAACCTCGCTGGGACGACAGGATAAGCACTGACTGGGTCAGTACGGTTACACCCGCCGGTATCCTCGGACGTGAGGGGGGCAACCCCACGTCCCCTGGATTCCTGGACTACGGAGCCATGACTCCCACGTCCACCACTCACTCCAGTTCGGACGGGAGTCCCCCCACCTCGGGGGACTTCAACCGTCGTCGTGGCCCACGATCTACCACCTTCGTGCCCCTCGCAGGGACACGAACCACCTCGCCTATAAATGGGCAGCTCGTCCATGGGTTTACGGTACGTACTCTACTCGATATACACAGAGCACATAGAATTCTACCCGGACATACTCTTACTAACTTAGCCATCGGAGGGTCCCCGACTGGCAACACCCCCAGTCCCCGGACGCTGTTTTGCAGGAACTCCTTGAAGACGGAGCTCGAATTGACCGTCCAGTTTCAGACATCAACAGTTTGGCGCCGTCTGTGGGAAGCGACAAGTTTCCTACTTCATAAATTCAACTGTTTCAAAACTCCATAGAATGGTCAACACGGGAGCCGAAAGCCAACGAAACGACCCAGATGGAGAAGACCGTGGTAACCCTCTCCAGGAGCAGGTTAATCAACTTACTCAGATGGTTAATCAGCTCCGGGAGCAGAACGCGGAGCTTCTCCAACGCCTCCCTCAACCAACTCCCCCGGACGAAGAGCGGGAGGCGAGCGGAGATTCACCAGAGATTCAGGGCACCCACCATGGTAGGGACCCCTCCGACACAGCTGATCATCGCCAGTCCACGGCGGCTGGCGATAATAGCTTCGTCGCCCTCCGACACAGGAATGCTCCCAACTCTGGGTCATCATTGGCTCAGGGGGCTGCGTTCAAAGAACTGCAGGAGAAGATGGACCAGGTGCTGAAGCAGGTTAACGATCGAGGATCCAGGACTGTGGAGAATCTGGTTCAGAAGACCAATCTCCCTTTCACGGCCGAAGTCACTATTTACCCACTCCCTCAAAAGTTCAGGCTCCCATCGCTTGAGCCTTTTGATGGATTGGGCGACCCGCTCGACCATCTGGAGACATACAAGGCCTTCATGACGTTGCACGCTTGTCCGGACCAGATCATGTGTCGAGCCTTCCCCACTACTTTGAAAGGTTCGGCCAGGGTTTGGTTTGGAAAGCTCAAGCCGGGCTCAATTGGGACGTTCGAAGAATTGAGCAAGCTATTCATCGAGCATTTCTACAGCGGGCGGCGTCAGCACAGACCAGCTACCTACCTTCTCAACGTCAAGCAGAAGGAAGGAGAATCGCTCCGCGATTACCTTAAGCGCTTCAACAACGAGGCGCTCCTAATCGACGAAGTAGACGACAAAGTGGCTCTCACCACCTTTATTGGTGGGCTCCAGCCTACCAAATTCTTCGAATCTGTCTCGGAGAAGCCGCCGTCTAGCATGGCGGAGTTAATGAACAAGGCTCAGAAGCACATCAACGCCGAAGAGGCGATGGCCGCTCGACGTCACTCGGATGAAGCATCAGGCAGTGGTAAACGGAGGCATGAAGCGGAGCATTCCAAACCCCAGAAGGAGGCCAAGCCGGAGAAGAAGTCGAGAGGGGAGGATCGTCCACGTGTTCGAGGACGTTTCGAACGGTTCACACTGCTAAACGCAACGCCCGAGCAGGTGCTGGTTCACTTGATCAACGATCCGGAGCTTCGTTGGCCAAAAGCAATGAAACCAGGGGTCCCTAGAGACCGAAGCAAGTATTGTCGCTTCCACAGGGATCATGGACACGACACCTCCGACTGCATTGAGCTCAAGAAACAGATTGAGAATCTGATCCAGCACGGGCGCTTGCGGAGGTTCCTTCAAGACAAGCCTGAGCCATCCGCTCGGCCCCAGCACCAGGACAGGCGGGAAGACCGTAACCCTCGCACTAATCCGGAACCCCGCAGAGCACTTGGAGAAATCCACACTATCTCTGGTGGGTATGCCGGGGGTGGCGAGTCCAATACTTCCAGACGTGCCCACGCCCGCAGGTTGCGATCGACAGAGATCCTCCACACCGAGAGGCCTTGGAAGGAAAGGAGAATGGAAGAGCAAACCATCAGTTTTCATGCCAGCGACTCCACAGGCGTCCAACACCCTCACGATGATCCACTAGTGATCACCGTCACTATTGGAAACTTCAAAACCAGCAGGGTCCTTGTTGATAATGGAAGCTCTGCAGATATCCTTTTTTCCGGGGCCTTCCATCAAATGGGGATCCCAAAGGACAAACTGCAGCTTGTCCGGTCCCCGTTGGTGGGTTTCTCCGGCGAAAAGGTTCAACCCATGGGGACGATTGATCTCCCAGTCACCATGGGGGCTGAGCCTTGCCAGATCGTGAAAATGGTCAAGTTCCTCGTTGTGGATTGCCCCTCCGCTTATAACGCAATTCTTGGGCGCGCGGCCCTCAATAGCATGAAGGCGGTTACCTCCACGTACCATCTGGTGATCAAGTTCCCAACCGAGAACGGTGTGGGGTCTCAGAAGGGAGATCAAGCCTCAGCACGAGAATGCTACGTCGCCACCCTTAAAGAGAAACGATCACAAGAAACCTTCGTGGTAGATGCCCTCGAAGTGCGCGACGGGAAGGAGGAAATTCACGCGGAACCAGTAAAAGCTGGACAAGGCAGACATAGGAGAAGGCCGGTATCTTCAGATTGGCTCGCTGCTCCCCACTCAACTAAGGGAGCAGTTGGTCACTTTCCTGAAAGATAACAAGGACGTCTTCGCCTGGTCTCATGCGGACCTGACAGGGATCGATCCCGAGATAATGACCCACCACCTGAACGTGGATCCTACCTTCAAGCCTGTAAAACAAAAATCGAGAATCTTCGGAAAAGAGAGAAGCGATGCCATCCTCGAGGAAATTCAGAAGCTGATCGATGCTGGATTCGTCCAGGAGGTGCAATATCCTGACTGGCTGGCCAACGTAGTGCTAGTCAAAAAGGCGAATGGCAACTGGCGCATGTGTGTGGACTTTAAAGACTTGAACAAAGCTTGCCCGAAGGACAGCTACCCACTCCCCAGGATTGACCAGCTGGTTGATTCAACAGCGGGGCATGAACTCTTGAGTTTCATGGACGCTTTCTCTGGGTACAATCAGATCCTGATGCATCCGGCCGACCGAGAAGGTACGTCTTTCATAACCGAGCGAGGGCTATTCTGTTACCGGGTTATGCCGTTCGGACTAAAGAATGCAGGAGCAACCTACCAACGGTTGGTTAACCAGATGTTCGCCGGGCAAATCGGCCGGAATATGGAGGTAGATGACATGCTTACTAAGAGCAAGTCAGCCTGCGATCACCCAACCGACTTGGCTGAAACCTTCCAAATCCTCAAAAAATTTGGCATGAAGCTTAATCCAACCAAGTGCGCATTCGGTGTAGGAGCAGGAAAATTCCTTGGATTCATGGTTAGCCAGAGAGGAATCGAAGCCAATCCCGAGAAAGTTCAAGCAGTGATCAACATGCAGGCACCAAGAATGATCAAAGAGGTTCAATGCCTTACCGGGCGAGTAGCAGCGATCAACCGATTCGTCAGTCGGTCGACGGACAAGTGCCTCCCCTTCTTCAAAACTCTGCGGAAAGCTTTCGAGTGGACCAACGAATGCGAAGAAGCGTTTGCGCACCTAAAAGCTTACCTCAGCTCTCCTCCCTTACTCTCCCGGGCCATTTCAGAAGAGCAGCTTTACCTATACTTGGCAGTCTCCCCAAACGCAGTCAGTTCAGCCCTATTCAGGGAAGAGCGAGGTATTCAGAAGCCAGTTTTCTATGTTAGCAGAGCTTTCCGCGGCCCTGAAGTCAGGTATCCACCCATTGAACAACTAGCTTTTGCTTTGGTTATCTCGGCGAGACGCTTGCGTCCTTATTTTTGCACACACACCATTGTGGTGCTGACCGACCGACCGCTCAAGCAAGTGCTTCAAAAGCCTGAGTTGTCCGGCCGACTCATCCAGTGGTCTATCGAGCTCAGTGAGTTCGATATTGTTTACCAACCGCGCAAGGCAAGGAAGGGACAGATCATGGCAGACTTCCTGGCAGAATTCACTAACCCTTTACAGGATAAAGATGGTGTGGTCAAAACAAAGGATCAAGACGTGGTATGCTGGACAGTCTACGCAGACGGCTCGTCCAACAAATCCGCAAGCGGCGCTGGGATTGTGCTTATCTCCCCATTCGGTGAGCAGATGGAGTATGCGCTACGGTTCGGATTCAACGCAACCAACAACGAGGCCGAGTACGAAGCAGTCGCTGTCGGGTTGATACTATGCTCACAGATGGGAGCTAAAGTGGTCAAAGTCCTTAGCGACTCCCAGTTAGTGATCCATCAGTCCAACGGGGAAGCTGAGGCCAAAAACGAGAAGATGAAGAAGTACTCAGAGCTAGTCGCCAAAATCAGAGCAACCTTCGAGACGGTGACGTTCTTGCAGGTCCCACATGAAGAAAACCAAAAGGCGGACTCCTTGGCTCGCCTGGCAAGTGCTCCTGACGAACACCTGGGGACCATGACTGCTCTCCAGTACCTTGCAGAACCAAGTATCAATGACCAAAAACCCGAGGAGGTCCAGGTTATCCATTCCCATGCAGAATGGGCGGAATCCATCATTAAATTCCTCCAGGATGGGGAACTTCCCTCGGACAGAAGGGAAGCGAAGAAGCTCAGGTACCGGTCAGCAAGATACCTCCTCCAGGATGGCACCCTCTATAAAAGAGGCTACACCTACCCTTATCTCAGGTGTGTCTCAGATGTGGAGGGCCAATTCATTCTGAGGGAGATTCATGAAGGAATCTGCGGCAACCATTCCGGGGGCCGAGCGCTGGTATTCAAAGCACTCCGAGCGGGCTATTATTGGCCCACCATGAAGGCCGACTCCAACAACTTCGTGCGCCGATGCGACAAATGTCAACGCTTCGCCAACATTCCCCATCAGCCTCCAGAGCCGCTCACGCCCATCGATAACCCTTGGCCGTTCGCGCAATGGGGGATCGACATCATTGGCCCCTTCAAGTTGGGGCCAGGGCAGCACAAGTTTGCCATAGTCGCTATCGACTATTTCACTAAGTGGGTGGAGGCAAAGCCGCTCGCCAAACTCACTCAAGAGGCAGCAAGAGATTTCGTCTGGAAGTACATTGTTTGCAGGTTCGGAATTCCCAATGCCATCGTCTCGGACAACGGCAAGCAATTCGATAATGAGATGATGCGAGATTTCTGGGAGCAGTTCAACACCAAATGCAAATACGCAACTCCTGGTCACCCCCAAGCCAATGGGCAGGCGGAAGTCACCAACCGCACCCTTCTTGGCATCATCAAAACCAGGCTGGACGACGCCAAAGGGTTATGGGCAGGAATGTTACCAAGCACCCTCTGGGCATACCACACCACTGTGCGTACTCCGACGGGACAAACTCCCTTCCAGATGGCCTTTGGCTCTGAAGCGGTTATCCCAGTTGAGGTCGCTATCCCAAGCTACAGGGTTCAACACTACAATGCAGAGCAAAACGAGAGGGCCCTCAGCCTAAACCTCGACTTGCTCGAGGAAACCAGGCGAGCGGCCGCAGTCAGAGTGGCCGCATACCAACAGAAGGCGAAGCTTTACTTCAACAAGAAGGTCAAACATAGAGCTTTCCAAGTTGGTGATCTAGTCTTAAAGAAGGTGCTGGAGAAGAAGAAGCTAGGTAAGCTGAATCCGAAGTGGGAAGGCCCGTTCCAGGTCCAAAAAGTCATCAAGTCCGGGGTATACCAACTGGTCACCATGTCTGGTTGGAAACTCCCTCACCTGTGGAACGCGGACAATCTGAAAATTTATTACCAGTAAATTCCAAGTTACTTTTCTTTAAATTTGTTTCTCGACCCTCGTACAGTTGGGTCTAGTGCTGTTCTTTTTCTAGGCTATACGCCTATCCCTATCCCATTCGATGAGTTTCTAGACGATCGATTTGTAATCTCTCTTTTAATCATCAATGGGAATATCCTTGTCTTTTCTTTTCGGAAGATGGTTTTAACAACTTTTCGAACAATGATTGTCCCGGGAAACCACGAATTAGTATAGCGATCCGAAGAGACTAACATGGCCCTCTTCGGTCGGTCAGCGAGTTAACACGCTCTCCTGACAGGACGGCACTCGTCTATAAATAAAACGATTTGAAGAGACTAACATGGCCCTCTTCGGTCGGTCGGCCGAGTAACACGCTCTCCTGACAGACGGCACTCGTCTATAAATAAAAGCGATTTGAAGAGACTAACATGGCCCTCTTCGGTCGGCCGGCGAGTTAGCTCTCCTGACAGGACGGCACTCGTCTATAAATAAAACGATTTGAAGAGACTAACATGGCCCTCTTCGGTCGGTCAGCGAGTTAACACGCTCTCCTGACAGGACGGCACTCGTCTATAAATAAAATGATTTGAAGAGACTAACATGGCCCTCTTCGGTCGGTCAGCGAGTTAACACGCTCTCCTGACAGGACGGCACTCGTCTATAAATAAAACGATTTGAAGAGACTAACATGGCCCTCTTCGGTCGGTCAGCGAGTTAACACGCTCTCCTGACAGGACGGCACTCGTCTATAAATAAAACGATTTGAAGAGACCAACATGGCCCTCTTCAATCGGTCAGCGAGTTAACATGCTCTCCTGCCAGGACGGCGCTCGTCTATAAACAAATGATCTTAAGAAACAAACAGACTCTCCTCAAACAGGCGACGGAACTAAACGAGTTAATACACAGCAGTTTCTTGCAGCGTTTCAAAGGGTGAACGGTATCACTTCACTTTCGTTTAAGCTTTATGCATGAGTAACCATATTGCGTGACTCTAGGCCTACCTTTTTTGTACAGTCATTCACAGAGAGGTTTCATGGTGAAAGGGAAATTTTTTATTTAACTAAACCCCTCTTTTAATTCGAGAGGAGGGGGAAGACTCCCATTACAAAAAAAAAAGAAGAAAAACCCTGAAACCTGAGCGAGTCCGCAGGAGGCCATTAGTGTGGCCCGTCCTCGCTCCCTCTCTTGGCCTCGGGGGAGGCCGACGGCGAGCCCTCAGGGGAGGTTACCATTCCCCGTGGAGGAGATGGAGTCGCCGGCCGAGGGCCATGAAGGGGGTTCCAGTCTGTTATCAGCAAGAGCCGGACCACTTTCTCCGCGTTGCGAACCGTGTCTTCCATCACCTCCACCCTCGCTGACAGCCCCTCCACGACACCTCTCAGTCCTTGCACCTGCTGGCAAAGGTTCTCCAGAGTGTTGTTGATGTCACGCGACATTTTGCAGACTCTTTCCTTTCTCTCTTTCCCTCAGAAATGAAAAGTTTTGTGGGGGAGAAGGAGTACCAAGGGTCCGCTTTTATAGAAGGAGAGATCAACCAACCCCGTTTCGAAATTTGAATCAATTAATAACTGCCTTAATGGCGGTAGAAGTGGAAGTGTTGTTAAAATTCCTTGGGAAACTAAACTACTTTGATGTCTAGCCAGAATGCTCTCCTTGTTTGGCGGGATACACTTGCGCCGACTGCCAGAGCGTACACAATCACTCGCTCGACGGCGTAATTACTACCACTCATTTGTCTGGGCGTCAGCCCAATAGTACGGGATAGCCTGCATTAATTAATGAAGTGCACCTCACATGATTACTTTCTTATCTGTACAAAGCATGCATTTAATGATCAAATCTGCTTGATTCGGTGAGCCTCTCTCGCCCATCATTGAGATTATCCAGTGCTCCCGAGGGGAACCGCTCGGTCTGACAGACACGCTCGTTCAACACCTATTTATTCGCTCGGCTCTCGACGGATCATTCAGCGTGACACTCCACCCAAAACTCTCGTGGGGCGGAATCAAAGACAAGCAACAGATAAACAGATACAACAACAACGGTCAAGCCCCTAGAGGGACGAACCCCGTTCTCCATCTTGGAATAACAAACAAGAAAACATTGTTATACCCAATTATACGGTGGAATGCCCAGTTATACGGTGGAATGCCTGATTATACGGTGGTGCACACTTCCCCTGATTATACGGTAGTACAGGTTTTTCAGTTGCGAGAATAAAGCAAACTACGTCAAGACAAAAACACAGGAAATTTGGGCGTAGAGGCCGGCCAGGTTCAGCTCTGGGCGTCGTCATCTTCGTCATCACCTCCACCACCACCTATCTCGGTGTTCTCCACATCAGACGGAGGCTCAGGCTTCAGTTCGCTCAGGTCAAGGTCGGTATACTTGGCCCTCACACGCTTAATGGCTTGCTCGAAGCCACCAGAAAAGTACATCATTTGCTCGCTAGCGCATTCGTCAGAAGCTTTGTACTCCTCTACCGCCTGGGCAGTAGCGGCCCTCGCTTGGCCGAGATCGCTTTGAAGCTTCAGGATCATGGTGGACTGCCGGGTAGTGGTGTTCTCGGTTGCCTGCTTCAGTGCTCTCAACTCCTCCTCCCTTCCTGACAAGGCCTCCCTCAAGTTCTTCAGGTCTGCCTCGGACTTCTCTTGAACTTCTTTGGCCGCTTGACGCAACCGCTCCGCCTCCTCTCTCGCTCGGCCGGCCTCCTCCACGGCTCGTTGCAGTGCTGAAGGGCAGCCGGAGTGATTTTTCTCTAGCTGCTCCAAGGAGTTGCGACACTCCAGGGCTTGGCGCATGGCACCATGAAGCCTTAGCTCTCGGTCGGCCAGCCTCCTAGCAACAACTACTCCTTCAGCAATGGCCTAAAGATAACGAATACAGGAACAGTCATTAGGCATCAAGGGGTTTCGTCACAAGAGCGGGTATTGAAAAGCAACACTTACCCTACTCAGATGCAGCTCGAAGTTCCTCAGCAGCTTCTCCGCCGGCAGCGAAGCAAGGCCGTCGTAGACAGGTTGGACAAAGGCGTTCAACGCTCGGTGGCTGGCAGACGGGTCCGACAGGATGCTCCCTTTCACCGGGATTGTTGCGTAGTCGTTCGCCGCTGGGTATATCAGCCCAGCCATACTTGCCATCTCTGTTTCCATCCACGGGGCTGCAGGGGTAGAGGGGGATGTTTGGAATGCAACTTTCTTTAAAGAAGTCGGGTCCTTTGCCGTTGGAGAGGTGGCCGTTCTTTCTCGCTTTTCTTCTGTTCGGTCGGACCGGGGAGCTCACCTTCTTTCACGAGGGATTCTAACACCCGGCCGATCGAAATATCGGGGTCCGCCATCTCCGCGACAAGGGCCTCGTCTTTGTCGGTTATCTCCGCAACTCTCTTTCTCTTCTTCTTGCCCAGGGCCTTCAGGGCCGATCCACCGGCTGCTTCCAGCGTTTTTTCCAAAATCTCCTTGCCAATTCTCAGGCGGGAGAGCCTGGTGGGAGCCGCTGGCGGAAGGTTCGTTGGAACGGCCGCTCGGGCCCTCATCTGGGTATAAGCCACCTTGTCAAACGGCTTGATATCTGGAGGTGAGAACACAATTAAAGCAATAGTCAGAAAATGGGAAGGACGCGGTCAAAGACGGATAAGGAGAAAGGATTAAAACGTTACCCGCAGGATTTGGCCCCAGTAGGTGGTCGAACAGCTTCTGAGGGTTCACCAACTCCTCAAAGGGGATCTTCTCTTTCCGCATGGCCGCAATCAGTCCGTCGATGTCTGGGTTGGGGTTCTCCACCCGCCGGAAGTCACTCGGCTCGGGGTCTCCCCACACTGTCTGGATCCCTGGGGTGTTGGCACCAACCACTTCATCACTCTGATACTCCCATCCCTCTCTAGAAATAAAGAAGAACTTCTCTTTCCATTTTTTGACGGACGACGGGTACCCAAACACAATCTGGCGACCGCCAAGTGCTTGGAAGTACTAGAAGCCCGCATCTCCCACCTTCGGGGTATAGCAGTAAAAGAAATCGTCGATCGTCATAGGGCGGCCCTCTGCACCCAGCGCCTCGAACATCATGAATGCCCCAAAGAAGATGTTCCAAGCATTTGGCATAAGCTGCCCAGGGGCAAGCTTCATGCGGCCCAGCAGCTCTCGGACGATCCGTGGAAATGGGACTCGTAGCCCAGCGAAGAAGGCGTGCTCATAGACACACACCTCGCCCTCTGCAAAGGAGCAAGCCCTCTCTTCCGGACGGGCCGCTCGGAGGGTCACAGAATTCGGGATCTGGTAGGCCGCTCTGATCGTCCCCAAGTCCTCCTCGTAAATCACGCTCACGAGCGTTTCAGCCCTAAAGGACGGGACCTTGACAGCGGTCTCCACATCGATGACATTGGCAGGGGCAGTCTCTTCCATCTCAGGTACAGGGGAATCGGAAGCAAGACGGGAAAGATCCCTCACAAAGTGCAAGAACGGCTCTTGACTGGTGTACGAATGGAGAAGGGGTTTTAGGGCTTGTCGCTCAAAACGGAATCGCAACAACTGGTTCCACACGCGAAGAGCACCAAATAATTCCTTTAATCTGTAATGAGGAACCACGGGCTCGATCGCTTGAAGGGGAAAATCAACCCCGGGTATCGGGTCACCCGGATTGGCGTCTGTTTCTGGATCCAGCGTTGTAAATCGACTTGGGGGGCAGAAAACGAGGAGTGTTGGGGAATAGCTGCATGATCATACTTATACCCTTCCTCGGGTGCGCGAATCAAGGAAAATCTTGGGACTTCTCGACCGTCCGATCATGAGCAAGCAGGATCTGCCGCCAGATCCCCAACCGCAGCCGTCCTCGTATCTCGGGAATTTCGAAATTTGGAAAACCCAGCTTCACGTGGGGTGTATATTTTGGCGGTTACTCATCATTATCCTCGGGTAAAGGGAGACTTCTTTCCCTCGCATTAACTGCCTCGAGCACCGCGTTCGCAAGCAGAGCAATTATTCCCAACGTCGAGGCTCGCTCTGCTCGACTTGGGAATGGGGGGCAACTGATGAGGATATTTTTAGGCATTTACTGTCGAGCGTTGTTCTTTCGACACGTGTCAAGAGGTGACCTGCTCGGTCGGACAGCCGTCGCTCGGTCATATTCAAGTCGCTCGGTCAGATTCCTCCAACCTCGCTGGGACGACAGGATAAGCACTGACTGGGTTAGTACGGTTACACCCGCCGGTATCCTCGGACGTGAGGGGGGCAACCCCACGTCCCCTGGATTCCTGGACTACGGAGCCATGACTCCCACGTCCACCACTCACTCCAGTTCGGACGGGAGTCCCCCCACCTCGGGGGACTTCAACCGTCGTCGTGGCCCACGATCTACCACCTTCGTGCCCCTCGCAGGGACACGAACCACCTCGCCTATAAATGGGCAGCTCGTCCATGGGTTTACGGTACGTACTCTACTCGATATACACAGAGCACATAGAATTCTACCCGGACATACTCTTACTAACTTAGCCATCGGAGGGTCCCCGATTGGCAACACCCCCAGTCCCCGGACGCTGTTTTGCAGGAACTCCTTGAAGACGGAGCTCGGATTGACCGTCCAGTTTCAGACATCAACAAACCCTATTCCTCAAAGAAAATCAAAGAAATGCTATAAAGAGCAAAAGCATATTCGAAAGAGGGTTGAATACTATGATGAGAGGATTGGTTACACCTCCGGGCTAGCTTACATTCTGGATGAGAAAGAGTCCGATGGAAAGGGGGAGCTCAATGCTCAATACCAAGAGGAGCCGGATGAGGATGTTGACTACGTGTGGTGGAGTCGATGGTAGTAGTTTTTCTTTATTCTTCGTACTTTGTTTGGTGTTTGGCCGTTATGTGGCCATGCCTTGGGTAGTTTAGGGTCGGTAATGGCCAAGGGTAGATGAACCATGCAAGTATATGGCCACTACATTTTTGTATTCCCTTTTTCTTTGTATCCAAGGTCGTTTTAAGCTAATAAAGTCCTCCGTTGATCTTTTGTACGCTAATTAACTCCGTTTGATGCATGATCGATATCTATTATTACTTAAGTTGTGATTTTCCTAATCTTTCCATAGTTGTCAATAATTAGCTTTCCTTTCGTTCTTAGCGCTCTTTTGATAGCTTGCGTAGCTTTTTGTCTTTGGCTATTGCATTTACTCGCTAGCGCTTGTCATGGGATGTATCTTGTGTCTCACTGTGTGAAAAGTCGAATAAGAGCGTATCCTTGTGAGTTTTGGAGTCGAAACTCGTTGTGGTGCATGCATGCTTGACTACTCTAATATGGCATAGTTTGTTCGTCTTAGTTCATGGCATGTTTGTGCAGGGATTACATGAACTCGGGTTTGAAGGGGTGTTTTTGGACTCTTGCCTAATTGTAGTAGTTGAGCATAGTTTACGTGTTTTGAATCTTGAGAGGGTTGCATAGATTAGTTTAATATGTTTTGTTTTTGTTTGCTAGGGACTAGCAAAGCTTAAGTTGGGGGGCGTGATCCGCACCCAAGATTGTATAATCTTGGGGGCTTTTAGCTTGTTATTTGTAGCGTTTCATTCCCATTTATCCCTTTTTACCCCATTTTGCTCGTAAGGTGTGTTTTTAGTGTTTTCAGGTAAAACTTGCTAATAAGGCGGTTTTGAACGCCAAGGAATGCTCCGGATGCAACCAAGTGCTCAAGGCCACGTGCCACCATGTTGTGGTGCCCGAGGAGTCATGAAGAGGTGGTTTGGAGGTTGCTCGGGTTGCCCAAGGGTCAAGGGAATCGAAGGAGAAGTTAGGATTTTACCAAAGCTACTCATCTTCCAACCAGCTGAGGGTAGAATCGTCATAACTTTTGATGTACAAATGATATTGGATCCAAACCACTTGGGTTAGAAAGTAGACTCGACGAGCTTTCCAACGGTCCAAAGAACACCCATTTCGAGTTTGGGAGTGTCTGGAGCGAGCCCGCGAAGTTGCCGCAAAAATCTGTCTGTCAGCCATGAACCGGTACGGGTAAGTCATGTATCGGTTCATGAAGACCAGATTTTGTATTTTGGAAGATTTTCAGCCATGAACCGGTACGGGCAAGTCATGAACCGGTTCATGCTGTGTAATTTGTGCCCGAATTTGCTACCTTTTTCCCCTTTTTGCTTTTGGGATATTTTTGGTTCCTCTCTACTTTTAGGATATTTTGGGGGATATTTTGAGAGAGAATAAGGCCTCCTTGTATATAGTCCCTCTCTCCCTCTCTCTCTCTTTTTAGTAGCTAATTAGTTTAGGTTAGTTTCTTCCATTGTTGTCTTCTCCAAGCTCTTCTAGCTTTAACCTTTCAAGTTCTCTAGTAAGTTGTTCTCGTTTAATGTTTTCTCGTTTATTAATGTTGTAGCTACGCTCTAGAGCTATCTTAATCTCAAGTTTATTTCCATTTTCGTCGGTTAATCATGTTTTCTCTCTTAAGCATGCTTTCTAGTCTTTTTACTATGTGTGAGTAGTTTATTGGCTAAGTCTCGGGATAATCTTTCCCAAGGACTTAGGTTGTTATTGGGTTCTCGAGCCATCGGGCTTTAAATCATGATTTCCGGAATAGAGCTTAATTTGCATTTTCAGTCTAAACTAGGGGTGTTAACCCCTTGGTAAGGAGCTTAGTCAAGCAGTCTTGGCAAGTGACTTATTGAGGCCTAGTGGCCTCCTAAGTGTTCGATAAACATTAAAAACAAGTTGGTTCGCCTCCGGGAAATCACACCTTTTGTTAAATGTAGTCTTTTCAAGCTAAATCATCCGGGCGTGAGCGCGCGGTCGTGACTCTCGCCTGAGTTATAATCGAGAACCGGTAATGGCCTTTGTCAAGGGTTAGAAGACCCCGAGACTTGCCTCGTTAAGTTAATCAAGCGTTAATCTAGTTTTCGTTTAATTCTTTCCGTTTTAAAGCAAAACCAAAGTTGGCCGCCTTCAACGCCACCATCCTACCATATAAACCTACAATCCGAATCAAGCTATAATCGAATTCTCTGTGGGAACGATCCCGGACTTCCGGTTATTATGCTACCGACGACTTAGCCCTACGCTTCGGGTTTCTATCAACCTCTTATTGGAAAGCAAGGTTCGATCGTAAGCATTTTTGTGAGACCCAAGCGCTGGTCAAAGACCAACAAAATCCTAAAAAAACACCCCCAACCTCTCTCTTGAACTGTCACCACACCTGAACAAACCCCTGCCCAAACAACTTGATCAAGATATGGAGTGCCGCTACTATCGCGCAGACCGCCGTGAACCTGCCGTATGTCACTGATTCAAAAAATGCTCCGAGCCAGCCGTTAATTACGCCCCGCAAGAAAGCCCAAAACTCCTTGTTGCCACCAATGAGCCGCCATTGCCATCGTCGGAAAATCATGCACCACCGCTACCAACCGCCTATGTTACTGCTGCTGCCAAACCATGTAACCTCAGCCGGAGAATATCACCACTACCGCCTCCAAACCCCTGTGCTGCCCTGCTTCTCAGATCCACAACACACACTGCTGCCGCCCAACACCCACCCACAAACACCACCTAAAAAACCACCCAAAACACCTGCACAAAAACCGCAGTCGGTTGCAATCCACCCAAGACCTATAAACAAAACAGACAAAAACAAAACACCGAAAACCTAAACCATTGAGATCTCCACCACAGACCCATCGCAGCCGTTGCCGCCCTCTAAAACCCCAGGGAAACCAACTCCGGCCAACCCAGCAAAACCACGCCACCATCAAACCGCCCAGACAACCACAACCCCGCTTCATCTGCATCCACCAAAGCCAGATCGGCGGCACCAACCACCAAACACAACCAGAACGTCCAAAGAACAGTAGGTCGGCACATCGGGATAGGAGGAAACCAAGAGTCGTGTGGATCCCCTCGCTGTTAAGCACAAACTGATTCCCCAACGAAGAAATGTTACACGAATTTTTGCTATAGATCTTCAAATCCAAAAGAAAATGAGGATATTATTAGTGTACAGCTTCTTAATGCTCTGAATAATTTGTTTTGATTCAGTAGTAAAACAAGTTCTTTAACATTCTCGTTTCTGAATTTCTTTCATTAACCAACAAATAAGCATGTAAGTGTTATGGTAGCCTAAAGAAATGGAATAAAATGATTCGTACAGTATATTATACTGCACTAGGTTGGAATAATTGTAATCTACCAGTGTAGCATTGGAAATTAAAAACTATTTGATTCTATAATAAGTTTAGGTGTAGATAAAATATATAAAAAATTGGTCTAGGGTCCACTATAGCATGTTTCCAACCCACTAGGTCCACTGATGAAGTTTCTAACCCACTAAGTCCACTAATATGTATTTGGTAATGCCTAAAGTCCATTGCAGTTAAAAAGGGAAATAATGACTGACAAATTTACCCTTCCACTCAAATCCCATCCGTTTAGCCTATTATCCCTAAAACGTTTGAAATCACGCTAAAATCTTGGGGAAGCAGTTACGTACAGAGAGAAAGAGAGAAAGAGCAGTCTGGCAAATCTACTCCGGTGATCTTCTCACGCAAATCTACTCCGGTGATCTTCTCTCCTCATCCCAATCGATTATTTCCAAGGATTCCAGCAGTCTCGCCTCCCTCCCTATCGGGTATAATTCTCTCTCCCTCTCTTTCTCTCTCGTCTCTCTATATTGATGTGTTGATATTGATATAGTTTTTGATCTTGATATAGTTTCTGCTCTTCAATTTGTTGTCGTTGTTTTTGTTTTGGAAGTGATTATTGTACATATTGCATGTTGAAACTGGAACAGTTTCGTATATAACGTTATACTTATATAACGTTAACTGACATTCCTTACTCTTTTTTTCGGATACTCTGTATCTAAAGTTATTGTACTCTGTATCTAAAGTTATCTGTCATTACTTACACTCGTAGAACGTTCTTATACTTATATAACGTTATATAACATTTGTGTATTCTGCTTTGTAGAGTTACGTATGGTTTATGTAAATATATCACTTCCGTATACAACGTTATTTTATTTATATAACGTTATATGGCATTGTATATTCTATTTTTCGGATGGACAGTATATAAAGCTTTTGTACTTATATAACGTGATTACACTCATGGAACGTTACTGTACTTATATAATTTTATATAACATTGTGTATTCTGCTTTGTAGAGTTACATATGGCTTATGCGAATATATGACCGTATATGTTTGTAACTTTGTTCTGTCATTGATATCTAACCTTGCTTTTCGGTTTGTTGATTTTTTTTTTGTTGTGTGTGCAGGTGTCATGGATTCAACAATTATGTTTCTTTGTAAGTATGGATTGCAGATTCTTCCGGTGAGGTTATCGGGTGGTGGTAGGCTTAAGGATGTCTTAAGTAGCATTTGTAATAGGTGGAATAATCTGTCTGTCGGAAAATTTTCTGTTTCATATGCTTATGAGGATGGTTATTGTGCTCTCCAGAATGAATCTGATTTTGAGAACATGCTTTTCTTGTTTAGTAATAGTGACCGCATAAATGCAAAGGTTGAGGAGAATGAACATAGTAGTAGGTTAATTGTTGGTAGTACTATTGATGAAGTGGGTGATTTTGATGAAGTGGATGATGATGACGTAGAACATGTGGATATAATGGACCCCGCGGAAAAGTGTAGTAAACATGCTGAGACGAGGTATTTGACCGAAGCTTGGGCTGATTTGATAGAGGGTGTTGGTCAAGAATTTCCCTTAGGTGTGAAGGAGTTCAGGGCTGTGCTGGCTAAATATGCAATTGAGAATGGCTTTATGTATCGTTTGGTGAAGAATGACCAACTTAGGGTGACGGCGGTTTGTGTTGTTGAAGGGTGTGGATGGCACGTGCATGCTATTGTAAATAGAACCAACGGAGTATTCAATATTAAAAAGTGTCATAACGAGCATAATTGTGGTTCAACGTACCGAACCAATAAGCATAAGCGTGTGTCATCCCGTCTGATTGCGGATGAGATAGCTGGGCTTGTCGAGAAAAAACCCAAAACTTCTCCAATCGACATGTTGGATTGGTTTACGGACAAGTACGGACTTGATTTGTGCTATCATAGTGCCTGGTTAGGTGTTGAGAAGGCAAGGGGGGATTATATGGAGATTATGAAGGTTCATTCGATAGGCTTCGGTGGTACGTTGAAGCTGCAAGGGCTACGAATCCGGGGAGCGTTTTGAGGCTTGAATCTGATCCCGTAACCAAGGAGTTTTCGCGGCTATTTGTGTCGTTTGATGCTTGTATCAAGGGGTTTAACTACTGTCGGCCTTTTTTGTGTCTTGATGCGACCCATCTGAAAGGTAGATTCAAAGGAACACTCCTCGCCGCAACAGGGAAAGATGCAAATCAATGTACGTTTAACTTAATTGTTTATCTTTTGACGTTATATATTAAATTTATTTAATACAGTTTACAATATATAACATTATATATTGAATGAAGTATTATGTGTAGCTACACATGACAGAAGTTCGCATGAAACGTAATACGTTATAATTCATGTGCAGGTTTATTTCCTATAGCTTATGCAATTTGTGATGCTGAAAATGATGCTAATTGGACTTGGTTTCTTGGCCTTCTGAGGAGTACATTGTCCATTCGTCCTATTACCTTTATTACTGATCGTAACGCCGGTCTTGTCAACAACATTCCTGTTATGTTCCCTGGTTGTCATCATGCATACTGTCTCTATCACCTACAGTTTAACTTGAAGGATCACTTTCCTGGTCGGTTTAGGCAAGGTTTTCGGAACAGGCTCGTTGAATTGTTCAATAAATGTGCATATGCTTCATCGGTTTCGGTCTACAAAGCTGCTGAAGAAGAATTTTACCAATACGGTGGAGATAAAGCTAGGATCTTTATTGCAAGTGTCCCCATAGAGCATTGGAGTAACGCGTATTTCAAAGGTCAACGGTATGGCGAGATGAGCTCTAGTGCTGTGGAGTCGTTTAACAATTGGATTCTTAAAGCTCGGGAAATGCCTGTTTTTTATTTAGTTGAGGAGCTTCGTCGCAAAATTATGAAGCAAATGGCAGCTAGGAGAGTAAAGTCGATGAAATGGAATTCAGTGATTTGTCCAAAGATGGATAAGAAGTTGGGTTTGTACGAGGTGCGTTGTCTTCCCCCGAAGGTAGTATCTCTTGAGGAAAGGACGTGCTCTTGTGGTAAATGGCAGTCTACCGGTTTCTTGTGCAGGCATGCTGTAACGGTTATTATAAAAGCTGGTGGAGGGGAAGGATCTTTGGTGGATCACATGGATCCATTATACCTTGTTGATGCGTATCGGCGTGCATATGAAGAACCCATTTATCCAGTTGTAGAGAGTGACATTCCCGATTTTACGACGGAAGGTGAACGAGTTATAAACCCTCCACGGAATAGGCGTCCAGCTGGTAGGCCCAAAGTTAAACGCATTCGTTCAAGGGGTAAAGAGTCATATACTAGGCCAAATAAATGTGGGAGGTGCCACGACAACATTTCAAAGCACAACCGAAGAACATGCAAAGATCCAAGCGATGTATGAGGCAATGAGTCAAATATGAGAATAAAGAAGAGATTAGGATGAAGAATAGATTAAAGTTGTGGTTTTTTTTTTTCCTTATTCATGCTTAATCATTGGAATTGTTTCTTTTGGATTATGGATAATAAAGAGTTTAATGTTTTGTAGACATGAGTTGTGCACAATTTGAGGTATAACATCAGTGGAACATTATATATTATCCTGTTCATGTACACTGTGCTCAAGTTCAGTTTGGCGGTGTTATAAAACATCATGTGCTCAAGTTCATTAATGTGCCAAATTCTCAGTAGCAGTAGCGTTATTGTTGTCTGAATATGCAAGTTTGTACAAGTTTGGAACTTTCAAGTTGCATGGTATTTGAAGGTTATGTTGGAGGAGTAAGGATAGTGTTTGAATGTTGTTGCTGGAGGAGTGGTGGAAGCCATATTGGTATGAATGTTAGGAAACAAAAATATCAGTTTGACTGTATTGTATAGGAATTTAGATTAGAACAATACAAGTAGGATGGCGAGCCTCTTTCTGGTTTCTCTCTCCTTTCATTTATATGCATTGTTTGACTGTAATTTCCTGTATAATATTTGATGAAAAATAAGCAGGTAAGGTGGAATTATCCATCAGAGTTTCTCACTGGCATAAATGAAGCTTGAACACACTTTTTAAGTTGAACCAAGTATTAGGACTGTCAGATGAACCAAGTTACTCGACTTCGGGTCGCCAAAATACACATTTTAAACTTTTTAAGTTTTCAAATGAAGCTTGAACACACTTTTCATGACATAATTAACTTGCAACAAGTAGGTATAAACCATATAAAAAGGGAAAACAAATTGGGATATAACGTTATATAACATTATATATCCTTATATCTACCACTTTCCACGGAGCAATCACAGTTGAGAGATCACAGTTGGAGCCACAACTAAACCAATGATTCATTAGCTCAACTAATAACAGAAGCATCCAAATGACAGACAATAGCCAATCCACAGCAGAACAGAACAGCAGTACTAAACAACAGTGTGCAAAGCAGTGTGCATAATACCAGAACAAAACCAGCATCTTAGATCTGGCAACGTTTATATAACCATATATATCAGGAGAAACAGGTCAAAAATCTGATACAGAGATGTAAGACATATCAGATTGGATACGTATAAGACCAACAAAGAGTTTTGCACCATCTAAGAACATCAAAAATCTGTTTGCTATCCTTACAAAAAATTAAGACCACATTGGTCCCCAGGACATCATCTCACAACCCATCTTACGAACGTTCTCATCATCATCTCACTCTCCATCTCACGAGCGGTCATTGCGACCCCTTCCCCATCCGCCTGGCTTCCCATTTCTTTATTGTCCAGCTTCTTCCTTCATCGTTCAAAAATTGAGAGACTAAATCAGCTCTAAACTGATCAATTTCAGTCTTCGGCAGTGTTTTTGGGATTGGCTCAATGTACGCCAATAGTTCCATGAGCTTGCAGACGAATACCCCACAATCAACCCTGTATATATATCATCAGTTTAGTGGGAGAATTTTGCAAACTGTTGTATGTAGAAGTTGTATCGAGTTTTGAAGCTTACGATGTGTTTTCTTGTTGTGGAGCATATGGAGGTGAGCATATTGGAGCATCGAAATTGTAGTTGTCTGAATCGACCTTGACATTCATTTATCCAGATGAATGTCAAATCCATAAATGCTTAACCAGTGAATGAAATGAGTAAAACACCTATTATCTGAGAGGCCATGGTTGTTGCGAAAAGTAATTAGAAGTTCATCCCGTGCAAAGAAAAGAAAATGATTTCCAGTGCTTTGCATAGAAAAGAAAACTAATTTTGGATTTACAAAACTAATATAACCATAGTAAGGCAACCATAAGCATTAGCATATCACCATATAATTACATTATTAAAATGGTCCGCGCAGCGGCATACTTGATCCGAATATATAGCCATCCTCAAAACCCTATGTTGACTCGCACACAGCATATAACCATATATACTCAAAGTTTACCTTCAGTTTTCTAATAAACATACCGGACAGAGGACATACAACCTTATATTATATATAACATTATATAACCCAATATTCGTATATAAAATCCTAACTTTACATGCCGATGTCTGTTATACAATCAAAACCCTAACTTTACCAATCACTTTACCAAACTCCAACCTAGAAAATATATATAACCATATATTCCAAAAGTTCACGGCAGAGATCCATTCTTCCAAACATTATAAGAAGATCCATAGGTAAGAAAATAAGTAAAGCTGACCATAACTTTACCTTGCAAATCCAAAATCTGCAATCTTCAGGACTGCATTATCACTATTTGTGGAGAGAAGGAGATTCTGTTTTACAAATGATTACTACATTAGAACAATACAAGTAGGATGGCAAAAATAGATTATGTTCCAGATAAATTCCTTTGCAAACAGAAAGCTCCCTATTATCATGTCATGTAAGAACTGAAAAACATAATTAATATATTCTTCATACGACCGAATATACGAGTGGCCCTCACTTCAGTGCCTTGCCTATTATTTCTTGATTGTTCACTTGGTTTCAATTAACTCTCTTTATCCTAATTGCCCCATATTTACGATTCAAGTATTCAACGACGACAAGAATGAAAAGTCCAACAACACAAGCACCACGATCAACCACGTTGGTTGTACTTGATACACTTCACTAGCCCATGTCTGTTACACAATCAAAACCCTAGTTTTGCCAAACACCAACCTGTCAAATGTATATAATCATATATATCCAAAAACTGATACCTTAATTAGGATATGTCAAGATCAAATATATAACCATATATAACCCTTCTTCACTAATAGTTTTCCAATAAGCATACCGAACGGAGGAGATTTAATCGCATACAGATCTGAGTATATAACCATACATGTTACTATACATAACAATATATACCAATCATAAAATTTCCCCAGGTTGCTATGTACAAAACCCTCAATCACAGGGCAAATAATTTTGGTTTATAACCATATATTCTCACAATCAAAACCCTAAATGAACTTAATTAGTCTAATATCAAGTATCAATGATGGAAAAACCCTAATTAGTCGATGGAAAAAACCTAGTACAAAACCATATATACGAAGAGTACCATACCTACTGTATCAATGACGATGTAGGTTCTGCCGAAGGCGAAAATGGAGGCGATTGCGACCGAAGAAGGGCCGACACGACGAACGGACGACGAAGAAGGGACGACGACAAAGAAGGGACGACGACGAAGGGCCGAGGACGACGAAGAAGGGCGGAGGACGACGAAGCCTGACGACGGCAAGCCTGACGACGACGGAGGAGGGCAGACGAGGGCGAAGAACGTCGACGACGAAGACGGCGGGGAAATAGTCGATGGTTTCTGGTTTGTAATGGCAAATCCCCCAAAAGCTGCGTTTTCTGGGTGGGGTGGGGAGGGGGAGGGGGAGGGGCGAGGGGTTTTGTAAGGAGAAATTGGATCTGTTTGAAATTGAGAAAAAAAACGGAAATTGAGTAAAAAACGGGGCAAACAATTTTTGAACGACGCAGGGGTATATTAGACTAATTAGGGTTATTATATCCTTAATAATAGGTTAGTGGACTTATGGGGTTACAGAATTTAGAAGTGGACTTAGTGGGTTTGGAAAGTGCTACAGTGGACCTGGGGAAAATTCTCCCTAAAATATATCCTTTAATAATTCAGCCCCTCGGACCGAAATCCCGATTCTGCCATTGGGTATATGTTCACTCACAAGTTGAAAGGAATGCTCGCTCAAGTTGTTAAAGTTTTAACACCAAAGGTTTCGCTTGACCAGGTCAAGACCTCGGATTTCGAGGGTGCTTCCTTTTAACTTTTAAGGTGTCCGATTTGAATCCTCTTAGAGTATATCCACAATTATAGGACTAGTCTATACGGAGGTTTGCTCTGACTTTAAATTTAGCTCTCCGCAAGTGAGTAGTGAGATTGGATTTGGACCTCCAAAATTTGTCGAGGGGCAAAAAAAACTACCCCAGACACGTGAGTTATAAAAAAAACTGTTGTCCGTCTGCCGTTTAATAATTAACTAATCGTGTTACCGCGTGATTAATATGGCCACAGTCCACAAAAATAATAAAATCCGCCCAAGTGGGAAAAATAACTTAAAATAAAGAAATATGAGTTTCCGATGGGAAACGAGTGAGTACTTTTGACTTACATGATCCAGAAAACCTTAAAGAATTCGTGAAGTCAACTAATTTGCCAATTCGAGGAAAGTTCCAAACTCTCAAGTCACATACTGTGGGCGTAAGCACGAGAGAGAGAGAGAGAGAGCATAAAACAGCTTCGAAAAAGAAAGGAAAAATTCAATAGAAACTTATTATATTGTAATAATTTTCAATTTTACTTCTAAACTATTCTTCCGTCATCCAATTAGGCCCTACCTTCTAATTAGGGAAAATTACCGGCAGGTGGAGTGGACCGGGAATAATCACCACTTTAATGGTGTGAAGTTTCGAAATCACCAAGACATGGCATCCGGAAGCAATATTACCAAGACATGGTATGAGTTATGAAGCATGATGTGAGTGGACAAATTTGCCCTTTGATCAAAGAACGACACCGTTCCCTTACCGTACGTCCCAATATTCCCCTTTTCGTTGTCTCTTTGGTTCCTCTTTTCCATTTCCATTCTCCTGAGGTACGACGCTGTCTAAGGTTAGGGTTTGGTCCGGCTGAAAATCGTCTGTGCTCCCCAGCCTCTGAAGACTTCTTCCTACTCTCTCCCATTCCCCTCTCTCCCATTTAACAGGCGACGTGGTCCCCCAACTCCGTCCTTCGCGTCCATTTGAATCGTCTACTCCGGAGACGATACCTTCAATCGTCCAAGTTTCGAACATTGCCATAGCCATCGCCAGACTTCTTCCTAATCTCTCCCATTCCCCTCTCTCCCATTCAACAGGCGACGTGGTCCCCCAACTCTCTCCTTCGCGTCCGTTTGAATCGTCTACTCCGGAGACGATAACTTAAATCGTCCAAGTTTCGAACATTGCCATTGCCATTGCCATTGCCATCGCCAGTTCATCAGGTTAGTTTACTCGAAGTTTAGTGAGATGTGTGTGTTTTTCGGTGTATGTAGTTGTTGTTATTGGGTTTTGTGTTACAAAGTTTACTCGATGTGAGAATCCTGTTGTGGAATTTGGAAGTGTTGTATGCAAACGAAAGTAGGAAAAATTGCATTCCTAACTTTGATTGAATGTAAGTACTTTGTCTTTATGTAGTTGCATGTTGGAATCCCACAGAAGCCCAAACATTCGTAACTTTGAAGTCATTGGAGAATTGGAGAATTTGTCTGGCCATGAACCGTAGGAGGCCGGAACTAATTAGTTGGGTTGTGCGCAAATTAACCTAGAAACCCGGTTATAAAAAAAGAAAAGGAAAAGATTTATGTAATTTTTGGGACACGAAAGATCTCCCACTAGGATATTTCAACTTGTTTGAGAGGAGTTTTGGGGAAATCTTAAGGCAAAGAACAACATTAAGTAGGTTAGAAATTGTTAAAATGTCTCTGTTGAGCAATGATATTAAATGGAATGGACCTCAAATGTATACTTGTGAAAAAATTTGTTTTTCTAGGAACTAAAATTATAAGGAGAGAAGAAAAACTTTATTGATGAACTGTTGATATAGTATGATGAAGTTTTTTGAAACACACTTTGTACAACCGCTAGTCCAAAGCAAACCGTCCTGATGATGGCTTGTAGGAATTCATATTTACATAACTACCATAAAGAATACAAAGTAAAAAAAATATGATGGCATGCTTTGCTACATTCTATTCTGTTTTATGTTTTACCTCCATTTTCAAAAATCTGAAACCTATATTGAGCAAATTGATGCCAAATTCAAACGCAGCACGTTACATAGGAGTACGAAGCAACTGCATATCTGTATGCAATGCCAACTAGTAGTTTTATGTAGGGGAAATGAGATGTTTTCTCAGTTTAATAGACTTTGGGTTTGTCTAAAATTTACATTTAGTCTTTACAATTAGAACAGAACCTAAGTAGGATAATTTGGTATTTGTCATTTCAATAGACTTTGGGTTTGTTTTCTCATATTTGAGTTTAGTTGAAATGAGACACACTACTAGGTATCTCACAGGATTCAACCCTTCTGGAATAGGTAGAATCTAAAGAATAGCAGTTTTACTTGCAGCATTGGCACTAGAAAAAGAAGACTTGGGTGTTCTGTAAATTAGGCTTCAATCCAGAATAATAGTAAGATGGGTAGAATTCATCCAAAGCCTCTTTAAGAACCCTCATTGAAGGATAGTCTGCACCAGCTAAGATGAACACATCTTGAGCAAAAGCAAGGTAAGAAATGGAGAGACTGCCACATCTAGGATGGTAGGTAAACTGGCTCTGAGCAATTCTTCAATGAAGAATAGAATAAAGCCCTTCCATTACTATGAGGAAGAGATATGGGGAAATTGGGTCGCCTTGTCTGAGCCCCTTTTCTCCTTTAAAGAATCCTACCAACTCACCATTTATTACCATTGAATACATAGCAGAAGTAATGCATTGGTTGACAACTTTGATAATCTGATCAGGAAACTCTAAGCCCATCATAACATCCAATAGAAAGTCCCAATCCACATATTCGTAAGTACCACTTAAATCTATCTTCATTACACACCTACGACACCCTGAATCTCTTTCATAGTTTCTCACTAATTCTTGCATCAATAGAATAATGTCAGCTTTGTCGTACAAAACCTTCATGCATGGGTACTTTAAAATTTTGCAGCCCTGCTTCTTTATTGCTTGTACGAGATTACGTTGGTACGTTGGTTTGTGGTTTAATCTGCTAAAATATCCCCATGTTCATATTCCCTCCAATCATACATGATACAACCCGAACTGGACCCCTCATGATCTGAAGTGGCATATCTGTACTTGCATGGCATTTGGTGGTATAATAGTGTCTTTCATGTGCAATAAAAAGTTGCTCATCTGTGGGCAACTCAAATGAGTGTGTTAAGGCTGGGTTGTACAGTCTACTTTCCAATTTATTTCCACTAGTGGTTCTTATTTGCTTAAAGTTGCTGTTATTTTTTGTAAATGAAGGATGAAAAGAGGACAGAAGCGACCGCGAAGTGAGAAAGGGAGTAGTAGTGGGACGAAGGCAACAATGGGAAGTACCAACAGCAATCCTTATCTAATATTCCTGTACGTATGTTTACTGCCGATGTAGTTTAGTGGATAATGTGTTAAATTCCATCTTGTATTGAGCTTAACAAGATTTTGTACGATAAGAACCATGCAGTGACAATAGTCGGCATGTTTGCATGGCTTTAGTGAGTATTTGAGCATGGGTTGTTTATATGGACCTTATTTGATATGATGTTTGCATCATAGTTGACCAATATTATGTCATTAAAGTAGTTTCTGGCATCTATAGTTGGCACATGGCACTTCCTTCATTGCTAGCATGTCCATGATCTTGAGTGAGGAGTAGGTGGTTTCCTTGCAAATGTTGAAGAACAATTGATTCTTAGTTGCCTTATTCATCTCCCTTACATTCAATTACATTACAACTAGACTCGTTGTTTGACCTCCCTCTCATTAATTTTTTTGCATATGAAACATTTAATCCCGGCAATTTTCATCAACCCCGCACTTAGGAGTTTGAAAATGGATACAATCATCAAAGAGTCATTAGAGGTAGATAACAATGAAGAAAAAATTGCTGCACAAAGGTTTAGTAGTAATTCACCGTATGCTCTTTTTAACTCTATTGTTCGTTCGCTTTCTCTTAGGACTAACCTTCTTTTGTGAATCAGAGTACAATATGTAGACTAAATACTATATTTTGCTTCACTGATGAAGCTTAGTTTTGGGGAAAAAGTGGGCTTCATATAAAGTTAGATCGAGAACAGGTTTATTCATAAATCCTTGTGCAGTAAGTTATTCGCCATCGGTTTGTGTCTCCAATTGAACTCTTCGATTGTATGTAAATTTGACTGCTCATAGCATAGTTGAATAAAGTTGTAGGGTGTACCTCTATGATGTATAGACATGTCATTGTTTCTAGTGCGTAGTTGATTCTTTGAACCACAATTCTTATTTCATAAGCACGACATAGCTTTCGCCCTTTTGAACATTCCCTTGGCAACTGCACACTAGTGACGGTGACTAACACAATATATATCATAGAGGTACACCACAGAACTACGTATGGTCTGATTTCCTAATGGAATACGTAGGCAGCCTTTTGGTGCGACCATAATTTCACTAATATGTGGCATGGTAATTGGACAATGGCTAGCCGAGTGCCCTTCTTCTTATCACATTATCGAAAAGTTGAAAAATCATGTCCAAAATGTATTTTGAACCCATTTCAAACAAACGGAACTGCCTTAGTTTAAATGTGGACGTGGAGTTGAGATTTTTCTTCCAATGGTTAAAAGCTTCTGAGCTTGTTTTAGTTGGCAAATTGCGTGGCAATGCAAATTGCCATAGTTCAAGATATTCCAACTAATCTAATCCGGTATGAATTTCACTAGTGAAAATATAAGTTTATTTGTTCCACCAAGATAGGCACGGAGGGCAATGCCCACTGTGAACCCGATTTGCAAGTATGTTGGCCATACTTTAACTTCTTCCCACGGGGTATTGGGCATAAGTGGGGGTCCCAAACGCCAGAGAGTTAAATGCTGAAATTAGAAAGTATGTAGGTTGGTCAAGAACTTATTTCGAGGACCGAGTGGTAGAACTCGAACGTGATCATGCTTCGACTCAGGGAGGGGCGGACCCTGTTATTGTATTTGGGCCAACAAGCAATAACCCCTTATGAAATTTTAAAATCTTATTTGATAAGCAATAAGACGTTTCATTGGCAACAACGATTTCTCTTCTACTTCCATTGCAAAGATGTAGTGCATACCTTATGACATTCTCCCACAGAGATGACCTTGAAAGGATGCCAACTTGGATCCCTGAGGTAATCCTCCCACAAATAGCACATTCCCGCAAAGATTGCCTGATCACGTAGCATTGGTACAACTTCTCAGAATCATTTGCACATCGATGACCGTAGGTATTTTATAATTTGATGTGCAAATGATTATGAGAAGTTGTACCAATGCTACTTAATATCCAATCTTGGTGGGAATGTGCTATTTGTGAGAGGATTACCTTAGGGATCCAAGTTTGCATCCTTTCAAGGTCATCTCTGTTGGAGAAGGTCTTAAGGTATGGACTATATCTTTGCAATGGAAGTGGCGGAGGAATAGTTGTTGCCAATGAACCCTTTTGTTATTTCATAAAGATTTGATGGTTGCAAAGGGGTTATTGTTTGTTGGCCCGAAGACAAAAACACGGTCTACCCCTCCATGAGTCCAACCATGATCACGTTTTAGTTCAACCAATCGGTCCTCGAAATATGTTCTTGACCGACCTCCATGCTTTCTAATTTAACCATTTCACGTTTGAGTTTCGGATCCCCATTTTTTCCCAATATCCCGTGGGAAGAAGTTAAAGTCTGGGCAACATCATTGCAAATCTGTTTCACAGTGGCCATTGCCAGCCGTGCCTATCTTGGTGGAACAAAGATACTTACATTTTCACTAGTGAAATTCATACCGGATTAGATTAGTTGGAATATCTTGATCTATTGCAAATTGCATTGCCACGCAATTTGGCAACTGAAACAAGCTCAGAAGCTTTTAACCATTGGAAGGAATATCTCAACTCCACGTCCAAATTTAAACTAAGGCACTTCCGTTTGTTTGAAATGGGTCCAAAATACATTTTCGACATGATTTTTCAACTTTTCGATAATGTGATAAGAAGAAGGGCACTGTGATACCCATTGTCCAATTACCTTTTCGCATATTAGTGACACTAGAACTACGTATGGTCTGATTTCCTAATGGAATACGTAGGCAGCCTTTTGGTGCGACCATAATTTCACTAATATGTGGCAGGGTATTTGGACAATGGCTAGGCCGTACGTAATCTTCTCTTATAACATTGTCGAGAACTATCAAATTCACATTTGAAGTATCTTTTCTGCCTATTTCAATCTTTCCTGCCTTAGTTCATATTTGGATGTGGAGTTGATATCGTCCTTCCAATGCAGTGATTTTGTGTGAAGTGGATAAAGTTCCCCGCCTTATGTTTACTGCCAATGTAGTTAAGCGTTTAATTTGTTACATTCCACCTTGTATTTAGCTTAACAACATTTTCTACGATTTCAAATGCAGTGATGACTATTTGAAAAAAGCAAGAACGGCACATACTGGGCGGAGGTTTTTTGTACCACAGGTTAGAGTTATTGTCGTTCTAACTCGTAAACTGTATGGTAATTAGCACTTAAGTGGTTGATATGCAATTTCAGTTCTAACCCGATTATTCAATGTTTTGGGTCTCAATCTTCATGGTGAACTATGCAGCATAGCTCAATAGCTGCGGAAGTATGGAATAATATGTCTGTTGCTGAGAGATCACCATTCTTGGAGTTGGCCAACGAAGTAAAGGCCCGCAATAATAAGAATGTCCCCAAGAAAAAGAAGACGCCTACGTTGGTATGGCTTTGCACTTGTGGGTGTTCATATAGTTAGTTATTACGTTCACATTATTATTTATGTCCGAATCATGGTCGTACTAAATATCCAACCCTTACGACCATATCGACCCCCTTATGTATGGTTTTATTACTTTCATGTGCAGCCGGTATTTCGGAGTAGGTGTTCACCCAAGGCATTGGTTAAACAGAATGGGAAATTAAACATGGATCAAATAGACGCTGTTGGCAGACTTGGTTTCGGTTCAATGCTGACATTACAATGTCAAATTCTGAAACGGTCATTCATATCGAAATTGGTTCACCATTTCAACCCTACGAATAAGACCTTGGCATTTGGGAGGATGAAAGTCTATTCAATCACGACAGAAGATGTTGCCAGGGCATTAGGGCTACCCCTTGGCACTGTACCAGTTCCAACTAAGTGTGAAGAGTGCCACTTTGAACACATTCGGGCCATGTTTGCAGAAACGGATGAAGAATTGAAGAGAGGGGTAACCTTTGGAATGATGCGGGAAGTTTTTAAGTCGGGGGTAGGAGATGCGAAGTTCCAGACTTCGTATGTCCTGTTTGTGTTGTCTGCCTTATTGTGTCCAACCACAAAGGATGTGGCCTCCACAAAGTTTTACCCAAGCGTGTATGACTTAAACAAGATTTCGTCATATGCATGGCCCCAATTTGTGTTCGATTGGTTGGTGAAGGAAGTAATGAAGTTTAAGAATAGAGATGTGATGGACGTTGATAAGAAGAAGGATGCCCCCGGCGTGTCTGGGTGTGTGTTGCTCCTAATGGTAATGTACATGCCGTTTTAGTCTTCACATTTTTTCTATGAGCTATGTAATTCCATTTTTTACATGATTCATGCATAATATCTCCCTTGCAGCTTATATACTTTGACAAGGAGGAGATGGGCATGAATGTTGGTAGGGATGGTGTTCCGTTGATTCAGTCTTGGACGACTAAGCTTATTTTGGAACGAATTGCCAAGGAGGAGAATTTGGACTTGGTAGATCCCATTTCCACCCAATTTCCCGAGCCTCGTTTACTGCATCCGGTGAGAAAACCTAATATTGTTTTGTCCAATTAACCATTTACGTCATCTCAATTTGTATAAATAACTAGACGTTATGTTAATAGGAGGCGCAAAAGGCTTTTCATCTCTTGAAGAAATCGTTCGGTGAACAACTACAAAATATCATCATCATGGACGCGGCGTTGATGGCTACTGCTTCTCAAACAACCCAAGAAAATCAGTCAAGATCAAGAGGGAACGATGTTAGGGAGATGGATAGTCCTTTGGACGATGATGCTTCTCCCGAATTTCCATCGTCTTCCAATTATGTCCGTACTCCGAAGAAGGCAAGGAAAGGCGTTGCCATTGATGAAATGCATGAGGAGAGGACATCTGGTTTTCAAATTGTTCATAATACCCGTGACATGCCATTCTACACGCCAGAGCACACGATGGACGATGTTGTAGACACCTCCGTTATTGAAAAATGTGGAAGTCCGACGGGTGTCACAATTGACCAAGACAAACAGAACATGGAGGCAGATGTACAAGTGGAAGAGGGAGTCATTGTGGGAAATGAAGGGAGAGTTGACGTAGAAGGTGAAGAAGTTCAAGTGCAGCAAACAAATGAAGGAGTTGTAGAAGAACGTGCTTTGACTCGACCATCAAAGAAACGGGGTAATCGGACAGTCAAAGCAAGTAAAGCTACAAGGACCCCGTATGTGGCAGAACCGGAGGTGAAAGATGCCAAGTTCACAAAAGAAGAAAGTAAATTGATTGAATATGTTATGAAACCATATCGGAAAAAGGAAGATATGTATGACTACTAACCTTTTACATTCTAAATGCAGTGTCCGTTGTTTTTCTATTCGGTCATCAACGTATAAGTAACTAAGTAGGTGTATTTTGGTACTTGCAGGCTTGGTCTTGTTAGTATGGATGGCATGACGTTCAAACCATCGCGGACTGATTTACGGAATGTCTTCAAAGAAAGGGGTCGAATGTCGAATTTGGTAAGTAATATAGTACTTGTAGATTGGTGTACTTGTAATGCAAAGGTGTGTATAACTTTTCCACCATGACCTACCCCCCACTGGATAGTATCTAGGTGCAGAAGTAAAATTTACCCTTGTTCATACATATGCTTATTGGGTACAAAATGAGCCACTTCAAATAGGTTAATCGCTACATCACAAAACACAATTAATCCGGCATGGGCTACATGACCCCCTATTAGTTTACCGGATCAATTGATAAGTCCGGCATGTACGGCCCACCAAGCGAAACCTTTGCTTGTTAACACTTTTACTATTCATTACATGTATTCATGTCCCATTGAAGATTTCTTCCCCATCTTGATCAGGTCATGGATAGCATGATTGTTTGGTTGATGAAAGAGGTAAAAGAGAAGTCTCCAAAACAATCCGGAGTCCCCTTTCCGACACGGCACATGTTCTCAAGCACATTTGTGGTATTATGAATTGTATACCTTATATTCAAGTCCTCAACTTCTTCATTGGCATAATTTTGTTTAATTTAATACAATGTTTCCATCCATTGTAGGAAAATTTGCGAAATATAACCAAATTACAGAAGCAGAATGTCATCACTGACAGAGTTGATCCGAACATTCTGGGATATGATGTCGCGATGTGCAATTTGGCAAGTCTTACACTTGATTTGTTTATGTTCCTCACTTTGTAATGTTATTTTATATGGTTGTGGCCCTTTACTGATTCCCAATCAATTGTGCATGCAGCTGTTTCTACCGATTCTGTTGGCCACATGTGACCATTGGTTTTGTGTTGTTATAAACCTTGTTGATAAGCGTATTGATGTCCTTGATTCAATGAAGCTAAAAAGTACTGAAAAGACCTCAGCTACTGCGGATGTGGTAACCGAAGTGTTATTGTTTGTTTGTCGTGCAATTATTTTATCCGTTGTCAAATAATATCTCAGTTTAACTGTGCCTTTGTAATGGATAATTGTTTTTTTTTCGGGTCAGGTTTCGGCGCTGTTTAGTATTTTGAAGCGGACAACGCAGATGGAGTACCCATGGAATAAATGGAATGTTCACCACCCAGATGTCCCACAGCAAAAGAACATGTGAGTGCCTACACCATCGCCATTTTCCATGCACTGTATGCATGCTTATGAAAGGGACACACTTATATCCGTGCAGATTCGATTGTGGGTTTTATACCTTCAGGTTCATGGAGCACTGGACTGGGGGGAAGATGAATACACGGGAACTAGAGGTAAATACTATCGTAAGAGTTATTCATGAACCATATGCACTTGACAAATTTGTGTAATAGATTTCAAATTGTTGTACTATATAGGCTAACATGGGTATTGAAATGCGAAAGAGGCTACTCGTACGGTTTATTTTATCCCCGCACAACACGAGGCGAGATGATGTTCTGCAGATGTGCACATAAAATGAGAAGTTGTAAGTTTTACATTCCTCATGAATTTGACTGCTGGATTCTCAAAACTGAATACTGAATTTCAGTTTTGTCGTAGTATTAACTGCAGATAATGGGAACGCATTGGCGTTTCACTTGTCTACATTATATTAGTAGTAACTTAAAGTTATGAACTTACAGTTACGAATTGGATATAGTTGTTGTCTTTGCATTTCTGGTGCAGGTGAAGTCCAAACTGTAGTGGTTAATTGCTCCACAAAGGGCAAGTTGACCTGTTCAAAACATAAACGGATGAAGAAGTGGTTGTAAATTGGCAACATCAGGAGTAGATGACAGGATTTAGCACTGGTTTTTGTTAACTACTTACACTCTGTTTTGTCATGTAACTTGGTCTTTCCATTTGCAGTATAGTAAGACAGTTAGTTATTGTTTTATCAACATTATGGTAGTACGTGCTGATGGATTGTACATTTTATTGGTCTTTAGGAGAGGTTACAGAGGATTCAGAGAGTCTATGGTTGACAGATAACGACAATTGTGAGATAATGTGGGTGGTTCTGGGGTTGGTTAGTGGGTGGAGTCTATCAGTTATGGTGGTTGGTAAGTGGCATTTCTGGAGACTTACGAATGACAGTAGTTACTGTTTTAGGTGAGTTGTTTTGGTTTCCTTTTATTGCTGATCACCTTTCGGTTGCATGTTCTATAATTGGTTTGTTTCTAGCTGCCTTACATTGGTATTCCGTTTATTGTACGTACCAATTTTGTATTGACTTATCCTTGGAGGGTTGTTCCTTGGAATGTTTAAGCTTTTTCTTGGTGAGCATGTCCCTAGTTGTTATGTACTTGCTATTTATATTGGCTGCCTTACATTGCTCTGTTAGTGGTACTGCTGTCGAAATTGTTTGTTACGGCTATTGTAAATGGTGGCATTGGTTTTATGTATTGGCTATTGCTTTTACTGGTCTTCTGGGCTGTTTTGTTTCTGTTCTGTGGGCTGTTTTCTGAGGTTTTTCACATCATGGCTATGATTAATTATTTCTGAGCCCAAATGTCATCAACTACTGTGTCCAAACTGCTGTGTCCAAACTGCTTTGTCTGAACTGCATTCTGTTTTTTGGTTACTGCTATGCTCAAACAGCTGTTGCTGCTGCTCTTGGTTGAACCATCATTGTTTGTGTGTGTGTGTGTGGGAGTGGGGGGGGGGGGGAGTGATTGCAAGTTTGTGTATGGACAGTTAGTTACTATTGTCTGCTGTTTTATCAGGTAGTTACTAATGTCTATGATGAATTTTCTCTGAGACACATGGCATTACTTATACCTTCAGCTTATGTGGGCTGTTAACTGTGTTCACATCTATTTGTAAGGGGTTTTGACAATTTGTTGATTTCAACCATCTGTTTTGGATGATTTGTGGGGTGTTCAAAATGTTAGGTGGCCTATTTTGTGTAAGGGCAGATGACTGTGTGTGTGTGTGTGTGTGATTGAAAGTGCAGTTGTGTGCAGGTGCAGATCAGTGTGTGTGTTAGTTAGAAGTGCAGCTTTTGGGCCATACCATAGTGCAGTTCATTAGCACATTTGTGGTTCCCTGGCATACCATACTGCAGAGTGTGTGTGTGTGAGTTAAAATGGTGGTTTGGTGGAGTGTTTTTTGGGTATTGCAGTGTGTTGCCTACTTTCAAGGATGTGTCCATGTGTTTTGTGGCCTGTCTTTTTCAGGTGATTAAGTAGTGGCAATGATGAAATAAGTCTGAGCCAAATGGGGTGTTCATGAGCTATGTGTGTGAGAGTTAGAAGTGCAGTTTTTCCCCACCCCAACATTTCTGGGTTCACATGTTTATGTGTTTCACAGTTTTCCCCACCATTTCTGGTTAGGGCAATGATGAATGATTTAAGTTAGTAATTAAGGTCGATACGTTGGCGGGGTAACATTTGTTGCAGCCAACGTATCGACCTTATTATCTGAGCCCAATCCACCTATTACCAGTGCAACATGGCCCTAGTTGCAGTTAGGTAGCTGTGTTGAGCATCAGTTAGCTGTGTTACTGATGTATTCTCTAAAGTGCTATATTATCCAATGTGCTGCTGGTAGTGCCTATATTCCTGTCCGGTACCAGCTTGGTTTCTGCTGTTGTCGCATACCCTACTGCTGTTTTGTGCAGATCAGTGTGTGTGTCAGTTCGAAGTCCAGTTTTGAGGTCTGTGAAGGCAGTCATGTGTGGACCAGTAGCAGTGTGTCCAAATTCCAATGTTGTTGGCCTTACATTGCTCTGTGTCCAACCTGCTGCTGCCTATGTTCCAATATGTTGGTACTATTTTGGGGCAAGCTGGTTGTGATTGGCCGTAAACCGGGAATATATACAAGTTGGCCGGCCGCGGAACTGCAATTTCATAAAGTCCACTTTTGTTCGACATCCACAAGTGTTGGGAAGTGTAATTAGCCGAATTAGTCTAATAACATCAACGTCCAGTTGAAATTTTTTTGTTAGGTTTCGTATGTTGTGTTTTATTGGCAACAAATTTGAACACATTCGGAATGAAGTTGTAAGTATTATTTTTAGAATTTGGCCGAACAAGGTTCGGAAGACTATTGTAGTATGAAGACACGACGTTTGTACGCGTTCTATTTCGATAGAAGATTTTCAGAATTTTCCAAGTTTTTGGCTAATTACTAGAGATAAACTTTTTGGTTAGTTTGAGGAGCAATTACTAAATGAAGGCAGGAAGTTGGCCTCTTGTGTTAAAGAGAGACGGCATGCTTCCTCGTAGGAACAAACACAATGGCATGTTTGGAAAGACTTGGCATGTTGGACTATTGTCTGCAGTATAAGTTGGGCCAGTTTGCTTCAAAATTAGCTATATCAAACAAACGGAATGTGTATTTCGAAGAGTACAAGACGAACACGAGGAGGGAAGAATTATTTCTTTTGGCCATGAAAGGTAGCCCCAATCCATTGACCCAGATCCTTGGCATTTGCAAGCGAAGAACAGATGACCACAATGCGGATCTTGTTCTCACTTTGGTTTGCTATACCTCATCATAGACACAATAACCTTCTCGCTTTGGTTTGCTATACCAATCGGTGATCCTCGTCAATATAATGCTTTTTTAACCCGAAATATTCGAGATGGAGGATATATTCCCCATAATTATCCTAAACAATAACCCAAAATGGTTCCACAAACCCATGACCCTTGTCCTCCCGCTTAAAATCCAGAGTGATTATCAGCTCAACCCTCAATAATCTATCGAGTAATTGGTTGGACATGAACGGCCAAGTTCAGTTTTGGGAACTGGTGAATACATTTTCTTGGTGGTTCTGTCAACACCAATCATCAGACCAAGTACCTATTGCACAATGACTACATTATGTTCCCCTGAACACCACATTTCTATTGTACAAAGACCACATCCTTGTTTTGGGAAGTGGGCCATTATGAAAACTTAGTTGGTGGTTCTGTCAAGACGAAGTCCCTATTGCAAAATGACTACATTATGTTTCCCTGAGGACCACATTTCTATTTTATAAATACCACATACTTGTTTTGGGAAGTTGGCCAATATGAAAAGGGATATGAAAACTTAGTAGGTGGTTATGTCAATACCAATCGGAAGACCAACGTCTCTATTGCCAAATGTACTATAGGAGAACAATTGGTTAGAATAGAGGACCAGGTCACCCAATAAAGGAATGACATTAAGAATTCTCATACTAGAGAGAGAATTGAGGAGGTTATATCTCCCTCTAATATTCGTCCACCTATTCCTATAACAAATTATAACTTGACCAATCCTAATAAAAATTCCGAATTGGTTAAAGAACTGCAAAAAAGGTTAAGAGGCCTTTCTATTAATGTTATTTTTTAGGAAATGGAGGAAATGAGTACTCAAGAGATCTCAGAATTAGAAAATGTTTTCCTTCAGGATGAAACTATTAATAAAATTCAATATCCTCCACAAAGACTCCCTTATGCAGGAGCAGATAGATATTACTATCCTAGGCCTAGCCCTCAAGATATGTTATTTGAGGAAGCAGGATTTCAAAAACAAATGTCTTCTAGTGGAAAGACCATTTATGAATGGAACATAGATGGCATGACTGAGTACCAAGACTAAGGAGTCGTACAACACATGATGATGTACAGCACAATTTGTGCTCAGAATGGTAATGGTGATAGAGATATTGCCAGATGGATCACCGCCGGTTTTACAGGGATGATAAAAGGGTGGTGGGATAATATCCTTAATGCAATCCAAAGAGCATAAATTTTAGAAACCTGTTGAATGTCTTTTGTGCTGGTTTTGATAGTAAAAAGCTTTAGTAAAACCTTCAATGTAGTCCCAGTAATTGTACTGGATCGGAACTCCATTTTCCGATTTAATTTTCAGTCAGTTTGATTTGCTGGGATGAATTCCCCATTTTGTAATTGGAATGACCATTCTTATTACGTCCTTGCTGTAGCTAATTGGACCCCTCTGTCCAATTTTGCTATCATTAGTATGGATCACTAATGACCATTCTCATCTTCATCATCGGAATAACCATATTCATCATAAAATTGGTCGATGGCCACAATAGCACTGGCCCATCTTTTCATGTAGAATCTAGTGGTACATGTTTTTTCCCTAAAGACCACTTTTGTATTTTATAAAGACCACATTCGTTTTTTGGGGAGTCGACCATTGTGAAAACTTAGTTGGTTGTTCTTTCAATACCAAGACCAAGTCTCTATTTCACAATGACTACATTCTATTTCCCTAAAGACCACATTTGTATTGTATAAAGACCACATTTGTTTTTTGAGGAGTTGACCATTATGAACACTTAGTTGGTTGTTCTTTCAATACCAAGACCAAGTTTCCATTTGAAAATGACTACATTCTATTTCCCTAAAAACCACATTTGTATTTTATAAAGACCCCATTATTGTTTTGGGAAGTCGACCATTGTGAAAACTTAGTTGGTTGTTCTTTCAATACCAAGACCAAGTCTATATTTCACAATGACTACATTCTATTTCCCTAAAGACCACATTTTTATTGTATAAAGACCACATTCTTTTTTTGGGGAGTTGACCATTGTGAAAACTTAGTTGGTTGTTCTTTCAATACCAAGACCAAGTTTCTATTTAAAAATGACTTCATTCTATTTCCGTAAAGACCACATTTTTTTTGTATAAAGACCACATTCGGTTTTTGGGGAGTTGACCATTATGAACACTAAGTTGGTTGTTCTTTCAATACCAAGACCAAGTCTACATTTGAAAATGACTGCATTCTATTTCCCTAAAGACCACATATTTCTTGTATAAAGACCACATTCGTTTTTTGGGGAGTTGACCATTATGAACACTTAGTTGGTTGTTCTTTCAATACCAAGACCAAGTTTCCATTTGAAAATGACTACATTCTATTTCCCTAAAGACCACATTTTTATTTTATAAAGACCACATTATTGTTTTGGGAAGTCGACCATTGTGAAAACTTAGTTGGTTGTTCTTTCAATACCAAGACCAAGTCTCTATTTCACAATGACTACATTCTATTTCCCTAAAGACCACATTTTTATTGTATAAAGACCACATTCTTTTTTTGGGGAGTTGACCATTGTGAAAACTTAGTTGGTTGTTCTTTCAATACCAAGACCAAGTTTCTATTCGAAAATGACTTCATTCTATTTCCCTAAAGACCACATTTTGTTTGTATAAAGACCACATTCGGTTTTTGGGGAGTTGACCATTATGAACACTAAGTTGGTTGTTCTTTCAATACCAAGACCAAGTCTATATTTCACAATGACTACATTCTATTTCCCTACAGACCACATTTTTATTGTATAAAGACCACATTCTTTTTTTGGGGAGTTGACCATTGTGAAAACTTAGTTGGTTGTTCTTTCAATACCAAGACCAAGTTTCTATTCAAAAATGACTTCATTCTATTTCCCTAAAGACCACATTATGTTTGTATAAAGACCACATTCGGTTTTTGGGGAGTTGACCATTATGAACACTAAGTTGGTTGTTCTTTCAATACCAAGACCAAGTCTATATTTCACAATGACTACATTCTATTTCCCTAAAGACCACATTTTTATTGTATAAAGACCACATTCTTTTTTTGGGGAGTTGACCATTGTGAAAACTTAGTTGGTTGTTCTTTCAATACCAAGACCAAGTTTCTATTCGAAAATGACTTCATTCTATTTCCCTAAAGACCACATTTTTTTTGTATAAAGACCACATTCGGTTTTTGGGGAGTTGACCATTATGAACACTAAGTTGGTTGTTCTTTCAATACCAAGACCAAGTCTATATTTGAAAATGACTACATTCTATTTCCCTAAAGACCACATTGTTATTGTATAAAGACCACATTCGGTTTTTGGGGAGTTGACCATTATGAACACTAAGTTGGTTGTTCTTTCAATACCAAGACCAAGTCTATATTTGAAAATGACTTCATTCTATTTCCCTAAAGACCATATTGTTATTTTATAAAGACCACATTATTGTTTTGGGAAGTTGACCATTGTGAAAACTTAGTTGGTTGTTCTTTCAATACCAAGACTAAGACCAAGTCCGTATTTAACATGACTACATTTTATTTCGCTAACGACCACATTTTTATTTTATAAAGACCATATCCCTGTTTTGGGAAGTTGGCCTAAAGTTAGTTGGTGGTTGTGAAGACCAAGACCAAGACCAAGTCTCTATTTGAAAATGAGTACATTTTGTTTCCCTGTGAACCACATTGGTATTTTATAAAGACCACATCCTTGTTTTGGGAAGTTGACCATTTGGAAAGTTAGTTGGTGGTTCTTTGAAGACGAAGACCAAGTCCCTATTGCAAAAAGACTACATTCTATTTCTTTGTGGAGAACATTTTCATTTTATAATGACCACACCCTTGTTTTGGGAAGTTGACCATTATGGAAAGTTAGTTGGTGGTTCTTTGAAGACCAAGACCACGAACAAGTCTCTCTTGCAAAATGACTATACTATAATTCAATGTGGACCACATTTTGTTTAATAAAGACCACATTCTTTTTTCGGACCGTAGGTAAGCGTGGAAAGTTAGTTGGTGGTTATTCGAAGACGAAGACCCAGTATATCTTGCAAAAACACTACATTCTATTGTTATTTGGACCACATTATTATTGTATAAAGACCACATCCTGTTTTTGGGAAGTGGTAAGTGTGACAACTTTGGTGAACCATCTCGTATTTAATCTGGACTTATAAACAATCAGTTGTAGTGGTCGCATAATTGACATGAGTGTTGCAGAAACTTATAGTTGTAGTGGTTGATGCAATTTATTGTTGCTATTTTGGAATGGAATGGCAATTACTTCCGATCCGTCCCCGCCTCCGACATCCCCTCCCCGATCCGAGCGGGTATTCCCCGATCCGATAGGCAAATGGTGCGGGTATGGTATTTGCTTTCCCCGGCCCCTTTAAACCCAATCCGAACCCGATTATTTGAAT
Source organism: Rhododendron griersonianum (assembly GCA_018127125.1). Lineage (NCBI taxonomy): Eukaryota > Viridiplantae > Streptophyta > Magnoliopsida > Ericales > Ericaceae > Rhododendron > Rhododendron griersonianum. The sequence goes on from CM030800.1 coordinate 24,055,769, forward strand.
TTATATTTTTGTACTTGTATTGATTGCAAAATTCCTTGTTTTGATATAATCAGTGCAATATATATACCAAATTGCTTTGCAATATAAGGTCTGTATTTGTAAATGGAGTAAAGGATATTGATATGCATGCAATGGAGTAATTGATATTCAATGAGAATAAGAGTTTTTTGTCCTTTTAATGGACTATGTCATATAATCTGTCCCATTCAAAATGTTGGCAGAAAGGTAGTTCGACCTATGACTTTGAAAGGTGGGTGTCTGTCTACTTCAAATGGGAGCCATCTCCAAATCCAACCTCAACTAACTTTCTTTGGTCCACGAAAGTTGCAAAAGTGAAATAAGGTAAACAGTAATGCTAAGGGTACAGCAATCTGTGCACAGATTGTGCACAGATTGTTTTGTGGGGCCCACTAAGGGTCCCGCACAAGTGATCAGATCCGTTTATTATGTTTAAAACATTTTTTCGAGGGCCTCCGCGAAAAATTAGGTCAATCCAATACCTATAATGTTCTTGATCTAATCGTCTAACTTTTCATTCTCTAAAAACCAGAATGAAAAGTTAGATGATTAGATCAAGAACATTATAGGTATTGGATTGACCTAATTTTTCGCGGAGGCCCTCGAAAAAATGTTTTAAACATAATAAACGGATCTGATCACTTGTGCGGGACCCTTAGTGGGCCCCACAAAACAATCTGTGCACAACCTGTGCACAGATTGCTGTACCCTTAGCAGTACTGTTTACCTAAAAGAGATTATATTACATTTCACTAGAGCATCATGTTAATAGGGAAAGACCAATTGGTCTTTATGTGCCGACTGGACATCCCATATTAATGAGGGATCCTTAATGATATTCAACCTCAACTAACATAATTAATGCATTGCAGACAGGACATGTACTCATATTAATGACATTGCAACCATATTCAAAGTGGGACCCTATTCAAAGTAGATTGGTGGAATGGTCCATTGCTTTCAACCAACATCAACCCTATTAAAGGAAAAGTAAGAAAACGAGTAAGACTACTATTTTCCCTTGTTATCTTCACCTATAAATTCCTCACACGTACCTCATAACTCATCAAAGAAAGCAATGCCGCGCCAAGGAAATCCCCCAATCACCCACCATGACATTGCTACAAGTGCCCCGTTACAAGTTGACCTCATTCCAGGGGTCAATGATGCGCACCTGATTACCTTGAATTACACTTTCAAGGAGCTTTACATGGTGCTACAAATTGCACCGGAATGGAACGGGGGAAGGTGGCATAGGATCCAAATGGAGACCCAAAAATCAAAGGAGCAAGCCGATGCTGATGTCCGGTCGATGCTCCAGTGGGGAAATGATGCCAACATGCCTGACATTCCTGACAGTCCTAGTATGCAAATAATGGTATGGGATTGTTGTGGGTGCACATCAAAGGAAGTAATTCGCACGGTTCGTGCATTTGTATGTGTTCACGACCCAGATATGGTTGTGCTTGTAGGGGCACCCAACATTGAACAACAGCACAAGAAGTTTGGTCCCTTAGGTCACATGCGATTTACCAAAGTTCACTCCATGGGCGGGGGGAGCCATGGAGATGTTTTGCTCGCTTACAAGAGCTTAAGCTTTGAAATGGAGCCTAATTGGCATGATGGCAATGGGTTCGATGCTGTTATCAGTCACACGCGGTACGAATGGTTCATCACCGAAGTGCTATCTTAGGTTCAAACAAACGGAACTTCTTTGGAAAGACTCATGTGTCATTAGGTGGAGGTTATGTTCAATTGTTGTACCTTGTTGTACCTCTTAACCATCGTGCTTTTCAATTTAATATTACTCATGTTTGGTCCTATTTGTAAGAGTTAAAATTACTCATTTGTAGTCAAGTATTGTCCTTACAAGTTGGAAGCTGTTACTACTTTATCCATTAGGTGGTGTTTTTTGTTTTTTGAAAGCCACCTTGTCTAAATGCTACAAATTCGGCTACAAATATACTGCCTACAATAGGCATACCATAGGAGGACAAAATACGAATTAAAAAAGAACAATACATATGTCTTCGGCAAGTCACAAGTGTGAACAGGTGGGTGGTGGTTATTTGAAGACCACGACAAAGGATATTGATAGGGATATTGGTAAAAGACTACAGTCTATGTCTGTGTGGACCACATATTTATTGAAGTGTAAAGAACACACGTCATATTATATAACGAACACGTCATGTTGCTAAAGAATGTTTCAATCCCCTCTAGAAAGAGGGAAAGGAAACGCACGACAATAGTGTAATTGTACACCAGATTTACATCAACCATGAATAACAAATAGTCCAATTAAAGGATCACATTAATGCACGCCAACTTGCAGTAAATGTCAACCATTATTCAAGGTTGAAGGCTGCAACAATTGGGTTCATTTTATGAAGGCTTCACATATGCGTACATGTGGGCCTTCTACTCTTCTGCTGTTCCTTTCGGAGTGTGTTGCCTACTCGACTGCAACTGCTTCTGATTGTTCTGAATCTGCTGTTCCATTGGCTGCTGCTATAGTTTTGTAGTTGCTGTTATGCAATGGTGGCTGCACATAAGCTACTGGTTTTTCTGTTATGGCTGAGTTGTTTGGTGGCTGAATTTGACTGCTGCTTATGTTATAGTTTCAGCAGAAAACTGCTGTCCACCAATGGTGTTCTGTTACTGTCCGCAGTCCCAAGCTGTTGCAGATGCTGCTGCCTTTACGTGCACTGTCCAGCTTTGGTGTTATAGCAGTTTCGGGCTGCCTGTTGTGCCTGCTGTCCAGTTCTGCTGCCGTCCAGTTCTGCTGCTGTCCAGTTCTGAAGCTACCTGTTTGTGATGCTAAATCGAGCTCCCTAATTCAAGTCAAGATGCAAGCCATGTGAAGTTACAGCCATTGCTTCCTGGCTTGTTGCTGTCCAGTTTGGGACTGTCTGCAATAGCAGTAATAGCAACGAAGCAGCATCAGGAGCATGGGTGAACCTAGCACATCAGCAGTACACATTTGCACTGAAACTGGACATGGATAGAACTGGATTTGAAAGATGGCCCCCAATCCCACAACTTCTGAACAGATACAACATCAAACTTATACAACATTAAGTAAGCCATGAAAACATTCAACATGATCAAAGCCATCAGTTTGACATTCAGCAGAAGTTGACAGACAGCCACCTGCTACAACTACTAACAGCAAGTGAATGTATACCTTATGAAACCAGATCCAAACAAGCAGCATGACCACGAAAATAACACTACACAGCTAATAATCGAACCACAAAACAACCCAATTTGGTTGTGAAATAGACAATTCAAACACTATGAAAACGAACGTGGATATTAAATGAACCATAAACCATATTATATGTTCCCAAAACAGAACATGAAGTCATTTGGCCTGTCCCTCCCTTCAAGTTATCACACATAGACCATGGGAACATTACCATCACAGATGCATTACATTGCATTATAAGAAGAACCTAAGAAGAATAAGTGTCTTACATTCAACAAAACCCAATGTCACTCACAGTTCTTGAAAAGGTACCACTTCGAATGCATGCCACAAATAAACCAACGGGTTTAATGAAACTACCATATAAATGAATAAAACAAAATAATAATGATAGCCATACTTTCAACAAGCTATTGCTCCAATGATCATTCCAACAAAGGAGACTTGCACGTGGTTCGATTGTGTCCAGGCTCGTGGCAAAGTCCACAATAAACCGTTTGCTTGTCTTGAAATTGGGACTCAATCCTCTTTTTCTTCGGGCGGCCAGCTGGTCGCTTTGCTACGGGGGCAGCAATGCTGGCATGGGTGTCGAAGATGATGTAGCTATATCAAGTAGATCGCAACCAGACTGAATCTCGTTAACATGTGGAACCATATCAGTAGAAGAGGGCATGTCATGGAGAGGAACAGGAGACATTACAGTCGTGTATATAAGGAGTTGTGCCTCCACCCTAAACAAAGGGTCCACTAGGTTATATATATTGTATGGGGTACCCTGTATCGCGCGCACCACGTGCTTGCAAGGGATTCCTTTCATCTGCCATAACAAGCAGCTGCAAGTTCCGGAGTGGAGCTTGACCGCATGAGATTTCCAGTCACCGTTGTACACGATGAACTCCGTAGGAGAAGTTTGCCGGCAAGTCAAACCATGCGATTTTAACTGAATTTCCTGAATCTTTTTGTCAATGTTACGACCAACCGGCAAGGGATGCCATTTTGTGACCTCCATCTTCCTCCTAAATAACATGTCAGTAGTTATGTTCACGTGCCCCTTCATGAATTGAATTACGTCCAAGTCTCTCAGTTTTAATATCCAATTGTTGAAGCTTTCGGCGATATTCGTATACAATTTGTTCCACCTCCGGTGCGGGAAAAAGGCATTTGACCAGTGTTGTAAACCATTGTGTTCAACCCACTTCGCCAACTCAGGTGACAGAGCAAATAATTTGGTCATGTACACCCCATATAGTCGATGATCTCTTGCATACGCAATTTTTGTGAAAAGGTCCAATGCGCTACTCTTTGGGTTCCCCCTCAATCCTTTCCCGGTGGCAAACTTACTAAAATTCTCCTTCACGTGGCGAACACACCATGCGTTACATTCCTCGCCAAACACCTCCTTCACTGCCCTTAACAACGAAATATTGCGGTCGGTGACTAACACAATTGGTTTATGACTAACAGTTTCCTTCAAATTCTGCATGAACCATAGCCAATCCTCATAATTCTCAGACGATACAATACCATATGCAAGGGGTAACAACTGATCTTTCGCATCATACGCGACTACAGACAAGCAACTACCTCGATAAGGACCAGTCAAGAAACAGGCATCGATAAACAACATGGGTCGACATCCCGACAAGAACCCCGTAATGCTACAACCATAAGCAACAAAAAGTTGGCTGAACTTGCCATCCACATTTGAAGTCCAAACTGCCCTTGTGTTCGGAATCGATTGTATAAGTCGTTCACACATCCATGGCACTAAGTGATACGTCATTGAAATTGGGCCACTTATCAATTTACGGGCACGTTCCTTAGTCCTCCAACCCTGCGAGTAAGTTAGGGGACAATGGAACGCTAACTCATAGTCGTTGCATATGCTCCTCGGAAGGAGCTCTGGCTGCACAAGTAGTTTGTCCTTGAAAATCATACCCATCTCTTTTGCCCGAATCCTTGGTTTGAAAGAAGCCGTGTCATGTGCAGTGTGCAAATGTTTGTTGTTCAACTTGATCACTCTAACAAGTTCGGACTTGCCTTGCGATCTAGCCGTTAGCTTCCATGGACAACCATCAATGACGCAAACCAACCTATAATATGAACGACTATTGTCCAAATACTTGAATGTGAACTTGTTTAACGCAGAAAATAGAATAACAGCCTTCTTAAAGAGGCTAGGGTTGTCAAAAAGTTGGCCATCCCCAGTTAGGATGTCGTCACCTCGTTGTTGGGAGTATGGCACCAAACCCATTTCATGGCAAACAGCCAGGCTACCTTCACTACGTGAACAAGTTCCTCCACCAGCTGTGGAGGGGCTGCTACTTAACAAGTTCGACTCCCTACAGAAGGAAAGCAAACAAAACACGTCAATGAAAGACGAAAATGAACATGTGAAAGTCTGACTATATCTGTCTATATACTTATGAAATTTGTAGCATACATACCTGCTGCTTATGTTGCAAGGCACATGGTTAACAGTATCTTCTTGTACATAAATGTCAACATCATCATCATTTAAATGGAACAACATAGCAACACCATCTTCATCCCTAATACGCAAATGCTTTGACTTGTCCCTAGAAGTACTATAAAATAAAGTCTTCCCATCGTGGCTAATATCCATACGGGAGCAAACTTGTTTAACTAACTGGTCAAATGATATGCCTCCTTCGATGACCGTTGCTTCAGAAACACCACCCGAATATAAACCTAACACGCCATCCACATTCACCATGCGCTCACCACCGGCATAACAAAAGCACATCAACTTCTTTTGAGGAGTCGTCGACATGGCTGCACAACCATATTCCGGTTTCATTATATTAGTACTACACAATTGATACTGAATGAAATGATACAAGGTTATTTATGAACAGAATGTTCATTTGACAAAAAATGGGTACTTAATACATAAATTCAGTATTAATTGGTGGTTCTTTGAAGACCAAGTCAAAGTCCACATTGCTAAAAGACTACACCCTATGTCTGCGTGGACCACATTTTTCTTGTATAACGAGCACGTCAACTCTACAAAATCCGGTTCCGTTTGACAGTTTAATTACAAGAAATGAAACCAATAAGTTAGCCTTGTGTTGGTAATAGATGTTCACATATATGAACATCAGACATAAACCATGTAAATAATGAGCAACTGATTACTCATACTCTGTAATACTATATAGACCACGGACATACATACATTTTTTACAGTTAAGACAACAAAATGAGGATGTGTATATCTACTAACCTGTAAAAAATGCAGAAATTTGTAGCACAAGTTCTTCAAGTCATTGAGCTTAATGGCATCAAACTTTCTTTACTTGGAATTGCAGGGGTAAGTGGTCTTTCAACTGACCATAGCAAGAGATTAACAAATGTAGTGGAGCTTGGTTTCAATCCCTCCATAATTTTCATGGATAGGGTACATCAGGTTTACATGATCAAGCATCGGCAATAGCCACTTTCAAATACAGTGACAAATGTAGATGGTACAAGAAGGACAACAGTTGGCACTATTCATCAACCAAGCATTCATATTTTGGAGGCCTTTGATGAGATAAGTTACAGATCCAACTAAGCAAATTTAAGGATGCTTAGTTTACAAAACCAGAAACCTATGATGAACATATTACAGTTCACAAACATTCCCTCCCATAAAGCAAAAAGACGTTTCTTGTTATTTGAGCTGATTATGGAACAAGGCATAATGCATCCAAGTGCCGATAGTCAAAGACATAGAACCAAGAGGATTCAACCATGGTAATACGTATGCCAGCCACAATTAGTCAACCCAAGTCAAAAAACATACTGAACATGTACACATCGTGTGCTTTTCCCCTACACAATACGATAACAATTTTCATGTTGAGCGGATGTGGTACAACTTCCTCATGATTTGAACACCAAAAATTATCACATCATTTTCTGGTTTGGTTACATTAGAGCCACAACACTGCTCGCCTATCCACAGATTAATAATTTGTTAGAACACTACTTATAAGATACTTTCTCACTACATTAACCAACATTTAGCAGACCCAAAAGGGTTGGGACGTAATGCTTGGTTTGATTTGGTAATTAACTAACATTCTGATACTATTGAGACCAGGCTTCTTGCATTATCAAACTAAATCAAGTTTCTTTCAATAATGTCAACTGGTTCTTCAAATTGTAGATCATGGTAGCTAGCTAGGTGTGTCCTCATATCTGTCAGTTTTCACAACAGTACAATAGTATGTAGTCTTTGTCTAGACAATACATGTACATCCCACTGAAAAGAGGACTAACCACTTTATAAACCCTCCTAATATAAATGTTTCTTTCAGTACCCTCTAGTCCTAAGCTAAGCTACATTGAAGTAAAAGTTACCATTCGTGAGCTCTAGTTGACCAATATTATGACTTGTACCATTACTTGGATGATATAAGATACAAGGTTTTATCTACGCAATATATTCAATGCAAGTTAGAAAGCAATTCTAATGAAAAGGAGAGGACAAATATACATGCCAACAAAAACATATATATATATATATATATATAAAATATACAGAAATTCAGTACTCCATATTTGCTTCACATATGTACATACAAGAACCATCTTAATTGTCTCCACAATCAGCTCTCATAACATGTTCTTCTTACAAAAAGGAACCACCTAGTAGTCCCACTTTCCAAACTTCAAAAACCAAAGCATACGACCCTGAGGTTCAACGAGGCCTTCCCAACAACTTTTTCTCAAACCCACGTCCAGTTGAGAGAATAGCAAAAATTATGACAACCAAAATGGAACATGCAACCCACGCTCCCCACATTATTCCATTGGTTTTCCACACCTTCACCTCCAAATCATTAACCTTTTTCTCAATTTCTTTCATCTTTTTCTCATACTCCTTACATTTGGTCTCTCGCTCCTTACACTTAAATTCACATTCGTCCATCTTGCTCTCATATTCCTCCATCATTCTCTGATGTTCGTCAATACGCGTATGGAGTGATCTTGTATCCCTTTCAAATCGGCGAGCCACTTTCTCTTCCGCACCTATCTCACCATCCAACCATTCGAAGTACTTGCAGTGTGGACCATTCTTCTTTGGCGCACCAGGAACCCACAAAGGGCAGCCAAAGAACCTCCTACCCGGATTTCTATCAGTCCATGAGGTGTGCAGTACCGCTTCATTGCCGTGATCGCAACGTCGTATCCTCAAAGGACTTGGAGTACCACTATTTGAACTAGACGCCATGACTCCCCTACCATTAAACAATTGACTAACCATGAGAATAATCTAATTCTTGGAGCTCCAACTCAAACAATATTCAATTCATCTTCAATATTGTTATAAGAGTTAAACTATGCAAGTCAATAAACATGGCTTCTTCCTTCAATAGAATACTAGTGACAAATAAATACCTACCAAATAAAACACGAGTGTGTGGAACCGATATAAACACATTTTTTGAATAATGGCTGAGATTCATTTCATCCAAGGGTTTAGAAGCTTTGTCCTCTTTTCATTAAAGTGCCCATACTTTTAACCTTCATTACAAAACTGACATAAAATCCAAGGCCCCAAATTTGGCCCCCAACTCCTCCGAACAGCCTCTCTCTCTCACAAACAGTGTACTGTCCCTTCCGATATCAATCACTGTACAGTGACGTAACACCACTGTACCCCCCCTGTTCAAAAGTCTTGTTTTTTGGGGTTTCGAGGGAAATTACATATTTCCAGACTCTATACTCAATTTCATCCCTATTTGTTCCACTGTCCATCCCTATTTTTTCCAATTGCATGCCAATTTCTAAATGTTTGCATGGTAGTTTTGGTTGGAATTCATAAAAGTACATTCCAATAGAAGAGTAAGACCAAACTTAATCATCAATCAAAACCACAAATATGTTCCAGGTCAATATAACACATGACAAATCAAAGGATGTCACTAAAGGTGAATAAAACCACCATGATTTAAGCTTCAGCATGATTTCTTTTTCCCCACTCGACAACAAGAATTTTAATAATGGGAACACAGTCAACATGCCCTAATTTCATGCCCTAATTTCTTATAAGGGAAAGATTGCAGTGTCCTTTTCCCAAACATAATCAAATACCTAACAGGTTTTTTGGTTGCGGGTGAAATGTGAATATGGACCACATATATGTTCTGTAAAGACAAAATCGCCTAATCATAAAGATCAAAACTATATACCGACCATGGAAACCATAAAACTCTGTTCAGATCAGGAGGTTTTTTCGTTGCAAGTGAAATGTGAATATAGACCACATACATGTTCTGTAAGGACACAATCACCTAATCATAAAGATCCAAACTCTATACCGACCATGGAAACCATTAACTCTGTTCAGATTAGGTGGTTGCACGATATTTGTTAACAAACCCACATGCCAAACAACAACATGAACTAAACAGAAATACCAAAATCAAACACGGTGACCTAAAAATGGACATATACAGCAAACTCACCAACTCGACCAAAGTACCTTCTGTCAAACCTTCAATCAGGGTTCACACAACAATGTGGGCCAAAATCTGCATACAACAACCAAAAATTAGTCTCAATGTCTGGATACTACGAGTCTGTGTGTGTGACAAAGAGAGGGTGGGTTTGGAGTGAGGTTTTGTTCGATTCTCACACAACACACACGCACCTACGAGAGAGAGAGAGAGAGAGACAGACAGACAGAGAGAGAGAGAGAGAGAGAGAGAGAGAGCTACCTGGAGAGAGAGGGTCGAGAGCTGCTGAGCGGATGGTTGGCTTGAAATCAGAACGCGATGGATTTGAGAGGGAACGAGTATTAGGGCAATTTAGCTGTGGGAGGGTGGGAGGGTGGGAGGGTATAATAGTAAATTCAACCAGGCATACCATGTCTTGGGGAATATTTTCCCGCATGTCATGATAGTGGTGATTTCGAAACTTCACACCATGGGTTGGTGATTATTCCCGGTCCACTCCACCTGCCGGTAATTTTCCCTTCTAATTATGTCAAATAGTAAACGAAATTTGCTGACTTGTACGTAAGCGGTGGGAGAAAAATGTTGAGGGCTGATTGGCACTGAAATTTTTTATCTAATAGACACCCAAACTTTAATAAACTTCAAATAGACACATAACCTATGAAGCTGTTATTTAATTAAGCCCCTACCGTCTACATCCATCTAATTATTAATGAAAATTATTGAGTAAGACACATTTTGCCGTTACCCAGTAGATAAAATTGTTCAGATCAAAAAAAAAAAAGTAGATAAAATTGTGACATGGTTTAAATTAGGAAGGAAATGTGGATGACACCCTTTTTTTTGATGGAAAATCTCCAAACCCTAACTCTCTTGCTTCCATTTTTCATTTCTTCGTACACTTAGAAATAGAGCATCACCCCCTCCCTAAAATTTTCACTTTTACCTCCATAAACAGTCCTAAATCCTCCTCAATATCTAACCACTTCTATAAACTGTCCAAACTCCTATATTCTATCCTCAATCTCACTCCTCTTCTTAGCAACAACTATAACATTTTGTCCTCTATTTAGTAACTCCTTAATAAAAAAATTTGAAATATACCCAGTTGAACCCATCACCAAAACATTGATATCTTTTGATTTTTTGCTTTTGAATATTTTGGGGTTTTCAATAGTTGAGGTAGTTAAAGCTGTGATAGGTTTGAGTCTGTTTCTTCTAACTTTAGAGGGTTTTTAAGAGAATATAATGAAAGCCCATACGAAAATTATAAGAGATAGAGAGAGAGAGAGAGAGAGAGTGTGTGTGTGTCCAAATAAGCGTATACCAGGAAAAATGACCCAAGTCAGTCATTACTATTAGTAATTTGACAAATTTAAATGCAGGGGCTAATTGAATAATTACTTCATAGTTTAGGTATGTAATAGAAGTTTAGTAAAATTGGGTGTCTATTAGATATTGAAGTCAAAGTTTAGGAAGTATTTTGAAGTTTTCCGGTGTCTGATCAACCCTCTAAATTTTTCTCCCATCGTTATGGTCCAAGACAACGAATTTCGTTTGTAATTTGACAAAATTAGACAGTAGGGGAATAATGGAATAATAGTTTAGGAGTGAAATTGAAGTTTATTAAAGTATAGGTATCTATTGGACATTGAGTGTAAAGTTTTGGGGGTATTTTGAAATTTTTCCAAAAAATAACTATTCTATGGTCTTTGTTTATCCATTATTATGTTCTATGTTAGTTTTCAAATATAAAGGAATGCATTAAATTATTAAAGTCCATGAAGTAAAACTTTCTAAAAGAAAAAACAATAATTGAGGCTGCGTTCTTTTTAGCTTATAAGTTTGAAATTTATTTTCGGTTTTTTTTTATTTTTTGTTATAATTTTTGGGATTAATCGTTCTGAAAAACATAAAAAACATATGGACCGACGTGAAAAAAATTCAAATAAAACGGATAATTAATAAAAAAAATTGAACACACAAATCTAACAAAAATTAAAAAAAAGAAGAGAAGAAGTTAAATTGACAAGAACGCAGTCTTGAGTTAAAAGTTCTACAGTTCTACCTCTGTTCCACAATGACAGTTTCTCTTTCTCTCTTACTTTTTTCAAATAAAAAAATTAACTACTTTCGTGCATAATTTTCAAATTTTTTCTCACCGTATTAAAAATTTCGATTAGTACTTTAATTTGATGAGAAAAAATTTAAAAAATATCACAACTTTTCATGAAGTACTATTTTAAATTTATATTACCCATGGAGAGTTGCTTTTCCCCCCTCCTGACACCCCCCCACCCCACAACCGATTTCCACATTTACCCCTCCCTCCCTTCCTTCTTTCTTTCCTTCCAGTTTGGTTCCTTTTTTTTTTTTCTCTTTTTATTTCCTTTTCTGTTTTTCCAGTTTGAATTATTTTTTCCTTTTTAATTTTTAATTATTTTTTTTATTTGTTTCTTTTCTCATTTACCTCCTTTCTTTTTTTTTTTGGTTAACTGAAATTCTATTTTCAATTAAAATTGACTTTATGCTTAATAAATTTATATTATTTTAATTAGTTAATTAATTTGTCTTAACAATAAATTCTGGTTAGTGGTAAATTCCGGCAACGTTTTAGGGGGGTGTTATCCGGGTTTGGTGCTAGGGGGAGCGGGGGTAATCCGGGAAAAATGATGTGGGGCCGGAGGGGTGTGTGTGTCAGGGGTGGGAAAAGCAATTTGCTTACCCGAGTTGCCGCCGTTCCACTCCCATCCCTGTCAAGTCAGCCTTCCCGTCCCAATCCCCACTACAAATCTCACGTTTATCCCCACCCCCACCCCCCTCTCTCTCTCCTCTTTGTCTGTGTCTCTCTCTCTCTGAAGTACTTCTCCCAACGAAACCCTCTCTCGATTCCTGCAGCAGCGAACACGACAATTCAATTCAATTCAATTCAATACGGCCTCATTGGAAACCAGAATCATAAGGGCTCCGGAATGGATAATTTGGTCGCAAAAATCCCCAGAAAGACTCTGTTTGTCTACGCGATTAGCTTGCTCAGCTTCGTCCCAATAACCAAAGGAGCTGACCCAACTTACTCCTACATCGAATGCCCAAACACAACCCTTAGCACAACCAGCACCTACGCCCCAAACAGCACCTACCAAACAAACCTCAACACCCTCTTCTCCGTTCTCTCCTCCAACTCTAACAATGCATCCGACGGCTTTTACAACTTCACCGCCGGCAGCAGCCCGCCCGACGTCGCCTATGGCCTCTTCCTCTGCCGCGGCGACGTCTCCGCTGCCGTGTGTCGTGACTGCGTCGTTTACGCTACCGGTGATGCAGTCCAACGGTGCCCCGGGTCGAAGCGGGTCACAATCTGGTACGACGAGTGCCTGCTGAGGTACTCCAACGTGTCCATATTTGCCGCTCTGGATACATCGTTTGGGGGAATTTTGAGCAATACGCAGAACGTAACGAATGCGACCCTTTTTAACGAAGTTTTGGGAGAGGTAATATTATGAACTCTTTGATAGTACTGTAGTATTTCGTATGATCCTGCTATGTTTTGAGCAAAAATATGAATTCGTTCGGCTTTGTTCGTTTTTCATTTTAATTTTGTTCTGTTTTTGTTTTCTAACTATTTTTCTGTTTTTTTTTCAATCATTACCTTATTTTTCTAATTATTACTTTCATTTTTCTTTACTTATTCCCTCTCTTTTCAATTACTCCGTATTATTCTATTTCACTCTCCACCCACCACCGAAACTAAAATATCCAAACATAAAAACCAAACAAAGTCTGAACTCTTTTTTAACTCTATTTTTTTATAAATGGTTGACGGGCCACCTTGTGCGAACTTCCACTAATTCGGGATCTTTACGAGGGACTGAGCTCCGGTCCAATTCCTTTTCTCCCATCGGTTCCAATTTTGAGCCATTTGTGGGCCCTTTTTGAGGCTATAATAATGTTAGGAACTATTACTTTTAAAAGCTTGACGAGAACATGAACATGAACTATTTACTTTTTAGAACTTTAAAAAGTGAACGGTTGCAATTATTGAGGCCCAGCAAGGGCTCACAAATGGTCCAAAACTGGACCGGACTTTTGTTGGTTTCAGTCTTTTCTTCTTGGTATATCAAAAATAGGGGTTTGGCCAAGGGATTGTGAGAAAGTAATAAGTACTCATCTAAGAGGTCACACGTTCCATTTCCATGGAGGCTAAACATTCCAAACCTTGGGGTCACTGGGAGTTAAGCCCGGTCGTTACCTTCAAGCCCCGAAATTAGTCAAGGTGCGAATAAGCTGGCCCGAACATCTAATTTAAAAAAAAAAAGTTTGATCTTATATCTAGTTCTAACGTGGCAAACCACTTAACTAAGTGTGAATTACAATTGAAAAGGTAATGGATGATATTGCCGATCGGGCTTCGAGTGATGACTCAGGAAAGAAATTCGCGACTGCACAAGCCAATTACTCGCCCCTTCAGACGGTGTACGGACTCGCGCAATGTACGCCAGATATATCTGATTCTGATTGCAATACTTGCCTTCGGAATTGTATCTCGACTTTTCCAAGTTGCTGTGATGCAAAACAAGGAGCGAGAGTTTTGTATCCAAGTTGTTATGTCAGGTATGAGACATACCCGTTTTACAATGCCAGCATCGGTGCCGCTCCGCCACCACCTTCGCCAGTCCTCCCTCCTCCTCCTCCGAGTACTACTCGTACGAGCAGCCCTGGTAAAAACTCTTTTGTAAAGCATGGATTTGAAATTTAATTTTGAAGTTCTTAGAATTGTCCGGTAACCACAATCTGTTACTCCCGTCATTTTATTCTTGGTTCTTCTTTCTTTTGGATGTCCCCAAATACTCTCCATTTTGAATTGTCAAAAGAATTTTTTATTTTTTATTTGTAACTTTCTAAGTCTATCTGTTATAAACACATTTACAAGTCGAAAAAATGTGTCCTGCATATTAAGAAATAATGCTACTAATTTGAATAAAATTGCATGGATTGCATGTTCACCTAAACTCCCACAAAGGACCTACAATATGGGATGAAAGGTGTATGTCAATGTTATTTGCAAAATGTGAGCAATCGTGGTGCTAGATGAATTCATGTTATTTGATGTTAAAATTTTATTTGTGTCCAGTTCATTGTCTTAAAAACCAAGTCTGAACACATTTTCCAAACTCGTTTAGTTTTCTACCGAAGCTTGAACAATTCACTAATGTGCTCGACAATCATGATCAGCTTGATTAATGCTTGTTTTTCACGAAGGTTAAACAAACCAAACTTTATCTATTACTCATTTTTTCAAACAATATGAAACTACTCACTACGTATTCGAATTAGATTGTTTGGAGCCTTAGTCAGCGCAACCTTTTACTAATGAAATTTGATGATGAAATAATCTTAATAATGCAGGAAATGGGGGAGTCTCATCGCAAGTAATCGCTGCTATTGTAGTTTCAATTGGGATTGTTATTATGCTTTTCGTTGCAGGCTTCTGTTTCCTAACTAGAAGAGCGAAGAAGAAATATAATTCTGTAAATGAAGACAATGGTAAGAACAAGGGAAAATTTCAAAATTACCCTTACACTAAAACTAAAGAAACTTCTTCTTGCCAGAATAAACTAAAGAAAGAGTGACAGAGACCCAAAAACCAACTTCTTGTCCTTTCTTGTTTGACCATTTATTCTTGTTTCAACTTTTGATTTGTCCAGTTGGGGATGACATCTCAAAAGTGCATTCTTTGCAATATGATTTGGGTGCGATTAAAGCTGCCGCAAATAACTTCTCAGACGATAACAAAATTGGTGAAGGTGGATTTGGTCTAGTTTACAAGGTGTTTTTTTCTTCTAAACCTACTTGAAATTTTCATAAGTTGTTCTACTTTGGATCTACGAGTTTCACATGATGTTTTGTATTCTCAGGGTTTACTTCCAGATGGACAAGAGGTAGCTGTGAAGAGGCTATCTCGAACTTCAGGACAAGGTGCACAAGAATTCAAGAATGAGGTGGTCTTAGTAGCCAAGCTCCAGCATAGGAACCTTGTGAGGCTACTGGGATTTTGCTTGGGAGTAGAAGAAAAGATACTCATTTATGAGTTTGTGCCCAACAAGAGCCTCGACTACTTTTTATTCGGTTAGGCAATCTAAACACCTCTTCGTTAGTTTTGCTTGTTACTAATTTCATTGCCATGAATGTCAAGTCTCGGAATCCAATAATGAATTAACTCTCAAACAATATGAATCATGTTCTTTTGTGCGTGTCTCAATTTCTGAGAAACAGAATACCATAATACAGATTTCCCAAGTCTGGTTCTTTACTTCTAACTTGAACTTGCATTTGAATTGATCAATGCACAGACCCACAAGAGCGACAAAAGTTGGATTGGTCAAGACGTTACAAGATTATAGGAGGGGTAGCCCGGGGGATGTTGTACCTTCATGAAGTCTCCCGGCTTAGAATTATACACCGTGATCTCAAAGCTAGCAATATCTTGTTAGATGTTGATATGAATGCAAAAGTTTCAGATTTCGGCATGGCTAGGATCTTTGGGGTTGATCAAACTCAAGCAAATACAAGTCGAGTCGTTGGAACATTGTAAGTAGTGTCCGTGCATCCTGTATGTTTTGTTTTTTATATATAACTTGCATTAGCGGACACTGATTTTGTACATGTGCTATTATGGACTTCACTATACTATACTGTGAAATGATTGCAACACTTGCTTCTTAAAACAATAGTCCCTTTCTTGCCTTATTATTGGTGATTTACATAATTACCCTTTCATCATTCTTGACACATTTTGAAAATTAGAAGGATAATCAGTTAAATACAATCTGAAGTTAAAATGTATTAGTGTTATGGAAAAAAGGGAGTGTTAAATCAGTTCATGTACTTTTTGGCCAATTCTTTGTGCATTATGACCTCAATTGTCTAATGTCTGATTTCGTCTGAAAAGTACTACTGTCTTACCGTCTTCTATTAATGACTAACTGATAATTGTTGCTTGCAGTGGTTACATGTCTCCAGAGTATGTAATGCATGGACAGTTCTCTGCGAAGTCCGATGTGTTTAGCTTCGGTGTCTTAGTTTTGGAGATCATTTCTGGCAAGAAGAACAATAACTTTTACCACTCAGATGGTGCTGCGGATCTTCTAAGCTATGTAAGCTTTTACCCATACATTCTAATTGCTACTCTGTGTTCCCATATTGCTAGTCTTCTATCCAATTTAGGGATATTAAAAAATGTATGTCCTCCATGATGGAAGTTCTTAAAATTATCCTTTATTTGTAGCTATAGATGTATGTTAAACTGTAAGATAAAGTAGTAATGCCATCAATATTGCCTGTAAAATTTGGATGCCTATCTATTCATTACACTTCCTTATAAAGGTGTCTATCAATATTGGACATAACATTGGGACTTGGGAGTATCTTCCTCTTTAGTGCCAATATCATCACATCCACAAATCACGTATGTAATTAATGAATTGTTACAGGCTTGGCAACTCTGGAGGGAAGGAACTCCCTTGGATTTGATGGATCCAACTCTTGAAGGGTCCTATGCAAGAAATGAAATCACTAGATGCATCCATATTGCCTTGTTGTGCGTCCAAGATGATCCAGACGCCAGACCTTCCATGGCAACGATAGTTCTGATGCTCAATAGCTATTCCGCCACCCTCTCACTTCCTCAACAGCCGAGATTCTTAAGCCGGGGCAGAACGGGGTCGAATATTCTAAACGAACTAGAGTCAGATCAGTCTACGAGCAAGTCAATACAGTGGTCTGTGAATGAAACATCAATTACTGAAGTAGACGCCAGATGATGTGGCAAGTCTAGGCCAATACCAAGATTCACGGTTATTTTTACGTTGTCAGATGAATCATCTGGAGACTAGACGCAAAGGATTTATAAAATGTTTGAGAGGTTTAGAACACAAGTCCTATAGCATCATCCCAAAATTTATGCATGCAATGTCTATAGAAATCACTCCCACAAAGTATATCAGTTTTAATTCGTTAATTTGTAAATGGTAAGCAATTGTCTCTGTTACCTCCTTCCTCTTTTTTTTTTTGACATAAAAGAGAACTTCATTTATATAAAGCATGATAATACAGGGAAAAAGAGAAACAAGAAATATTACAACAGTTGAATCACAAAAATGAAAGAAAAAAACAAACGCAGCAATAAACCTCCATAACCAAAGGTATAGATCAGTAGACTCCAATAAGCAAGTAACCATTCAACGGGCCGCAATAACCCAACCATCCTCCAGAAAAGCAAGCAATCATTCAACTAGCCGCAATAACCCAACCATTCGACACCGAAGCCGTCTCAAACCAAACTGCAACCAAAAGCTAAATGGAACGCGCCCATTAAACGACGGCCGAAACAGATGAAACCACTAAAGGAAGTGCATGAGTGAGGTGAAACATAACCGGTGACTACAATCAACAGACCCGGGGACAGGGGAAAAGGACCGATCGGGACGGGAAGGGGGAAACTTCACCAGGGGGACCGATCGGATCCCAACAGAGAACAAGAAAAGGACTGATTGGGACGGGAAGGGGAAAACTTCACCGGGGGGACCGATCGAATCCAATAGAAGATAGGAAAAGGACCGATCGGGACGGGAAGGGGAAAACTTCACCGGGGGGACCGATCGGAACCAAATAGAAGATAGGGGGGACTGATCGGGTCGCACACGGCTACCACGCACACATGCAAAAGGTAAGAACACCAAATCACAACCAAAAAAGAAACATAAGTCGGGGCCCCAAAGAGAGACCCGACGGCAGCGGGAATACTGCCACATGCAAAAGAAAAGCACAGACACAGAGAAACCAAGAAGACTAAGTAGACAACTCTCTGCATCTACTGCACTGAAACTAGAACCAGATGCAGTCGAGGATCCACCAACCATCAGAACCGGCAGGGGCTGCGGCAGGGGGCGGCTGCGGCAAGGGGCGGCGGCTGTGGCAGGGGGCGGCTGCGGCAAGGGGTGGCGGTAGCCTACGGCGGCTCGCCGAAAGAAGAGCGGGCCTGATCAGAAAACGAAAAGAGGACGGCGGCCGTACGACGATGACGATTGGAGGTCGAACGAGCCCATACGGATGGCGGAGGAGTGGGCTACGCAGATTGGGAACAAAAGGGAAAACCTAGATTTGGATTTACGGGAGGAGTGGTGGGGAGGAGGCGGCAGCCTCCCCCCGAACGGCTATTGATGAGAGAGAGAGAGAGAGGAGCTGTAGGAGAGGATTTTTAGAGAGAAGGCAGAGCCTCTCTCTCTCTAAAACTGTTTCCTATGGTCTTTATCTAATCACTAGGTTTGTTGTATGATCTTGTGGGTGTAAGTTTGCAGTCCCATGTGGTTTTTTAATGAGCCTGGACCAATAACATTTACCTCCTTCCTCTTTAAAAGTTATATTTTCATAGGCCCGTATTTGGAGTCCAATAAGACATACTGTATGACATATTATGATGTTAATGGAAATGGAAATAAAATGTTGCGTAGTCACCCGGAGTTTTGTTGGTTGTTATGCAATAGATTGGTCGTCTTACCAAAATATTCCCTCCGTTCCAATTTGTTTGTTCATTTTTTGATTTTTAATTGTTTCAAAATGTTTATCCATTTGACTTCTAATTGAATCAATTTTCCCTTTTTGCCCTTTCTTTAATAGAATAAAGTAACTTTTGTAAAAAAGTTGAGGGTAAATGTGAAAAGTTGTATTTTTTTTAGGTGTAATGATTGTGTTCTGTTTTCTTAAAAAGTTGAATTTTTGAGGTTCGACAAACAAATTAGGACGGAGGGAGTACAAATATGTTGCAAGTATTGCGCAGAACACTTGTGCTTTCTGCTAGATTTGTTGTTGTGTGCAATAGGATCTAAACCAAGCAAAGCACAAAGACACCCAGGGCCGGTCCAAGGGTTTTTAGTACTCAAAGCTTAATAAAAAAAAAAATTTATATAAATGGTCCTCTTAGTTTCATCTGAGTCTCATTTTCGTCCTCCAAGTATCAATTACAACTCTTTTGACCTTCAAGTTTAGTTTTCGTACCAAATTAGTCCAATTGATAACTTCTGTAAGCCAAATTGGACAGAAAAAATCAGATTGATGGCAGTTTGGACGTTGCAGTTCATTCCAAATTGGTCCAATTGATGATGCCTGCCCTCAATTTAATTTTTCACATCCAGTTTGACTGACAGACATTATCAATTGGATCAAATTAGTACAAAAATCAAACTTGAAGGTCAAAAGAGTTGCAATTGATACTTGGAGGACGAAAATAAGACTCGGGTGAAACTAGAAGGACCATTTGTATAAATTTCCCTAAAAAAAAATGTGTCCTTAAAAAGTTAATACTTAACAATTTTTACAACAACAATCACAATACGAGAAAGCTAAACCAATATAAAGTTCTACTTAATTATTACGTACGAATGGGATGGTGGGTTGGGCACTTGGACTTATGGGGATGATGAGTTGGGCTAACTCATTACCTCCAATTGGGTATTTTTTTCCCATTCTATTGGGTTTAAAAAGAGTTCTACTCAAATTCAAATAATAAAAATATTAGAGTGCCCTTAAAGTTTGGGATTTTTGGATGCTCAAAACCTAGACCTCTTGGACCTTGTGCCTGGGCCGGCCCTAAAGACACCCACACAGATATTGAGATGAACTCCGATTCACAAACGTAAGAAACCATGAAAAACCTCACTGATCTAAGTTATACAGAGTTTCACACACTCTCGCTCAAACAATACAGATTTACAGATACAAATAAACCAGATACAAAGCTGGTCTTATAGACCCAAGCTATGAAACTATTGGCATGTCACGGGATACAGAGCAGCTCTAGCCATTAGTCCATGGCTGCTCAGAGTGACTTGCTAGGACGCTGAAGTCTACTCTGGAGGCGGAGGTGAAAGCCCGCTTGTGCTTTGTTCTGTTTTCATTCATTTTAAAAGACCCCTTAATTTTCAAAGTAAAAATAATAGATGTATGTTTTCCAAGACAAAAATTTCAAATAAGCTACGCACTCAATATGGGTTGGAGTAGGTAGAGGAAACCTTCCTCTATTATGGTTGCAAACGAGCCGAGTCGAAACGAGCTTTGTAGTGTTTGAGTTCAGCTCGTTTATTAAAGGAGCACAAAACTCAATCTCGAGCTCCGCTCATTATCTAAATGAGCCTGGTCGAGCTAATTTACTTAATGAGTCTCTTTAAACAAGCCGATCCAACATAGCGAGCCGGGTTTTTGAGTATCAAGCACGGCACGAGCCTAAAACTCGACCTCAAACTTGATTAGATTATTAAACGAATCGATCCAAACCAAACCTAACCTAACCTTAACGAGCCGAGCCACGAACAACTTGCGAATAGTTTGAAGCCCTAATCACAGTTATGAAATACAATACGCCTCATTGACCCCACTTCCAAGTCGTCGGGGCTACGGCCATGATTTCTAATCTCCCCTCCCCACCACCTATTTCTCCGCCACTTACTTCTCCACCCTCTCCCAATCACCATTTTCATCAAAATTGAAACGCCCAAAACCTTTGCCTGCCCCTGGTGCTCTACAATGGGTAAATTCCTCCGCAAAATACCCAGAAAGGCTCTGTTTGTTTACTCGGTTTGTTTGCTCAGCCTCATCCCAATAATCAAAGGAGCTGACCCAACTTTCGTCTCCATAGACTGCCCAAAAACAACCCTTGCCAGAACCAGTACGTACGCCCCAAACAGCACCTACCACACAAACCTCAACACCCTCTTCTCCGCTCTCTCCTCCAACAACGCATCCAACGGCTTCTACAACTTCACCGCCGGCAGCAGCCCACCCGACGTCGTCTACGGCCTCTTCCTCTGCCGCGGCGACGTCACCGCCGCCGGGTGTCGAGACTGCGTCGCTTACGCCTCCGAAGACGTCGTCAAACGGTGCCCCAGGTCGAAGGAGGTCACGGTCTGGTACGAACAGTGTTGGCTCAGGTACTCCAACAAGTCCATGTTCAACTACCCGGACACACGGGAATGGTTTATTTTGGAAAACACGCCATTGAACGTGACGGATGGGAACCATTTTAACGAAGTTTTGGGACAGGTATTATAATGAATTTCTTTAATTACACGGATTAAGGAGTCTAAATATTACTAGTATCTCCTGTTGTATGATCCTCCTATAATTTGATACTCCATCCGTCTATAGTTATGAGGAACCCGGAGTGCCTGTTTTCAGCAAGGCCCCCATCTGAGCCGTCCGTGTTCCGCAATGGACGGCTCAGATTTCATCTCGGTGGACAGCCGAGATCTGTTCGACTAAAATGGAATCTGAGCCGTCCATGGTCGGATGGGGACAACATGCATGTTGAACCCCCAAGATTTGACTTTCTAATTAAGGAGAATATATGTAATACACCTTAAGTCACATCTAAACTTGTTTAGTATGAAAATTGAAATTGTCTTGTATTTAAGGGTTGGGTGTAAAGGATAGTGTAAAAAATTCGATAGATGTGGTCTCGACGCCTCAAATGGCATATGATAAGAGGAAAAATAACTTTTCTCCAAAAATATTTCAAGGTTTTGTTTAGTTTTTTACTTATTATATCAGAGAGTAAGAACTCAACTTGTTATATTAAAACCTAAAATAATAAAAGCCCAATTTATTGATTAGAAGTTAGGACATATGTACTCAACATAAGTTTTTTCGTATTACACCTTCTGCCCGTATTTGTTTAGCCCCCTCGTTCTATTGTAAATTGCTAGAAAATTATTTATGTATACATAAGATGGAATTTTTATTTTTTGGGTAAGATAAAATTTTATATCAAAACAGAGGAGCTACCCTGTGGACACAACATACAACCAATGAGAGGAAAAGGGACTGGAACAGGCCACCCTAACAACTGAACAACTACTCACTAGGAAAGAGTAGAAACAAAACAAAGAAGAGAAACAAAACCTCTAAAGAAATCATACAGAGGAGAAGATGGCAGGAGGAAGATTCCTCCACATAGCACACAATCTTTGGTTCCTGGTACTCCTTTTCACCTTCCTCCAAAGACTCAAGCAACCTCGAATATCAGACTTCACCACTGTTACAAGAGTGGTAGCATCCCTTTGAGCACCTTGGAACACTCTGCTATTTTGTTCCAACCATATGTGATAGAGAGATGCAGACAACACCATCTTGTACGAAGACTGCTGCATACCATTGCCAGACATATGCTGACTGGCCCAAACTATCTCTTGATCTAATCTAATCAAGCCCCTATTGTACCCACAAATCCTCAAAAGCTGCCCCACAATGTAAGATGCACATGAAAAAAAGATGAGAGTGACTTTCAGGATATGCATTTACAAAGAACACACAAGTTATTAGTCACCACCCCCCAACTACGCAACCTTTCTTTTGTGGTAAGCCTGCCATGAATAGCGAACAAAGTTTGATAGGTTTTAATTTATTCTATCAAAGAACATTTCTAAAATCACATAAAACCTTCTAAATGCAAATGTCTAACAAATTGGGACGGAGGAAGTGCAATTGTAAATTGGGTATTTTGCCTCTGGGCCTGTAGTGGGTGTGACTATCATAAAAGCACATGGTATGGGAGAGGGATACAACTCCAAATTCGTATATCCTGTTATTTATAATAACTTCTAATCTTTTATGCCCTCCAAATTTCAATAATTTTACTTTCTGCCCTCCAAAATGAAAATTGAAGGTTTTTTTACCATAAACCTTTTGAAGTCAAAAGTAATTACACAATTGGCTCCCTCTTTATCATTTTTCTGCGCCTGCCACCAGCTGGACAAGAACTGAGTCCGGTCAAGTATGTGAGACGTTAACCTGTTGTCTTTCGGGTACTGTATTTCCTTTGCAGTATACCAAAAATATGGTTTTAATTCCAATATCTAGTTCTAACTCTTGGCCAATCACTTCACTAACTATTAGTATGAACTACACTTGAAAAGGTAATGGGTGATATTGCCAATCGGGCTTCAAAAAGTGATGACTCAGGTAAGAAATTCGCGACTGCTCACGCCAACTACTCACCACTTCAACCAGTGTACGGATTAGGACAATGCACGCCGGATTTGTCTGATGTTGATTGCTATAACTGCCTTCGGAATGCTATCTCAAAGCTTCCTGAAGCAAAACATGGAGGGAGAGTTCTGTTCCGGAGCTGTTATGTCAGGTATGAGATGTACTCGTTTTACAACGCCAGCTTCGGTGCTGCTCCTCCACCGCCTTCGCCAGTCCTCCCTCCTCCTAGTACTACTACTCCAACCAGCCCTGGTAAAACTTTCTTTTGTGGATCATGGATTTGGAATTTTGAAGTTCTTAGTATTGTCCAATAGCCCTAGCAAGAATCTGTTACTCCTTTGGTTCCATATCCTTTCTAAATAACGCTACTAATTTGAATAGAATTAACCAGATATTGCACGTCCGCATAAACTCCCATATCGTGGTGTCAAATTAATGAAATTAAGCTGTTTGATGTTTACTTGTGCAAACTTAATTCATGATCAGTTCGTTACCTCACAAATAAGTCTGAACAGATTTTCCAAACTCCTTAATTTGAGCATGAACAATTCACTAATATACTCAAGATCCGGATCAGTTTAATTAATGCTTGCTTTAGCTCGGCTCGATTGTTTAACAAACCGAACTTTATATATTATTTGTGTTCTTCAAACAAGCTGAAACAACTTACTACGCTACACAAATCAGATTTTTTGCAGCATGAGTGAGCGCTGCCTTTTGTCAATACATGTCGTTGACGAAATTATTTCTGTAATGCAGGAAATGGAAGAATCATTGCCATTGTAGTTTCAATTGGGGTCACTATTATCCTTTCCATAGCAGCCTTCTGTTTCCTTACTAGGAGGGCGAAGAAGACATATAACTTGCTAAGAGAAGACAATGGTAACAACTGTTTGGTGCAGTGGGAGTTGTGGAACAACAATTGAGCGTGTGCAGAGATTATACACACAAACACAGCTCACAGTTTACTGAATCAAATAACTAATGAATTGAAAAAAACTCACATTTTACACTTCCTCTCTCTCTCTCTCTTCACACACACACTGATTTCTCACACCTCACTCACACTGTATCTCTCTTATTTCAGTTGAACTTCTCGCCTCGATGAAGCAGGAATCGCTTGAAACAGCTGGAATTTTTGATAACCTTCTGCAAATCAAAGGTCTGGGGAAAGAAACTACAAGAGATGAAGCAAATACATTATATATTGTACTCTACTGAGATTACTCACAACCACACAATTCCCAACCTCCAAATTTATTCAGCTCCAAAACTAAACATCCCCCTTAACTCCCACGCAAACACGAAACATAACACATGCCTACAAATGCAAACATAATCTCAACATGCTTCTTAAGCTTGCATCTGTCATGGCACACCACCCTTCTCCTCTGTTTTCTGCAACCGCTTCTGCTTGAAGCACTGCAGCCTCAACCTTCTCCACAATACTGGTCTGTTCGTCTACTCCTTCACAGGCATCGTCCTCTATGCAATCACAACTGTCGTGGCCATGCCCACTGCAAGCATAGCACTGCACGTCTGCATTACACTCCCTCTTGTAGTGGCCGTATTCATTGCAACTGACTCTTATTCCTCTATTTCTTCATCTGTCTCTCTAGACATACTCCTCTGGTCCTCTCCCCCCTCTTGTTAGACCTACCGCTTGACCATGTGCACGGCCTCTTTCCTCTAGCTCTTTGTGAATTCCCCACTCTTCGACATTCCTCCTGAATGTCAACTTCACTTGCAGGGCCTCCAAGCTCCATCGAGCACAAGCTCTAACTGATCCTCTGCTCGTGGATCTCCAGCATGGCCAATAACTCTTCCATGGTCATGGTGGTAACCACAACATGATTGAATTTTGGATCCAATGACCGAAATATCTTCTGACACTTTACCTCGCTCACACTCACAGTTCACACACCCACCACTCTGTGTGTCTGTGTGTGTGTGTAATTCTTTGATACTGTAAGAACACCAACACTTTACAAAGCAAACACACTCACATATGACATACCTATGCTATACTAGGATTGCTCACAACCACGCAATACAAACCTTCCACACTCAATATCTTGTTAGACTGTGTAACTTCACCGCAAACACAGTCTCTCACCCTCTCGCTGGACCCCCATCTTTACCCTTCCAACTCTCTCTGTCCCCCAACTCCCACACACATAGAACATAACACATGCCTGCACATGCAAGCTAAGCTGAAGAAACTTCTTCTCGCCAAGTTTAACTAAAGATAGAGGGAAATGAGAGGATTCCAAAAAACTTATTCTCATCTTTGCTTGTTTTGACCATTTATTCTTGTTTGAACTTTCAATTTGTCCAGTTGGGGAGGACATCTCATCTGTGCAGTCCTTGCAATATGATTTGGGTACTATTCAAGCTGCCACGAACAACTTTTCAGAGGATCACAAAATCGGGGAAGGTGGATTTGGTCCAGTCTACAAGGTTTTATTTATTTTTTATTTGTGGCCAAAATGGTTTGAAATTTTCAGAGGTTGTCGTACTTTGGATCTAGGAGTTTCACAAGATGTTTTGAATTTTCAGGGTATACTTCCAAATGGACAAGAGGTAGCTGTGAAGAGGCTATCTCGAACCTCAGGGCAAGGTGCATTAGAGTTGAAGAATGAGGTTGTATTGGTAGCCAAGCTTCAACATAGAAACTTAGTGAGGCTACTCGGATTTTGCTTAGAAGGAGAAGAAAAGATACTGATTTATGAGTTTGTGCCCAACAAAAGCCTCGACTACTTTTTATTCGGTTTGGCATTCTAGACTACTCTGTGTTATATTGCTTGTTACCTTTTTTTTTGGCATGAATGTGACATTTGGATTCCATTATGGATTACCTCTCAAACACACGAACAGAGCTGAATGGTATACTGTGATTCGTGTGTTGAGAGCATTTCACATGCATGCTCAGAGATCAGAGCATTTTAAGGTTACTCTGCTTGTGTCTCAATTTCGAGAAAACGGAATCTCTTACAACGTATAATTCCCATGTCTAGTTCCTTACTTCTTACTTCAACTCGAATTTGGATCTTTCATTGCACAGACCCACAACAGCAAGCGAAGTTGGATTGGTCAAAACGCTACAAGATTATACGAGGGTTAGCTCGGGGGATGTTGTACCTTCATGAAGATTCCCGGCTTACAATTATACACCGTGATCTCAAAGCTAGCAACATCTTGTTAGATGCTGATATGAATGCAAAAGTTTCAGATTTTGGAATGGCTAGGATCTTCGGAGTTGATCAATCACAAGGAAATACAAGTCGTGTCGTTGGAACATTGTAAGTAGTGTCCCTGCATCCCGTACATTCATTTTTCTATAATTTGCGTTAACGGGCACTGACTTTATGCGATCTCAATCGTTGCATCATTGAGATTCATCAAATGCTGGCTCTGGGGTAGACAAACACGTGCGCTATTATGCCTAGCTGCTTAATGACAATTCATGGACATTACTGAGAAATGATTTTAGCACTTGCTACTTAGAACAAGTGTCCTTTTCTTACCTTTGTTTATCGGTGATTTACCTAATTACCCTTGCAACAATTCTTGACACTTTCTGGAAATTGGAAGGCTAATTTGTTAAATCAACAATGGTAATTAAGGAAAAAAATAGTGTGATGGAAAAAGGGGTGTGCTAAATCAGTTCACTTACTTTTTGAGTTAGTTTTTTGTGCATTATTACCTCATTTGTTTCACGTATGATTTCGTCTAAAAAGTACGAGTGTCTTACCATCTTCTGTCTATGATTAATTGATAATTTTTGCTTGCAGTGGTTACATGTCTCCGGAGTATGTAATGCGTGGACAGTTCTCCGCCAAGTCCGATGTGTTTAGCTTTGGTGTCTTGGTTCTGGAGATCATTTCTGGCAAGAAGAACAATAAATTTTCCAACTCAGCTGGCGCTACAGACCTTTTGAGCTATGTAAGCTTTTAGCCATATATTCTAATTGCTACTCTCTGCCTATCCCATATTGCTAGTCTTCTACCAAATTAAGGGATGTTCAAAAATGTATGTGCTTGTTGAAAGTTCTTAAACTAATCCTTTACAAGTAGCTATAGATATATGTTAAACAATCAAACAAAGCATTAATGCCATCAACAACGCCTTTAAAATTCGAATCCGAATCTATTCATTACACTTTCTTTTAAACGTGACCATCAATATTGCACATAACATTGGGAACAACTTCCTCTTTAGTGCCAATATCATCGCAACCACAATTCATGTGTGTATGGAATTGTTGCAGGCCTGGAAACTTTGGAGGGAAGGAACTCCCTTGGATTTGATGGATCCAACTCTTCAAGGGTCTTATGGTGTAAATGAAGTCACTAGATGCATCCATATTGCCTTGTTGTGCGTCCAAGATGATCCAGACGCCAGGCCTTCTATGGCAACAATAGTTCTGATGCTCAATAGCTATTCTGTCACGTTGTCACTTCCTCAGTAGCCGGGGTTCTTAGGCCGGGGCAGAACAGGATCGAATATTCCTACAGAAGTAAAGTCGGATCAATCTACAAGCAAGTCAATACAGTGGTCTTTGAATGAAGTATCAATGACTGAAATAGACCCCAGATGATGTGACAAGTTTGGGCCAATTATGGGATTCAAACTTATTTTACATCGCTAGATGAATAAACGGGAGACTGGACGCGAAGGAGTTACGGAAATGTTTGAGAGATATGGAGTATTAATTAAATTGCATTTTCTGTGGTAGGAGGCAATATAAGCCTTATAGCATCAGCACAAAATTAATACATGAATGTCTATAGAAATCACTCCCACAAAGTATATTACATCAGTTTTCACTCGTTTGTAGATGGTAGCCATTTGTCTGTGTTACTTCCTTCCTCGTTAAAAGTTCATTTCACAGGCCGGTTATTTTGAGTCCAATAAGACAGATCACATGTTGTGATGTTAATGGAAATAAAATGTTACGTAGTCACCTGGAAAGTTTTGTTGATTTATATATATGCAATAGATTGGTCCTCTTACGGAAACAAAATACTATTGCAATTGGTTAGTCAAAGCGTTGAGGTGAATCAATAAAAAAAGACCTCTAGACATGAAGGTATAAACACGATTTGGGTATAGATAATGAGCCATGACGGCCGATTGAAAAATAAAGTCAGTTTTTTGGGCTTTAATTATCTTGGATATTTCAAAAAATATTTGGGTAAAAGTCATAGTTTTTTACTTTTTCGATTCTTGACGAGATGAATCAATAATCTACAAAAGTTAATGTGCAAAACTGACAAACGTAAAAAAAATTTGAAAAAGAATAAAATAAGAAAAAGATTTCAAAAATCTTACCAGAACTCTGTCCATCACGACTTCTGCAAATACCATCTAACTAGAAATGTCTAGGACGCTAGTGATTTCCCAATCTCTTCTCGGGCTATCTCTGAGGACCATATTTTTAATGTGCAACCTGCGCTTCACCGATTCGAAAATGACTGCCGCGATGGGTGTTGCGAGAAAAGCGGGTATCCACAACTACCTTTTTAATTTATGATAGTTTAGGGTGACAGTATCCAGGTTTGTAAAATCTGCAAAACCGCTATACATCTTTAGAGTGATCTTCCAGTATATTTTTGGATTATAAGTTAATGACAATAATACTCAAGTTGTTCCACTAAATTGTATTTTAGTTTATATTTAGTTGTTTCCACTAAATTAATTTAACAGAAACGCCCCTTAATTTTGGTAGTATGATGCAAGGAATAAACCAGATTGCACGGAGTGATTGCTCAAGTTGTTGAAGTTTCTAAGCACGGGATTAGACGGGATTTAGGCAGTGTATAAATGTACTACTTTCGAGAATTTTTTTTTTTACTCTTTATACGGTTTCTAATAATTTTTTTTATTTATCTCTCCACTCATTACATCAACCTTAGACATTTGTCCGTCCGCCGTTGAATAATTAGTTAAGGGAAAAATTCCTTTGCGGTGGTTTCCGTGAAAAATGGGTTATGCAGCGCAAATAACGAGGGCCTAAAGTGAATTGAACGGTTTAGATGTTAATAAAACTAAAATTCGAATCGTTGATTGTCGAAACGGACGGTTGTGATTTGGCGCCTCCGCAAATGATTTGTTCACGGCTATGTCGTGAATAAGTCTCTCTCATTTGTTAATCATGCTACCGCATAATTGATGTAGCCGCCGCATTACAATACAAATCCTCCACGGGAGAAGATAAAAGTACATTAAAGAAATTTTTTATAAAAAAAAAAAGAAGTTTCTACTGAAAAGGAGACATTACTTTTGACTCTTTTTTTTTTATCAATCGATAGGATAGGATGAAGAAAATTTTTAAAAAAAGAAGTTTCTACTGAAAAGGAGTTGTTACTTTTGACTTTTTTTTATTTTTTTGTCAGGATGAAGAAATTTTTTATTGAATAAAGAAGTTTCTACTGAAAAGGAGTCGTTACTTTTGATTTTTTTTTTTTGTCAATCGATAGGATGATATTTATTAATAACAAAAGGGCAATCATTTTAAAAGAGGGAATATTGCAACCACAATGGAAGCCTAAACACCCCGATCATCACAACACTAGCCAAGCAACCAAAAAAAAACCCACGGAGGGGTTAGGAAAGCTCCCTCAACGGAGGAGAAAAACAGAAAGAACTGAAAAATATCAACAAAATAAAAATCTACAGTAATC
Organism: Rhododendron griersonianum; assembly: GCA_018127125.1. Taxonomy (NCBI): domain Eukaryota; kingdom Viridiplantae; phylum Streptophyta; class Magnoliopsida; order Ericales; family Ericaceae; genus Rhododendron; species Rhododendron griersonianum. The sequence goes on from CM030800.1 coordinate 24,086,194, forward strand.
ACGGAGATAGATCTGAAGTAGAGAGAGAGAGAGAGAGAGAGAGAGAGAGAGGGGAGGGAATCAGGGGGATAGATCTGAATCAGGGATTCAAGGGGGATACATCTGTGGTTACTTTTGACTTGGTCCCGATTCCCGAAAACCTCAAAATAATCGTGAGTAATTATTCAGTGTTACTCAGCATCCCATGGTGGTGTCCAAACTTTTCTCTACCCAACATTTTATGCTGAGAAATGAGAACCATCCAATGAAAGAAAAGGCTTGGAACACCACCACATGTAGGTCAGCAAACGAATCGAGCTGAGCTGCTCGCAAGCAGTTTGTGGTTCGATTTGTTCAGTAATTGAGCTCGAGTCTCGCTCAATTTTGGGCTCGTTTACTAAATTAGTTGAGCTCGACACTCAAAAGCTTGGCTCGACTGGCCAAAATTCAGTTCATTTGTATAGGACCTATATGTTCGACTCGTTAAAATAGGCTCGTTAAGTAAATCAGTCAAACTCGGCTCGTTTACAACTAAACCAAACTCAAATTCAAGTTTTAGGTTCGTTTAATAAATAAGCCCAACTCAAACACTACGAAGCTCGCTCGACTCGTTTACACCCATAACTATATGTGGTATGAATACTCCAATGAAGAAAGAGTTTGAAACATCGCACACAATATACAAAAACATTAAATAATCTTTCGTCATTAACTGTACACAGTACTTTGGGAGTATATTTTTTACTCTCTTATAAACATGTGGGGCTTACATATGAGCCTTATGTGCACTCCACATATTATGTGAGAGGAAATAGTATATCGTGAAATATTGAATAATTTTCCCAAACGAGATATTGAATAATTTTCCCGAACGAGAAACAGATTTTTCAACTAAGTGGACCACAAACACAAAATACCATTCCAGAGCAGAAAGCAACAGATCCCCAAATGTCCAAGGAGTGTCACTTCACTCTAATTCAGTTCGATTCATTATCGATTTAAAAATATAATTAATTTTATAATCCAGTTAAAATAAAACTAAGACAAATAAATTAGGACGGAAAGAGTATAAAGAGTTATTTGCCTTGGCCTCCTAGTTAGTTCGTGTTGAACTAGTGACTCTTAATTAGTTTGTCCAATTTCGTATAATCTTGGACAAAATAAATTGCAATAAGAAAGTTGATGAGACAAAATTGTTATTTACATAGTTTAGAAACAGAATAAACAAAATGTGAGTAGCTTAGGGGATAAAAGCAAACTGAACTCATTAATATTTGCCTTCTAATATAATTGGAGCTATGCTCCATCTTGAGCAGTGAACAATCTAATCTTTCTTTCCATGATGCGTTGTGTCTCAAGAGAAAGAAGCCTTGAAAGTGGATGATACAATGATGGATCAGACGATTCTTTGTGAAACACACCACTCATGCGTTGTTTCGATCAATAATTGAGCCACTTCTGCAATTATAAATAAAGTTGATTATTACTTCTGCCCAAGCAGTCGTACCTACGGCCATGACTTCCAACCTCCCCTCTCCACTGCTTATTATTTCTTCACTCTCACTCAGCTCCGTTTCCACTTTAAAAAAAACTAAAAATTTATAATATTTTTGCTGTGTTTGGTTCACAATTTTGGATTGAAAATTTTGAGTTAAAATGTAAAAATATGTGATTGGATGAGTTATTTCAAAAATAAATGGGACCCCCTGACTGAGACTTATCAAAAAACAAAAAATGAAAAACTGACAGATAAAAACTTGTTTGGCAAGTTGGACTTGAAGTCTGTCCCGTTCCTCCCTCTCTTTTCAATTACTCCCAACTCATCTCTCTCGAGAGAATTCATCCCAACCACTCATCTCTCTCTTGAAAATTCATCCCAACCTCCATATACAGCTACTCCTAACTTCATAGGTGAAAAGCTGGGGAAAGGAGGGAGATGGGTGGGAGTGGTGGGGGCCCATTTTTACTGTGTAGTCAGATTTTCAAGTCAAAGAGATATATTGCTGGCCTTTGAAAACATCTTTTGGCCCCACCAACTTTTTTGCATTCTAAAAGAGCTTTAGTAAACAAAAACTCTAAATGGGGAATCGAACACAGTGAAATCATTTCGTTTCTACTAATCAATGTATTGTTTTCTTTGCTTTTCAAAAAGTATTTTTTTAAAAATTTCCTCTAAATTTTTCATACTTTCAACATTTATCTCTCCACTTATTACCCCTACTATTTTTCAAAAAAAATTTCGAAATACAAACCAAACACAGCACAAAGAATTTCAGCATTTTTCTATCTCGTTTTCATTAAAAAAAATTGTCAACAAAAACTTTTTTTTATTACAGTAACTCTACTAAAAAACTCATCAACAACTTATTTACTAACGGAAACAACTTGACATTTCTTAACAACTTATCATTACCGGAAACACCCCCAATCTCCATTCTTTATAAAGAAAAGCCCGCAAAAGCCTTCCTAGGTGCTCAGCAATGGATAATTTGCCCCACAAAATTCCCAGAAAGGCTCTGTTTGCTCTCACGATTTGCTTCATCAGCCTCATCCCAATAACTAAAGGAGCTGACCCAAATTACTTATTCATGGAATGCCCAAACACAACCCTCAGCACAACTAGCACCTACGCCGCCAACAGCATCTACCAAACGAACCTCAACACCCTCTTATCCGGTCTCTCCTCCAACTCCAACAACACGTCCAACGGCTTTTACAACTTCACCGCCGGCAACAGCCCCCTTGATGTCGCTTACGGCCTCTTCATCTGCCGCGGCGACCTCTCCGCCACCGTGTGTCGGGACTGCGTCACTTACGCTGCTGGAGATGTAGTCAAACGGTGCCCCGGGTCGAAACGGGTCACAATCTGGTACGACGAGTGCATCCTGAGGTACTCCAACGTGTCCATCTTCTCTGTTTTGGACACTTCGTTTAGGAGGACTTTGAGAAATACGCAGAACGCGACGAATGCGACCAGTTTTAGGGAAGCTTTGGGAAAGGTATGCAAAATGCAAACTCTTTTATTCAGACCTTTTTCTTAACAAAATCAAAATATGTTATACCAGAATTAATAATTGTTATATCCAAACAAAACACATGTGTAAAATATCACAAATTATATGAAATAATCACAATTGTTATGACAACATAAAAAATTATCATTTTCTTACCATAACATGTCGTATCAAAAAAATATGTGTAAAATACCACAAATTATATAACATAACCATTGTATGACAACACCATAAATTAACGTTTTCTAACACAACGTGCCGTACCAAAAATAATCGATCAAAATATTCCATAAGAAGCATATCCAAGCAAAATATAAGTGTAAAATATCACAAATTAAATAACATAATCACAATTTTTATGATAACATCATAAGTTAACGTTTTCTTACCACAATGCGTTGTACAAAAATAAGACAATTCAAATATTCCGTAACAAGACTAAAATATGTCATATCACAATCAATATTTTTATATCCAAGCAAAATACATGTCTAAAATATCACAAATTAAATAACATGACCATGATTTTTATGACAACACCATTAATTGATGTTTGCTTACCACAACGTGTCGTGTCAAAAGAAATTAATTCAAATATTCTGTAACAAGACTAAAATATGTCAAATTTTTGTGACTCATCTTACGAAAGTGTGTACGGTACACCCTTATAAATTTTGTGACTTATTTTGTTGAACTTTTTGTGGCCCAATATATGAGATTTTATGGTTGTTTATAATATGAATTTTTGTGATGTTGTATATGAATTTGTGTGGTGTTGGAAATGAATTATTTTGGTGTTCTATACAATTTTTTGGTCAAAAAGATTGCATAAAAGTCAAAAATGGCGGCTCAAATATATGAGATTTTGTGATATTGTTTATGAGATTTTGTGGTGTTATTTACTAATTTTTATGGTAGTGTTTATGAATTTTGTGGTTCAACATACGAATTTTTTGGTAATCAATAATGAGATTTTGTTTTGATATATGAGTTTTTGTGGCTCAAAATACAAATTGCATACCTTATGCTATTTTTAGGGGTGTTTATTGTAGTCGTTCTCATAAAACCCGTTGAGTTTGTGTCAAAATTTTAAATTGGATTTGTGCCTTGTTGTGGGTGCGTATATCAAAAAAGTACGGGAAGCGGATAAGGGAAAGAGGACAACACCCTGTTCGGTTTGGGGTTTTGAGGAAATTTTTTGAGAGTAATGAGTGGAGAAAGATAGAGAAAATTTATTGGAGACCATGCCCAGAGATTTTGAGACCCCAAAATCTTTGATAATTTCACTTGTTTCAATCCCTTCAAAATCAAAATCTGAAGCTTTTTTTATTTTATTTTTTATAATCATAATCCTTTCAGATTCAAAGTAAGTATTTAGTTGGCTTCCTCTTTATCAATTTTCGTGGTCTGCCACCAGCTTCGGTCGATTATGAAAGGCCTTAACCTCTTGTAGTCTTTCTGGTAATTTATTTTGGTTTCCGTCATTGCTTATGCGGTATACCACGAAAATGATTTTTATTCTCATAGCTAGTTCTAACTTTTGTCAAACCACTTCTAACTATTAGTATGAATTACACTTGAAAAGGTACTGAACGATATTTCCGCTCGAGCTTCAAGTCATGAATCAGGTAGGAAATTTGCGACTGGCGAACTCAGTTACTCACCGCTTCGAACGTTGTACGGACTAGCACAATGCACGCCGGATTTGTCTGTTTCTGATTGCAATACATGCCTTCGGAATTGTACCTCGTTTTTTCCGAGTTGCTGTGATGCAAATATAGGAGCGAGAGTTCTGTTTCCGAGCTGTTATGTCAATTATGAGACGTACCCGTTTTACAACGCCAGCGTTGGTGCTGCTCCACCGCCACCTTCGCCAGCCCTACCTCCTCCGCCTACTACAAGCAGCCCTGGTAAAACTTCCCTTTTTTTCTAAAACACGTAGATTTTAGAGTTCAATTTTGAAGTTTCTTGCACTAAGCTTCAGGTCGTCATTTGTTTGGATGTGCCCAATATGATTCATTTTGAATTGTCAAAAGCAAAATTTTGTACTTATTCTATCCCTAAATAAGTGTCCGGCGTGCAAATCTAGAACTTACAAAAGATGCATGTTTTTCGTTAAAAAATTTAATTTTTTTTCACAATCTAATAGAACTCATTGCTATCTATTGATTTGTTAATTTTTTTAACGATACAAATGTATCTTTTTAAAGGCTTAGATTAATTTGCGCGTCGAACACTTATTTAGGGACGGAGGGAATAACATTTTTTGCCTCAACTCCCACAAAGGACCAAGAACGTAGTAAAAAAAACTTATATCAATTATACTAAATAGTTGTCAAGATGTGAGCAATCGTGGAGTTAGACATTCTACTTGAAACCAGATTGTTTGAAGACTTAGTGAGCGCTACGGTTTCTAACGAAAATTATTGATGAAATAACTTTTCTAATGCAGGAAAAGGGGGAGTCTCGTCGAGAGTATTCATTGCAATTGTCGTTCCAATTGGGGTCTCTATTATGATTTTCGTAGCAGGCTTCTGGTTCGTAAGTATTAGGAGGGCGAAGAAGAAGTATAATGCTATGAAAGAAGCTAATGGTAACATGGAAAACTCTCAAAATTTCATCCTAACTAAATGAGAGAGAGAGAGAGAGAGAGAGAGAGAGAGAGAGAGAGAGAGAGAGATCCTGCTAGAAACTTCCTTCTCCTCTTTTGTTGTTATCCCGTTCCAGTTTCCAAAATTAATAATTAGAAAATAAGTACTTATTTTCAAGCTTAAAAATAATGAGCTTATTAAAATAAAAAAAATATGCAATATGAATCTTGTTTGATAGTCTTGATGAGATCTTTTGAACGATGTAAAAAAATTAAAAAATTATTTTCATAAATACATTATTTTTAACTTTGAAAATTAAAAATAAGTATTTAATTTTTTAAGAAGCGAAAGTGGAACGGGACATGATGTTAATGTTAATACTATAATGCTACTCCGTATTTAGTATATTCATAGTCATTTGGGAAAGTTTTGTTGATCGCTAGAAGACTTGTTTTATGCTAGCAATTGTTTGGCGTTTCTTCATATTTGATAAGTCTATATTCCTGCTATGGTTTGTTCTGTTTTCATTAATGTAATTTCTTCATGAAAAAATAGAAATCGACGAATGGAAGTGTCGGTGGGTGCTGAGACTCGCTTGGTCGGTCACAATCTTCCTAAGAAAGTTGGACTTTTCGATGCTTTTTTTAGAATGGGATGTCCGGATCAGCTAGCGCGAATCTCGACTTATTCTTGAGCCATGAGTTAACGGTTAGACAAACCTCCAATAGCTCCCAAGTTAACTTGTACTATTTGGCATTAATGGGAATGGAACATCTAACCTCATGGAAAAACACTTATTGTTTTCTCATAATAACTTGGCCAAACCACTTGGGGGCTAGCACGACATTTGATGATTTAACATGTTTAGTGAGGTTGGATTCGACCCAGAAAAAAGTGCAAAACTTTTTTGTTTGTCTTTAATCAAAAGTTTTTTTTTTTTTTTTGCATTTTTTCATTTGTTAGTTTTGCGTCAAATTTTTGCGATTATTGATTCGTCTGACGAGAGAAATCGGAAAAGTAAAAAATTATGAGCGAAACTCATAAATTTTTAAATAAAGACAAAAATAAAACAAAAACACAGATTTTAAAGTTTATTTTCGTCTTTATTCAAATTATGAGTTTCCATCATAATTTTTTTACTTTTTTATTCCTCTCGTCGAGACAAATCAATCATTCACAAAAGTTTGACGCAAAATAAACGAACGCAAAAATATTTTGAATAAAGACAAACAAAAAGTAAAGTTTAAATTGGTTGTAATCGTTTCCCATTTTATTTTTGTTTTTGTTTTGTTTTCTAATCATTATCCTATTTTTCTCTTCAATCATTACCCTATTTTTTCAATTATTATTTTGTCATCTCTCTCTAATCATCACTCTATTTTTCTCTTCACCCAGATGGTTTTTTTTCCCCCCAAAACCAGCCTGAGGATGTTAGTCATTTGATATTTTAGCAACTTAGAGCAAGTTTATCAGATGATCTAAAATGACTATTTTAGCTATTTTACCAAAGGAGGGCAGAAAAAACAGGCTGCAGCAGAAGAGCTAAAACAGGAGGTAAAATAGCTTTGAGAATTTGGTTAGGTATTAATACCTAACATGTGTATTTTAATAGAAAGTAGGTTAAATAGATAGTGTTAGTGTAGTGTTGAAAGAAATATGAGTAGGTAAAATGAAAAATGTACACTGTTCACAAGTTTTTTTAACTAAGTATTGGTAAACTTGCTCTTAGCTGGTAAATTTGTCAAAGGAACTTTTACCTGAACAGCGGGTGATTGAATACTTATTGGTGTTTAGTTTGGTTGATCAACAAGGCCTTGAGTTATGCTCTTTTTTTGTTTGGTCTAAATGATAACGTCATGGATAGAAAAAATGGTACACATGCAAAATAATCACTTACAAGTAGCATTCATTCTTAATCAAAAGACTACAAAAGTTACAAAAGATGATAGCCTTCCTAGGTACAAACATTTGCAAAGAACGGGTCATGTCCCATTTGCACTCTAACGAACAAAAGAAAACTCAAATTGATCAAACATACACTTTACCAGAAGCTTCTATTTTGGAGATAAGGAGAAATAAAGTATGGATTGGAGCAAACATTCTCTAAAACACCCAAGTAATGAATCCGTACAACCCTGCACTCCATCCCAACCTACTCTCCGGCCCGGCCCAAGCCTAGGGTCGGAAAAATTATTCAATGCCTCTGGGACACCACACTAGCCTCTTCTAACCACACATTTTTGTGAGGCCCAAGACTAAGTGTGAGGACCCCACAACAATGGTGGACACCTCCCCGAAGTAGTGATTAATAAACTCCCCCCCATTGTCACTTCTGACAATCTTAATAGATGTATTAAACTATGTGGAAACATAGGATTTAAATTCTGCAATTTTATGCTTCACTTCTGACTTATAATGAACAGGAAATAACCAAGAGTGTCTAGAAAAATCATCAATAACCAACAAGTAATAACGAAAACCTTTATTAGAAGGGAGTGGTGAATGTTCCCAACATCCATGTGAACAAGTTGAAAGGGTGCAGTAGTTCGAGACACAGACAAAGGAAATTGCAGCTTATGACTCTTGGCCATATTACAACATGAACGATTCAACAAAACAGACTTGGACACAGATATACTAAGTTGTTTTATTAAAGCATTGAACAAAGGAGGTCTGGGATGACCAAGTCTCCTATGCCACAACTCAGCAGAAGAAGAAACAGAACTCACAAATGCTGTGGAAGAATGCTGAGAAAGTGAAAGTGGACTTTTAAAGTTGCTCATAAGTGGATAGAGCCCCTTGTGACATGGCCCCTGGTAGAGAATCTTGTGAGTAGTCTTGTCCTGAATGACAAGGCCATAGGAATCAAAGATAAGAGAACAATTATTATCTTTGGCAAAGTGATAAACTGAAATCAGATTATGTGTAATGTTTGGTGTATGAAGAATATGAGAACGATGAAATTGAGCTTTAGGTGTGGGAAGAAGTCCTTTACCAGTGTGTGTCACTTGAAGAGAAGTGCCATTGCCAACCAAAACACCTTCAGTCCCATGAACAGGTTGAGAAATTTCCAAATTCTGTAGATTGTTTATAACATGATTGGTTGCTCCATTATCGAAAACCAAGGTTGAGGAGAAGAGTAGTTTGAATTGACACTGGTGTCGTATCCATTTCCAATACCAGAATGTGAACCTGATCCATGCCCAGAACTTGAAGCAAATGAGGAACCAATATGACCAGTAAAATAGGCCTGTGCTGAAATCTGAGCAGGTGATTGAGGAGACAAGTAACTACCAGCAAAGGTTGGAGAAAATGACACTTGTGATGCCTGTGAACCCTTTGCAAAAGACTTTGGTCCTTTAGATGAAAAGTGTGTTGGATGTGGTGGTAGAACAGGATAGCTATACTGAATAGGATTGGAAGTCATCCATGAATTTACTTGTGAACCTCTCCACTGACCATGTGAAAACTGATCATAAGGATAGAAATTCAGAAACTGAGACTGAATCTGTGGACGATAACAACAGAAACTGGTGATATGGTTAGTTCTACCATAAATTTCACAAGGATCTCTGGGAAATCTAGGACCTCTGCCTCCTCTTCCTCTAGAAAAATTTCTGGATGACAAAGTTGGATAGAACTGCTGTGGAGGCACAAATTGTTGCTGTTGAGGTATAAATTGGTTTTGAGGAAAAGAAGGGAGAAACTGATGTCCAACTGATGGCATCATAGGAATGGATTGCATCAGAGGAACTGATCTAACCACGGAAGCAGTGGGAGTAGTTGCTTGAGGGTTAGAAAGATGTGAAGTAATGTAAGCTAAAGAAGACATATTGCACAAATACATCCAGATCAAATAAAGGTTACACCAGCGACAAATTAATCAAGACGGTTAGATGCCGGAGCAGCGCAAACAAGTTGTCAGATGACCAACTATTACGATAGTTCTAATGTTGAAGAGACTTTCTGCAAAATCTGATTGATACCAACCAAGTGACTTTAGCATTCCCGGTAGACAATTGTACGTCTTTAGTTTCGGTATAAACAGATTATAATGCAAGAGTGAACCTGCAGGTTGCAAGGAGTGATAGCTGAAGTTGTTAAAAGTTTTTCCTCCATTAATGAGTCGTGTTCATAAGCAAGGGATTGGACGGAATTTTGGCAGTAGATTTGTGCTACTCCACTACATATATATAGCCGCCGCATTACTAAAAAGTCCAATACAAATCCTGCACGGAGAAGACTGAAGAGACATTAAATTAAGGAAATTAAAAAAAAAAAAAAGAAGTTTCCAGTGAAAAGGAGTTATTACTTTTAACTTACATGGTCCAAAATCCTCAAAAAAAAAAAAAAAAAAAAGACTACTCTGTTATATTGCTTGTTACCTTTTTTTTTTGGGCATGAATGTGACATTTGTAATCCAGTAATGGATTACCTCCCTAACACACGAACAGAGCTGAATGGTATACTGTGAGTCGTTGCTGAGAGCATTTCACATGCACGCTCAGAAATCAGAGACTTTAATGTTACCCAGCTTTGTGTCTCGATTTCGAGAAAACGGAATTGCTTACGACGTATAATTCCCATGTCTAGTTCCTTACTTCTTACTTGAACTTGTATTTGGATCTTTCATTGCACAGACCTGTCAGACCCACAACAGCAAGCGGAGTTGGATTGGTCAAAACGCTACAAGATTATACGAGGTGTAGCCCAGGGATGTTGTACCTTCATGAAGATTCTAGGCTTACAATTATAGGAGTACACCGTGATCTCAAAGCAAACAATATCTTGTTAGATGTTGATATGAATGCAAAAGTTTCAGATTTTGGAATGGTTAGGATCTTCGGAGTTGATCAAACTCAAGCAAATACAAGTCGAGTCGTTGGAACATTGTAAGTAGTGTTCCTGCATCCCGTATATTCATTTTTCTATAATTTGCGTTAACGGACACTGACTGTGCGATCTCAATCGATGCATCATTGAGATTCATCAAATGCTGACTCTTGGGGTAGACAAACACGTGCTATTATGCCTAGCTAGCTGCTTAATGACAATTCTTGTCACTTTTTGGCAATTGGGATGGAAAAAGGGAAGTGCTAAATCAGTTCACTTACTTTTTGAGTTATTATTATTATTTTTTGCATTAGGACCTCATATGTTTCACGTCTGAAAAGTACTAGTGTCTTCTGTTTATGACTAACTGATAATTGTTGCTAGCAGTGGTTACATGTCTCCAGAGTATGTAATGCGTGGATAGTTCTCCGTCAAGTCTGATGTGTTTAGCCTCGGTGTCTTAGTTCTGGAGATCATTTCTGGCAAGAAGAACAATAAATTTTACAACTCAACTTACGGACCTCTGAGCTATGTAAGCTTTTAGCCGTACATTCTAATTACTACTCCGCGTATCCCATATTGCTAGTCTTCTAAATATTTAGGGATGTTGAAAAATGTACATCCTTGTTTAAAGTTCTTAAACTTTTGTTTTATAAGTAGCTATAGATATATGTTAAACAATCAAACAAATTAAAGAATTAATGCCATCAACACGATACATGAAAGTAGCAATAGATTGGTCCTCTTGCGGGAACATTAATAATGTTGCAATTGGTTAGTCAAAACGTTGAGCTGAAACAGTAGAAAAACGCCGCGATACATGAAAGTATAAACACGACTTCAGTATAGACTAGCTATGAGTCATGAGGATTGATTATAAAAGTTAACCTCTACGTACTTCCTGGAAGGGGAGCTGTCGGCGCACAAACTCTCGCAATTAAAGAATGAAAGGTATCCCCAAAAAAAGAAAGAAATTTAGGTTCCGTTTATTTGAACGTAAAACATTTTTGGGTAAAATATTTTATCCATTTTTCGCTGTTTGGCTAGTAAAAGGAGAAGGAAAATATTTTCAATGTAAAATATTTTGCACTAAGAGGGTGAAATTGTTTTCCTTTTCTTTTCCCTGTAATTGTTGCCGTGTGGTCTTCTATTCCCAAAACACGTAAGCCCCTCTTCTCCCAAAACACGTACCCATCCCCTTCTCCCAAAACACGTACCCATCCCCTTCTCCCAAATCAAATCCAGAGAGAGAGAGAGAGAGAGAGAGAGAGAGAGAGAGAGAGAGAGAGAGAGAGAGAGAGAGAGAGAGAGAGAGAGAGAGAGCTTCCTCGATCTTGCAATTCTCTATGGCACCTTCGCCGGCGACCGATCACCGGCGTTCTCAACGGCGAGTACTGTACTTAACTTTTTTTGCTTGGAGCACCCCAGCCATTCCATTTGGTTTATAAGGAGGGGTGATGACAGGTGTTGAATTGATGAGATTTTAGAAAGCTCAAGTGTTTATATGAAATTTAAGAAAGGTCAAGTGTTTATGTGTGATTTGTGTAAAAGGTCAGCTGCCTACATGAAATTTTCCCGCTCAAGTTTCCTTACGTGAAGTTATGGATCCAAGGATGCAAGGATGGAGCTAGAGGGGGGATAATAGAGGCCGTCGCCACCCCTACAATTTTAAAATATCCTACTATTACATTGCTTAAAATTATTAGTAGTACAGTTTTAATACTTCGTATTTTTCAAGCTATGAAACAACTTTGTAGTAATTTTAGTCTTAATGAAATCAAATTACAATCCTTCAAAACAAAAAAGGACACCAACAACAATTACTTAAATATATGGGCTAAAGTAAAATAAAAGAGTAAGTAATATTGTTATCTTTCTTTATTTGTATTTGTTTGATTGTGTATATTGGTCCCTTTGCAAAAATCATGACTACGTCAGTGCTGTAGAATAGTTTTCATAGAAGAATTGTCAAACGTAAAGTTTGGTTGGCGTGTCTCTCATAGTCCAAGAAAAAGACACTTCCAAGAATTGTCAAACCATATGTCATATTTTATAGTTCGGTTTATTCAAATTTCTTTGCAGAAAGACTTTTTGAGTTGACGGAGGCAATCTGATGGTTTTATTTTCCTTTAAAGGAAACAAAAAAGGACAGATTATAAAAAAAGGGAAAATTTCAAAATACCTCCCGACCTTTATACCAAAATTCAATTAGATTCCCAATCTTTTAAAAACTTCAATTTTACTCTCAACGTTATCTTCCGTTGATCAAAACACCCCCTTCCGTCCGAATGACTAACGGATTTCGTTAAAAGCTCCGTTAAATAGCGTCCCAATCGAATTTTGATGATCCGAGCCGCTTAATGTGTTCAAAACGTGATTTTAAGGATACTCGTGAGAAATCAGCAAAAAAAAAAAAATGACCGGTAAGGGCTTCATCTGAACAGTTTTTTATTGAATAATAGTTCAATAAAAAACTGTTCAGATGAAGCCATTCCCGATTATTTTTGTTGTTGATTTCTCGCGTGTACCCTTAAAATCACGTTTTTGAACACATTGAGCGGCTCAGATCATCGAAATTCGATTGGAAAAGGGGAGGTGTCACGACCTAGATTTTCAACATATTTAAATAAAGCTTTCTCAACAAAAGACCTTCGCATATTGTAATTAATACCCCAAACAGTTCCCACCTGTTAAGCTTTACAAAACAAATCCCAATTTCAAAAGAATATACAATTTTGGCACTCCGATCCCAAATAGATTACAAATGTCTGTATAGACAAACCATTAAGTTGCAAACTCATCATAATCAAAAGAAAATCTATTACAAAAGACGACGATGTAACTAAATCTGGGTTAGCTTCCAAAAGTCCCTTTTCATTCCCAAGTGATCCGCACCCAAGATTGTATAATCTTGGGAGCTTTTAGCTTTTTATTTGCAGCGTTTCGTTTCCTTTTATTCATTTTTACCCCATTTTGCGCGTAAGGTTTCGTTTTGATGATTTCAGGTAAAACGTGCTAATAAGGCGGTTTAGAACGCCAAGGAATGCTCCGGATGCAACCAAGTGTTCGAGGCTACGTGGCAGTGCCCCGTCAAGTCCCGTTGGGTGATTTTTGAAGGACCAAGGAAGTGTCGGGCCGTTGCCGAGCCGTTGGATCAAGGCAAAGGAAAATTCAGATTTCTGCCAGTCATGAACCGGTACGACCAAAACCATGTACCGGTTCATGGGTCCCAGAATTGGTAGATTGGAAGTTTTACAAAGGCCATGAACCGGTACGACCAAAACCATGTACCGGTTCATGATGTGATTTTTCTGTCCGAACTTGGCTACTTTTTCACTTTTTGCTTTTGGGATATTTTGTTTTGTCTCTACTTTTGGGATATTTGTAGAGAGAGAAAGACCTCTTTAAGTCTTTCCTTCTCTCTCTCTCCCTCATAACTCCACTTTGTCTCTCTCTTTTAATCTTTTCTAGTCTTTTGTTCTAACTCCATTAGAGCTCTTTCCAAGCTTTTCAAGCTTCCATTTCACTTGTAAGTTGTTAGCTTTTGTCTTTTTCTCGTGTATTAAAGTTGTAGCTACGGTTAAAGTTGTTATTAATATCAAGTTTATTTTCTATTCCATCGGTTAAAAGTTATGTCTCGTTTTTATGCTTTGTCTTGTGCTTTAGCTATGTGTGAGTAGTCGTTAGGCTAAGTCTTGGGATAATCTTTCCCGAGGACTTCTTGTTACTTGGTTCTCGAGCCATTGGGCCTTTAAGCATGATTTCCGGAATAGAGCTTTACTTGCATTTTCGGTCTAAACTAGGGGTGTTAACCCCTTGGTAAGAAACTTAGTCAAGCGGTCTTGGCAAGTGACTTACCGAGGCCTCGTGGCCTCCTTTGTGTTCGATAAATATTAAAAACAAGTTGGTTCGCCTCCGGAAAATCACACCTTTCATTAAACGTAGTCATTAAAGTGAAATCCTCCGGGCGTGAGCGCGCGATCGTGACTCTTGCCTGAGTTATAATCGAGAACCGGTAATAGCCTTTGACAAGGGTTAGAAAACCCCGAGACTTGCCTCGTTAAGTTAATCAAGCGTTAATCTAGTTTTCGTTTTAGTCATTCCTTTTAAAGCAAAACCATAGTTGGCGGTCTTAAACGCCGAAATCCATTACTTACAAAACCTTCAATCCGAATCAAGCTATAATCGAATTCTCTGTGGGAACGAACCCGGACTTCCGGATATTATGCTACTGATGACTTAGCCCTACGCTTCGGGTTTCTATCAACCTCTTATTTGAAGGCGAGGTTATATCGTAAGCATTTTTGGCGCCGTTGCCGGGGATTATCTTTTTCTAGCTCATTTGGAGGATCGACAAACCACTGTAAGTATCCTGTTTGTTTATACCTTGTATTTTTGAACTCAAGTTAGCGGAAACCTCTAACCGAGCCACCAATTCGACTTGAGGTGTAACGAAGCTAAATTGAGCGTCATTTACTTTCTATTGTTTTTACTTTATATCCGTGGTGGTGGCATAACCCCACGAGACTGTTTGTGAATGAGGTGGCGGCATAGCCCCTCTAGTCTGGATTAGTTAGTCTTGTGCAGGTTTTATGCTCAACGTTTATCGTATCCCTTTTTCCAATCGGCTATATCGTTCTGCTTCTCCACCAAGGGTCCGTACTATTATTCAGGCATATTCTCCACCGCGTGAGTTATCTCCACCGTTAGGGCAAATGGAAGAACAACCAGTAGCCCGAACGTTGAGGGATTACTTGACTCCGGAAAGAGGACCGCATGTTTCACCAATCGCCATTCCAAATTGCACCAACGCCAACGCGTTTGCTTTTAAGCCGGAATATCATCGGGTTATACCGGAATTTCGGGGGCGTGAACTTGAGGATCCGTATACTCACATCCGGGAGTTCAAAACCATTGTCAGCATTTTTGTGACAACTCCGGGGCAATTGGACCAAGCACGGTTGAAGTTGTTTCCGTTTTCTCTTAAAGATAAGGCCAAGCAGTGGTTCCATTCGTTGAAGCCTCAGTCTTTGCGTACTTGGAGGGAGGTTCAGGATGTATTTACTCAGAAGTACTTTCCAGTCAGCCGAACCAAGCTTCTTATGGATCAAATTGCGAATTTCAAGCAGAAAGATGGGGAGATCTTTTACAAGTATTGGGAGCGATACAAGGATCTTCTTGCGGCCGTGCCACACCACAATTATCCAATGTATTTGGTGATTAATTACTTCTATGTGGGATGCAATCAACAAGCCAAGCAACTTCTCGACACTATGGGAAGTGGTGACTTTTTGGGGAAGGATCCGGAAGCCGCATGGGAATTCTTGGATGCATTGGCTGAACGAGCTCAAACTTGGGAATTCATCGACCCGGGGGAACAAGCCATGCGAAATCAAGGACCCGGAGGTTCCGACAAGTTTTCAGTGAGTGAGCATACTATGTTCGAATCTAAACTAGATGAATTGTCAACTAAGTTGGATAAAATGAAATTGGATGCGGTCCAATCGAAACCGGTGAAGGAGGTTCGTCAAGTTGAAGAAGTGTGTGACATTTGCGAGACCGTGGGCCATTCGACGGACAATTGTCCTACCATTCCCGCCCTCCGGCTCCATTATAGTCAACTCCCTCAAGAAGAAGTTTGTGCAGTAAACCAACGGTGGGATCCATACTCGAACACTTATAATCCGGGATTGAGGTCCAATCCAGCCTTCCGCTGGAATAATCAGAATGAAGCAGGATCTTCTTCGGCTATACAAGCTCCGCCTCCGGCTTAGAATCAAAATTGGCGTCAACCCCAGTTTCAGGGTTCGCCTCGTTTTTCGACAAGCCAAGGACCGCCAGGGTTTATTCCTTCAGGCCAGTTCCAAGGGCAAAATCAGAATCATAACCAGAATCAGTTTCAGCAGCAAGCACCACCGCCTCGGCGAACTTTGGAGGATACCATGAACACCTTTTGTCAAATGCAGATTACGACCAATGAGCAAACCACTCAGGCCATGAACGACATAAGGACTCAGATGGGGAAATTGACGACGGCTATTGGACTATTACAACAAGAGAGAGGGAAACTTCCCACCCAACCTTTGCCTAATCCACAAGGTCAAAACTTGGTTGGTAGCTCTTCGGTGCCTTTCCCCGAGCATGCCAAAGCCATAATTTCTCTACGAAGTGGGAAGACGGTGGATAACGCTCAAGTGGAGCCACCGGTGATTCCTTTATTGGTTCCCTTTCCAACACCACCTAAGCCGACACCGCAAATTGGGGAATCTCCCAAGCAAGCTTCTATTGAGGAAGATAAGGGCACGGAAAAGGAAAGCGATGTCCCGCCGACCTTTACCGTTCCCGCCCCATTTCCCAATCGGTTGAGAGCGCCGGCCAAGCCTAATCTCAAGTCGGATATTTATGACGTGCTTAAGCAAGTGACAGTCAATCTTCCTTTACTTGATGCCATCAAGCAGATTCCGTCTTACGCTAAGTTTTTGAAAGATCTTTGTACTCACAAGCGCAAGTTGCAAGTGCAAAAGAAGGTTTTCTTGACTGAGCAAGTGAGCTCGCTTTTCCAATCGGCTCTTCCACCTAAGTATAACGATCCGGGGTGTCCGACAATATCTATCACTATCGGGGGAAAATTTGTTGAGAAGGCGCTCCTTGATTTGGGTGCAAGTGTCAATCTCTTGCCTTATTCGGTATATGAGCAACTCGGTTTGGGGGAAATGAAGCCAACAAGGGTGACTTTGCAACTGGCGGATTGGAGTATCCGCGTCCCAAAAGGAGTGGTTGAAGACGTTCTTGTACAAGTTGATCAATTCGTCTATCCTGTCGATTTTGTAGTCCTTGATACGTGTCCAGTGCCAGCAGCTCAGTCTTCCGTGCCAATTATTCTCGGGCGTCCTTTCTTGGCAACATCCGATGCCGTGATCCATTGCCGGGACGGCCGGCTCAATATAAGTTTTGGGAATATGAAGATGCAGGTCAACATGTTCCATATCGGTAGTCAAATAAGGGATAATGATGATGTATGCGGGGTTAGCTTGATAGATTCGCTTGTCCAAGAGCATGTCGACGAGTTCATTTGCACGGATGAGTTGGAATTAGCACTTACTTCCGCCGAGGCCGATTTTCTTGACGCTCCCGAGGTTGCTTATTTATGTTCTTTACTAGATGAGGAGGATGTTTGTGGTATCAACCCTTGGTTTCCAAAGTTTGAGGAGTTGCCTCCTATTGACAAGTGGGCAGTTCCGTCGTGTGAGGAGCCGCCAACGCTTGAGCTTAAACCGTTACCGGATAAACTCAAGTATGCCTATCTTGGCGAATGCCAAACGTATCCGGTGGTGATTTCCTCTTCTTTAAGTGAGCCTCAAGAGTTGGAATTACTTGCTTTGCTGCGGGAGCATTCCAAGGCCATCGGGTGGTCTATTGCCGACATCAAGGGTATTGACCCCTCCCTTTGCTCTCATCGCATTTTTATGGAAGATGATATCAAGCCATCCCGCCAGCCTCAAAGGCGTCTTAACCCGATTATGAAGGATGTCGTTTGAGCGGAAGTTCTTAAGTTGTTGGATGTTGGAATTATTTACCCAATAGCGGATTCCAAGTGGGTGAGCCCGATTCAAGTGGTGCCAAAAAAGTCTAGGGTGGCAGTGGTGCGTAACGACAAAGATGAGCTTATCCCAACCCGAGTGCATACCGGTTGGAGGGTGTGCATTGATTATCGAAAGTTGAATGCAAGTACGAGAAAGGATCACTTTCCTCTGCCCTTTATCGATCAGATTTTGGAAAGGGTGGCAGGCCATGAGTTCTATTGTTTCCTTGACGGGTACTCCGGGTACAATCAAATTGAGGTAGCGCTGAAGGATCAGGAAAAGACCACGTTCACATGTCCATTTGGGACCTTTGCGTATCGTCGTATGCCGTTCGGGCTTTGCAACGCCCCCGGTACTTTCTCGAGGTGCATTATGGGTTTGTTTAGTGACATGGTGGAGAAGATCATGGAAGTGTTTATGGATGATTTCTCGGTTTTTGGGGATTCTTTCGGGGCATGCTTGACCAATTTGGGGCTTGTGCTCGCTCGTTGTGAGGAGAAGAACCTAGTTCTAAATTGGGAAAAGTGCCACTTTATGGTGACTGACGGTATCGTACTAGGCCATATTGTTTCTTCGAAGGGAATTGAAGTTGATCGGGCGAAAATTGATTTGATTGGCAATCTCCCAACGCCGAAGTGTTTAAAGGATGTGCGGTCTTTCTTAGGGCATGCCGGATTCTATAGGCGGTTTATCAAAGATTTTAGTTCTATTGCCCGGCCGTTGTGTCATTTGCTCGCTAAGGATGTGCCTTTTGAGTGGACTCCGGCTTGTGAAGCCGCCTTTGCTAAGTTAAAGGCTAGCCTCACCTCCCCACCTATTGTACGGACGCCGGATTGGGATTTGCCGTTCGAGCTTATGTGCGATGCCAGTGACTATGCTGTTGGGGCCGTGTCGGGTCAACGCCAGGGGAAGGAGCCGTACGTGATTTATTATGCGAGCAAGACTCTGAACGAAGCTCAAATGAATTATTCGACAACCGAAAAAGAGTTGTTGGCAGTAGTCTTTGCGTTAGACAAGTTTCGATCTTATTTGGTGGGTGCTCCGATCACGGCTTATACCGACCATTCGGCGCTCAAGTATCTTTTCACCAAGCAGGATGCCAAGGCAAGATTGATTCGTTGGATTTTACTTCTACAGGAGTTTGATCTTACAATTAAGGATAAAAAGGGTGTTGAAAATGTGGTGGCCGATCACTTGTCCCGTTTGGAGTTTGATGATCACTCGGCTCACATTCCGATCGGTGATTCTTTTCCCGACGAGCAATTGTTCGTTATCTCTTCAGCTCCGTGGTATGCTGATATTGTCAACTACTTGGTTACCGGAATGATGCCCGCTCGTTGGAACGTTCAAGAGAAGCGCCGATTCTTGGCGGAAGTCAAAAGGTTCACCTTCGACGACCCTTACCTTTTTAAGTATTGTGCCGATCAGCTGGTTCGACGTTGTGTGCCCGATTCCGATCAACACAGCGTGATTAAACTTTGTCATACGGAGGCTTGTGGAAGTCATTTCTCGTTCCGGAAAATCGCGGCGAAGATTTTACAATGTGGGTTCTATTGGCCGAAGTTGTATAAGGAGACGTTTACCTTTTGTCGGGATTGTGCTCGGTGTCAACTGTTGGGATGTGTCACGCAAAGGAATGAGATGCCACTCTCGCCTATTTTGATTATCGAGGTTTTTGACTGCTGGGGTATCGACTTCATGGGGCCATTTCCTAGTCTTTCGGGTACCTCTACATTTTGTTGGCAGTTGACTACGTGAGCAAGTGGGTCGAGGCCATTCCCACTCGTACCAATGATGCGGCGGTTGTGGTTGAATTTCTTCGGGAGTATATTCTGGCACGGTTTGAGATGCCAAGGGCTATTATCAGTGATCAGGGGTCTCATTTTTGCAACCGGTCATTTGCTGCTTTGATGAGAAAGTATTCTATCGTGCACAAGGTTTCCACTGCATATCACCCTCAAACCAATGGTCAAGCGGAGTTGGCGAATCGAGAAATTAAGAATATCTTGGAGAAGACGGTTAATCCTACCCGCAAGGATTGGTCAACTCGTTTGGTCGATGCTCTGTCGGCTTACCGTACTGCGTACAAGACCATCTTGGGAATGTCTCCGTATCGGCTTGTCTATGGGAAAGCGTGCCACTTGTCGGTGGAGCTCGAGCATAAGGCGTATTGGGCGATCAAAAAGCTAAATTTCAATATGGCGAAAGCCGGTGCTCGTCGCAAGCTGCAGTTGACAGAGGTTGAGGAGTTGAGGTACAATACTTACGATTATTCTAGTGCTTACAAATCTAAAATCAAAGCTAAGCATGATAAGAAAATTGTGATTAAAAACTTGGTGCCCGGTCAAAAAGTGTTGTTGTATAATTCTCGTTTGCATCTTCATCCTGGTAAATTAAGGTCCCGTTGGGCCGGCCCTTATGTGATACGAACTGTTTTCCCTCATGGGGCAGTTGAAATTGAAAGCATGCAAAACGGTTCTACTTTTAAAGTTAACGGCCAGAGACTTAAGCCTTTTCTAGGTGGTTTTGAAGTTGGTGAACCTGATGAGGATTTGGCCGATCCAGTTTACGCGGATGGCCGTTAGTTTAGTTTGTGTGATTTGTATTTGCACGGGGAGCGAAAGCGTAACCGCTGAACATAATTGTTTGTCGGACCCGGCCTCTTGACTTAATTGTATGGGGTACCCTCCATTGACTTGGGTATATGTAGCTTCGCACGCCGCTACTAAAATAAGGATCGTGTGCCCAGCTCCGGTTCGAAGGGCAATTCTTGTTAATATCAGTGACATAGGGCTTTCATTAGCTTTTCTGATAGGAGTAATTCACCGTGCACCACTCACGTCTACCAGATTAGCCCCATCGGGGGCGGTATGGATCATAGGTTAGGCCTTGGTAATCCCGTGCTCCATAACCGCACTTGGCTCTATCTTGTGCCTGCCTAGTTACGATCTTAGGGGACGCTGGACTTAATTGTTTGGCGGAGTCCAGCGGTGACTTGGACGCTCCGAGCTCTGATATTAACTCTATGCATGTTTGTACATATTGTATATCTTGTATATATTGTATATAGTTCTTTTCTTGTTTTGTTTATTTTCTTTGTTTCGGGATTTTATCACTAAGAGATTTCACCAATGCATCATTGCATCGGGCTTTTATTAGCTCTTCCTTATGGTAGTTTACCGTTAATGATCCGTGCTCTCCGAAATTGTCCCTATCGGTGGCAATTTAGGTCTGTGGGTGAGTTTTGCTTTTGACCTTTTGTCTCACTTTGTTTCGACCAAGGGAACGCTGGGCTTCATTGCTTGGCGAGGTCAAACGGTTGATTTTACCACGGGCATGATGTAACATACTTGACGGTCTAGTATAGCCACCCGAGTTTTATCTCCTCGGTGAGACTCGGGAAGAAAAGTATGACTCGTAAGATTGCGTGAAAATCGGGTGGTGTTCTTTGTTGTTTTTCTGTATATATGTTTGTCGGCGCCCGGATTACACGAGCCGGGTGGTTCTAATGTCATTTACCTGCTG
Organism: Rhododendron griersonianum; assembly: GCA_018127125.1. Classification (NCBI taxonomy): domain Eukaryota; kingdom Viridiplantae; phylum Streptophyta; class Magnoliopsida; order Ericales; family Ericaceae; genus Rhododendron; species Rhododendron griersonianum. The sequence goes on from CM030800.1 coordinate 24,107,719, forward strand.
GTAGGTCCTTCGTACAATTCCGCTTCTGCAGGGTTAACATGCTACCACACCAGCCTTGGTGGTTTGGGTCTACCGTTGGAGTGATTGAGGCATTCAGGAGCCCTAAGCATGGGTGCGATTACGTGTCGCGGTTGTTAGTCCGAAAAGCTTTGACTATGGCCCTGTGTGACTAGCTGGTGGTTCCGGCCGAAGGAGTGAAGCCCTGGAAGCACATAACTCCGAATCGAAGTGGGCAATGGCAAAAATCCTCCAACTTGGTCGAGGTATAAGGGGGTTGACATTCCCCCGTGGGTAACATCTTTTCTCCCTTTCCCTCTCAATACTGTTGTTCTCCATGCTTTGAGGGCATAGTATATCTTAAGTTGGGGGGAGGGATATATTTGTTTTTTCTTGTTTTTTGTTTTTTTTTCTTGTTTTCTGTATATATTTTTCGTTTTTAGTTTGGTAATCCTTCCGTTATTACAATTTAGTGGATTGAAGCAACTTGGCACATGCTTTGTGTTTCTTAATTGGCAAGAGTTCGTGGTACATGTTTCGTGTAGTGCGTCCATTTTAACTCATTGGCATGTTAAGGATGAGCAATTAGGCATTAAGTATGTTTTGGGCAAGTTTTACCCATATCCCGTTCTTTTTCTTAATTCGTTCGTAGTTTAGGTTATTCATCTTATGTCATGCCTAAGTGTGCTTAATATCATTGTTGAATCGTTTCGGAATCTATGACGTACTTAGGGGATGATACAAGGCATTATTTCTTTGACTAAACCACAAAGTGTCCCCTTGTCCTATCTTGTATCCTAGTCCGTGTCCTACCGTTTATTCAATGAACTTAGGGAATCGGAGTAAGGAGGGTTGTGGGGAATGGTATTCGGATGCTCTGAGGTGTTCGGAGGATGTTTGGAAGGAGTTGGAAATCATCGGGGGTCAAATTGATGTAGTGTACAGAATTTCAGTTTTTACAGTCCATGAACCGGTACGACCAAATCATGTACCGGTTCATGCTCAGCAGAAATTTCAAGAATTCAGGACAATCTGGGCCATGAACCGGTACGACCAAAACCATGTACCGGTTCATGGAGCCCAGATTTTGAAAATTTCAGGGGCCCCTCTTCTCTCTCCTACCCCACTATATAAACTAAAACCCACCTTTTCACATACCCCACGACCCTCAAAACAGAGCCCTAACCGTTTTCTTCCTTTTTCTCTCTCAAAACCTCACCAAATCAACCCAAATCACTCTCAAACCTTCACTAATCTTCACCATTTCATGGATTCTTGAAGATTCAAGGAGGATTTCAAGGGTTTTCAAGGTTTTCAAGTGTGGGTTTCTTTCTCTCCAATCCGAAATTGGTTTCAAGACAATGTATTTCGAAATTTCTCTTTCTTTCATGAATTCTTGGGCTATTCCTTGAATTAATCCACCAAAGTGAAGGGTTTCAAGTTGCATTGATAGTTTTTGGCAAGTTTTGATCCCTAGATCCCCAAAATCGAAAGGGGATCCGAAAATTTCTCTTTCCTACCCCCAAATCCGAAATTTCCCATAAACCCTAGCCTTAATTTTGAACCTCCTGCTGTGAGGATTGCATTTGGAAGTTCGATTGTGATTAGTGGGCTGTTATTGTGCTGTTATTACCTGCAGGTGGTTGTTTGAATTGTAGTTTGGGGGGTTGCTCTGTTTTGCTCTGTTTTTACTCTGTTTTGCGGTAGTTGATTTTGATAATGGGGAGAACTAAAAAGGTCTTGGGCGATGCAATGAAATCGACTGATGCTACCGGGAAAACCTTTTATTCCCAACGGCCGGACCCGGAGAAACAGGCCGAGCAGGCCGATACCCGAGAGGAGGAGAATAGGAAGAGGAAGAGAGAGAAAAAGGATGAGGCAAGGAAGAAATGGGAGAAGGAATTGAGGGGTCGGAATTACACTTGCGAGCGGCAGGTTGATCGTGTTAAGATTGGTAATCATCCGATTATTGAAATCATTAATGAAAGGGGTTTACGGTTTTTCTTTAAGCCAGTTCCTGGTTATAAGCCGAAGATAGTCTATGATTTTTATTTGAATATGGACATAGATGAGCAAGAACAAAAAATCACTTCTCAAATGGGGAAGAAGACCGTACTCATAACCCCTGACACTATTGCTAAGTATCTGGACAACTATCAGCGGCCCCGTACAAGCCTAATTTCCCTTTTCCGGCCATGGTGACAGCTCTTTGTGGTGCTCAGGGGGTTATATCTCCCGAGAGACTCTTTCCCGGAACGCCCGGTCCAATTACGGGTAGTTCTGTCGAGAAGAGTAAGGCTTTGTCTCAGCCACCGTTGGCCAATACTTTTGGTTTTCCTGAGTCTACTGCTAGAACCCCGACGGGGAGGATTGAGGAGTATGTGAGAGGCATGGCTACTCAAATTCAGACTATGGAAGCACGGCAATTGAGGCAGGAGACTCAGTTGCGTCGCACGAGGAGGGACCTTTCGGTTGTTAAGAAGGTAGCATTGTGGATTGCAGCGAGATGTGGTAAGGAGGGTGATGTCTATGTGCCTGACGAGGCGGATTTGCGAGAGTCTACCCCCGAAGTGTCGGTGGATGTACCGGGAGTTGGAACTAGCGGCGGTGGTGGTGAGTCTAGTGCGAGACGGAAGGGAAAGGAACATGTGATTGGGGACGACGATGATTATGATGAGGATGAGGAGGATGAAAGTGAGGACTAGTGTCGGTGGTTTCAGTTTTTGTAAAGCCCTCAACTTGGTCGGGGTGCAAGGTGGTTGACAGCCCACCTGTTCTATCATGTTTTCAGTTTTTAGAGTCACTTTGTACATAGTTTTAGGAAGCTTTTGTTGGGGCCGGCATGTGGCCTCTTGACTTGGTAGTTAGTGTTGGTGGCGACCAAGGGTAGTTAAACCAAGCTCGGTTATGGTCGCCACCGTTTTGTTAACCGTTCTTTCTTTAACCAAGGTCATTATAAGCCAAGAAAGTCCTTTGTTGATCGTTCGTATGTCTTGATTCCGGTTTGATTCAATTCTTGTTTGTTGGCATGTTTAGTTTGTGGCATACTTTCTTTTTGGTTTTTAATTGGTATATAGTGTAGCTTTCTTTCTCCGGTGCTCTCCACATATAAGGCTTGGAATTTTTGTTCACCGAGCCTAGCTTCGAGCACCTCCTTGTGGGATATGGCTGCTTTTGTGTAAGATTTTTGGCCGTGTCGTATCCTCTTTTTGATCTTGGATACGCACGTTGTATGCTTGTTATTTATGTATTTAGTGTTTAGTTGCTCGTTTTTTTTAACATGCTACAAGTTGTTCTGGATTTAAATGGTTAATTTTTGAAATCTTGTAAAATAGGGTTGTTCGAGCATGTGCCGTAGTTGTTTTTCCGGAAGATTTACTTAGTTTTCTTTTTTGTTGGTTGTTTTTGGTTGCTAGGGGCTAGCAACGTTTAAGTTGGGGGGTGTGATCCGCACCCAAGATTGTATAATCTTGGGGGCTTTTAGCTTTTTATTTGCAGCGTTTCGTTCCCTTTTATTCCTTTTCACCCCATTTTGTGCATAAGGTTTCGTTTTGATGATTTCAGGTAAAACGTGCTAATAAGGCGGTTTAGAACGCCAAGGAATGCTCCGGATGCAACCAAGTGTTCGAGGCTACGTGGCAGTGCCCCGTCAAGTCCCGTTGGGTGATTTTTGAAGGACCAAGGAAGTGTTGGGCCGTTGGATCAAGGCAAAGGAAAATTCAGATTTCTGCCAGTCATGAACCGGTACGACCAAAACCATGTACCGGTTCATGGGTCCCAGAATTGGAAGATTGGAAGTTTTACAAAGGCCATGAACCGGTACAACCAAAACCATGTACCGGTTCATGATGTGATTTTTCTGTCCGAACTTGGCTACTTTTTCACTTTTTGCTTTTGGGATATTTTGTTTTGTCTCTACTTTTGGGATATTTGTAGAGAGAGAAAGACCTCTTTAAGTCTTTCCTTCTCTCTCTCTCCCTCATAACTCCACTTTGTCTCTCTCTCTTAATCTTTTCTAGTCTTTTGTTCTAACTCCATTAGAGCTCTTTCCAAGCTTTTCAAGCTTCCATTTCACTTGTAAGTTGTTAGCTTTTGTCTTTTTCTCGTGTATTAAAGTTGTAGCTACGGTTAAGGTTGTTATTAATATCAAGTTTATTTTCTATTCCATCGGTTAAAAGTTATGTCTCGTTTTTATGCTTTGTCTTGTGCTTTAGCTATGTGTGAGTAGTCGTTAGGCTAAGTCTCGGGATAATCTTTCCCGAGGACTTAGGTTGTTACTTGGTTCTCGAGCCATTGGGCCTTTAAGCATGATTTCCGGAATAGAGCTTTACTTGCATTTTCGGTCTAAACTAGGGGTGTTAACCCCTTGGTAAGAAGCTTAGTCAAGCGGTCTTGGCAAGTGACTTACCGAGGCCTCGTGGCCTCCTTTGTGTTCGATAAATATTAAAAACAAGTTGGTTCGCCTCCGGAAAATCACACCTTTCATTAAACGTAGTCATTAAAGTGAAATCCTCCGGGCGTGAGCGCGCGGTCGTGACTCTCGCCTGAGTTATAATCGAGAACCGGTAATAGCCTTTGACAAGGGTTAGAAGACCCCGAGACTTGCCTCGTTAAGTTAATCAAGCGTTAATCTAGTTTTCGTTTTAGTCATTCCTTTTAAAGCAAAACCATAGTTGGTGGTCTTAAACGCCGAAATCCATTACTTACAAAACCTTCAATCCGAATCAAGCTATAATCGAATTCTCTGTGGGAACGAACCCGGACTTCCGAATATTATGCTACTGATGACTTAGCCCTACGCTTCGGGTTTCTATCAACCTCTTATTTGAAGGCGAGATTATATCGTAAGCACCAAGCACGCAAATCATGCAAATCACTGTCCAGCGTTTATACCTGAAAAGAAAGATTAGGTTGAGCTACGCGAGCCTAGTAGGAAAATCTTTACCAAACTTATGTGTAAATAAGATGATATGTGCCAAGGAAGATGACTAGAAAGTACAGTTCGATCGATGACTAGCAATCAACAAGAGAATATGGCAAGGTCCAGTGTGATCACTCTAATGCATATCACGGACACCACACGTCACCAAGCCCAAAAGACACAACCCTCTGACAATCCTGACACCACTCATCAACACGAACGTCCACAAACTGTATTTCCACCTCTCGCGTTACAGTACAACGTCTCAAGAGTTACCGTATTACCACCCCTTGCGCTACGGTGAACCCCGACCACTAGGACCATCGTATTACCACCCCTCGCGTTACGAGATCCACTAGCGTCTCCATATTTCCACCCTTTGCGTTACGAGACTCCCTATTCGACTTCCGACTCACATAGCTACTTTTGCAATCAAAAGGCAAACCAAGACTCTCTTACTATCACGTTCTTAAGCAAAACACCACACGACATGCCAACAATGTCTCGGCGATACCTTAAACATTTTCAAGGGCCAATCAACAGTTAGGATGCGTTCCAATATAAAATTAACCAAGTAAACTACTACTTTTGCGACCAACGGAGGGTCAACGAAACAAGCACGAGGTCATTCAATCATAGGGAATCAATGAACATGTTTAGGATAGGCTAGGAGGTGTCCAATAAGTGTCGAACGTGCCCGGAATTCAAAGTAATCAAAGCAGGAACAGTGGGAGAAGAAACTGCCCAAAAGGCATGGGTATCGATACAACAAAATGGTTGTATCGATACAGGATGAAAATCAGGAATTCTCAAACTCTCTGTTTTGTTATGGTATCGATACGGCTTAAAACCCGTATCGATACAAAGCGATTTCGAACAGGTTTTTCTGTAGATTTTAAGAATTCGACTACAACACCAACAACAACAACTATAAGCGCGATTTCATACCATATCAAGCTATTTATACATAAAGATAGCAAAGAAATCCCTACCTCAAGGTGGTATGAACTTCCCCCGAGCCAAATGAGCCCTAGATCTAGAAATACTCCGACACCGAGCCGAACAAACTCTCATCGAGCTAGACCCACGAAATTTAGGCTTGGAGGAGCAAGGATTTAAGGTTTTTGGTGTGGGTTTTTGTGGAGTTTTGAGTGAGAGGAGAGGGGAGAGAGAGAGGGACGGTGGAGAGAGAGGAGAGGCCGGATGAGAGAGGGAGCAAAGAGGAGAAAATGATCTCCTACAATCTCACACCCCTATTTATACCCTCAAATCATTAAACTACACATTCACCCCTCAACTCTCAATTCTTTCACTTCAAGCCCCAATCTAATTAATCACCAATTATGCCATATTCTTCCAATTAATCATTTTATAACATTTCGAGACTTTAAAATTATTCAGGTCTCTACAGGAGGTGCGGATCGATCCGGATTTTGCTTCGGTCTTCACCTCCCCTTTTCCGATCGAATTTTGATGATCCGAGTTGCTCAATGTGTTCAAAACGTGATTTTAAGGGTACCCGCAAGAAATCAGCAAAAAATGACCGGGAAGGGCTTCATCTGAACAGTTTTTTTTATTGAACAACTCGAATCATCGAAATTCGATCGGGACGATATTTAACGGAGCCTTTAACGAAATCTGTTAGTCATTCAGACGGAAGGGGGCGTTTTGTTTAACGGAAGATAACGTTGGGAGTAAAATTGAAATTTTTAAAAGGTTGAGAGTCTAATTGAATTTTGGTGTAAAGGTTAGGGGGTATTTTGAAATTTTTCCCAAAAAAAAGGGAAAATGACGTAAAAACACTAGGTAAAAACTCCCCACATATTTACACTTGCACACAAGGATTGTGAGCTCAACTCCTATAATTTATTTGTTTTTTCGTTTTTTGTCAATCTTTAGAGGATACTTTTGTTGGTACGAAAATTATACAATGAGAACGGGTAGCTGGGGGAGGGTTCTCTCTAAACTTTTCAAATCCCATTTCTCTTCTTCTGCCGGGGGGAGGCGTCGCCGCCTCCTGCCCTCCTCCCTCCCATTCTTCTTTCTTCTTTCCCCTTTCCTTTTTTTTTTCTGCAGTTTTCTGTTGAAGACTCCCCTTGCAAGAATCCTCTTCTTGCCGTGCCTCCCTCCCCGACTGCCCGCTAGCCGAATGGCGTGGTGCGGTTCGACAGTTGCGAAGACATGGATCGTGGTGCTCCCACGGATCTACATCCCTGGGTGTGTTCCGAATTTTGGCCTAACAGCTTGCAAGGGCACTACAACAACCGTTCGGGATGGCCATAGATCTGGGCACTGATCTGCTCGTGCTTTTTGTGGGTGATGATGTTGCGACGGCGAGTTTCTTTGGTTGCTCCGGTCGCTTGTCTGGTGGATCTATTTTGGCCTTGGGTTTTCTCTAGTGGTGGCTGGGTTTGTCGGAAGCTGGTCTCGGTTTTAGGTGGTCGGATACGATAGCTATTTCTAACTTCTGTTTTGCAGGTTTCTTTCATATATTCAAAAATGATCGGTGAAGATGGCGGTGTTGATTGGTGGTGGTTTGATCTGGTGGTGGCGAGGTGGTTGTGGCCCCCATGGCTGGGTTGCTCAGGTTGTCTTTATGTGCCGAAGTCCGGTCGACGGCCACTCCGAGCTCTCATTCGGGCGAGGGGCCAGCAGTTCGTCCTCTGGGTTGTTGCTATTGCAGGTTGTCACCGAGTGTTGAGGGCTTATTTGAGGACTGTTGTATTTGGTGGTGGTTTGTTCTCCTAAGCCTTGATTGCTTCGATTGTCATTGTCGTAGGCCGGTTTCCGCCGCCGGTCTCTACATCTAGGAGAGGCTGGCTTGGCTTAACGGCGAGGCTGGTTTTCCGGTGGTTTGTGCGGCGGTGGTGATTCAAGTGGTTAGGGTTTAGGTGATGGTTTGGGTGGGCTGGTCCTTGGGTGGATCGGGTTAGGGTGTTTAGGCTTTTATGTTTAATCGGGTGTTTGGATTGAGCTGTAATGTTTTACTGTTTTGGATCCTAGTTGACCTTTGGGTGGCTTGGGCTTTGCCATCGAGATGTATCATCCAACTTTTTGTTGAATCCCTTTCCCCTTTCCCCGTTTTTAATAAAATTTCATCTTTTACCGATCAAAAAAAAAAAAAAACGGGCAGCCACCTCCAAGGAGGAAGAAAAACAACCACAAAGGAGGCCAAAACTCACAAAAGAACTCATAATCTCATACAGATGAGGCTCATTTTTGACCTCGAAAAGCTATCAAGACGACATAAAAAATCCGCCACAACAACACCCACAAGGGATGAGAAAGTCCCACACAAATACCATCAAAAATAGCAAACAATAACAAAATCAAAATCTACGAGCAATAACAGACCCACACACCTAAATCTAGCTAGCCAAACTGCCGACCAAGACCGCAATCCTCACTGCCGCCACAAACGCTGCCACAAGGGCGATCAAACACAGCAAAGACCACAGATTGGATCCCCGACCACCACAGCAGCCACACCCCACCATCCAGCAACACTAACTGCTACCTCTATCCCAAGAACTATGACCTTATTAGGACACGAACTTATGCGATGCCCAAAACTACAAGGACGAGGCCGGCCTGATACCGTCGATATAAAAAATGGTACCTTTTTAAATAAAATAAAGACATCAACAACAATTACTTAAATATACTGGCTAAAGTAAAATAAAAGAGTAAGTGGGTATTGTCATTTAATCAAATATTAAGTTTGTACTAAAATTGTTGTCTTTAATTTCTTTATTTTTAGTTGTTTGATTGTGCATATTTGTTCCCTTATGCAAAAATCCTAGCTACGTCAGTGCAGTCTAATACTCACTCCTTCCCAATTTATAATAGTCTCTCGTTCTTTTCTAACCAAATACAAAATTAGTTATATCTTTAAATCGGTAATGAATTTTATATCCAATATGAATCTTGTTTGATAAATCTCAATTAATTAGTTTTATAGTACAATTCAAAATCACATAAAATATAATAAATTAGAACATAGTATAATTCATTGAAAAGTAACACGAACTTCCAAAAAAAGACAATTAAATTGGAACGAATGGAATAGTTTTCTATGTCAGTGCCGTAGTTTTCATAGAAGAATTGTCAAATATTGCGTAGAGAAAGAAGTTTGGTTGGCGTGACTGGCATGGTTCAAGGGGAAATAGACACTTGATCAAATTTCTTTGCAGGAAGACTTTTAATTTGGCTTTGTTCACTTGGGTTCCCATAAGGCCAGAACCATTCTTCTCTCATCATGGTTTTCAGAAAAAATTCCTACTACACGAGGAGATATTTATTTATGTTCGATTATTGATGAATCCCTTCTAATGGGAATAGAGAGCTTTTATGGTGTCTGTGTTCTTGCAAAATTATAAGTGTAAAACTTATATCGATATTTTTTACTTTTGTTTAGCTTTTTGTCGTAATTTTTAGTGTTAATATTTCGTTTTGATGAGACGAATCGGAAAAGTATAAAAAATATGAACTGATGTTGCAAAAATACAAATAATATTACATTTTAGACAAATAAGACAGTTATTTGGTACTTTTTTCGTTTTTAATGAACTTTTTTTTTGCTTTCGGTCATAGTTTTGTACTTTTTAGACTCATTTCATCGAGATAGATGATTAATTAATCCAAAAAATATCACTTGAATCTAACGAAAATTCAGAAAAGATGGATAAAACCTTCAAAATAAAGAAGAAAATAAGTTTACAAGAATGGACCATGCAGAATCTGTTTCTTGAAACTTATCTCACTTTATTATGGGAAGGAGGATAATCATGTGGATTTAGGCGCCATTCCACTAAGATTTTTATTTTTTAAGTGCTTATTTTTCGTTTTATAAGACAAGTTATTTTCTTATAATTCATCACCTTTATTTTAAAAGAGGTAGGTACATGATGGGCACGTGATGATAGGCCACCAATTCCCAATTGATTTTCCTTGAATAAAGAAAAAAAGAATGAAAGAGAAAAATAAAGGTGAAGGACTGTTTTAAAAATTGGTGGTGGGAGGGAACCGGGGGGCGTGGGGAACAAAATGAAGGTGAAGGAATTAAAAATGAAGGAGATTTTAAATATTCATCCTCATTAGCCATTCCATGTAAGTTTCCATCCCGCCTACTTTTTGGGGTTATATTTTCATCGTTTTAGATGGTAAATTACATATCTTATCTTTTTAATAAAATATACATATGTGTATAAATTGACTTCCAAAATTAGTGGAATTCAACAATTTCCTAATTTAGTGGGATTCAACTATTTTCTAATTTAGTGGGATTCAATCAAAATAATTATGGAAAATAATTACGAAAGATGATTTAAAAATTTAAAAATTTATAATAATCAAATCCCACCGTTTTATTTTTCACTGATTTTAATTTGAAAAACATATTTATTTTTCCATATCTACGTACCATGTGTTATCAGGAAACCTTTTGGAGCATGGTGACATCGACCATGTTTTTCATGAATAATTTTTGCAAAATTACAATAAAATACATTTCAGAATTTATACAATATTCAAACCGACTATTTTTTTCATGGTTAATTCTACAAATTCACCATAAAAAACAATAAAATTTTGTTTAATATGACATATTTTGGAACAATAAACCAACTATACACCATAATTTCAGGAATCGGCTTCAAATTCATGCATGACATATTTTTTTTTGAAAAGGATCACAATATTATAGAAACTCATGAACGATTTACATCTTTGGAAACCAAAACTTCCACAGCAGGCGGTAAACATCCTGCCTGGAAAACAAAATTTCGATCAATACAAAATTCTGCCAAACCGTGAGCAACTCTATTAATCTCCCTATTACACCAAATAAAAGACCATTTCCTAGCTTTTGCCCAAGATCTGATGTCATCCACAATTGCTTTGATTTCCCACGGACATGGGGGGTTTCCATCCTTAAAGCAGTTCATAAGTGTTAGGCAGTCTGATTCAAAGATTACTTCGTTATAGTCCATCTCCACTGCTGTACTACAAGCTATGTGAAGGGCCCAAGCTTCAATAACAACTGCTGAATGGGCTACAACTCTACCCATACGCCAAACTAAAGCGGATCCACCACAGTCTCTGGCGATAACGCCAAATGCAGCCAAGTTGCGGGAGGATTTAAAAGCTCCATCAGAATTAAATTTAACCACATCAGGTGGGAGGGCTGACCAATGAGAAGCTCTGCTAACTTTGGGAGGACTGGGGCCTTTGAACAACGCTGCAAGATAGTCTCTGCATGTAGCTTTGGCTTTCTCAATCACGTCACTTGGATTTGGAAATTTTCCAGAGAAAATGAAGGAGTTCCTAGCTTTCCATATCATCCAACAAATCTGAAAAATGTATGCCTAAGAACGTGAAATCATGATTTCATGAAACCGACTTCAAATTCATGACATATTTTTAAACAAATATATTTCATGCATGGCAAATGAACCAAATAATTTACCATTAAAGCGAATAAAACTAAATAAACCAAAATCCCTAATTTGATGAAGGGTTTGACGGCGTCGGTCTGGCCATTTCCTCGTGAATTACTAAATGATTCAACAAACACCAAAACCCAAATCAAGGGATTCAGCTCCTTTCATAGGCCAATATCTAGATTCAATACTTACGAAAGGAAATCTTGGAACAGATGAAGAACAACGAGATACAACACTAACAAAAAAACTGTAAGATCAAAACTCAATAGTCTGTATCTCCTCGATCTCATCCAAATCCTTGATTTGATGAAGGGTTTGATGGCGCCGGTCTGCCATGATGAGGTTGACAGTGACGGAGAGGTTAAAGATGGCGGGGTGGTTGATCGACGACGGTGGGGCAGATATGTCAAGTCGTCGGGCGGTGGCGACAGTGATCTTGATTCTTGATCCGAAAAGAGGAGAAGAGAGAGTGAGTTATACTCGGAAAGTCTAGGGGTACATACACTCATGTACATACATCACGTACATACGCACTTTAAATCCGTATCAAATCCTACAAAAAAGATCGGAGCCGCTCATTTTGTTCAGAATAGTTTGTTTATGATCTCTGTAAAAAATTAACTCAACCTGATATCGGTAAAGGCATTTATGATCTTTGTAGGACTTGAAACGGATTTAAAGTGCGTATGTACGTGATGTATGTACATAAGTGTATGTACCCCTAGCAACACTCTTTTGCAAATTAGGAAATTAGCAAAATGGTGGATGAGAATTTGAATGGGGGTTGAGATTTTTGGGATGGGGTGGCGAAATCTATGGGACTAATTGCCTAGCTACTTAAAGGTTGGGACCAGAAATATTATGTTTTCATCCCAAAATTTGGTTCCATATATATATCCCCTTCTTATGAGGGCGTCCTCATTTTAAATAAAATGCGGACGTCCCATTTTTTCCCCTTTTTTCGATCAAATTTCGATAATCCGAGCCGCTCAATGCATGTGTTCAGAACGTGATTTTAAGGTACCCGCGAGAAATCAGCAAAAAAAAATGACCTGGAAAAACTTGATTTGAGTAGTTTTTATTTGAACCGTTCGATAAAATACAAACAAAAATTGCTCGGATCAAGCCCTTTTCGGTCTTTTTTTTTTGGCTGATTTCTCGCAGATACCCTTAAAATCACGTTCTGAACATATTGAGCGGCTCGGATCATCGCAAATTGGTCGGGAAAAGGACGTCCTTAACTTAATAAGTTAAGGGCGTCCTTATAGGAAGTTTTGTGTGTATATATATATATATTATACACACACACAATGTAGGAGTATTCTATAAAGGCACAATTAGGATTATTTAAAAGTGAGGATTGAAACATAAGTGTTCAAATTGGCTGGGATGGAAACTTAAGTGGGGTATGGGCTGAGGATGAATCTTTAAGTGGATATTTAGTGGAGCAAATAGAGAAGAAAATCTTATTTCCCTGAATATGGTTTTACGGAGCCAATCATGCACGTTCAAAAGTGTTTTTGACGGTCCAGATTTGAAGAAAACTTTTTCGACTCTTCTCCGGAAAAGCTTCTTTAAAATCCGAACCATTGATTACCGATACGCACAAATGAGATGAGACAGCTCCGTAAATAACCTATTTACAACAGTTCTGTGAATAACTCTATTTCATGATAGAAATGGTCCCTATCAAAATAATGCATGCAGGAAATAATGCATGCAGAAACGGTCCTCAGCTTCCAATTAAATAAGGCCTCAATGACTATTTCCTCTTGACCAAAGAAAAAGATAAGGCCTCAATGACCGGTACTTCCAAATCGTCGGGCCTACGTACACCTAGCCATCATTTTCAATCTTTCCCTGATCTCCCAATCTCCATTCTTTTATAGTAACCATAATTGAAACATCCCCCAAAACCATAGCCCGCCCAGGTGCTCGATCGAAAATGAATAATTTGCTACCCGCAATGCCCGGAAAGGCTACGTTTGTTTACACCATTTACTTGCTCAGCCTTATTCCAATAACTAAAGGAGCTGACCCTTTTTTCTTAACCTTAGACTGCCCAGACGCAACCCTTAACACAACCAGTACCTACGCCCCAAACAGCACCTACCAAACAAACCTCAACACCCTCTTCTCCGTTCTCTCCTCCAACTCCAACAACGCATCCAACGGCTTTTACAACTTCACCGCCGGCAGCAGCCCACCTGACATCGCCTACGGCCTCTTCCTATGCCGCGGGGACCTCACCGCCACCACATGTCATGACTGCGTCGTTTACGCTTCCAAAGCTGTAGTCGCACAGTGCCCCACGTCCAAGCGGGTCTCGATCTGGTATATCGAGTGCATGCTGAGGTACTCAAATGCTTTCATCTTCTCCACTGTGGACACGGGGTATTCGAGAATGTGGCAGAATCTGTTGGGAGTTCGTCCGATGCATCGACCCGCCACTGCGTGCTCAAGGCCCAATTTGTATGGGAGAAACGGCAAAGAGTCCACCACATTACTTGGGCCCAATATACACTGAATGACCCATATCCACTTAAAAGGCTAAGCCTTGTAAGTGGTGAGCCATCCAATTGTCTATTAAGGTCCAACTCTTTTTCTGTTTATCCGATGTGGGACTCAACGTTCACACATGTTCTAACAAATCTCCCCCTCATGTGTGAACCGAACATTGGGCCTTAACCTCTCTTTGCATCCAAGCTCCCCCTTGATTCTGATCTACTACTCTCAACCCTATCTCCCGAACTGGGCTTATTCTGCACCCACTCAATCGATTCAGAGTCATCTCAATTGGAAGCCAACGTGCCTAGTCACCGGCACTATGCTCCCCCACGAGAACTCCATTGAGAGCCAATGTGCTCATTAATTCGATAGCACCGTGCTCTCCGACGAGTCAAACTCCATCGACAAATGAGCCATCCAATACAGCACTCCAACATCGAGCCACCTTGCTTCATCGGGAGTCACCTTTGGATTTTATACCGCTCCACGAGTGTCTTCTGTGCAAACCCATTCAATGGTGCGCTGAGAGTCTTCCCATAGATCGTCAACCATTGGCTCTGATACCATTTGTTGGGAGTTCGTCCGATGCATCGACCCGCCACTGCGTGCTCAAGGCCCAATTTGTATGGGAGAAACGGCAAAGAGTCCACCACATTACTTGGGCCCAATATACACTGAATGACCCATATCCACTTAAAAGGCTAAGCCTTGTAAGTGGTGAGCCATCCAATTGTCTATTAAGGTCCAACTCTTTTTCTGTTTATCCGATGTGGGACTCAACGTTCACACATGTTCTAACAGAATCAACAGAGGGTAACCAATACGACCCGTTTTACCGAAATTTTGGGGGAGGTATTATTTATTATGAAGTCTTTTATACCGATTGAACAAGATAGAATATATGTACTCCTTTTCACTGTTAATTTTGATGTTCTATATATGCTAACCATCTTTCCGAAATCAAATCAGGATGATAGGATCAGTGCCGGCCCCGACATTTGGGTTGCCCTAGCCCCACATCATGCTTTGTTGCCCACTTTCAATTAAGTCATACAAAATAAAGAAATATACTAGTACAATAAAATAAAAATTATATTGTTATTTTAGCTTGAATAACATCAAAATGTAAACCCCGGTTATAGTGCTTTGTGATTAGCACAATCCAATTCAAAGAAAATAAATTCTTCTCACATTTTTTGAAGGAAATTTTTTAATTGAGTTATCGTACTTTATTTCACGTTCTGATCACATTGAACGGCTTGGATCATTGCAAATCGATCGGGAAATGAAAAATCCGGACCATAAGAAAATCCGGGCGAGTGGATATGAAAAGAACTATATATATATATATATATATATATAACAATTTACTACTTAGCGCACACACGCATTGTTTCACCAAACCCCACACACCTTATCATCCCCTACACCACCTCCACGCCAGCCACCTCCCCACCTTTATTGCTTCTGCCCCTTCCAGAGCAACATATCATCTCCACCATTAACACCACCTCCCCCACACCATTTAACAACTCTCCCCCATTCAATTATACTCCATTATCCCCTCCCTCCTTATATACGTTCATACATCCACCTATCCATACACCATACACACATACGATTCATAGGATACTGACACGTACTTAGATCAAATTATATTTGTCAAATGCAATTTGTCCAGTTATTTTTTCTTTAAGTAGTTGTGGTCATGACTGATATCTTACTAATTTGATATTTGATAATATCATAATATAAACAATTTTCTGAGATGTCCATATATAATAGTGGAAGAAGACAAGAAATTTGCGACCGGGTGTAACAGAAGAAAATTGATGTTCTAATGGCCTATAGTTGTACTTGTTAGAAATTTATACTAAAAGTCATGCTTTTACGTGGTGGATAAATATATGGGGCCGGTTCTAGAGACAATACTTTTAACAATACATTTTTCGGAGCCCCACGTGAATAATCGGAGCCGTTCAATTTGTTTAAAACATAATTTTAAGGGTTCCCGTAAAAAATCAAATCATTTGGATATCAGCAAGGGCTTGATCGGCTCATTCAATTTTATCTTGTCAAATTTGACAAGAATCAACTAAATGAGCCGATCAAGCCCTTACCGATATCCAAATGCGTTAATTTTTTTCGGGACCCCTTAAAAACATGTTTTAAATACATTGAGCAGCTCCGATCATTTGTTTGAAAGTCCCATGCGGGGTTTCAAAAAATGTATTGTCAAATGTATTGTCTCTAGAACCGGCCCCATATTTAATTATATATTTATTAATCAGTTTTATCCATTTTGATAAGAATTTTTTATGGACAATTTTTGCATAATATTATTGTATGTTGTGCACGTGTGTCTTTTATTTTACAAAGTAGATGATCCAGTGTGTAGAGTTCGGCTTACACACAGAAGATCGGATCATCGGTTCTTGTAAAATATAAGATATGGTTCACAGTTTTAGATGTAACTAGACACACAATCGGTAGGACTGTAGTACAATATTTTAGAAGGTCTGTCTTGACTATGGAGAACATTTTAGTTTCAACTCATTATGCTAATATACTTTGTATGTATATATTGAACAAAATCACATTGAAGTAATTGTCTTTGTACTGCCTTTATAAGACAATTAGAACCTCATGATTATTATGAATGTTTATGCTCTTAATCCAAAAATAATTAATAGATATATCTTTAATGTTGATAGACTTTGATTAATTAGAGAGTGAGATCCACTTTAGGATCATGTGGATGAGTATCATGTGGTTTGTAGTGTACGTAGCATGATTATGAATAAATAGATGTATATGTGGTATGAGATCGTACTTTCGTAAAGTAATTATTTGTGAGTTTGAAATAAATTTGCGAGTTTGTAGGTTTTTTTTTTTCTCAGCAAGAGAGAGAGAGAGTGTGTGTGTACATGTGTGCTGTGTATATGAGGTATGAGATTGTACTTTCGTAAAGTAATTATTTGTGAAATAAAATTCGTGAGTTCGTAGTTTTTTTTTTCTCCGCAAAAGAAATTTATTAATCTCTGAAAAGATACAAAGATTAAAAGGACAAGGACATCCAAAGGAAAAATTACTAACTTAAGGCTACACAAGTCGTAGTTGTGTACGTAATCTCTATGCGTGATTCAAAGACCACTAAGTGTCTAAGTCCCACCACCAACATTAACCTCTTGTCTTTCTTGTAATTTACACAGCAGTTTAGTTTATGTAATCTCTCTAATATCTAGTTCTGAATTTTGGCAAACCACTATACTAACTGTTAGTAGTATGAATACACTTGGAAAGGTAATGGACGATATTGTCAATCGGGCTTCAAGTAGTGACTCAGGTAAGAAATTTGCGACTGGAGAAGCCATCAACTCATCGCTTCGACCAGTGCTTCAACCAGTGTACGGAATAGCGCAATGCACGCCGGATTTGTCTGATCTCGATTGCAATGACTGCCTTCAGAAGGGTATCTCGTTGTTTCCTGAAGCAACAATAGGAGTGAGAGTTGTGTTTCCAAGCTGTAATATCCAATATGAGGATTTCCAGTTTTACGATGCCAGCGTCGGTGCTGCTCCGCCGCCACCTTCGCCACTCCTCCCTCCTCCTAGCAAGACTACTACAAACAGGCCTGGTAAAACTTTGTTTTGGAAAGCATGTATTTTGAATTTAATTTTGAAATTTTTACAGTTGTCCAGTGATCATACCAATAATCTTTTAATCCTTAATAATTAATTTCGTTCATATTCATGGTTCTTCTTTCTTTCGGATGTTCCCAGATATTGTCCATTTTGAAATATCTGAACCAAAAGTTTTGGACTTTCTAAATCTATCCATTATAAGCACATTTAAAAGTTGAAAGAAGTGGGGAGGGTTATCAAGAAATAATGCTACTAATTTAAGGGTAGTCCTATGGTACACACCCCTTATTAGGGGGTGTACCGTACACACCAAAATTTTAAACCATTGGATTTCAAAGAAAATAATCCAGACCACTCAATTAATAGGTCAATTAACAAAATGAAAAAATGGCTTAACAGGTAAACGGTGGCTATCCCTCCTCCCTGACTCTCAGTAGTCTCTCTCGCTCTATATCTCCTCTCTGGCTCTACCCCTCCTCTCTGGCTCTCTCCCTACCTTTCGAAGACCTCACTCCGACGATTTCCTCCGCCATCTTCCCACATCTCAATCCGTAGTGATTTCGCAGGACTCTCTGTCCCTCCCACTACTCGTTCTGGTTTGACGACCACACTCAGGCGACCACTCACTCCGACGTCCTCGCTAGCGTGACAGTAAGTCTCTCTCCCTTTCTCTTCGGGCCTGGTAACGGTGATTTCTCACCAAACACATAACGAAAGGGGAGCAACTGTGGGCTCATTCCATCTTGTTCCTTTTAATTGAATCCTTTCATGGGTTAATAAATCAGGTTTGTCTTTAAGGAAAAACTAGGGCTTTTTCCGTAGATAAGGAATTGGTTCAACCTTTTTATTGTGTAGTTTTTTTATGCCTTCATCTTATCAATGCTATTCATAGTTGAATGAAAATTTTGATTACGTAGTTTCACTGCGAACCACATGTTCGATAAAATGCTTCTCTCAACTATATGACTCCAATGTATGATGGAAATTAGCTCTACGTAATGCATATCATCTTAGTTTGTGAGAAAATTGAACTAATTGATTGTTTATGGATGCTAATATCAGAATAGCTGAAATGATCTTGCAAGATTAGGCATGGATACCCCTTGTCTGCTGTTCTTCTGGTAGCTATTACGAGCCAAGTAAGTAAAAAGTTATCCAAGTTTTAGTCGAAAGATATCCAAAATTTCTTCAATTCACCACTGTTGTTATTACTGTTGATCGATTTTCTTGTTTTCTAATTAGGGGGCTGGGGAAATGTTTGGTACTGCAGTTCTTAGTATTAAAACAGCTGGGATGATTTCCCCATCAAATTGACAAACGAAGAAAACTTAGGGGAAAAAACTGTGCTTGCATCATGCATATTGATATAGTTTAAACTGTGCTTGTATCCTTTACTTTTCGAGATTTTCCCATCTTTGTTCTTTGTTTTGAAACAATAGTTTAATGGCTTTTACCCCCTTTTGAATGTTTTCAATTCTAGAACTCATCTTTGTCCTTAGAACCATGAAAATGCAGAAATTGGTTTCTCCACCCGTTTTTTTTTATTACTAGCGAATAGGTGTTTGGAGCTATCCCTCTGCAGTATATATTCTTTGAATGGGTGTTTAGAAAACTCTATAGCTTATGTGAATGGGTGTTTGGAGCTATCCATCTGCATGATTGGTAGTGCATCTTTAAGATAGAAAGACAGAGGGGACTAACTAAATGGAAAATAAAATTAGCCTACTTTCATTACTTAAATTGCGTACTTAAATTGGACTTGACATAGTGTACAATTCTTAAGCCCTTATTTCATAATTCGGTTATTTCATATGTGACCAATATTACGTCATTGACCGTTTGTATATTGGTATCATTTACCTAATCACTACCGTTTGAGTTCCGATTTGAGAAGCCCTAGTTGTTTGAGTTCTGATTTGAGAAGCCCTAGTTGTTTGAGTTCCGATTTGAGAAGCCCTAGTTGTTTGAGTTCCGATTTGCTTGATTCGGTTGTTTCAAAGCCGTAGTTGTTTGTTCTTCTATATTTTTTTTGTTTTCCCCTCTTTTTCACATATTTATGGTCTACCCACTTGATCAAATTGAAAAGAAATACTTCGTGTTCTACCCATTTGATCAGAATGACTAGGTTGCGGTTTCATCAGAATTTTTTTTTCCTTTTTTTGCGTAAAACCTTCAAAGAGAATTTGGAATGCTTAAGTGCTAAATTCTACTAAAGCAATGCTTAGTGACTAATAAGTTTGAAGCCATTCAAACAGACATGCTTTATCATTGTATTCAGTTTGGATCTGATGCGGCTGCACTTGAAGAAAATTCTCTTTTGGTTGCTGCCACTAATCAGTCTCTAGGATTTGCAATCCACTAATGCTACACTAAGGAGAATACCAGCCATGCTTAATCCTTGGTTCTCTGGTTCTAGTCCTAACAGAGGAAATTCTAGGAGTTGCAATCATTGTATTCAGTTTTTAATCTGTTCTTCTAGGAGATTTTTTTTTATTTTTTGGGTAACTTAGCTTGAAAATCTTCTAGGAGTTGCAAATCCTTTATCATTGTATTCAGTTTTTAATCTGTTCTTCTGCGGGTGTTTGAACGGTAACATGTACTATTTGTGGGTGTCAATTATGTTGGAAAATATATGCCCAAGTTATGGAATGCCCAGATTATTTGTTTGTTGGAATGCCTAGATTATTTTTTGGTTGGAATGCACATGTTATTGGAAAAATTGCTTGGGTTATGAATATTGTTTGGGAATTTTTTTGAAAAATTGATTGGAATGGGATTGAACCAAACATGGGATTGGCCTCAGCATGGGATATCCCAATATTAATCCTGCCTGAATCAAACATGGGATTGTATAGGATTCAGGACTAAATTAGTACTAGGACAAATAGTCCAGCATTATTAATTCCAGGACTCTTAATCCTGTCTATTTTAATCCCCGAATCAAACGAGGCCTAGTGAACAATTAAATCTGGCTCATTATTCTTAGTCGTTGATTAATAACCTTAATAAATAGTTAGTCTAAGCATCCAAGTCATCGACTTTATAGTATTTTCTTTGTTACATTTCTTATATTATCTTTTTACAATTTGTGGCACAAAAGAATAGGTGTTTTGCTTCTGCAATGCATTATGAGCTGGTTCCCATTACCTAGGCCAAATATCTCCAATGTTATGTGCAGATGGTAGGGGTAAGTAGTTTATGGGTAATTTGAGAGTGGGGGTTGGAGCTTAGGGGTTAATGATATTTGGAGACAATAGGGGTTAATGATATTTGGAGACAATAGAACTGTGCGTTTTAGTTATTGAGTAGAGCTAATTTTTGTATTGGAGGCATCAAACTTCCATGCGAGTTGAGGACCAAAATTTAATCCGAGGGGATACAAACCCAGGTAAAGGAAAGAGAGAGGTATGCGTCCAACACATTTGGCTATCACTTTTTACACTTTGAGTGGATGTGCACGTCTCTTGTCCTGTTGTAATTTCAATTTTTAAAAATACTCACGCTGTCAATTTATAGGCTTGATGAATTGTGTTTAAGCATTTGGTAAATATCATAAATCCGTTAGTTCTCAAAGCTTCTTGTGATTGCTCATGGTTAAACCCAATCATCACTTGGGTATAGCTATACATTTTATGTGTTTTTATTTAATTGTTTTAACTACAGCCCTTTACTTTTCTTGTTATGTAGATATTATGGATCAGTCCGATGGTAGTCAGGGTGGTCATGCAAATGTCCACAATGATAAATTTAATTCTAGCATTTATAGT
This sequence comes from Rhododendron griersonianum, assembly GCA_018127125.1. Lineage (NCBI taxonomy): Eukaryota > Viridiplantae > Streptophyta > Magnoliopsida > Ericales > Ericaceae > Rhododendron > Rhododendron griersonianum. Next base: position 24,128,999 of record CM030800.1, read on the forward strand.
AAGAATGACATTCTCGAGCAGAAATTTGATTCAGAGGATGATGCACATGCCTTCTACAACGCATACGCTAAGGAAATGGGGTTTAGCATACGGAAAGATAGGTTGGAAGTCGACGAGGCTAATGTGCCTCGTAAGAGGAAATGGGTATGTTCAAAGCAAGGTCGAAGATCCAAAAAACATTTGGACCGTAAGGATCGGAAAAGACCCCCCAGGGATGAAACTAGAGTTGGATGTCGAGCTACTTTCAGAATCCGATATGATAAAGGAGTTGAAAAATATGTGGTGACTCACTTTGACGATGAACACAACCATCCATTTATAGAGAAACGTTGTGTGCCTTTCCTCCTCTCACATAGGCATGTGAGTGATGCGGTTAAAGCTCAAACAAAAGCTATGCACAATGTCGGTGTGAAGACAGGTCAGATCATGGATTTGAAAGTCAATGAATTAGGGGGGTACGGTGATGTGGGCTTCACTCTCAAAGATCTGCAGAACAAAATTGAAGTTGAGCGCAGAGTAGAACTCAAAGATGGGGATGCAGAGGGTGCTTTGGGTTACTTATCTGCGAGAGCCGATGCCGACCCATTATTTTTCTTCAAGTATACCGTGGATGAGGACAACCGGCTAGGTAAATTGTTTTGGGCAGACTCGAAGTCTCGGATGGATTACGCTGCTTTCGGTGATGTACTGATATTCGACACAACCTATCGAACTAATGCATATAAGAAACCGTTTGTCATTTTAGCTGGCGTGAGTAACCATTTTCTGACGACTATTTTTGGTTGTGCCTTGTTGGTTGATGAGACGTTTGCAACATACACATGGGTGCTGGAAACCTTAATGGAGGCCATGGATAACAAACGACCTGTGTCCGTAGTGACAGATGGTGATAGGGCAATGCGTCAGGCAATTCAAAAAGTCATTCCGGATTGTAGGCATCGTCTTTGTTCGTGGCATCTGTCGCGAAATGCCGCGACAAATATCCACAAACCTGAGTTTCAAGAAGATTTCAAGCGGTGTATGCAAATGGATTGTGAAATAGATGAGTTCGAAAACGTTTGGGATCAGGTGGTGAAACGGTACAATATTGAGCAAAAACCTTGGGTGTTGGAGACTTATAGCAAACGTTCTTTATGGGCTCAGGCATACCTTCGTGGCTATATGTTTGCTGGAGCATCGAGTACACAACGGGTAGAAGGCATGAATGCCTATTTCAACCAGTTCTTAAAACAGAGACTAAGGCTATTTGAATTTATGGTACATTATGATAGGGCTCTTGGGCGTATTCGAAATAGAGAGGCAAAGGCAGAGGTCCGAACAGAGAACAGTTTTCCGGTTTTGACTACATCACTGAAGCGTCTAGAGAAACATGGAGCCGACATGTTCACTCGAAATATTTTCTTGTTATTTCGTGAGGAACTTGACCGAGCAAGCAAGTACAATGTGGAGAAAACATTTGTGATCGAGGGGATAGACCATCACAAGTATTACTTATCTAAATACGGGTCACCTGAGAAAACATGGACAGTTGACTATCATCCAGCGGAGAATCGAATGATGTGTTCTTGCTTGAAATTCGAATCGTTTGGCATACCCTGCTGCCACATGATTTGTGTTATGAAATTAAACCATCTATTGTGTATTCCTCAGAATTGTGTCTTGCAGAGGTGGGCGAGGCAACATAGGCCTAACCATCAGGTACATACTCATAGCAAAATTGATACCACACTAACTCAGACAGCACGTTACGGTATATTAAGCTCACTTTTCAACGAAGTGTCGTATTATGCCTCACACGCTGACTTGGATTTCAAAGAGGCTAGGGAAGTAGCCGTCCAGTTTCTGTGGCGGTTGAAGAAACGCCGGGCAATGACAAAAGAGGATAACCCCAACAGTGTTCAAGGAAATAGGAAGACCAAGCTGTTTGGCATTGGGGATCCTAATATAGTCAAGACCAAAGGTAATCCGGGGGGGAACTCTTCTATGGGCAAACCCAAAAGGCCAAGGAAATGCGGAAGGTGCAGGGTTCCAGGCCACACAAAGAGAACGTGTCCAAAATTTCCTTCAGCTAGCCGAGGAATGGGTAGTATCTCGTTCGATAAGAATGACTACCAACCACCAGCGACACACTGTCCTTCGGAGGACGGCTATCCAACTCCTCCTCCTTCCCCTTTTACACAAATAGGATGTAAAAGGAAATCAACAGGTCCTGCTATGACCCATCATGTGAAAAGGCAACTTTACACTAACCATGAGCGTACAGATCTAACTCCTTTGGAGTCAGGACATGACATCAATAGAACAACTGCGAGTCGTGATGCTCAAGTGTGCCAAAATGGATCATTTAGAATTAGTGAAGCTAGTAAGGTATGTCTACCTCTGGTGTAGTTTAAAATTTTGGGATTTTAATTGCACTATTATTTTCTACATGATGTTTGTGTTTTCCCAAGCAAGCACCAGTACTATTGTAAAGAGAGACCACCTTTGATCACACTTTTACAAGTTAAATTTTTTTGGAATTTTTCTTGAAAAGTAGTACAATGATGTTCATCCTATGGGTAATTTAATCATTTGTGTTCTCGCAGGAAGATGAAGAAGGAGCTGCAACAAATGGAGCCATCCAGTCAAGTTCTAGTGTCCTATAGGTGGCATTATCTTGCCTTTATGGTGTCTTATGAGTTATTTTAGCTTTTTTAATTGCCTCATTGAGTTTGGGCATGTAGACTAGCTTATCAATGCTCGTTAAGTTTATGATATTGCTTGGCATTATTGATCATGATGAAGTCTCCATGTGCTTATTTATTACTCCTATATGTATCATGTCCTTCAACTTATCTTAAGTCGTAATTAAGGTTGTAGGAGCCATCCACAAATCCTGGTTTGGACAATCTCTATATAAAGAAAGGCTCCATTCTCCTAAGCATTTAACCAATCTACATTGTTTGAAAGCGTCAAGAGGTCTTTCTAGAGAAGTAGACATGGCGTGATATTGATCCGGCTCATCTCTCTCTAGTTTGGAGATGCGCCAAATCAATATCAATGTCATCCTTGTCAATCTTTCCTTTTGTCTGCTACATGTGGTTTTAGATGAACAAGTCTTTGGTACTACAACAGAACAGTAGATCCACGAAAACTGATTTCAGAAAAGCTTGGAAGTTATCAGTTTTGGAAAGAGATCAGACATAGTCCTGCCTAATGGAGATTGATAGTTTGCCATATGGTTTCATCAGATATTACTATAATGAACCTATCTTAGTTTGACGATATACTTTTCTGATAAGTTAAATTGCTTCTTCAGTTAGTACTTATTTGCATTATTCTGATTAAAATTTGTCCCCCTGTGGCTGCCTATTTGAAGCCCATTCTCATAAATGTATTCTTTCCATTGAATTGGCTTTTCTTATTACCAGAAGAGAAGAATATGCATAACATCTTTAGCTGATTGCAAAAGACAAGTCGGCTGTTATTTGATCAATATAGTAATGCTCGGAGTTTGAAGCGTACTTTGCATATGGAGTTCGAAACGCCCGGCATGGGCTCATACATACTATTGTTTTTGAAGTTTGTTGTTGCTGTTGCCATTTTGAGACGCAAGGTGTCGGGCTAGGCCATAAAGCAAGGAAACCCTGTCAAAATTTTCTCCATTTGGGTTAGTGTCTAGTATTTTCTCGGTTTTGTGTCTAGCTAACCAATGCTTCACCTTTCAATGAAGTTTCTCTATTACCCACACTAGTATGTTTGGATGAAATATAAAAAACTAGGTTGAAGATATTGGTCCCTGTCACGGAAAACGTCGTGTTTTCTCATTAGCAGCTCCATTTCTGCAGTTAGTGTTTTCTTAGCATGCTGTGAGCTAATTTGGGCAATAAAATCTGTGCTTTTCCTGCATTCCCAGGAATGGGGCTGACAATAGATCTGGCGGTCATCCTTCAAGGAGAAAACTTGCTGAATTGATATCAAGCTGTGAAGAAGGATCTCTAGGTAGAGCTTGAACTTCTGTATGCTCTGCGATAAGCCGGTTAAGAAGTGTTACCAACGAGTTTGACGAGTATTTACTATTTAGAAGAATCTATGTCTGTTTTTTGTTGGAGTGAGTTTTACGAAGAATTTTGGCCTGGGTTTTGCTTCTCTTATCTTTTATGAGTCCCCATGATAGTTGGTATTCATGTATTAATGAATAAAGAGTTATGGATACAGCTTCCAGTAAAAGCCTGATGAGCTAGATATATAATTTGTCCGGTCATGAAATAGATGTGTAATTAACAGAGATGGTAATGTCCTAGAACGAGACTACTCGATCTACATGCTTCCCATGGGGGGAGAGAGAGAGAGAGAGTAGATTCTGGTGAACCAAACACCATTTCTGTATTATGTGACCCATGACAATATTTCATCAAGCATGTGCGTCACAACCAAAATTAAAATACCCAAAGTTACCAAACGAACAAGGCCATTTGTTTTTTTCGCTTTTTTGTCTTCTGTTTGTTTAATTTATCAATGGGTGGACCATCCATACGAAAATAAAAAAAGTATTCTTAAGTTAAAGAAGCTGGTCGAACTCGACTTGTGTTCGTTCATAAAAACTCGTGTAAGATCGGCTTCTCTTTCATGAATAAACCACAGACACATTTTTAATTGACATTAAATATTGAAGCGAAACTTGAAGCAACCAATCAAACTTGATAAGCTTATCAAAGCTCGTGTGAGTTTGGATTAAACAACCAATAAATGGACATTACGGCTAAAAAGCACATTATTAAATGGATTCTTGATATTGTACCCCTAGCAGAAGAAATGTTCGGCTAGGAAAAATTATTCTGCATATAACATTCAAACAATTTCAAAAAAAAAACATACAAGTAATGTATTTAGTCGCTATTCTCCAGGCACGAGAAAGAGCAAATTCAGGGACCCTGTAGTGACCTTGCAGTGAGAAATTTTAGCCGTTCAAAAGTGTTTTGAATGGTCTGAATTAAAAATAAAAAATAAAAAACTTCCACGAAAGAATTTATTTAAAATCTGGATCGTTGATTGCTGAGATACGACTGAAATACTCACTGCAATCTTATAGTGATCCAAGTCACTACAGGTCCCCGGGTAATCACATTCCAGAATCTACGATGTAAAATACAATATCTAAAAAAAATCCGGAATTCAGTACAAACATAGATAACCAAATACAACTAATAAAGGTCCAAATCAAAGTCAACCCACACTTAACAATTGTTGACTCGAACGTGTCCAAAATAGTTAAGAAAAATGAAAAATGTACATGCCACGTATCTACAAAGTCGTAACCATGTACTTGACGAAGAGCATTCTCAACCCCTACTTTTTACCCCTCTTGCGAAAAGGAACACACTTTTTAGCCGCAATGCCAGGCATACTAGCCTTGTCACCCTGAAGTATAGCATTCATTCTACTATCCCTGCATAGAGGAAAATAGATTCCATAACGTTGACATAAAAAATAAATAAGGCAACATTACTCGAAATATGGGTTGTAATGTAATATTCTGTGTGCACCTACCTCATGTTATACATGTCAAACTGAATTCTAAACTCCAAATAACGTCTATTATTCACATCTTTCAACAAGTCTACCAGCAACCTGCGCCTTTCAATTGGATCGAACTTTGTACAAAAAAAATTAGTGCATACAATCATGTCGACTTATATTCTGTTTAAGAGATATTGATAATCGATAGTTACCTTTTGGAAACCAGGCAACAACGGTGCGCTCTGCATGTACTTTATAACAAACAACCCACAGTCATAATTATCTTCATCAAATTGCAAGGGTTGTTCCGAGAGCCAGTCCACCTTAAATAGGCTCACATCTTGGACATAATCCAATCCGTACGCATGCTTCAATACCTCATGCATGTTTTCAAGCTGTTCAAGGGAATCTACTCGTAATATCTATGCATATGTTTTACTTCATGATCTAGAGGAAAAGTTTTCTTAATAAGTGAATGTGAAGAGTAAAGCAAAGAAATATGGTATACCAGTAGTTCACCCATTTTTTTCCTGTCTTCGCCAAACCTTCGAGACGGCTTCGAGTCGAATAGATAGGTTGCATGTTGCACCATATCAATCTTCAAGCACAACCAGTGATCTTTATTGTGGTTGAACGGTATATAAATCTACACATGCATCAAAACAACATTATCGTGACAGTGGTCATCCAACCATATTGGTCGTACTTATTTTAATGTTAGCATACAAATACGTAACGATATTACCTCTTCACAAGCATCAATTGGTCCGGTGTATCCTTTTTTTTTGAAGAATAAGTCTGCTACACGTTCATTATTTCCCTCGTATTCCTCATTCTTAATGATCATTTGCTACATGTACATAGTGAATACAATAAACAACAATACGGACATATGGAAAGAAGCTTAAAATTGCAAAATTTGAATGACATAATGTAGACCTCTTTTTTTCCTCCGTGCTATGCACGAGTCCAATAGATAGGCTTATATAACATATTAAAGATTACCGAGCAAGAAAAGAGTACGCACCGAGGCATATTCCGACATGTACCAAATCCTATGCCTCCCATCCGGGTACTTCGTCCTTTGTTTATTTGTCAGTTTAATAACTACCAGGTTTATGACCTACATTGATTGTTCCAAAAGTTACCGCACAATGTAAAATTATAAAAAAGAATGAAATGGTTAATCTATGAGAGGCGAAGACAATACTTACGGTAGTACATATCCAGGCATAGGGTTTCAGACAACACATATGCTGACGAGTACCAATTTCAACTGAATTCGTAAAATGAAGCCCCATTGAAATGACAGATTCCCTGGACGCAGTAACATCATATAAGAATAGTAAGAGGTTAAAAGTAGAACTAACTCATAAATTATTAAAAAATTCATATGGGCAATGCTTGAGTACCCTTGTATGCAATTCTCATCAAATATGAACTTCACCATCACTTCTTCCTCTGAAGTTAGAAACGTAGATGGACTTGTTTTTTCGATCAACGGTGACTTGTTTTTTATGGAACATAAAAGAACAAAAGTTACATTTATACGGTAGAACTTTTCAAATTAAAGCAAATTAGTCCTTAGTAACAACATCAATAAACACTAATTACCTGTGGAATAATTTGTTCATTCGATGGTTTAAGAATATTATCCAGAAATTTACCCATCTGCCAAAAGGTTATCAACACAACGGTTGTTAAATAACTTGGAATTAGCCCAATTATAAGAAGACCGTGGACAAATAATGTTATTAGGTTTGGACTTGGTTTACATTTGCAACTGCGACATCCTCCTCATCATCAGTAAGCATGCTGGTGGTCTGGACTTGGTTCACCTTTTGGACTTTTTTGACGCCATCAGCAAAATAAGGTGAACGAACGCACGGAGCAGGCCTTCTCTCCTCTTCTGATCGTGTAATTGGAGCAACATAGTCATCGTTGCATGATGATGTATCCCCCATGTCGACCGATTGAGTAGTAGCATGCATAAGGCTAGATTTAGTATGGCCCCGACCTCTTCCATGACAACCTCCTGCTCCTCCTCGGCCTCTTCCTCTTTGACTTCCTAAGATTGGCAAACTATGTTCAGCAGGAGGTGAACCCTTGGCCTCTTTTTCTTTTATTACTTGACCTTTTCTACCCTTTTTTAGGGCCCGCTCCTTCACGCCCAAAAACTCTATTGATGGGCCGTCACTTTCTTCCCCATTATTTTTTCCTGACATGAGATTGTGGGCAATCTTTGTTTTTGCAGTTGCACCTATTTTATTTGCTGCCTTCACCCCCTCATTTGCAGCGGCCAATTGATCTGGACGCACTATGTGCTTCATGATCACCTGATGTAAGTTATACACTACATCCTTAAGCTCACCAATTTGTTGACGTGTATCTACCCCATCCCCAGGTGCATTGGACTTTTTTTCCCAATTCATGATTTTCTTATTCATCGAAATCATCGTATGCTTCAGCTCACCAATATCGTGGCGCATGTCATCATAAATTTCAGTTTTTACCACATCGACATGATGATCGTTCATTTGACTCGGCTTACTGAAAGTAACCTTCACCTAATCATACAAAAATACCCACAAATTCAGGTTCACGTATGAAATGAATCAAAATGCGTATGTGTGCATGTGATCGAAATGTATTACCTCATTATGGAATCCCCCCAACTTTCGAAATAGTCGAAAGGTCTTTTTGAGTTGTGAATCACCCCAATCATTCAGGCGAGGAATCGATCGCGTAGTAGCATACGTGCTCTCGAAAGTTGGAGAAACATTATCCAAATAAAACAACTGCATGACAAAAATACAACAACTGCATAACAAGGGACCTTATGAACAACAAACAAAAATAAAAAAGTTAACGTGTTAACCAAGCAATTGTCAGAATATAATTGAGGTACGTACATACCAATAGGAGAAACAAACATCCACTGATATTAACCCTTTTCTCGTCTTGGTAAATCTTGATGCCGCAGACTAGGGAGTGCAATGTTAAGTTCCCCCAATTGCAATTTTTCATGACTTCAACATCCTTCACGAAATGAAGGGAAGAAACATTCAGGGATACCTTCGTGGTTGGGCATAAAAGTGCACCTAATGCATATAAAGCGAATTTCCGCTTGAACTCATCTCCAGCATCAACGGTCTTTTCGTCTTCAAGATACTTTCTTAATCCATCCAAAGGAATTACCCCATTGACCACTCCAACACTTTCTTGCAAACTCTCCATTCCTTCAAGAGATCCCCGATCGTCAATGTCACAGCCGTTGGATCGTACTCCCAATATATCACTAACGTCTTTCAATGTGAGGTTAAATTGATGATCATGTACATCCAAAGAACAAGATTTGGGATTGAAGTTATGAACAAGGAATTCGCACAACTCAATATTTAGTCGTGTGCACCTTATCCCCAACAAACCTCCCAATCCAATTTCGGTCACCGCCTGTTGTTGTTGTTCGTTCAATTTATTGACTATTAGCACAATTGATCCCAGAGAAATTCTTGTTTGGATTCTCCTCTAGAAAAGAAAAAGAAAAAATTATTGAGCTTTTTTTTGGTAGGCCAATTAAGTAGAAAAGAAAAATAAAAAATTCTTGCTGGAATTAGCCCAATTAACCTCTCTTGGTGCATGAGAGAAGATGGTGATAGTTATGAACCATAATAACTACGTATCAAGTCGGGTTACCTGTCGAGGTTTTTTTGGTAGTCCTGCCTTGTCTAAAAAATATTGCGCTGAGCTCGTCTGTTCCATATCCAAGAACTTTTGTTTCTCATCCTGTGAAAGCAACTTCCACCTATCCCCAATATTCTTCATGACCTAAAAATATTAGATTAAAATAACAAAACTAAGAGACAAGCCTCACTTATAGGACACAAGTTAAGAATTCTTGTTTAAACGCTTACCCCCTTGTTTAGTCGATGGTTTCCTTCTTTATTGTGCTTCAACTGTTCATGACTACAAACATTATAAATTCAATAATGAGAACATGTGGCAAATGTGGGAAAAAAAAATTTAAGGAAGGAAGTTCATAAGAGGTACCTATAAAATAAAAAGGCGTTGGTATGGTGCCGTTTCGGCTGAAGGTGCTGATTTGTAGCAACCATTGAGGTCTGCAAAAAAACTGTAACGCTCACAAATGACAGCTCAAGAATTAAAGATGGAACTTGTCACAATTTTACAAATGCATAAAAATGTAGTAGAGTTCCTTGTTTCTAGTTGGTTATCTAGTTTATGAGTTATAACACTATATCCTCAAGGTGTCGATTAAAAAATCTATTCTAATATATTAAGGGAGAGTACATTTTGGTGAGGACAACTTTTTGAGGTTAGCTCGCTTTTTGGTCTTCCCAAATTGGGATTTTTTCATAGTATCAAACCTATGCACAAAGAACTACAAAGTAGTCTGCCATCTCAAATCCAGCCCCTACTTATGTTTTAGTTCATGACATCATCATGCGTTATCTTTCCATCGTGTCTATTAGAAATTTTGGCCCGCGCGATGTGTGTGGATGATTTATTAGCATAAAAAAAAAAACCTCCAATCTCGAGTCACCAAAAAAATTTATTTAGAACGACAATGGCAAAAGGTAGTAGACATGGCAATGGCTTACATTTTGCTTACTTTAATAAGCAGTAGTTTTAATATTAGGTACAATTTTTAACTTACAGTCATTTCTATACTTTTTTTAATCAGAGAATGGATATCGAATCATCGATTACTGTAGTTTTTGCCACATTAAAGAGTAAAATCAACCATGTTCACTTCATGAGTTCTCTACTTTCCCCAATGAACTAAGAGGGCTATATAATTGAATTCCATTTGTATGAGGCATTCTTACAAACACATTCAATGCAATAAAATAACCAAACATAGAACAACAATTACATTTTATATGTGCAACGATTTCATGGCCAGAATGACACTAAATTTTGTTATGATTATGCCATGCACCATTAAGAGCCCTAACAAAAATATTTGCACAATGGCAGTAGAAAATCCCAACAGATAGACACTCAAAAATTCTAAGATGAATTGATACACGGCTTCTTACCGATTGTGGCAACGATAGTTGTTTGCGGTGGTTTACGATGGTGCCAATGGTGCCGGTTGCAGACCTCTGCAATATCAGATTATCAAGAGATCGAGAGATCAAGAGAGAGAGAGAAAAGACGTCAGACGTCGGACTGTTGGGAGGGAGAGAGAGAGAGAGAGGACGTCGAACGTCGGACTGTTAGGGTTTTTCAAAATTATAGTATGAACGTGGAGAGAGGGGGCTAGGTTTACTCCAATTATGAGAAGAAGAAAAAACGTTTAATCCAACGACTCAAATCTATTTTTGCTAATCTATTAGAGCCTGACTATGGTGTACACCAAAAACCACCATTTTATTGTACACCAAATGTACACCGTGCCATGTAGGATCCACTTTGAGGGTCTACAAAAATTATCAAAACCGTTCAATTTGTTTACAAATGCTGTATAAGGAATCTTGCAAAAAATTAGCTCATGCGGGTATAGGTAAGGACTTCATCTATTCTTTTGCTCTGATAGGATTTCTGTTGGAAAATTGAGCAAATAATGGATGAAACCTTTATCGGTCGGATATCGGCAACCACATTAGGCATTTTTGCGATCGGAACCGTCTAATTTTTTACTTATATTGACTAAATCATCTTCGTACCAAGAATGAAGTTAATTGTGTATCGTTAGACACTTGATTGGATAGAAAATTTGGAATTTGTTAATGAATTTGCTTCTCGTTGAAGGGGCTTTCTAAACTCGATTGAGCCCAAAATTTCAAGTGAATGTTTTATCAATAAGCACAAGGAAATAAACGGTATCGATCATTGTGATTGTGTTGCAGTCGCCTGGCTACTACACATTCAACTGCAGCAGAAGACTTAGTTTACTATTAATTAAGTTGAACGTATAGATTGTAAAAGTAATTGCTGAGTCTACTATGAAAATAGGTGATCTAAACGGTTAGAATTTCATATCTTATCAATTCCATCAGTGTCGCCCAAATTAAAGATCATCGGCTATCGGCAACCACGTGGTCGAAGGACATTTAATGCATTTGGAGGTTTTAAAGTCTTATAATGCACCTCTTGGACACTACCTAAGGTACTTCTTCGCGATCAGAACCATCTATCTTATAAATCTTATAGAGTAGATCATTCATACCAAGAATGAAGTTTATTGGACACCCGTAACCACCTCATTGGAATAGCTTAGTCATGCAAAACTTATTAGACTCGTCTATTTTTCTATATAAAAAGTGTTTCGTCTATTTTTCACCAGGGCCGGCCCAAGGGTGAGCCCAGCAAGCCCTTGGGCCAGGGCAACCCAAAATTTTTTTTTTGTGAACGAAGAAAAAACAAATTTTAGGAAAAGGCCCAGCCCACAGTTGACAGTCCACAGAACCAAAGCCCAGTAAAGGGCAAACAAATTTGGGAACCGGCTGGGGCAAACTCGGCGGCAAAAGTGCAATAAAAAAATGTATATTATCACGCTTTAAAAAAAATGTGATTAGTATAGAAAAACTATTCTACCACGCTTTTCAAAAAGTATATTACCACACTTAAAACAAAACGTGATTGAAATGAATAGAAAAATTATTGTATCATGCTTTTACGAAAACGTAGTTAAATAAGTGAGTATATTTTATCACGCTTCAACACAAAATGTGATTGAAACGAACAACGAACTTATTCAATCACACTTTTACCAAGCGAGCATATTTCATCACGCTTCAAAACCAAATGTGATTAAAACAAGAAATTACAATCACAGTTCTATCAATACTGTGATAAAAACTATTTTTTATCACGGTTTCATTAGTAAAGTGATATGAAAATTTCATTCCATATTTCTTTATCACACTTTCATTAAAACTGTGATCGTTTTAAACTTTTGAGCGTGGTCTTTATCTATTATTCTAGTTGTGCATTTTGAAAAGTTAGTGAGTAAAAATGTAATAATAATATTTTCATAGAGGGTAAGGAAAGAAAGTAGAGATAAAAATTGATATGAAAGGTGTAATGCTGATATCTTTTTAATAAGTTGAATTACGAAGCAGGACATATAAAAAGGGACGGAGGGAGTAATACTTTCTTGAACGTAGGGACCCTATTTCTGGTTGAAAATTTGAGAAGGTAGTGGCCTCAAATGCCTCCGTCCTAGTGTTGGACCTGCACTTGTAGATCATAGTATGCCCTATGTCATTGGTGTAAATCAGTATGTTGACTATAATAATTTTTTTTAAGAGAAAGTACAACGACAATAAATTTACAAAATTATTTAGATTGTACTTCCATGACCTAGTTCTAAGGACCACCATTAAATTTGGATTTGTATCTTGAGACAGTTTGATAATTATTTGTTTTAGTGACCTCTCATTTTTCCACAAAATTTTGAAGGAATTTTGATTTTTTGAATTAAAATTTGTAGAGAAAGAACTTAATTTAGACTAATATTTTGAGAGGAAATTGTAGTTGTATTCGAAAATTTGGGTATAGTACTTATTTTTTGGTGAATTTTTTGGATGAAAATTTTGAGCGAGAACTTCATTTTTAGTTTAAATTATTGACGTATTGTGTAGGGACAAATAAGAATTTGAAAAAATAGTGTGGAGGGAATCGAAAATTAAGATAATATGGTGAAAATTTTAAAATTTGAAAAAATAATGTGGCGGGAATTGAAAATAATTAGTGGTATGGTATTTTGCTGTTTATAACTATCGTTTACTGAACATTCCGATTGAATTTTTTTTATATGACATGTTATGGGTATGAAAACGCCAATTTATGGTGTTGTCATAACAAATTTGGTTATATTACTGAATTTGTGGTATGGTATTATGTTGATTAGAACTATCGTTTACTAAACATTTCGATTGAATTTTTTTTTATATGACACGTTGTGGGTATGAAAACGTCAATTTATGGTGTTGTCATAACAAATTTGGTTAGATTACTGAATTTGTGGTATGGTATTATGTTGATTAGAACTATCGTTTACTAAACATTTCGATTGAATTTTTTTTTATATGACACGTTGTGGGTATGAAAACGTCAAATTATGGTGTTGTCATAACAAATTTGGTTAGATTACTGAATTTGTGGTATGGTATTTTGCTAATTATAACTATCGTTAACTGAACATTCTGATTGAATTTTTTTTATACGATACGTTGTATGTATGAAAACGTCAATTTATGGTGTTGTTATAACATATTTGGTTATATTACTGAATTTGTGGAATGGTATTTCGCCGATTCTAACTATCGTTAACTGCACATTCCGATTGAATTTTTTTATACGACACATTGTGGGTATGAAAACGTCAATTTATGGTGTTGTCATAACAATTTTGGTTATATTACTCAATTTGTGGTATGATATTTTGCTGATCATAACTACCGTTAATTGAACATTCCGATGAAATTTTTTTATACGACACGTTATGGGTATGAAAACGTCAATTTATGGTGTTGTCATAACAAATTTGGTTATATTACTGAATTTGTGGTATTTTAGACATGTGTTATTACGGAATATTTTAATTAATTTCCTTTGGTACGACACATTGTGGTAAGAAAACGTCAATTTATGGTATTGTCATAACAATTGTGGTTTGTTATATAATTTGTGGTATTTAAAAATGATTTTTTTTTATACGACACATTGTGTTAAGAAAATGACAATTTTAGGTGTTGTCATAACAATTGTGGTTATTTTATACAAATTGTGGCATTTTACAAATATTTTTGGTTTGGGTATAACAATTGTCGATTCTGGCACGACATATTTTGATTTTGTTACGAAATATCATACGAGTCAAAGAATTTTTGGTACGACTCATTGTGGTAAGATAATGCCAATTTATGGTGTTGTTATAACATTTATGGGTATCATTATTCAATTTTTGATATTATACGCATATATCTGGTTAGGGTACAAGTATTATGGATTCCGGTACGAATAATTATGGTTATATAATAACAATAATTTTTAATTATGGGTAACCTGCTAATGACCTGTTCAACAGGTAAATTTTAAAGTACAAGTCGTAATTGGAGTCATAAATATGCATTAGAAAACCAAAAATTGGCATAATGAAAATCACAAATTGTCATAATTTAGACATACGGTACACCATGTGTACCATAGCTTCTTCCCTAATTTAAATAGATTTACACAACAGACTACATATTTTCCTAAACTCCCACGAAGGACCGAGAATACGGGAAGAAAAGCAGATATCAATTATATATAGTTTGTAAAATGTGGCGTTAAATGAATTCAAGCTATTCAATGTTGACTCGTGTTAACTCAATATCAATTTGTTACCTTACATATTTACATTTTTCAAACTTGTTTTGGACCGAACCTTGAACAATTAATTCACAAATATGCACGAGATCCTGATGATAGCTTAACTAATACTCCGTACGTACTTATTTTAGATCAACGTACTCGTTTGTTAAAGAAACCAAACTTGACAACTCACTACGCTACTCAAATCGAATTGTTTGTAGCCTTATATAGTGAGTGCTACCTTTGTCAATGAAATATGTTGATGAAATGATTTTACTAATGTGCAGGAAATGGGGGAATCTCATCGCAAGTAATCACTGCTATTGTAGTTCCAAGTGGGATCGCTATTATCTTATTCATATCATGCTTTTGTTTCCTAACTAGGAGTGCGAAGAGGAAGTATAATTCTCTAAAAGAAGGCAATGGTAAGAGCAAAGGAAAATTTAACAATTACTGCAAACTAAACTAAAAAAACTAGGGACAATCCCGGGCCGGTCTTATTTTTTAAGTTCATGTCTGGGCCGGGAGATCCTTAATAATTACTCATTATATCCTCCCCAAGTAACTCTAACGCATCTCTCTCTCCTTTTTTTTTTAAAGCTTACAATTTTGAATGTTCATACTAACATTTATTGTACATATCCATTTTTTATAAAATTCATATTTTTGAAAATTACTAGTAAAAGACCTACCTAATCAGACCAATATTGAATGAAATTATGTGAATGTAAAATTTAATTTTTTCAATGTCTGTTTGATTTTGTTGTAACTGAATTTTATATTGTGATTTTTTGCATGTTTCAACTATTGATTTTCTTTGTTCAAAAATTTATTGTCTATCCGAAACACTGTTAAATTTTTGCAACCTTTAAGCAACACTTATTTTTGTCTAAATTCAAAAATATCAATTAAATCCACTATTTAATAGTGTTAAATTAACATGTAATCTCACACTTAACAGTGTTAATTTCTGTTTAAATTTTGCAATTAAGCAGTGTAGAAATTAACAATTAACAGTTTAAATTTACAATTAATAGTACTTACTTAACGATTAATTAACAACTAACCATATTAAAATTAATAATCTAAATCCACATTTAAAAGTGTTCATTTCAAAAATAACTGTGTTAAAATTAGCAAGTAACGGAAAAATTTCACAATTGAAACCTTAATTTCTAAATTAATAGTGCTAAGAATTCACAGTGCCGATTAATAATTTACCGTCTAAACATACATGTATAATTAATGGAAGTCATAACATTTTAAAGTTTATAATGCAAAAAAACAAAAAAAAGGGGCAAATTTTTGTAGTAGTCCCTGTAGTTTTACGGTTGTCTCACTTTCGTTCCTCTAGTTTCAAAGTGCTCCAATTTCGTCCCTATAGTTTGTTTTACGTTCCAAATTGGTAAAATCGTTAACACCGTTAACGAAACTAACGGAAAAATATGATTAAAAAATTAAGTGCTCCAATTTTCAATCCGGCTGAGTTGGTGCGAAGATCTTATTTTTTTGATCATTTTATCCTAAATGGTCGTAATAAATTTTTGGCTCTAAGGCCTTTCAACGAGCACCCGAAAACTCTTTATTTAGTTTCAGGGCATTCTTAGGATGCTCATTGAACACTACAAGAAAAATGAAAATTGGTGACGAAAAAGTGGCGACGAAATTTAATTTCGTCACTAAATGAGTATATTTGGCGACGAAAAAATAAATTCGTCACTATTTTGACAACTTCCGAGACGAAATAATTTCGTCATCAATTATACCTGTTTAGCGACGAAAAAAATATTTTCATCACCAAAGGTACCCATTTGGTACAAAATATATTTTTTGTCACCGAAAGCTTAAAAAAGGTGACAAAATTATTTTTCGTCACCAAAGATAATCATTTGGTGACAAAAAATATATTTCGTCGCCAAATGTGACCAATTTAGTAACGAAATATTTTTTTTCGTCACCAAATGCTTAACTTTGGTGACAAAAAATAATTTCGTCACCATTTTAACGCTTTCAGCGACGAAAAATATATTTCGTCGTCAAATGGGTACCTTTCGTGACGAAATTTATGAATTTTGCTTTGTCACTAAATGTATTTCGGACATAACTCTTTACTAAAAACTCCGATTGAGATAATTCAAATTGGGTTTGAACAATAACTCAATTGCCTACAACTTTCATGTTTATCAAAATTGCTAATTTTAATGTTTAAAGGTTCAAAATTACATTCGAAATATATTTTCATGTTAAACATATATGTTATATATTAGATATTTCAAATATTTATTGCAAATTGTGTGTGGTGCAGTTGGTCGGAGGTTGTGCGAAAAACTCAAAGGACTCGGGTTTGAAACCTAGTAGGAGCAAGAAATAAGGATATTTTTTCCATGTGAAAACGTCTTTTGCAACGAAAAATTTTGTCACCGTTTTCTTATATTGGTGACGAAAATTTTCGTCACCGATGTAACCCATTGGTGACGAATTTTTTCGTCGCCAAATAGCACAATAAGCGAGGAAAATTTTTTTGTCACCAATTATTCATTTTTTGGTGACGAAATATTTCGTCATCAAAAGGCACTATAGGTGACGAAAATTAGATTTCGTCACCAGGTAGGAATCCTCGACAACCTTTAGTCGACAATTTTTTTTTCGTCACCTATATTATTTGTGACGAAAAATATGCAATTTATGACGATTTTCATTCGTCACCCAATGTAATTTTTCTTGTAGTGGAAAGATTTTAGAGCCAAAAATCCATTATGACCATTTAAGATAAAATGATTAGAAAAATAAGATATTCGCACCGGTTCAAACAGATTAAAAATTGGAACACTTAATTTTTTAACTATATTTTTTAATATATAAACGGTGTAAAAAAAATAAGTGTTCCAATTTTCAATCCGTTTGAACCGGTGCGAATATCTTATTTTTGTGATCATTTTATGTTAAATGGTCATAATGGATTTTTAGCTCTAAGGCTTTTCAATGAGCACCCTAAAAGAGCCCTGAAACTAAATAAGGAGTCTTCGAGTGCTTGTTGAAAGGCCTTAGAGCCAAAAATTCATTACGACCATTTCGGATAAAATGATCAAAAAAATAAGATCTTCGCACCGGTTCAACCGGATTGAAAATTGGAGCACTTAATTTTTTAATCATATTTTTCCGTTAGGTTCGTTAACGGTGTTAACGATTTTACCAATTTGGAACGTAAAACAAACTACATGGACGAAATTGGAGCATTTTGAAACTAGAGGGACGAAAGTGAGACAACCGTAAAACTACAGGGACTACTACAAAAATTTGACTGATGACCCTGCACCTAAAAAAATGATTTTTTATTTTCGCATTTACTCCCTCCGTCCCTTTTTAAGTGTCCTGCTTCGTAATTCCAACTTATTAAAAAGACATCATCATTATACCTTTCACATCAACTTTTTCCTCTACTTTCCCTACTTACCCATCATCATTACACTTTTTACTCCCTAACTTTTCAAAATGGAATCTACTTTTAGGGGCAAAATGGAAAATTCACCAACTTTTACCCATTAACTTTACAAAATGAACACTTATTAAGGGACAGCTCAGAATGGAATACCGGACTCTAAAAAAGGGACGGAGGGAGTAATATTAGGCTTGTTTCATAGAGTAGATTTCATAAATATATATTTTTCAAAATCAGATATTTTCAATAAAATTTTTAAACACTCTAAAATTTTGAGTAAAAAGGGAAAAGAGAAGAGTGGAGAGAGAGAGAGAGAGAGGCGCTAGGTGAGATAGGACCCAATGAGACAATACTTATGCGCATTTGTGCGCAATGATATCATGGGGCAAAACCAAGACATGCAGGACCGGGCCTCAAAATTCCCCAAGAAACTTCTTCAGGCAGACTAGACTTTTTTTGATTAAAAGGCAGCCAAATCAGGAGTTACAATCTTTACGCAAAATAGAATCAAATTCGAGCGGAATACAACCCAACTGAATAGAAGAACAGCTATTAATACTATAGGAAGCTAACCAATGGGCAGCCTTGTTCTTCATTCTACCAGCCCAGATGAAGGACCAATTTCTTCCTTTTGCCCAAGTCTTGATATCTTCCACCACAGTGTAGATCTCCCATGGACAGTTAGTTCTTCCTTGAACACTTTGCATCACCACTTGACTATCAGACTCGAAAATAACTTGAGAATAATCTGCATCAATTACTGAATTGCAAGCTATCCGAAGAGCCCAGGCCTCTATTGCGCAAGCTGAAGACACCTTCACTTTCCCACACCGCCAAAACTGAGCAGTTCCACTACTGTCTCTGGCAATTACACCAAAGGCGGCAACGCCGCGAGAGGAAGAAAACGCTCCATCTACGTTAATTTTTAAAACCCCAGGAGGGGGAGGGGACCAACTCGAATTATCCCTTTGAATGGGCACCACAAACTTTCCAACCATATAAGCAGCTTGCAAATAATCCTTGTTAAAGCATCCAACTCCAAACCAATTGGCAAAGAGTGGAGAGGCCGCCCAAGCTCATATACTAGTTTTGGAGGAGATAATTAACCAATGTGGGACAAATCCCAACACTCCCCCGCACGTGCAACCCCTGACTCGCACGTGGAGAGGTAAACAAAGGATCCGGAACACACGGATCACAATGAAAGAAAGTGCAACTATGGCACAGACAAAGGGGAAAAGCCTCCGAAACCCTAGCTTTGATACCATGTTAAATTTTAGAGAGGTAACGTAATTGGAAAATCCCATTAGGGTTGATTTCATTCAAACGTAAAATATATATACAAGGTGAACAATAATTGCTCTACGGTCCTAAACACTTAAACTAATTACATGATAAGACACATAATTATACTAGATACAAATAGACCCATAATCTAACACTCCCCCTCAAGTTGGTGCAAAGATATCAATCAAGCCCAACTTGAATACAATAGGATGAAAACTCTTGCTACCCAGCCCTTTTGTGAATATATCAGCTAACTGATCTCCAGATCTCACAAACGGCATACATATCAAACCCCCGTTCAACTTTTCCTTGATGAAGTGCCGATCAATCTCTATGTGCTTCGTTCTGTCATGTTGAACGGGATTATGAGCAATGTTGATGGCAGCTTTATTGTCGCAATAGAGTTTCATCGGAACACTGTCAGCAAACCCCAAATCACGTAACAAAGTTTGGAGCCACAAGAGCTCGCAAACACCATGAGCCATAGCTCTATATTCAGCTTCTGCGCTAGACCTGGCGACTACCGATTGCTTCTTACTTCGCCAGGTAATCAGATTACCCCCAAGAAAAGTACAATAACCAGAAGTAGACCGCCTATCATCCACAGAACCAGCCCAGTCAGCATCAGTGAATGCCTCCAATCGCAAATGGCCATGATTAGAGAATAAAATTCCTTTTCCTGGAGCTGATTTCGGATACCTCAGAATACGATAAATTGCATCTAGATGTGAAGTACGAGGATCATGCATAAACTGACTAACAACACCTACTGCATAAGTAACATCTGGTCTGGTGTGGGCCAAGTATATTAGTCGACCCACAAGTCGTTGATACCTCTCCTTATCAGTACGCTCCCTCATATCTCCACTAAGATGATGATTCGCCTCAATAGGGGAATCTGCAGGTTTACTACCCAACATACCTGTTTCTTCCAAAAGATCAAGTATATACTTGCGTTGGGAAATAAAAATACCTCTATCAGACCTCGCTACTTCCATTCCAAGAAAATATCTCAATGATCCCAAATCCTTAATCTCGAACTCTTGAGCTAAACGAGACTTAAGATTATGAATCTCACTCACATCATTGCCTGTCATTATTATGTCATCAACATAAACAATAAGGACAGCAATCTTACCATTACTTTGCCGGGTGAACATCGTATGATCTGCATGACTTTGCTTGTAACCAAAACTCAACATAGCCTTAGAAAACCTGCCAAACCAGGCTCTAGGGGACTGCTTCAGCCCATAAAGTGCCTTCTTCAATCTACACACTTTTCCCTTACTTGCAGGAGAAGAGAAACCCGGTGGAATATCCATATAAACTTCCTCCTCCAAATCACCATGGAGGAATGCATTTTTCACATCAAACTGTTGAAGAGGCCAATTCAAGTGGGCAGCACACGAGAGGAGAGCTCGCACCGAATTCATCTTTGCTACCTGAGCAAACGTCTCTTCATAGTCAATACCATAAGTTTGAGTAAAACCTCTGGCAACAAGCCTTGCCATCTCTCAACTGTACCATCAGCCTTTTGCTTAACAGTGAACACCCACTTACAGCCCACTGGCTTCTTCCCTTCTGGAAGTGACACTAGATCCCAGGTGCCATTCTTTTTCAAGGCTGTCATCTCTTCCACCATAGCTTCTTTCCACTTAGGTATTCTGAATGCATCCTGCCAATTCTGTGGAATAGATATAGAGGAAAGAGAAGAGACAAATGCATAGTACGAAGGAGACAAACGGTCATAAGAAACAAACTGTGAGATAGGATATTGAGTGCAAGATCTAACACCTTTTCGAATAGCAATAGGAAGATTGTTAGGATCCATAGGAGGAGGTTCAATAAGAGAAGAATCATTACCAGAAGAGTCAGCTGAGGAATCTGGAACTGGAGTGGGTGATTGTGATTGACAAGGTGGTAACGCACATGAAGACTTTCTACATCTAGCATACCTCTGTAAGTTAGCTCCCTGCAGTCGTGCAGGTAGTTGTTCCTCAATGTCACCACCAATATCATGTGTTTCCCCCTCAACAGATACTAGTTCCTCTCCAGTGTTCTCCTTCTCCCCCTCACTATGATCATAGAATAATTGCTCCCCCTCACTATGATTAGAAAAGGTAAACATCTCTTCCTCCTGGTGATGCTCCCCCTGAAGAGATGGTTTGGAGGGAGAATAAAAAAACTCTGTTTCCCAAAAGGTAACATCCATAGAGACAAACATCTTCCTAGAATAAGGGTCATAGCACTTATAGCCTTTTTGGGTAGGAGAGTACCCAACAAAAATACACTTATGGGCTTTATGTCCCAACTTGCCCCCAGAAGGTTTGGGAGCATGAACAAAACACACACAACCAAACACCCTAGGTGGAAGAGTTGTAACTTTATAACTGCTTGGCAGACACTCAATGGGTGTTTTAAAATTGAGGACACTGGATGGCATACGGTTGATAAGATACGTGGCAGTTAAAATAGCTTCTCCCCATAAGTATTTGGGAACATTCATAGTGAACAAAAGGGAGCGAGCAACCTCAGCAAGATGACGATTTTTTCGTTCAGCAACTCCATTTTGTTGTGGAGTGTCAACGCAAGTCGTCTGAAAAATAATACCATTATCATCTTGATATGTCCGAAAAATCTTATCAATATACTCAGTCCCATTATCACTCCGAAGAATTTTAATATGTGTATCAAACTGAGTGCACACCATCTTATGAAAAGATTTGAAACAGGAAAATACTTCATTTTTTGACTTGAGTAAGTACACCCATGTGGCACGAGAATAACAATCAATAAAAGTAACAAACCATCTATAGCCCTTTAAAGAAGTGATAGGAGAAGGACCCCAAACATCAGAATGGATAACCATAAATGGAGAATCACTTCGTTTATTAATAGGTGCATAAAAAGAGCGTTTATGTTTTCCAAACTCACAAGCTTCACAAAAAAATTGATCCCTATGACAATGTTTAACTAAAGTAGGAAAATGTTTCTCCAATATCCCAAAAGATGGATGACCCAATCTACGGTGCCACCGATGTAACAAAGAAAGAGTAGAACTCATATCTGCATGTAGAGCTTGTCCACATGATAAAGATGACTACGATGTATGAGGTGCATGCTCCAGATAATAGATACCACCATGTGATGTATGAGGTGCATGCTCCAGATAATAGATACCACCATGTGCTTTACCACTGCCAATCACCTTCCCCGTTTTCAGTTCCTGAAAGACACAGTGAGTAGGAAAAAATGTCACAGAACAATTTGCAGAATGGGTAAAACTACTCACTGAAAGAAGGTTAGTGGCAAAGTTTGGAATATGGAGAACTGAAGAGAGAGAGATAGAGGGAGAATAGCGAACGGAACCTTTCCCTGAAATAGCAGAGAATGACCCATCGGCAATTCGCACCTTATCCTTACCAGAACAAGTAGAATAGGAATCAAAAACAGAGGAACAACCTGTCATATGATCTGAAGCACCAGAATCAATAATCCAAGGGATACCAGAGGAGGCAGTAAATGCACTAGCTGGAATACCTGAATGAGCAAAATAGGATGCAGTAGGAGCTGCTGTGGAAGTAGGAGCTATGGTAGAGGAAGAATCAGCCCGAGCCATAAGACGCCTGAGAACTTGCATCTCCACCTGAGAGAAACCACCAGTAGAATTGGAAAGTGACTGAACTCCTGTACTGGACCCAGAATCGGACAAGGTAGAAAACTCTAAAATATGTGCCTGGGCCTGAGAACGCCCGGGACCACGACCTCGACCTCCACGTCCACTGCCGCGCCCACGAGAAGGACGACCATGTAACTTCCAACAGAAATCCTTGGTATGTCCAATGTTGTGGCAATGATCACACTGGAGTAACATACGGTCTATAGTCCCACTGCTAGTACCAGGCTGAGACTTTCCACTGCCAGACCCAAACTGTCCTTGCGGAGTAGCAACCAAGGCAGAACGATCAGAAGTAGGAGCTTGCAACATAGCACCCCTTCTGCTCTCCTCCTGCTGAACAATGGCATAGGCCTCTCCCAAAGATGGAAACGGAACACGACCCAACACCTGCACTCTGATTGGATCATACTCCATATCAAGACCAGCAAGAAAGTCATACACACGCTCTTTCTCTATTCGTTTTAACCAAGCAGCAGCATCAACGGGACAAACTGCCTGAAACCCCTGATAATAATCAAATTCTTGCCAGGCCCCACTGAGATCAGCAAAGTAAATAGCAACAGATCGATTGTGTTGATCCATAGTACGAAGTCTCTTCCGCAACTCAAAACACTGTGCATCATTACCTTGCTGAGAATAGGTTTGGGCTGCAGTAGTCCAAATCTGATGTGGAGTATCAAGGAGCAGGAAAGTATGACGAATATCAGCTCTCATAGAATTAAACAACCAAGTCATGACTAATGATTTCTGAGATTTGAACTTCTTCAGTTCAACTGCCTCAACAGGTGGAGTAACAGGGCCCTCAATAAACTCTGACATTCCTTTGGCCTCAATAGCCAAAGTAAAAGTCCGAGACCAAATCAAATAGTTGGTACCATCCAACTTAATATGGCAAATATCTAATGAATAGTTATCCATAGTCCCTACACGAATCAAATCATTATTTGTACTAGCGGAAGTCTTTTGTTTATCCTCTGACATTTTACCCCGAGTTAATGGCAAATTAAAAAACAGTCTCCAATAACTTCAACAGTACCAAATACTTCAAACAGTACCAAATACTTGGCCCAGTGCAATATACCTCACAATACCGATATAAAACAAACTGACCCAGTCCAAACGATGACAACCAGCCCTCGCCGGAGGTCAAAAGGTGACCGATGATGGCTGGCGAGTGCGGAGACAAACAGAGGTCGCCGGAGGTCAGAAAAGGACCAGCGGTGGCCGGAAAAACCTGCAAAGATGGTCGTCGGAGATCAGAAAAAGGACCAGCGGTGGTTGACGAGGGTAGAGGAGGACTGGATCTGTGTGGGTCGAGGTCGTTTGATGCCGACGAGTGCAACGAAGATCTGGGTCAGACTTGTACGGCGTCGGAATGATCCACGGAGGGCCGACAAGACTCGTCGGCGCCTGAGAGTAGTCGACGAGGACTGGGTGATAGTCGGAATGGTCCACGGAGGGCCGACGAGACTCGTCGGTGTCTGGGTGGTCTTCGGCTGAGATCTGAAGACTGTTGATGATGGCTATCGGGAGATGGCAGCGAAACCTAGGCCTTTAAATCCACTGTTCTGGAACGATATCATCAGAACATGGATGCCCAAGGAGATCGACGTGCTCTGATACCATGTTAAAGCATCCAACTCCAAACCAATTGGCAAAGAGTGGAGAGGCCACCCAAGCTCATATACTAGTTTTGGAGGAGATAATTAACCAATGTGGGACAAATCCCAACAATCCTCATTTGCCATCCCAGTCTTTTGGATAGTGGTTATCGGATTTGGCAGCTTACCTTGAAAGATGCACTCGTTCCTCGCCTTCCAAATTGCCCAACAAATCTGGAAAATCGCCCCAACTATTTCAGGCGTTACTTCTTTAGCTAGCGTACCACTTAGTAAATCTTCCATCCACTTATCAGCCGAAATAATAGAATTCTCCAGAACCCAGAAAGCTTTCCCACTGCCAAACCACACTGCTTTAGTCCAAGGACATCGAAAAAGAATATGCTCAATAGATTCGCTCTCCGTTTCACAGATTGGACAGAGAGGAACTTGGGCACATTTTCTTCGATACAAATTTGATTTACAAGCAACCCAATTCCGAACAACTTTCCACATGAATAAACGAACTTTTGGAGCCGTTGGAACAGCCCACAAACGAGTCCACATAGACTTAGGAGGAGTATAAGAGGTAGAGGGGGGGGACATATTTCCTTTGACGCAGCACTTTTTGCTTGACAGTACCCTGACTTCACAGAATAATTCCCAGAGCTAGTATGAACCCAAATAATCTTATCCACACCGTTCGAGTAGCTAATAGGGATCCGAGAGATAGCTCTAGCTTCCTCAGAAGAAATTACACTGAGAAGTTTATCCATATCCCAAGAATGAGTGTTAGAGTCAATGAACTCACTAACCTTTGCCCACTGTCCATGATGAGATGGAATAGACTGAACTTTTTCCCCTGGTAAGTTAGGAATCCATCTATCTCTCCAAAAATCAATGGAGTCTCCATTACCAACGTTCCACCTTAACCCTTCCTTTAGAAGACCCATTCCTTCCACTAAGCTGCACCAAATCCAGGACGGAGACGGTCCACTTTTTGCATCCAAGCTTGAGCAATTGGGGAAGTATAACCCTTTCAGAACTTTGACCCAAAGTGCTTCAGAAGAGTTGATCAACCGCCAGTATTGTTTTGCCAACAACGCAATATTAAAAGATGCAAAGTCCTTGAACCCCATCCCTCCCATCTCTTTCTGATCAGTCAGCTTCTTCCAAGATCCCCAATGGATTTTCCCCCCATTATCACCATTTTCCCACCAGAAATTACTAATGACAGAATTCAACTGAGAGCATAAACTGTTAGGGGCTTTGAAGCACATAAACGGGTACATCGGGATGGGTTGGATTACAGACTTGATTAGAATCTCTTTTCCTGCTTGATTGAGATCTTTATTGCTCCACCCCTTGATCTTTCCCAGAATATTATCCCTAATAAAGCCCATTGATTCCTTCTTCGATTTTCCCCACGAGGTAGGGAGCCCCAAATACTTAGAATTCTTATCCATATCCTTCATCTCCAAAATCCCCTTCAACTCATCCCTAGTACTGTGACTAGCATTAGCAGAGAACATCACACTGGATTTGTGAAGATTAACAAAAAGACCCGAAGCCTCACTGAAGCACCCTAATATTTGTCTCAAGTTGGAACAATACCAAGAGTTTGCTTCGAGAAAGATTAGAGAGTCATCAGCGAAAAATAAATGGGATACAACTGGGCACTGCTTTTTCATTTTAATACCTGCCAGAGACTTGTTTTTCACAGCTTTTTGTAGCATTGTTGAAAGAACATCAGCCACCATCAGAAACAAATATGGAGATATAGGGTCCCCTTGACGGAGTCCTCTCTTGGGCTCTATTACGCACACTTGCCCAGCATTGGCATGTATAGAATACTTCACCGTGCAAACACATTGAGAGATCCAATCAATCCATTTTTCCTCAAAACCCAATTTCTCCAGCACTTTAAGCAAGAAATCCCAGCAAACCCGATCATACGCTTTGTTCAGGTCCAACTTCACTGCCACTGAAGCCTTCCTCCCTGATTTCTTGTGCTATAAGAAGTGGAAAACTTCATGGGCTATAATAATATTGTCTTGAATCTGACGACCAGGAATAAATGCAGATTGTTGTTCTGAAATAAGGCCATGCATAAAGGGCTGGAGCCTATTAGCTAGAACTTTCGAAATCACTTTGTATATGAACCTACAGAGACTGATAGGTCTGAAATGACTCATAGATTCTGGACTCTTTACTTTTGGGATAAGTGTCACATTTGTTTGATTCCATTCCCGCAGCAGAACACCATTTTGAAAAAAGCTCTTAACAGCTTCTGTGACATCATTACCCACAATCTCCCAATAGGATTGAAAAAAAAGGCCAGGAAAGCCATCTGAACCGGGGGCTTTTAGGGGGCCCAGTTGAAAGGCAGCTAATCGAATTTCCTCACAGTTAGGTGCTTTCACCAGCTTAGCATTCATCTCAGCAGTGACCACAGGGTCAATCAAAGAAAGAATCTCCTCAAAATCTCTGTTTGGGGGGGCATCATATAGCACTTGGAAGTGAGCTTTAATAACCCCTGCCACCTCTTTAGCCTCTGATCTCCAAGTCCCACTCCCATCTCTTAATATCACAATTTGATTTCTCTGTCTTCTCTGAATAGTAGACAGATGGAAAAACCTGGAGTTTCTATCCCCCATTTGGAGCCACTTAATTCGGGATCTTTGGTGCCAGAACATAGAATCCAGAAAACATGAGAGGGATCCAGAAAACATATTCACGTCTTTTCTTGTTTAATTTGACCATATATTTATTCTTGTTTCAACTTTTGATTCGTCTAGTTGGAGATGACATCTCAACAGTGCAGTCCATGCAATATGATTTGGGTACAATTCAAGCTGCCACGAACAACTTCTCAGATGGTAACAAAATCGGTGAAGGTGGATTTGGTCCGGTCTATAAGGTATTCTTTTTTTGCCTACAACCGTTCAAAATTTTCAAATGTTGTCTTATTTGTGATAGCTGTGGATACAAATTTTTTTATTTTAGCTTCAAATTATGTTGAATATTTTAGATTCCCGATTTTAGTAGAAATTGAGGAAAATGTTTGTTAGAGCTACGAGGTTATAAAATTTCATTCATTTTTTGAGAATTCGTGTTGCAGAATCTCAAAAACTACCCAAACCTAGCTTTGGAATTTTGAGAAATTTTTTGTCCTTTTCCAAGTTCTCAGAATTTGTAGATTCTAAAAATTAGTTACTCCGTATGTAAAAATTTTTGACAAACATTCTAAACTGATTTTTAAAAACTAGAATCTAAAAATGTGTCAAAATAATTTTTCGCAAACACCCACTTATATACTTTGGATCAAGAAGTTTCACAAGATGTTTGGAATTCTCAGGGTTTACTTCCAAATGGACAAGAGGTAGCTGTGAAGAGGCTATCTCGAACCTCGGGACAAGGCGCAATAGAATTCAAGAATGAGGTGATATTGGTAGCCATGCTTCAGCATAGGAACTTAGTGAGGCTACTGGGATTTTGCTTGGCAGGAGAAGAAAAGATACTCATTTATGAGTTTGTGCCCAACAAAAGCCTCGACTACTTTCTATTCGGTTAGGCAATCTAAATAAATGCAACTCTTTTTTACTATTGCTTGTCACCATTTTTATCGCGATCGATGAATGTCAAATGCGGCATCCAATAAGGAATTACGAGAGTACGACTCAAACTCAATGTGAATCGTGCGATGAGGAGCTAGCATTTCACATGCATGCTAGCTCGGAGATCAGACCACATTAATTAATTTGTTCTTCTGCTTTTCTCTCAATTTCCACAAAACTGAATGATATACTGCATGCATATACACAACAACAAAAAGACTTTTGGCCACAAAACATGGAGACAAAATTTGAATTTCCTCGCCAAATGGTACCTTTTGGTGAGAAAATTGGATTATTGGCAAATGGGTAGCTTTATCACATGGAAACTCAAATTTCGACACCAAACCTAAGACTAATTGATTTTTTATTTTCAAAAAAATACTACCATTAAAATAAATAATAAATTTATATGTATATATTTGTATTATATATACACTATACATAGGTTAATTTCAAATTTTTGAACCAACGTTAATATATTTTAAATTTCGCAATGTTATCAATGAAATGTGAATTGACTTAGGGGTGGGAGTTGCAGTTTGGAAACCGGCAGTCCTTAGATCAAATAGGAGCAACAACAAAGTTGAAATCCATTTTTTGCTTTGATCGCTTTTAGCAGCAAAGCCAAAACGTTACATTTGGCGATGAAGTTTTCTTCACTGAAATTTGAAATAAATTTGGCGTGAAACATTGGGCGATGAATTTTTTCGTCGCTAACAGCATTAGCAACTTTTTGTTGTTTTGGAGGCGAATTTAATTTGTCTCGAAAAGGCCCAATTTGTTGTAGTGATAATGTTCCCAAGTCTAATTCCGTACTTCTCACATGAGCTTTCATTTGGATCGATCAATGCACAGAACCGCAAGAGCAAGCGAAGTTGGATTGGTCAAGACGCTTCAAGATTATAAGAGGGGTAGCCCGGGGGATGTTGTACCTTCATGAAGATTCACGGCTTAGAATTATACATCGTGATCTCAAAGGTAGCAATATTTTGTTGGATGGTGACATGAATGCGAAAGTTTCAGATTTTGGCATGGCTAGGATCTTTGGAGTTGATCAAACTCAAGGAAGTACAAGTCGAGTGGTTGGAACATTGTAAGTACTGTCCTGCATCTCGTATGTTCAATTTTCTATAATTTGCATGATCAGGAACTAACTTTATACAACCAGCCGATGCATCATTCTGATTCATCAAAGCTGACCCTGACCCTTGAGGTAAACAAAGAGATGTGTTGTTATGTGTTGTTAAGCGTAGCTGCTTAATGAAAATTTCTGGACTTCACACTATATATACAGGGAATCGGAAATGATTTAACACTCGTCTTCTTAGAATAATAGACCTTTTTTACCCTATTATTGGTGATTTACGTAATTACACTTACATAAATTCTTGACAAACTTTCAAAAAATGTTAGGACAATATAGTAAATCAACAGTAACGTGGAAAAAGTAGTGCCATAAAAAAGGGGAGTTTCAAATCAGTTTGTGTAATGCTCTTTCCATCGATCGTTTGTTCGTGATTAATTGATAATGGTGACTTGTATGCAGTGGTTACATGTCTCCAGAGTATGTAATGCATGGACAATTCTCCGACAAGTCAGATGTGTTTAGCTTCGGTGTCTTAGTTCTAGAGATTATTTCAGGCAAGAAGAACAATAAGTTTTACCAATCAGACGGTGCCGCAGATCTTCTTAACTATGTAAGCTTTTTAGCCATTCTTTAACGATTGCCACTCCGTTTGTCCCATATTGCGAGTCTTCTATCTAATGATTGGATATTCGGAAATATGTCCATGTTTTTCTTAAAATTATCCCTTATAAGTAGCTGAAATAAGGCCTTTTAGTTCAATGCTCTAAATAACGCCTTTTAGTTGAAATGCAAGTTTATTCATTACATGTGGTTTTTAAAAGTAAAACTCCAAAGAGAGACCGGCCGGCAATATAGGACATTACGGGGGAGTATTATACTCCTTAGTTCCAATATTTTCACATCCTCAATTCATGTATAAAATGGATTAATGCAGGCTTGGATGCTCTGGAAGGAAGGAATGACTTTGGATTTGATGGATCCAACTCTTGAAATCTCCCATTCAAAAAATGAAGTCACTAGATGCATTCATATTGCCTTGTTGTGTGTGCAAGATGATCGGGATGCTAGGCCTTCCATGGCCACAGTAGTTCTGATGCTAAATAGTCATTCTGCTGATTTATCACTTCCTCAACAACCTGGATTCTGTGGTCGAACTACTAGAACAATATCGAATACTCTTCAAGGCCTTGAGTCGGATCAGTCTTCGAGTAAGTCAATGCCGTGGTCTGTGAATGAAGCATCGACTACTGAACTGGAGGCCGGATGATAGGCCAGAAATTTGAGAGCAATAAGGCAGGTCTCATGTCCTGATGTCACTGGAAACAGAATACTATTTGGTCATTTGGGAAAGTGTCGTTGATTGTTATGCATTATATTGGTCCTCCTAAAGAAAAAAACAATATTGCAAGTGTTAACTAGAAGACTAGTTTTTTTTTTTTTTTTTTAATCCGAGCTCTGGTTTGTTCTGTTCAATTTGATTTGTTTTAAGTGAACTTTATTTAGATGTAATTTTTCCATTAAACGAAATTTCGACGAATGGACAGGAATGGAGTTGTCGTAGACCCTGAGACTCGCTTGGTCTATCACAATGCTCCAAAGAAAGGTGGATTTTTCTAGACTGATACCTTTCCCTTTCACTTGGGCTTAATTTTTTTCCGTTCATGTTTATTTATTGTTGAGGACAAAGGTAGAAAAACGGTCTAGACCAAATGCGTCTCCTGCGCTGTTGAACTGAAATCAGAAGGGTTTGAGGGAGAATCGGTTGGGTTGGGTTGGGTCAGATACGGATGCGTTGGGTTTGTGAAAACTGACTCGACTTGGGTCTTGCTTCGTGAGGGCCCAAAGATAGTACCCATGATGGGTAGGAGTAGGGGTGTAAACGAGCCGAGTCGAGCCGAGCCCTTAACGAGCCGAGCTTAGTAATTTACTAAACGAGCCTCTCTTAATAGAGCCGAGCCTCCTTTAACGAGCCGAGTTTTTGTCAAACGAGCCGAGCTCGGCTCGTTTAGTAAACGAGCCGGATACTCAAGCTCGAGCTCGGCTCGTTTACTAAACGAGTCGAGCCGAGCCGAGCCTTAACGAGCCGAGCCGAGCCGAGCTCGCGAGTAGCTCGGCTCACTTACAGCCCTAGGTAGGAGTATAAAGGAAATTGTTAAAGTAAATCTTAGGATAAAAATACGTGCTATACGTAACAAACGATGTAAGTTGGACTCTTTCTTCATTCGATATATAGTGGAACTGGTGTGAGCCATGATGTACCAATTTCTCAACAGGGCGTGGGGAAGACCAGTAGTGGATCCAAGAAATCTGCATATGAGAGACATTTTTCATTTACAATCTGGAAAAAAAAAATCTGACAAATAAATAAACCAAACTAAACATTTATCAATACGATATGCGATTTGCAAAGATTACTAAACAGTGTTCCAGGTGAAACTAATGTTTTTTCCTTTACAAGGTGTGGGAAAATTATAGAGAGCTTGAGAGGGTGAATTTGCCCCCAGTACCTAATATTTTGAGGAACAACGTAAAATTTTCTCACGTCATCTCTCTTTCTGTTATCCATTAGTGTGTGTGTTTGGTTTTGATCCGTGCTAGCACAACAAAAACAAACCACCTTTCTTTACTACCGTAGACACCCCAATTTAACTACATATATAAGTTTGTGGCTCCTGCTCTATTGTAACTCATGATGGAGTAGGAAAATCCCTAGTGCATGCGGCAAGTGGTCGCGAGCATGGTAGCTCTCGATGGAGAGGGTGCGGTGAATAAGGCCAAGTTTGGACACGGTGTTGGAGAATGGTAATAAATCAAGAATTAAGGGGGAGTCGAACGGATCAAATCGAGGGGGAGATAGGCTCTGTTAGCCCAAAGGTTCCCATGGTACCTTGTTGATTTTGATGATAACTAACCATAAATTATTAAAGGAGAAATATAATTGATTTAATGATATTTGATACCGATTCGGATAATTGTATAATTTGTAGGATTTGATTAAGCTACACAAGGTAAGAGTCTACATCAAATCACTATCTTCAATAGTCAAGATTTGAATCAAAAGGAGGAAAATTAAGGACAAATCTTCTCCTAATTTTTAATTAGCTACAAAGGCTCTTATGGAAAGCAAATATTAATCCAGGAGGAAAATTGAAGATTACTTGGAGCTTTTTTATTTCTAACGGCAAATTGAAGGCTTGATTGTAGTTGATGTTGCTTAAGATGGAAGATGCAAAAGTTTGGAAAGGTAAGATTGGAGCTCAATATATATTTTTGCAACGGCTAATGGAGCTTCAACATGCAGTATTATTCTCCAAGATTAAATAGAAAAAAAGAAGGAAAGAACGGGGGAAACTTGTAACAAAAATTTCAACAGAGAGCTTGTTCGAAAAAATCTGTGCACTCAACTTCGTTCTTGCATCTTGAATACTTTCATAGATTGAGTGTTGTTCTTGAGCCATAATTGTAAAAGGGGTTGTACAGTCATATTCATATTCTTGTGAGAGAGATCTTTTTGTGAGTGGTTTTGGAGAGAAAATTACTTGAGAGTTAGGTGTTACTAACACCGGAGTCAAAAATAGTTGGATTAGGTGTGACCAACACCGGAGTCAAAAATAGTTGGAGTGATTGGGGATAGATCACTCGTTGTAAAGGTTATCTAGCACCCATATATGAAGATAGAATATTGTAACTATTGGAGATAGTGCAGCAAATCATGAGTTAGACACTTGGGGAGTGGACTAGGCCATGAAGTTACGGACCAAATCACTATGAATTTTTGCGTTCGATTTTCTCTTCCCTACTCTCTTTAATTTATGTTTTGCATATTTATATTGCTTGCTTAAATTGAAAATCTCTGAATCTGACTTGGGGCATTTCAGCTTGCTTAATTAGTTAATTTCGTCCATATATTAAAGCCCTAAAAATCTGCTAATAAGTTTTCTATATCTGTTGTGTTTTTTGTTATTGAGCTTGCTCCATTTGTTAAAGCATACTGTGTAGTTATTGTTTTGAGTCAACTCAATTGTGCTACATCGTTGATTTGTTTATATCTTGCATTTAGTTTTTTAATTTGCTAGAAAGTCGGTGTAACACCCAATTCACCACTCTTGCATGGGTTGCTTTTGGACCAACAATTGGTATCAGTGTGAAATTTTTTTGGGGTTAGCCCAGGGCAAAAATCAATTCCTGGTCCGCCCTTGGTTGTGGCCATGCCAACCGCAAGCAAAGCACTGCACGTCTTCAGTACACTCCCTCTTGTAGTGGCCGTATTCATTGCAACGTACTTACTCTTTTCAGTGCCTATGCTATCCCTCTTCTTCCTCTATTTCTTCATCTGTCCCTCCAGATCCTCTGGTCATCCAGCCCACCCCCCTTGTTAGACCAACCGCCTGACCATGTACACGGCCTCTTCCTCTAGCTCTTTGTAAATTCCCCCCTCTTCGACATTCCTCCTAAATATCAGTCACTTGCAGGGCCTCCTCTTGCTCCATCGGGCACAAGCTCTTAATTATCCTCTGCCAACATGGCAAATAACTCTTCCATGGTCATGGTGCTAACCACAACATGATCGAATTTTGGATCCAATGACCGAAATATCTTCTGACACTTTACCTCGCTCACACTCACACTCATGGTTCACACACCCACCACACTCTCTCTCTCTCTGTGTAATTCTTTGATACTGTAAAGACACCAACACTTTACAAAGCAAACACTCACATATGACATACCTATGCTATACTAGCTAGGATTGCTCACAACCACACAATAACCACTACAAGAAATTTGATCAATACCAGCGCTTCCAAAAAGCGCTATAATAAGAAGTCTACACAAGCACTTTTTCTAACCGCTACTAGAATAGGGATTTTCCAGCGCTCAAAGCAAAAGCGCTGGAATAGCTTCCGAGCGCCTAATAGAATAGGCGGTCAGTCCGACCGCTTCCCAATGCCCAAGCAAAAGCCCCTTATTTACCAGCGCCCCCCAAAAAAGCGTTGGAATAGACAAAACACCCCAAACCGTTTATAAATTAAAAAATTAAGTAGTATAATTTTTAATATTATTTTAAAGTGTCATAATTAATTTTTATTTTTAGGACTCTCATAATTAAATATATATTCTTTAGGATCTCAAAAAAGGAGCAATAACTTAATTATGATAACCCTGGAGACAAAAATTAATTATGATCCTATAAAAAAATAAATTTTTTGCACCAGTGCAAAATGGATTGAAAATTGGACCATTTAACGTTTTGACCATATTTTTCGATATATAAACAGTCTAAAAAAACTAGTTGCTCCAATTTTCAAATTGGGTTTGAACAATAATACAAAAGGGTACAACTTTCATGTTTATTAAAATTGTTAATTTTAATGTTTAAAGATTCAAAATGACATTCGATTCAACTTTAATTGCTAATTTTAATGTCAAATATATAAGATACTCATATAATAAAGATTTCAAACATCTGACGAAAAATATGAGCAGTGCAGTTGGTCAACGTGTTGTGCTTGAGCTTTCCCCAAAATCCTTGGGTTCGAAACCCCACGAGATGCACGAAGTTGGTTTTTTTCTCGTATGATCCATGTCTATACCAGCACTTGCAAAAGAGAAAATGACTGGCCGAATTTTAAGTCTGTAGCGCTGTACCTATTCTTGCTCGGCTGCCCCACTTTAATGCACACTTCTGACTTGGCCCAGCCAAGATGTACCTATTCTTGCTCGGCTGCCCCACTTTAATGCACACTTCTGACTTGGCCCAGCCAAGATGTTCCAGTTTTGGTGATGTTCCACTTTTTTGAAAAACCTTCATTTTTAAAAAGAAGGCAATTTCAAGTTTAAAAATTATGTGTTTATACAAATAATTTTCTTACAAATATAAATCTTATTTGATAAATCTCATTGAGATCTTTTAAATGGTGTAAAAAAAATTGAAAAATTATTTTTCATTTTCGTTATATTTGATTTTAAAATTACATTCTTTTTTAAAAAGAAGATTTTGGGAGAAAGTGGAACGGAGTCTTTGTTCTTTTTCCTTAAAAATTCTTTCTTTCAAACGAAGGTAATTTCAAACTCAAAAATTATGTGTTTACGCAAATAAGTTTCCTACCAATATGGATCTTATTTGATAGATCTCATTGAGATCTTTTATACGATGTAAAAAAAATTAAAAAATTATTTTTCATTTTCATTATATTTGAATTTAAAATTTGAAAAAAAAAACTTTACTAGAACACCCACTAAGTGCTCTCTCTCTTCTGTCAGTTTCTTGCCCTTTTTCATCTCTCTCTCCTCCTCCCTCTCTCATGTGTCATCTCTCTCTCGCCCCGCTCTGACTCTATCCCTCCTCTCTTCCTTTCTCCTACTTTGTGTTTTAAAAAATCTATTACTAATAGTAGTAGTTTTTTTTTTGTAAACAAACATTTTTTATAAAATTTATATTTTTAAAATTTACTCAGCAAAATATATTAAACAAGATTAATATTGGGTGTAAAATTATGTTAGGAAGAATGATTTTTTTAGGTGTAGACTTTATTTGTTTTGTTTTACACTATCAAATGCTAATAAAACGTTTGAATGTTTAACACTATTAGTTGTAAATTTAAACTGTTAATTAATAATATTAGGCTGTTAATTAACATTATTAATTAACAATTTAAACACAATTAGTTATTAAATAAATATTATTAATTGTGAATTTAGACAATAAATTTTAAATTTAGACAAAATAAAATGGACATTGAAAAATAAAATATTATTTTTTCACAATTTTATATTCAATATTGGTCTCATTAACTAGATCTCTACGAGTAGATTTCAAATATATAAATTTTGTAAATAATAGATATGTACAAAAAATGGTATAAAAGATTTTAAGGAGTAAGTTTTTTGAATTAAAAAAAAGAAGAGAGAGAAAAATGATAGTAGAAGAGAGATATAGGGAGACGGGGGCTCTGATACCCACACCTCAAAACTACTCTTCTTGTTTTTGTTGTATCTGCTGGGCCTCTTTTTGGCTCTCCTTTGTCTCCACAAAAACAATTCTCATGGGCACAAAAAAAATTGAATTGATATATGGTAGTGCGGCAAGCGTAAAATGACAAAATAAAAATTCCTCATTGGCACAAAAACTACTGATCCTCGTCTTTATTTTAGGGGAACTTTCTGGCCGGTCCTCCTTGGGTGAAGAATAGCCCACTAGGTCTTGCCCAAAGAGTCCATAGCCCAGTAGGTCCTCTTCAATATTTTGTTGACAAAAAAATCCCTCATAAAAAAAGGCGATTGGAGAGAGAAAAATACCACCACCACCATCACCATGCCGCCATCACCACCATGCCACCACGACCACGCCGCCACCACTGCCGCCGCAACCACCACCACCACATCGCCGCCACCACGACGTCACCACCGCCGCCGCCGCCACTTCGCCACCACCACCATGCCACCAACACCACCACCATGCCGCCGCCACCACCACGCCACGGCCGCCTCCACTTTGCCACCACCACCATCACCATGCCACCAACACCACAACCACCACGCTACCAACACCACCATCACCACGCCGCCACCACCACCACCACCTTGTCGCCGCCTTCACCACGCCGCCGCCACCACGTCACCACCACCACCACCACGCCACCAACACCACCGCCGCCGCCACCATCACGCCACCACCACCTCGCCACCAACACCATCGCCACCACCCACACCACCACGCCGCCGCCACTCCACCACCACCACTGCTACCACAATGACCACCACTACGTCGCCGCCACCACCACAATTAACAGTGTTAATTTTTGTCTAAATCAACAATGTTAATTTTCATATAAATTCACACTACGATTAACAATGTTAATTAACAGCCAGCCCATACAACCTCCTACACCACCACCACCACCACCGCCACAATGACCACCTTTGCGCCGCCGCCGCCACCACCACCACCACCACTCCACCATCACCAACACCACCACCGTTACCACCGCTACCACAATTAACAGTGTTAATTAACAGTCAGCCCATACAATCTCCTACACCAACACCACCACAACGCCGCTACCACAATGACCACCACCATGCCGCCGCCGCCGCCACCGCCGCCACCACCACCACCACCACCACAATTAACAGTGTTAATATCTGTCTAAATTAACAGTGTTAATTAATAGTTGGCCCATATAAACTCCTACACCGCCGCCACCACCACCACCACGGCCACGATTAATAGTGTTAAATTTTGTTTCAATTTACGATTAACAGTGTTAAATTCTGTCTAAATTTACGATTAATAGTGTTAAATTCTGTCTAAATTTATAGTTAATATTGTTAAATTACGTTTAAATTTACAGTTAACAGTGTTAATTATTTATCCAAAACCACCACCACCACCATGCCGCCGCCACCACACCGCTACCACCACCACCACCACTAACATGCCACCAACACCACCACCACGACGCCACCAACACCAACACCACCGCCACCGCCCACACCACCACCACCACCACTCCACCATCACCAACACCACCACCACCGCTACCATAAATGACCACCACTACGTTGTCGCCACCTCCACCATAATTAACATTGTTAATTTTTGTCTAAATCAATAATGTTAATTTTCATATAAATTCACACCACATTTAACAGTGTTAATTAACAGTCAGCCCATACAACCTTCTACACCACCACCACCACCACCACAACGCCGTTACCACCACCGCAACCATAATGACCACCACCACGCCGCCACCACAACCACAACCACCACCACCACCACCACCACCCCACCATCACCACCATGCCGCCACCACCACCATCACCACAATAACAATTAACAGTGTTTATTTGTCTAAATTAACAATTGGCCCGTATAACCTCCTACACTGCCACCACCACCATCGCCACGATAAATAGTGTTAAATTCTGTCTAAATTTACAATTAACAGTGTTAATTGTTTATCCAAAACCACCACACACAATTTTTTCTAGTTTCAGATTGTTTAGTGTGCAACCACAGTACCGCAGCCCCTCTAATTATGCACAAATATCCCAGTGTTTAGCAGTATACGCAACTATGGGTCAACCAACCATACTCCACCATTTGGTCACAATTCACAACAGTGATACATTATGTCTAACCATTTAAGATGCCTTATGAATTCTATAATAACCACACAAACTGAACACTTCCACATGAAAACTAAAGTACCCTCCAACTAATCTAACAAATTCAGTAGCTTAAGTTCTAAAACTAAAAAAAATAACTACAAATAACTACTAGAAGTTATCCACAACTTCTAGCTTACCGAAACGCCTTTGGATTCTTTTAACTTCCATCAATTGGCAACTACCGTGAAGCTCTAAGTACTTGGCGCTTGATTAAATGACCAAAGTAGGAAAGAGAAAAATAATTTTTTTATAAAGAGGGTGTCATGGCACTATCCACTAGCGAGACCCTAATAGGCTAGGGTGATAGCCACGTATGGACTGACCCTATAAGAGTTAAGGGCAGTTGAGGCGTTTCGAACCTAAGACTTTAGAGGAGAACAAATTCCTTAAATAAGAAGATTTGATGGCTTTTGTTTGTGATGTTTGTTTCGGTCTATGATCTATGTGGAAAATGCTAATCAGATAAAATAACTTCTTGTAATCACACAAACATCATTGACCATGAAAGATGTATGTTCTGGTTTTTTTTTTGCTTTTTACCGCACCGAAAAATAGAACAAATAAATTGGCATGAGCAATCAAAGACTGTTAGTCAGGTATGCTTCGTCATGCGGGGACGACAATACATTATAGCAAATCAAATAGACTGTGAGAGGACGATAGTTTTTAAGCCTCGAACCAAGCAGAACACTCCACCAAAACCATCTTAAGTTGCACTGCACACTGCAACGATGACTGCCAGTTCAAGTCGAACACATTTATCTACTTCTTGTTGCAAAATTTTAACTTGAAAGTCATTGCTCAAATGACTATATGACTTGAAAATGAGATGGTAACCACCCTAATAGATATATACCTTAATTTTGAAAAAATGTAAACATAATTACAATTGGACTGAGGCTAGCCTTTCAGTTGTATCCAAAAAGAAGTGAGCACATAAAATGTATCAGAACTTGAAATCATTGGAGGCTGTCCTACAGTTTTGGACAGTAATTTACGGAGAATATGGACGACATGAGCCAAAACGGGGGAGGCGAGAGCATCTTGATTGAAAGCTCCACAGCTCTGAAAACAACAAGAAAATTAAGATTTGGTGACAAAAATGTTGTGGCGATTTCAGAAATTGTCACTGAAAGTAAGTATTTAGTGACAACTTTTATATAGTAGCTCATTTGACAATGTCAGAGCCATTTTCAGTTCGTAACCTTCGAAAAGCGCCGCTTCTCGTTCAGATCTACGCGAGCGGCGATGGATCAGCTGAAAAGGTGGAGACGGAGAAGGCGATCGCCGTCGAGTGGCCGGCGGTCACGTGCAGGTGGAAGGACGGCATCGCACCACCTCCGGACGGAGTGATCCCGGTCGAAGAGAGGGCGGCGGTGGAGGGATGGGCTGGGAGATTTGAAACCCTAAAATGATGGAGTGATCTATTTCGTTGTTTGATCTTTGGTTCGGCAAAGATAACATGGAGGTCTTCCAGGTCTGGTTTGAAGTGCTGCCGGCGGCAAGAGGCAAACGGAGGTAGACGATGGCAGCGGTGGTGTGAGGAACGGAGATGG
The DNA here is from genome assembly GCA_018127125.1 of Rhododendron griersonianum. Classification (NCBI taxonomy): domain Eukaryota; kingdom Viridiplantae; phylum Streptophyta; class Magnoliopsida; order Ericales; family Ericaceae; genus Rhododendron; species Rhododendron griersonianum. The sequence goes on from CM030800.1 coordinate 24,169,268, forward strand.
TTACCTTCCGCTGTGCTTTGGAAGTTTTGTTACAGAGAAGAGAGAGGAGATACAGAGCAAGATAAAGGAGAAGAGAGAGGAATTAACGAGGCAGAGATGGCTGCAGCTATACAAAATGTTTTTAATTGGGGGTAAATAAGTAAAATCATAGTCAGAGGACTTGGAGGGAATTGCACTTTTGGTGCAAAGGACCTGGCGGGCCAAGAAGGCCAAAATTAGGAGCGGCTCAGAATTTTCTCTTTATTTTATTTTTTTGGATCTGATGAGGGGCCCGTTTGATCCATTTTCCCCTTTTTCAAAAGGGGAAAAAAATAATTGCCATTATTTTTTTGGATCTGATGAGGGGCCCGTTTGATCCATTTTCCCCTTTTTCAAAAGCCCCAACACGTTTCCTCCCTAAGAGCATCAATATCAGGTTCATCAAAATTTTGGGTTAAATTAACCTCAAAATTAAGTTGACTTTCCTACTTTAGCTACAAATTTTTTCACAATTACACAGAATCAGGCTCTTTCCTCTCATTCTCTACTGAATTAAATATTCATATTTTTGTATTTCATTTATTTATCCCCTCATTTCTCTCATCCCAATTGTCAACAAAAATTAAATACTTTAATTTTCAATCAGTTTAAACTGGTGTGAAAATCTTATTTTTTAGATTATTTTATCCTAAAGGGTCATAATTAATTTTTGGCTCTCCCTAAGAGAATCATAGAACCAAATGAAGAGCATATATATATTTAATTATGAGAGCCCTAGAGACATTAATTATGACTCTTTATGATAAATAAAATGATAAAAAAAAATAAGATATTCGTACCGATACAAACGGATTGAAAATTGGAGCACTTAATTTTTTAACTATATTTTTTAATATATAAACCGTGTAAAAATTTGTGAAGAATTATATTTATGATTAGGAAAGGTGGAGACTCAATTTTTTTGTGCACAGGAGAATTGTTTTTTGGACAAAGGAGAGCATAAAAGAGGCCCAGCAGATCCCAAAAACAAAAACAAAAAACAAGAAGAAGAGTTTTGCCTCAAAACTATGTAGTTTTGAGGTGTGGGTAGTGCCTGCTGCTCCTACCAGGCAGCAAAGCCCCTGCCTCCGAGATATAGTGCGCCTGAAGGTTGAAAAGGAGAGGAGAGAGAACATTAAATAACTGTGTCAGTCTTTTTGTTTTCCAACTGCTTTTACTCTGCTACATGAAATAAAGAGAGGGAGTGGGGTGCGCGTGAGACAGACAGAGGAGAGAGAGACAAAGAGGAACAGTGCGTACGCGAGTGCAAATAGGACTTTGTAGAAAGATACTTGTGCGCAAAGACCTAATGGGACATATTCCATTCACGGAGGAGAGAGATACAAAGAGGAACAGTGCGTACGCGAGTGCAAATAGGACTTTGTCGAAAGATACTTGTGCGCAAGGACCTAATGGGACATATTCCATTCACATGGAACCGGCCCGGAAGAACCCCCAGTCTCTCACCCTCTCGCAGGACCCTCATCTTTACCCTTTCAACTCTCTCTGTCCCCCAACTCCCACGCACATAATAAAACATAACACATGCCTACACATGCAAGCTAAGATGAAGAAACTTCTTCTCGCCAACTTTGACTAAAGATGGAGGGAAAATTAGCACATCATATGCCGGCCCCGACATTTGGGTTGCCCGAGCCCGTCCTCATGCTTGGTTGCCCACTTAATATTATGTTACAAAAAATAGCGGAAACTGATTTTCGCGCTCTACTTTTTACTGATGGCGCTCCACTTTTTATGTGAAATTATTAGTAACATCATGAACAAAGTGGAGCATCATCAGTAGAAAGTGAAGCGCGAATATCAAAATCCAAAATGGAAAGACATACAAGTCAAAAAAAATTCAATTTTACATTTTGCTTTTAACTAGTTTGAATTACATCAAAAAATCAAAATCAAAATATAACTCTGGTTGTATTGCTTTATGATTACCACGATCTAATTTAAAGTAAACAATTTTTTCTTGCATTTCTTGGAGCAACTTCTTTGAGTAAATCATCGTACTTTAAGTTAATAATGTAATCATTTTAATTGAAATCACAACGAATCTACTTAATATCTCGTCTGACATGAATGTCTGAATGCAAGTTTCTACCTATTTCAACTAAGAAAAACTACTCTTAGCCGAAGCAATTGTAACAAGAATTTTCAACTATATATATTCAATAAGCAACTACATACCATTTGGAAATTGTCATCTTCTCAATAAAATCTTATAATCACACAATTGAAAAACACATCTGAACATAATTTGAACAACTTAATTATACTAACTATCGAAAAATCAAAGAAGTAAAAATCATTTTTAGCAAAAATTTCCTACTAAGGTTAAAAGTAAATGAGTAAGATTTATCAATATAGACATTTTAACGTCTATGTGAGGTATTGTAATCAAAAGGAATATGAAAATAAAATAGTTTGATCAAAACATAAAAAGATTTATTACAACAAAATTTAATAAATCCTTTAACTTTTAATAGTAGAAACCACAAAAAAAAATTAAATGAAAAGAAATCATAGTAGGAGACTTAAGCAAATTTTTTTTTAAAAGGTCCTATGGAATGACAAAGATGAATCCCTTGGGAGGATCAAAAATTAGGAAAACAGGCAGCCATGATGGGACCCAAACTTGTCTATTTTCATTGGAGATACATGGCCTTACCACTGGGCCAAAGAGCTTCTATAATTTTTTATGCACTATCTTTTATATTTATTACGTACTTCATGCTTAAATTTTTTTTTTGGTTGCCCCGCGATGGGGTGTTGCCCAAGCCTGGGGGTTTGTTGGGCTCACCCCGGGGCCGGCCCTGAGTACATGTAATGTCTATAGAAATCACTCCCACAAAGTATTTATCAGTCGTTTTCAGTTGTTTGTAGATTATAGGCATTTGTCTCTGTTACTTCCCTCCTCTTAAAAATGACCCATGACGACCGATTAAAAAACTAAAGCCGGCTTTTTGGATTTATCTTGGATATTTTAAAAAATATTTGGGTAAAAGTCATAATTTTTTATTTTTTCGATTCGTTTTGACGAGACGAATTAATAATTTACAAAAATTAGACTCAAAACTGACAAACGCGAAAAAAATTTTTTAAATAATGACAACAAGAAAAAGTCCAAAAATTTAACCCAACACGACTTTTGCAAATACCATCTAACCAAAAGTCTGGGACGCCAGTGATTTCCCAATCTTTTCTTGGGCCATCTCTGAGCAGTGGCGACGCCACAGCCAAGGTTGCGGGGTCTGACGACCCCATGGAAATTTTTTTTTTCTACTATTATATTGAAATTTTCTAAAAATTAATAGATTGACCCCATGAATATTTACGGCAACACTACATAGGATAATTTTCCCTTCATAGTCGATACAAAACCAGAGGCGACACTGTACAAAACGAAAAGCAAAACGTATTCACCCTGTTTTTTTTTTGCTAAGCAAAAAGAATTTATTAATCTTTATAAAGGATTACAAAGATTAAAAGGATTAAGGACACACCTGCAAAAAGCCACCCAAGACCTAAAGATGGTAAGACGCCAACTGAACGTACACCATAATAAAACCACACAACCTCAACCTAAAACATCCAATAAAACCCAAAACGATCCTACATACCCTATGCAAAACCCAAAACATATTCACCACCTCTGTTATCTTTGAGTCTTCGATTCAACTGATCACCGATGAATAATTTTATAAGCTTTGTCCTTTGACATTTGTATATGTGTAGACACCCCAATCCGAACCTCGAGGGGTCGTTGTCCACCCCGATGATGAAACAAAGGAAACGGTACCTTTGCGAGCTTGAATGAAGGATTCCAATCTAAACAAATCCTCAGCCCAAATAAACCAAAAGCCCAGAAAAAGCCCAAAAGCCCTGCACTGGACTTGGAACGCGGCACAGGACACCCCTACATCGCACGGCATATCGAAAGTCACAACGCCACACGCGATCATGAGGTTAGCCGCACGGCATTTCAGGCAAAGTTCTGACTGGCTCAGAAAGCTGTCGGCCACGCCTATTTGAGCCACAGCTGCAAAATGGCTCAGCCGAAAACACACTTCTGGCCCGCCCAGAAAATGCCTCCAACATTTGAAATTCAAAATCCATGGCTCTTGTCTATAAATACACTCCTCCACTCAAGAGAAAAGGGCTCTTGATCACCATTATACCCTTTCTCTCTCTTCTTGCTTTTATACCCATTTCTAAGTCTTGAGAATGTTACTTTCAAAAGACATTCTCTAGGCTTCTTGCTCCATTTTTCTCCTCACCATTAAAGTTAGTCTTTTACTAACTTTGATACCCCAACTACCTAATATATTCATTCATTACACATCATCACATCCCTTTCCCTTTTCCGATCCCAATCTCATCCAAGGCCGTCCATCATCATCCAATCTCGTTCAAAGCTCAAGATCAAAGGTAAAAACTAAGTTTCCTTGGGTTAGGCTATGTCCTGACCCTGAGGGGACCCTTCTGTCTAGGAGACCTTAAATCCATGGAGGTTGCGATACCTCTGGTGTTTGCCGTGCTCGAACGGTTCCCTTTGACTCAGGGACTAACCTTGAGGACATACGTATCTGGATTCTGATGGTTACATTGCTCTATCTCGGATGGTCAAGGTAAGGAGATTGGCTCTGGTTCCGAAGCGATCGGAATTCAACCTGCCTGACAGTACCTACCCGGGCCATCAGAAATCTTCTGTACAAATGTCTCAAGTGAGACCCGAGTCACGGTAGGTCTTAGGATTTAGGAGGCACGTAGAAGGTAGGACGGTCACTCGGGATGGGTTCTGAGTTACTCCCTTTTGCCTTGTTGCCAGCCCGAAAACATTGGTCGTCTACAAAAAGAAGAGGCTATACCCAATTGGTTTAGTCCGTCCCAAAGATTGGTTCGCATAGACACCCTAGAAGGAGCCCAACTGTTTGAGGTCCATATAGAACAAGAAGGGCAATCGTCATTAGAGGGTTCACCGAGACTAGCAATCCAGGAATCTCTAGCTGAAGTGTTGCCTGAAAGTCCTTTGTCAATGGCTGACCAAGGAAACGGGGTAGAAGAGCTTAGGCAGAACATGGTTGCTATGGACACCCAGTTTAGACAATCCCTCGCTGGTGTGGACGCACAACTCAAAATCTCAGTTGCGTCCATGAAAAATGACATGAATATGATGATGGAAACCATGCAAGAAATCTGTGACAAGCTCTTAATTAAGCCTGACCCACCTAAGAGTAAGACGCTGGCCAGAGAGACACCGGCAATGGATCCCAATTTAGCCGCCCTTATGGCTAAAATTGGTAAGTTGGAGGAATCCTTACAAGAAAATAAGCGGTTGGGAAGAGGAGAAATTGACATGAACAAGTTATGTTTATTCCCCAATGCTAAGTTACCGGAAAAATTCAAGGGTGTGGATTTCGCAAAATTCGACGGTACCGGAGACCCAAAGGCGTACCTCCAAGGGTATGTCGGTTCTCTCACCATGAGAGGAATCGAAAAGGAAGCCATGACCTAATTATTCCATGAGTCTCTATCAGGACCAGCCCTGCAGTGGTTCCTCACTCTCGAACCCTCTAAGAAAAAAGGACTTGGGAAGACATTGGGACAGCTTTTGTGGCTCAGTATGATTTCAACGTCGACTTAAAGATGACCACAAGAGAATTAGAAAGTACCAAGATGGGTGAAAAAGAGAGCTTCGCTGATTTTGTAAAGCGTTGGAGAGCCAAGGCCGCACAAATGCAGAATAAACCGGATCTGAAGGAACAAATACGGATCATCACCAAGAACCTGCCAAGCTCTTTTGCCCCATACATGGTCCTCTCCCAGGCTGCCCCAAATTTTGAAACTTTCTATGACTCGGGTTTGGCTGTAGAAAAGGCCCTACGAGATGGTACGTTAGAGAAAAAGAAGTCGGGGTCAAAATCCAAAAGAACATACTCAGGAAACAGCAATGTCCTCTTCGGGAATACCAATCAGGCTCGAATTTCATCCACCAAGCCGGCAGAGGTGAACCAAATTTTCAAAAAACCAAAATCCCAAAGTCGAGTCTTCACTCAGTTCAGCACTCCTAGGTCCGCCTTACTTAAGAAACTTACAGAAGTAGGAGTATTGAAACCTCTCTCACCCCCGCAAACTATTCCACCAAACCTGAACCAAAATGTCTACTGAGATTTCCACCAAATGCCCGGCCATACCACTGACAATTGCATCCGCCTCCGTCATGAGATCCAAAATCTCATTGATAACAAAGTCATTGATACCCCTCCTTTAGACAAACCAAACACCATGACAAATCCCTTGCCACAACATAACGCCCCCTTCCATATTAACCAAATTACCCAAACCAAAAGCCAAACTGTCCAAGACTTTAATCCTACCCCTTTCATCATCCCTGATACCGAATCAAAACCTGTTATGGAAATTCCCGAAGAGACTGCTCTCTGCTTCCTTTGGGAATGGGGAGATTTGATTGCTGATTGGGAGGAATTCGAGGCCGCCAACTTTCAAGGGGACGCGAACCCATTCTTTGAGCCTGGATGGGAAATTAACTGGAAAAACATTCACGCTGACCCCATTGATGGGTTTTCTTTGTACATGATGTTCGGAAACCAAAACGAGAATTTTCAAGGGATGCCTGAATGGGAATGGGACCCAATCCCAGACGAATACCAACTATTGGCCTGGAATGACCCTTTGGATACCTTCTCTCTACCCATGATATTCGCGGAAGAATACCAACCCCAGATGACAGCCTACAATTGGCCCGAGCTTGCTCCATTTCAACCGAATCCCTCTTACCTCCATGACCTCATCATCAACGATCCATACAACAATGTAGGCCTTACCCCGTATCCAGAACCAGAAGAAAATGCGGCTAGTAATGAGTTTGACCCAATGGATTACCTGGCGGGTGAAGTTAAATCGGAGTCATCTGTGACTTTCCCGAAAGATGCTGATGTCGCCATGATGAATCTGTGGGAAGATAAACCAGGAGCCAAAACAAATCCATGGGTAAATACGGAAATCATTAACATAAAGTGGGGAATGAAGAGTGGACGGTAAATAGAGCGGTGGCAGAAGCTGAGCAATGGAAGCCCGAGGATCTATGGGAAGATTTGGTTATAGCTGACCTGGCTGCCAATCTTCAAGACACCACTATTAGAAACAAGCGCAAGGCCCTCGCTGATTTGTGGAGTGAGGAGTCTAAGTACCAACAGATTGGTTAATTGACCAGGAGTGGTCGAATCTATCAACCCCCTAATCTTCAAGTCGGAGAACCCTCTAACCCTCCAGCTCCACTAGCCAGAGAACCTTCTAACCCTTTCGTTACCCCAATCAAAGATACTTTCCAGCCCTTTACCCCACCAGTCAAGGAGCCTTCTCATCCTGAGAAAAAACATGAAGGAATGATCAAGCGCCAACTTGAGCAGACTCAAGCCAAAATGTTTGTTTGGGATGTGCTTGTTCACTCCACCCGCCATCGTGAAGGACTCATTCAAGCCCTCTCTCACCTAAAAGTTCCTTCCACCATAACCCCTGATGAACTCGTAGCACTCATCAAAACCATACCCATCAAACATGCCATTACCTTTACCGATCGAGACTTGCCTGCTGAAGGAACTGATCATAATCGGCCACTCCATGTCACTCTGAAATGCCACGAAAAATGGGTACCAGTAATCCTGATTGATAACGGGTCAGCAATCAATGTTTGTCCACTCCGTGTTGCCTATTGCCTGGGGTACAAAAATAATGATTTCTCTCCATCAGAAGTCAAGTTCGGGCATATGACAACACCCGTCGGGATGTAGTTGGAACCCTCATGCTTCCTATGACTTTTGGACCTTATCAAACGGAGGTGGAGTTTCATGTAGTGAACATTCCTGCTTCTTTCAGTCTACTGCTGGGTAGACCTTGACTGCATCGACCAGACATCATGACTGTTTTTTCAACACTCCATCAGAAAATTAGACTGGGATGCTCACCATTCACGGCGACTCTGGGATTCATGCTCCCGTTGAAGACAATGCCCCACTCTTGGAGATACAACACGGAGATGAGGACATTGCTTTAGGCGGCTTCTCACTTGACACCTCTAATTTTGTTTTCACCGTCAAGATCGATGACGACTTCGTCATTAGCAATGTCGCTATAAAGATAATGAAGAAAATGTCCCATGCCAGGTTGAGGGTTGGGAAAGAATCTCCAGGGGCTTGCGCAGTTTGAAGAACAAGGAACTTTAACCCGCATAACTGGTTTGGGATATCACCCTTCCGGAGACAGGAAAGAAAAGAAGGGGGATAGATTGGAGGACTATTTCATCAAAGAGGAGGTAAAGCAGATTTACCAAGGGCAGCCAGAACCATTTTGGGATAAGGAAACCAACACCTTTCTACCAAGATTTGAGATATTTGCTAATGATGTCTGGCCGGAAAGTGATGAAGAATCGAAGTAGTGATCAAGCAGATAAAGACAGCTGACTGGGTTGAGGTATTTGCTATGGCGGTCTAGTAACCTTATTTGGGGAAGACGAACTAATGGGTATAGCCGTGGAAGCAAAAGTGCAGATGCTGGGGCAAGAGGCCCCCGAATACCCGACTTCGCTCATCATGGATGCTGCTGGAGATTACAAGAACTGGACTTTCATACCAAGCGCAACCTGTCATGAGTCTGAGTCTGAATCTGAGTCCCTCGAGTCTTCTGAGTCTGTTGAGTCTGAGTTGGTGCCTCTCGGCCCAGCCCCTCAGAGTCTGTACTTTGAATTCGAGTCTACCCGTTTGTATGGTGCCTCTGAGGCCTCTGCTAATGATGAAACAAACGAATCTGGTTCTGCTTACTTCCTTGACTTTGAAATAAATTATGTCGATCCTGACGATGAAGAGACCAATTTCGATGAGGAAGTCCCTAAAGAAATTCGGTCCCTAATCGAAAGGGAAGACGAAAGGCATGCTCAGCCTGTAAAAGAAGAAGTTGTTTCTTTAAATTTGAGAGATGAAGGGAATCCCCGAATAATTCAGATCGGTTCCGCGCTATCAGAAGAAGAGCGCCAGGCTCTTGTAAATTTGCTAAAAGAATTCGAAGATGTTTTTGCATGGTCGCATGCTGATATGCTCGGGATCGATCCCGAAATCGTAGAACACCGGATTCCCCTTTATCTTGATGCAAAATTGGTAAAACAAAAGCTGAGACGCATGAGGCCCGATTGGGTGCTTAAAATAAAAGATGAGGTAACTAAACAAATTAATGCCGGATTCCTAATGGTAACTAAATACCCTCAATGGGTCGCAAACATTGTTCCTGTTCCGAAAAAGGATGGCAAAATTAGGGTCTGTGTCGATTTCAGGGACTTAAACAAAGCTAGTCCCAAGGATGACTTCCCTTTGCCACACATTGATGTGCTAGTTGACAACACCGCGGGGCACGCTTTGCTCTCTTTCATGGATGGTTTTTCGGGGTATAACCAGATTCTCATGGCCCTAGAAGACCGAGAGAAAACCACGTTTGTCACCGAATGGGGAACTTATTACTATCGGGTCATGCCTTTCGGGTTAAAGAACGCCGGTTCTACCTATCAGCGAGCTGCTACAACCTTGTTGCATGACATGATTCATAAAGAGATAGAGGTTTATGTTAATGACATGATCGTTAAGGCAAAGGAGCGAGAAGGCCACCTACCCGCGCTCAGAAAGTTCTTCGAAAGAATAAGGAAATACAGGATGCGCCTTAATCCGGCTAAATGCACGTTCGGGGTCACTACAGGGAAAATGCTTGGGTTCATGATTACCACTCGTGGCATCGAAGTCGATCCGTCGAAGATTAAGGCTATTTTGGAGATGGAATCACCGCGAACAGAGAAAGATGTAAGGAGTTTTCTCGGGAAAGTACAGTTCATCAGCAAATTCATTGCAAAATTGACTTCAACATGTGAACCCATATTCCGCCTACTCAAGAAGGGAATACCATTTGTATGGGACGACAGATGTCAGCAAGCTTTCAAAGCCATCAAAGCCTATCTACAGAATCCGCCAGTCTTGATGCCACCTGTACCAGGAAAACCTTTGATGCTTTACCTGTCAGTCACCCCGTATTCAATGGGGTGTATGTTGGCACAGGAAGGAGACGATGGGGTTGAAAGGGCTGTTTACTACCTCAGTAAAAAGATGGTCGGATCTGAAGAACACTACACCCCATTAGAGAAGACATGTTGGGCACTCGTTTGGGCTTCCAGAAAGTTAAGACATTACATTATGGCTTACTCGGTAAAGCTGATATCTCGAATGGATCCCCTGAAGTACTTGTTCGAGAAACCAGCACTCATGGGGAGGATGGCACGATGGCTGTTGATGCTGGCAGAATTCGAATTAAAGTACGTCACCAGAAAGTTAGTAAAGAGAAGAGCTGTTGCTGAGTTCTTGGGCGACTGCCCAGTCGAGGGAGGGGAAGATGCTAAATTCAAGTTCCCTGATGAAGAAATAATGACCATGGCCGAAGACGTGTGGCGGTTGTATTTTGATGGAGCAGCTAACCAGAAAGGGTTTGGGATCGGTGTGCTATTGATTTCACCGGATGGGTCGCATATCCCACTTGCATTCAAGCTTAACTTTGAGGTCACAAACAATCAGGCAGAATACGAAGCTTGTATTGTAGGCATGGAAGCAGCCATTGAGATTGGCATAGAAAAATTGGAAGTTGTGAGGGACTCAAACCTAGTTGTCTCTCAAGCGAACGGTGATTGGAAGGTCAAGGAAGAAAAGTTAAAGCCATACCATCAAGATCTCGAAGATCTCATTCCCCATTTCAGTAAAGTAACTTTCACTCATGTCCCGAGACTCAGAAATCAATTCGCCGATGCCTTGGCGACATTGGATTCCATGGTTGAAATCCCTGTCAGTGTAAAGCTAAGACCAATTGTGATCGAGCAAAGAGACACCCCAGTGTACCAGCATGTCATGATCATCAACGAGCCCGATGATGGTCACCTTTGGTTTTATGATATCTGGAGATTCGTGGAAAGAGGGGAGTATCCCACTGGGGCTAGTGCTTACGTCGAAACCTTGCCTTCAAATATAAGGTTGATAGAAACCCCAAGCGTAGGGCTAGGTCGTTGTACGCATAATATCCAGAAGTCCGGAATCGTTCCCACAGAGAATCGAATATAGCTTGAAATGGATTGTAGGTTTTATGGTAGGATTCGGCGTTCAAGACGTCCAACTACGGTTTTGCTTTAAAACGGAATGACTTAAACGAAAACTAGATTACCGCTTGATTAACTTAAAGAGGCAAGTCTCGGGATCTTCTAACCCTTGACAAAAGCCATTACCAGTTCTCGATTATATCTCAGGCGAGAGTCACGACCGCGCGCTCACGCCCGGAGGATTTCACTTAAAAAGATTACGTTTAACTAAAGGTGTGATTTTCCGGAGGCGAACCAACTTGTTTTTAATATTTATCGAACACATAGGAGGCCACTAGGCCTCAGTGAGTCACTTGCCAAGACCGCTTGACTAAGCTCCTTACCAAGGGGTTAACACCCCTAGTTTAGACCGAAAATGCAAATTAAGCTCTATTCTTGAAATCATGCTTAAAAGCTCGATGACTTGAGAACCAAATAACAACCTAAGTCCTCGGGAAAGATTATCCCGAGACTTAACCAAGAAACTACTCACACATGGTAAAAAGACTAGAAAGCATACTTAAGAGAGAAAACATGATTAACCGACGAAAATGGAAATAAACTTGATTTAAGCAAAGATCTAAAGCGTAGCTACAACATTAATAAACAAGAAATTAACATAAGACAAATACTTACCAAGGTTCTTGAAGGAAAAGACTAGAAAAGCTTGAAGAACTCTAATGGAAAAAGACTAGAAAAAATAAAAGACTTAAAGTTAAAAAATGACAAGAAGAGAGAAAGAAATGAATGAGAGTGAACACTTATACAAGGTGCCATTCTCTCTCTCAAAATATCCCACAAATATCCTAAAAGTTGCTAGGAACAAAAATATCCCAAAAGCAAAAAGATGGAAAAGGTAGCAAAATCGGGCAGAAATTACACATCATGAACCGGTACACATTTTTCCCCGTACCGGTTCATGGCCTTGAAAAATCTTCCAAACTACAAAATCTGGGACCCATGAACCGGTTCATGCTTTTACCCGTACCTATTCATGACAGACAGATTTTTGGGGTAACTTCGCGGGCACGCTCCGGACACTCCCAAACTCGGATTATGGCGTTCTTTGGACCGTTGGAAAGCTCATCGAGTCTACTTTCTAACCCAAGTGGTTTGGATCCAATATCATTTGTACATCAAAAGTTATGACGATTCTACCCTCAGCTGGTCGGAAGATGAGTAGCTTTGGTAAAATTCTCACTTCTTCACTTCCCTTGACCCTTGGGCGACCCGAGCAACCTCCAAACCACCTCTTCATGACTCTTCGGGCACCACAACATGGTGGCATGTGGTCTTGAGCACTTGGTTGCATCCGGAGCATTCCTTGGCGTTCAAAACCGCCTTATTAGCACGTTTTACCTGAAATACACAAAAACCTACCTTACGCGCAATATCACTATAAAAGCTAAATAAACACGAGTTAAAATGAAATAAAAAGGGACTAGTCGCACCAAATATCTACAATATTGGGTGCTCATCAGCTAGTAAGAAAGACAGAATCGCTCTTCAGAGGATGGCAACTCAATACATCATCTGTGGAGGAAATCTATACCGAAGATCTCACTGTGGCACTCACAAGCTGTGTATTCATAGTGCCGAAGCAAAAAGGGTAATGGAGGAAATCCACGAGGAAGTATGCGGTCCTCACATGAATGGCATGATGCTTGCCAAAAAGATTTTGAGACAAGGCTACTTTTGGTCCACCATGGAAACGGAATGTGTGGAGTACATATGACGGTGTCATAAGTGCCAGATCCACGCTAACCTCACGCATGTTCCACCGCACGAGCTGCAGCAAACGATCTCGCCATGGCCTTTCTCAACATGGGGTATTGATGTCATCGGAAGGATTGTGCCGGCAGCCTCAAATGGCCATAAGTTCATTCTAGTGGCAATTGATTACTTCACGAAGTGGGTGGAAGCCGCCTCGTATGCAACTTTGACCGCAGTTCAAGTCGCGCACTTCATCAAGCAAAACGTCATCTATCGATATGGGGTCCCGCAAGCATTCGTGTCTGATAACGGGGTCCATTTCAAGGGTCAAGCCAGAGAAGTCTTGGACGAGTTCCAGATTCAAGTACACAAGTCAACAACCTACCGACCACAGACTAATGGGGCCGTGGAAGCAGCCAACAAAACAATCAAAGCCATTCTGGAAAAGACCATTCAATCCGCGAGAGATTGGCACGAACAGCTACCATTGGCATTATGGGGATATCGCACGTCCGTACGTACATCGACAGGGGCAACTCCGTACTCTTTGGTTTACGGTATGGAAGCTGTACTTCCCATTGAGTTAGAAGTTCCATCCCTTCGGACTATGATCGAATGTAATGTCCAAGAGGCAGACTGGCTAAGCAACCGATTCGAAGAACTTATGTTGTTCGACGAGCGTCGTTTGAGGGCACTTTACCATATTCAAGGATATCAAAGGAGAATTGCGCGCACGTTCAACAAAAAAGTAAAGCCCAGGGACTTGGCAGAAGGTGACATGGTTTTGAAGGAGATCCGGGCACCAGTCTATGATCCACGAAGAAAGTTCCGACCAAAGTGGTCCGGGCCTTACATCATCAAAACCATCCTGTCCGGAGGAGCTACGCAACTCATTGACTTGGACGGAAACGAATTCTCAACCCTGGTCAACCTGGATCAACTCAAGCGCTACTACCCCTGAGAGAAGCTCGCTGGGCTGAAAACCGCAAGGGCGGGCAGTTCCAGGCAAAAGTTAAAGCAAAAGCCTGCTAGGATGAAAACCCGCAAGGGCATCTTAGGCAAAGATAAGGCGTACAACAAGTGAGCTCGCTAGGCCGAAAACCCGAAAAGGCGGTACTAGGCAAAAATTAGAGCGCAAAAGGAGAGTGTCAAAACCAGAGCGAACCCTATCCTTGAACTACGTTATGACCTGATTCCTTCACCAAAAGGATACGTAGGCAGTCTCACTCCGAGACTCGGTCACAATCAATCAAAACAAAATCCAGGTTGACAGAATCCAGAAAGGCGGAATCAGAAAGGGGGAAACCCTCTATAACTCACTTTATTAAAATAACTGCTTCTAGTACATAATGCTGAGCATGATTTTCGAAAATAAAAGTGCAATACAACAAAAGCGGGTCCATAATTTATTCAACGGTCAGGGTGGTAGGATTGAGTCAGTTTCCTTGTGCCCCAGCTCTTGCAGCAATGTCTCGCCTGAGCCACTTCCTATAACTCCCGCGCACTGCCACAGATGGGTAAGGGTGAGCATCAGTCACCTCACGAGCCCTTCAGAATCGTTGGTAGTTGCAAAGAACCGAATGATGGAAGAAAGGCAGAACTAAATCCACCAAGACCTCTACAGGAGCCTCCTGTCTCAGACCAAGCTGACGCTGAATCCGATAGGGGATGTAGAAGGTGAAAGCCTCCAAACCAGCATGAACAATCCACTGAGGGCCCATGAAGTGCACAGTCATAGGTGGAAGGTCGAGCCACGGGCACCTCCAGGAAATGGTCTCAGCTCGCTGATGTTGAAAGAAATTGACCCACTCAGAAGCTCGTCTGTCTGCAAATTCAAAGCACCAGGAAGACAATAACCTAGCCTCATACACCAAGTTGCCAGGAGGGAGAGTCAGCACATTCACCTTATCGCAAAGCCAAATCTGCCAAAAGAGAGAAAACAAGTGAGAAACCATAGAAAGCCCAGCCAAGTGTTGAGGTAAAATGAGAACGAAAGAGGAGAGCTGGGTGAGAAACCAACCTGTAAGAGGAGAGGACTACCTCCAAAAGTCTCGGACTCTCCAGAGCGAACCTTGTCTAAACCCATCAATGTCTCAGCCAATACCATCGGGATCACATCCTTTCGAGCTTCAATCTGCACAGCAATGCTGACCAATGCTGAGCTAACATGACCGATGGAAGGAACCAAGAAGTAGGCAGCAAGTAAGCACATGCAAAGAGCGGTCATGCGTCGAGATTGGTAGGTTGTGTCCGCTAGATTGCCAAGAGGAGAGAACATCTTAATGAGATGCATCACGTTGAGGTGACCGTTGCTAACCAAGTAACGAGCAATACCATCATTCAACCCAAGGGAGGCAGCAAGAACCTTGGAGATGTTCTCACGAACGGGAGGGACAATGACATCTCTAAAGCCAAAGCCGCCAAGATAGGCGCGGAACTCCTCTATCGTGGGGCAAAGTTCTTGCTCGCCAAAGCGGAACACATGCACCTCCGGATCCCAAAAGCTCGTGGCATCCCTCAAAAGCTCGGGACGAAGACGAATATTGCGAAGGTACCTCATGGAGTAGAGGCCATGAGCCCGAAAGTTGAGCCAATCGACCCCTTCCATAGAAACCAACCACGGGCGAAGAGAACCGGTGAGAGAAAGAGCCATTAAGAGGAAGAAAATGCTTAAGGAAGGTGAAAGATTAAGAGAGATGTGGATAGTTTAAGGTCCAAGACCTGAATTTATAAGAAGAGTGGAGGGGACAACTCCAACTTTCATTAAAGAACCTTGGGTTCCAAAAGTGTAAATTTTCCATGAGTCTTGCATGGGGAAAGGCTTGGTCATGCCCTAAAAGATTAAAGCAGACATGCACTGGTTCGGAAATGCCATTGAAGGGGTCAAACTTCAACCATCGTGCAATTTGTCTTGGGAAGCAGCAAATTGCAGACTGTCAGGAAAATAGTACCGCACGGCGTATCGGAGCAACGCACGGTATACCTAATCCGAGGAAACACCACGGCATAACATGGATATGCCGCGGAATTAAATGGAATATCGCACGGCGTTTTAAAGCTCCACATGGCGTATTAAGTCTGCATTTCTACAGGTTTTGACAGCAGAGGTTTAGAATCAACTCAAGGTACTTTCAGGCATCCCCAACCCCCTGAACACACCTCAATGGGTATTTGGGATTTCGGGGAGGTTCCGCTTCAAGTCAACTCTCAAAATTCGAGGTCGTGATACCAAAAAGTCGATAAAATCCATTTCTTAAACTGTGTCAAGGTATCGAAATCCGTTTCGAGTCATTGCAAGATGATCTTTTGAGTCCCACAGGTCATAATGGTCAAAAGTAACCTGGTCCAAGTTTCGGTTCGTTGTCAAAGCCAAAATTTAAGAATGTCACCTTCTAAGATCAACATTTTCTTGCTTTTCAAGCAGTTTTCAAACGTAAGGTCGAGTTTTCCAGCCACGTGTCAAGTATTGAAGGTCGCTACTGTCATATGAGAGTCGGTAATAAGGGCATTCTTGTAAATTCTTGTATTTAGTGTCAATTTTTTTTTTCAGAATTATTCATTTACCTCCTTTGATTTCTATTCCATCGTCAATATGCCTATTTGTCAACATATTGCTCACCACAAAGCTTGAGTTCACTTCAGTTTTTATGGCCAATGACTAAGTTGTATGCTCTGGTTAATGTTTTAGCTATTCAATCTTCTTTATACAAGTAACAACAAAAGGAATTGAATGGCGTAAACATTGAAAGAACAAGTTTGAACAAATTTTCCTGTATATAATCTCCAAAACATCCATGAGTCGAAGTACAAGACTAAAGAAGGCGTGCAAGCCCGATGCTCAAAAGTCCTATCTACTGAGGGAAAACAGGCACCCTCCCAAAAAGAAGCACGTAGGCTCCACTAAAATGCAAAAGCAAAAACAAACAAAAGAAGGAGCTCAACTCTCATCCTCATCCTCATCCTCATCCTCGTCCTCATCCTCATCGTCCTCGTCCTCCGCCTGGGAGCTAGCCACCTCCTGAGTACTTGTCACCCCGGGCACAGTGCCCCCTGAGGTGTCCCCCAGGTCGACGTCTGTGGGCTCGTCAGTCTCGTCGGAGACGTCGATAGGCTCATCCTTTGTCCCCCCAAAGAGTCGCGGCCTCTTCGACGGAGGTTCCTCCCGAGAGCCAGCAGAGGAAGCCTGTTGCGCTGGCATGCGAACAGACTTCCTGCGCAACCCTCGTGAAGCCCCTTCTCCAGCCTGCAATAACATGACATTCATCATTTGCATTGTAATCATTATATAGGCAATAAGAAGTAAAGCAAATAGTCAGGGTTTGAGAGCCTTACCATCGTCCCGCCAGCACGAAGGAGCACCTCTGGAGCATGGCCCATGGCGTACTGCCTCACCAGCTGCTCAAGGCCCATCATGGCCTCCGCCATCTCCTTCACAAACTCCGGAGTCGCCTGCACAATGAAAAGAACCGATTAGAGTATACAATGATAATAGCAGGTGCATGCAAAGGCGAAAAAGTACGTGTCATACCTGAGCAAGAAACTCCGGAGCTGCAGCTGTGGGACGTGGCACCACCACTACACCAGGAGCCCCCTGGGCAGTCGTCACGTCCACAGTCCAGGAGAGTCGAGGCAAGCTGACCCCGCTCGGACCCGCGTTGTCACCCTGGCCTCCACCTCCTCTACAGCTGCCTCCTCTATCGCCTCTACCACCTCTGCCACCTCTACCACCCAACGCCCGCTGCGTCGCCTCCCAGGCAGTGCGTATCCCCAAGCTCTGCATCAAATGCCGAGCCTGATACTCCGCGTAGTCAGCACCTGCCTGAAAGAGCGGCTCCAGCTCTGGGTCTGGCCTCGTGAACCACTTCACCTCCTCTCGAGTGTACTGACTCGTCCTCTGCACCAAAGGAGGGAGGAGCCCAGGGACTCGAAAAGCGTCCAACCTCAACGACTGACGTGACACTCGGTCACCCAAGTACCACTGCCAACCGTAAGGGGACTCCAGAAGTACTCTCCCCCTCGTCACCTCCCTACTCTGAGCTACATATGGGATGTCGAAACGATCCCATATGTGCCAGTAGACCTGCAAATGAGAAGTGAGCATCGTCAGCATATTATTCCAAGTTAAAATAAGCATGCAGGTAATAAATTAAGCAAACAAAGATGCAGTTATACCCTGTCAGGACGTAGCTCGTCCAGGTAAAGGCGGAAGGCATCCAGGTTACCCTTCCCCTTCTTCACTCCTCGATACTTCTTCGACCAGCGCAAGGCTCGAGGGTGTATCCTGTCGTCAGGACACGAGGTCTCAGGAGGGAACATATCCAGAACCTCATACGTCCAGAGTTGCAAACCAAGGCATTACAAGTCAGCACAAGATATGATGAACAACAAAAGGAAAGCTAATCATTAAAGGAAAGGAATCGAACCATACCTCCCAAACCCTTCAGTACCCACAGAGGCTCACACCTGCTCCACGAGAGGGAGACCCCATGAACGCATAGCACGTCCCCAGTGCTGTGCCTCCCCAGTCGAAGCGGGCTATCTCCCCGACATCCCTCAAGGTCGGTAGAAGCGAAAGGTGCACTCGGTTGCGCCTGTTAGGAAATAGGGACGCACCGAGTAAGTACAACAAGAAACACTGTGCCATCTGCTCCTCCTGTACCCTGTCCGTAGGAAGCTCCTCGGTCCAAAGCCCCAAAATCTGGGCGTACTAGGCGTCCTCCCTCTCCGCCCTCAGTACATACTGCAGCATCTCTCGCTGAAACGCCGCACTCCTCCCCGTAGTGGCGTCGTAGGGGATAGGGTCACCTCCGACCTTCAGACCAGTGATCGCCGCAAAGTCCAAGGGCGTCACCGTCAACTCGCCGAAAGAGAAGTGGAACGAGTTCGTCGTGTCCCACCATCTCTCGGTGAGGGCCCTCGCCACCTGGCGATCGTACTCGCCCTCATCAACACACTGACGAACTCCCCGAAGCCCGCCTGTCTCACTATCTCCCTCACAGCCTCTGGGAGTCTCTCCCAAAACTTCGGTACATCGGCCGCACCACCGTAACACGAGATAGGGATCGCCTATTGCAATAAATTGATAATATTCAGTGAGCAGGTATACTATTCAAGGCAAGTACAATAGACAAGTAAGGAAATGAAAGTACAATACATTGAAATTTGAAATGCAAGTGTTTAAGGTATACCTCGTCTCGACGTAGAGAAAGGTGCTGCTGCGGGTCTCTCAAGACTAGGACCTCGTCGTACGTAGGCCGCTCCGGCCTGTAGGCGTCTAGGAGAGAAGGCACCACCACGTGCTGAAAGGGCACATAAGACTCCGCCACGTAAGCTCCTCGCCCCCTCAGGGCCTCCGTCGCCTCCTCCATGACACTCCTCCGAGGGACTGCCTCACCTCCAGCTGCCTCCTCAGCCTGTGGCTCCCTGCCAGCCCCAGCCTCAAGCTCAGCCCAGAGCTCTGTCTCCCGAGACTCCAGTAAAGCCTCTGCCAACCCAGGCACCCCCCGTAAGGTCTCCACTAGGTCCTCCAAGGACGCCGCCTCTAAGTAGTCGCCCAGTCCTATGGGCCGTGAAGACCCAGCACCCTCACCACTACCAACAAACATAGCTGGTGTCTCCCGCTCCTCCACCGGCTCCTCCTCAACAATGGGGTCTTTCCCCAAGTCGGCCCGAGACTCTCTCACAGGTGAAGCCTCCGTCTCCACCTCCGCTCCAACTAACCCGTCACCACTGCAAGCCTCTGTAGCCCTCTTCTCCTAACCGGTCACACCCTCTGCTTGATCCGTCGCCTCCTCCTCACCCCCTCGGGTCATTGCACCCGAACTCTCCGTGCCTTGGCCGTAGCCGGCCACCACCTCACTGCCACCATCACCACCACTGCTGCCGATCACCTCGGCAACCGAGGCCGCGGCCTCCTCGGCTGTGGCCGCCTGAGCCGAGACCCCCACGGTCTTCGGCGCCTCCCTGACTGTCGTGCCACCCTCCGGAGAGACCGGGAGTGGTGTAACCTCGACCCTCGGTAGGTGATCACCCCCGGGCGTATCCGTATCATCCATGTTCGAGAGAGAGGAGAGAGAACAGAGAGAGACGCGTGAGAGAGAGAGAGAGACGCGTGAGAGAGAGAGACACGAGAGAGAGTAGAGAGAGACGAAAGAGATGAGGGAAATTCGAAACGGTGTGGGGCGTATCGTATACGCCTCACCCGTATATACCCCTCTCGGACCGGTTCGTCTGGAATTAAATTGGACCGAGTTTGAAGTTATATATGCCGCACGGCATATTGGATTAAGCGCACGGCATGGTAACTTGACTGCATGCAATTTCTCGAGTTGTCACGCCGCATGGTATTTCATATGCCGCGCGCGGCGTACTAGGTTACCTCGACAGTTTGAATTCTGAAAGCAGTTCCTGACGATCGAGGCAACGACACTTGTATTCATCCGGGTTCGTTCGTAAACAAAGAAAGCAGATAACAGACAGCAGTAAGAAAGAGGACTTTTTCATTTCATAAAACCCGAGGTGACCCTCGGGATCTTCATTACATTCAAAAAAAAAAGGAAACAAAAGGAAACAGAAAAATCCTACTACCTCTTTCTTTTTCTTCTTCTTCCTCATCCTCAGTCGCTTCCCCCGCCGGAGGAGCCGTCCCCTTCGCCCGAACGATCGTCCGAACCATTCGGATTCCCGTCCGAGTCCTCCGCGGTCTCGTCCGACTCACGCCCCAGTGCATACTCTGGGTCATGCTTGTCGTCCAGTTGATCAAACGCAAAGTCCTGAAGGTTGGACACTGCGCGACGAAGGGTGTGGATCGTAGTGATCAGCCTCGCAATTTGGCGGTCGAGGGACTCAATCTCTTCACGGTAGAAGCCCATTTCGGCTTCGAGGGACGCCACTCGTGCTGCCAATTCGCTGTCTGCCATGTTCGACCGTTGAGAGTGGTTTGCTTTGTAAGAATACAGAGAGACTTGAAAGGGTTTCTTAGTGATGCATAAAGTGAAGCCCCACCTTCCTTTAAAAAGCGGTTCCAGCCGACGGAAAGGCACGCCTGTATTAATGGGCATCCTCAAACCAGCTGAACTGTCCTCAGAAATCGAAGAGGTGCATAGAAATTTGATATGCCGCGCGCCACCTTGAATGCCCGCACGGCATTATGGCTCCAGAGGATTAAATTCATTTTCTTGGAAATTGATCAGTCTAGCCCCTAAAATCTCCTAGGAAATCAAAAACTCCCCGCCGTTCTGCAGCAAAAATCTTCTAGGATGTTGCGCTTTGATTAAGAGATTCCTTAATTCTTGTCCTCCGGGACTCGCAAAATTTCTCGTCCCCCGAGGACTCGCCGTATTTGCATTGTTCGCAGTATTTGACCTCCGGGACTCGTCATAATTTACCTCCGAATTTCACTATAATATTTTTGACTCACAATGTTCTCGTCTCGAATTTTTAGTGTCCTGAAGACTCGTCTCGAATTTTCAAAGCCTCCCAAAGGCTCGTCTCGAATTTTTAGTCTCCCGAAGACTCATCTCGAATTTTTAGTCTCCCGAAGGATCGTCTCAAATTTTCAAAGTCTCCCGAAGACTCGACTCGAATTTTCAAAGCCTCCCAAAGGCTCGTCTCGAATTTTCAAAGCCTCCCGAAGGATCGTCTCAAATTTTCAAAGTCTCCCGAAGGCTCGACTCGAATTTTCAAAGCCTCCCCAAGGCTTGTCTTGAATTTTCAAAGCCTCCCGAAGGATCGTCTCAAATTTTCAAAGTCTCCCGAAGACTCGTATCGAATTTTTAAAGTCTCCCGAAGGCTAGTCTCGAATTTTCAAAGCCTCCCGAAGGATCGTCTCAAATTTTCAAAGTCTCCCGAAGACTCTACTCGAATTTTCAAAGCCTCCCAAAGACTCGTCTCGAATTTTCAAAGCCTTCCGAAGGATCATCTTAAATTTTCAAAGTCTCCCAAAGGCTTGTCTCGAATTTTTAGTCTCCCGAAGACTCGTCCCGAATTTTTAGCCTCCTGAAGGCCCGCTTCGCATTTTTCACGTTATTCGTTTTGTGACACCTTACTAGCACTCAATCTTCTCAAGTTTATTGCATGGTTTTACTTGTTGTCCTCCGGGACTTGTTTCGCTTGCATCGTCCCAATTGAACTACGTTGGTCTGATTCCTACAAACGGGGTACGTAGGTGCTTCATCCACAACCTCGCCTTCAAATGAGGTTGAGTTACCCCGAGCGTAGGGCTAGGTCATTGTCAGCATAAATACGGGAAAGTCCGGGATCGTACCCACAGAGATAATCTCTATAGCTAATTAGGATTTGTAGATGTAAGGGTTTCCAGCTTTAAGACGGCCAACTATCGAATTGCTTTGAAAAGAGATGAAAAAGACTAGAAACTTGGTTTTAACTAAATTAAACAAGCGGCAAGGCAACGGGGCTACTAACGCCCGTAACTTAGGCCAATCAACTTTTCTCAACGAAAAACACGGTTGAATCACACGGCATAGGTTATCAACTGGAAGATTTAGCGGTGAAAATGGTTAGACTTGATATAGAGTTTGAATAACAAGCTAAACACAAGGCGTGACATCGCTCCCGGAACCATGTGAGCAAGCACATAATCACCGGAGGTTAACAACGCCAAGACTTGAGTTCAAACTAAACATCAAGGCCAAGAACTAGAAGTATAGTTTAGATTGCGAGCAAGTTCTTTGGTTCTTTTGGCAAACACGAGGCGAGACATAGCTCATGGAACCATATGTGCAAGCATATGATCACCGGAGGTTAACATCGACAAGTTTTGTTACATAAAAGGGCGAACTACTCACATTTACAAACCAAACCTCAAGTCTTAAGTTGAGAAGAGCAAAATTAACCTAAATCACAAGGTGTTATTCACCCCATGGCCAAGCCTAATCGATTACTCACACATAATGAAAAGACTAGAAAGCTTGCTAAATAAGGTAAACATGATTAACCGATAGAAACAGAAATAAACTTGATTTATATAAGGATCTCAACCGTAGCTACAACATTAATAAACGAGAAAACAATAAACGAGAAGGACTTACTAGAGTTCTTGAGAAAATTATCTAAGAAAGCTTGGAGAAGACAACAATGGAACTTAAAGCCTAAACTAACTACTTACTTATTCCCTTTACAAGTGAGAGAGAGAAGAGTATTTATACAACTCAACTTCTCTCCCAACAAATATCCTAAAAACATACCAAAAGTAGTAACTATTCCATAAATGGAAAGTCCAAAAAGTAACAAAAATCTGGCCGGAAGCCCCCCGTATCGATACAGATTTAGTCAAAGTATCGATACCACGCTGTTATCCTGAAATGGCCATTTCCCACGTAATGTCTCCGTATCGATACGGGAAAAGGCCGTATCGATACGGAACAACCTGCCTTCCCATGAAGCTAATGCGTATCGATACAGATTTAGGCTGTATCGATACCAGGAGCTTATCTCCAGATCTTCAAGCCAGCTTCAGCAGGCAGCTCCCAGCAACTTCCAGCTCATCAGCATCTTATTTTCATTCTCTAAAGTTAAATAAAGATGACATTTTAAACCTTTCTTTTACCTTTTCTTTACTTTAATTTATTTAATGAAAATAAGAAAGTACCCCCCATTTGGAAACAATGGCATTACCAGAATTTTAAGATTCCAATTAAATCAAAATGTCAACCCCCCACTTTTAGTGTAAAATGGAAAACTACACATTTTTCTCAAGAGAAAAAGGCTCGAAACATGACCTTGCTCTTCAAATAAAACCTTGCAATTTTGTAGTTACTCTTAGAAAAATTCAAGGATCAATTACCGCCATTTTTTATCTCGAAAATCGATACTTTTTCAGAAAGTCATTTTTCCATACTTAGATAGATTTTAAGGGGCCGACAGGGTCTTCGGGTACTTGGAAGCACTTGGGCCACCCATGGCGTCAAACTACGCCTTATTTGCACGTTTTACCTGAAATACACAAAAACCACACCTTACGTGCAATATCGCTATAAAAGCTAAATAAACATAAGTAAAAGCAGCATAAGCCGGGACTAGTCGCACCAAATATCTACAAAATTGGGTGCTCATCAGTAGGCAACTCCACGAGCGCGACCACCCTTGTCATTTACTTGCATTTTCGAGCATTTTGTCTCTGTTCAAAGACTTTAGAGCGACGGATTGGGGTGCTTATCCTCCCCACTGACAGCTGGTGCTCACTCAGTCTCAAGCTACAAGGAAAAGAATACAAAACAAGGGGCAAGCACCAAGCGCTCCTCTTCTCCGTCATCAGAGTGGAAAGAGACAAAGGAAAGGGCCCGTGGCCAAATAGGAGCAACTGAAGGAACAGCAGGCAAAACCAAGGAAAAATGGTAGTACTCCATACAGTCACCTACCTAAAAGAGCAAGCCCGCCCAGTCTCTGATCTCAGCATTCTCCAAGTCTACTTTAGACATCGAAGAAGTAGATCTCATTGTAGACACCCCAATCCGGACCTCGAAGGGTCTTTGACCATCCCGATGATGAAATAAAGGAAACAAAGCCTTTGCGAGCTTGAATGAAGTATTCCTCCAACATCCGCACCCCAAACCAACCATCAGCCCAGAAAAACCCAAAAAAAGCCCAAAAGACCAGAAAAAGCCCAAAAAGCCCTGAACCGAACCTAAAGTACCGTGCGTGACACTTCTACACTGCGCGGCGTATCGAAATTTAATACGCCGTACGCAGTCATGAGGTTAACCGCACGGCATTTTGGATAAAGTTCTGACTGGCTCAGAAAGCTGTCGGCCACGCCCATTTGAGCCACAGCTGCAATACGGCTCAGCCGAAAGCACACTTCTGGCCCGCCCAGAAAATACCTCCAACTTTTGAAATTCAAAATCCAAGGCTCTTGCCTATAAATACACCCCTCCACTCAAGGGAAAAGGGCCCTTGATCACCATTTTACCATTTCTCTCTCTTCTTGCTTTCACACCCACTTTTCCATTTCCAAGCCTTGAGAATGTTGTTCTCAAAAGATATTCTCTAGGCCTTTTACTCCATTTTTCTCCTCACCATTGAAGTTAGTTCCTTACTAACTTTGAGGTCTCAACTACCCAATATACCCATCTATTACACACATCCATACTTCTACTCTCTTTTTTTCAACCTTCCGACGTCCATCCGCCTTCATCAAAGCTCATTCAAGCTCCGGATCCAAGGTAAAAACCAAGTTTCCTTGGGCTAGGCTCTGTCCTGGCCCTGAGGGGACCTTTCTGCTTTCAGGCTTAACCCTTTTGGTTAGGATCTGACCCAAAACCTCTTTTATAAAACAAAACCAGTGTTCTGTGTAAAGGTGTGCTACGCCGCGCGGCGCTTTGAAGCGTCGCACGGCGTAGTAAGCCTGCACGCACGGTATTTCAAAAGGATATTGTTTTCTTGATCAAACTGTCTAGATCACGATCGTCCGTTGTTGGGTCTTTTCTGTATACCAAAAAGCTGTCTCAGAATGAGACCATTTCTACAAGCCATGTTTTAAACTCCATAGATCTTTTCAAAACAAGCAAACGTATCAAAAATGGCTTTCTCTTCATAGCTTGAAAGAATGGTGCAGATCTAAGAGGATCTGACGGCTGTGAGTTGACTGAAGTTTTAAAATAAAACCGTGCGATGTAATGGGTACACCGTGCGAGGCTTTACAAAACGACAAAAGTTTGGTATCGAGATCGGAACCACGCACGGCATATTGGTAAGCCGCGCGTTATAAACCGATATGCCGTCTGACGGAGGACAGTGATTCAGACAGTCCGTTTGTGCATCTTTCTTGTTTATATTATCGCCATGCCATCTTTATCATCTCTGTACAGTAAGCACCACTAGCACGGCAACGTGTTATGATTTATCTTGTTCCCCTTTCCCTTTGTGTGTTTTTAAGGTTTTCCGAACGGCATTAATCCCCCCATTTAAAATGTTTAGTAGAGACCGGTTTTCACCGGGCGAGCGGGGTGCTTTTCAACAAAACCTTCCCCGTTCGTAACGTGGCTCACGGATCCAAAATCTCAACGTTTTCGCTAGATCAAAAGCCTTTTCCTCTCAAACAAACACTCGGTTCCTCGGATCATCCATCTCAAAAATCCGGGTGGTGACTCTGTCTAAATCGCACTACGGGTGCGGGAGCCCACACTCATCAACGCCGAAGGAGGAGGAGGAACAAACTGAAGATCTTCAGCACGCGGGCGCCACTGGCTGGCCACCCGATCACATAAGTACCAGGCTTAACAAAAGGGACCCTCGAACAAGCTACGAGTACAATCTGGAACCCTGGAACGTGCAAGAGGGGTGTCCTCTGATACACCACTCTAAGGGTCGAACCTCGCCTACAAACAAAGTCTAAATCAGCCACAGCACAAAGGAATGGAGATCTAAAAATAAGGAATGCAAGGGGTACCTGGTCAACCGTCAATCGGTCTAAAACTCGTCGCCAAGGCTCAAAATTGGCGACCGTGGCTTCCGTTGCCCCACCAACCATCGCTCGTAGCAAGGGAAAAATCACAACGAGAAAAGAAGAAGGATATACCTCAAGTACCCGGTAGTGACCGCCAAGAGTCCAGTCCCGTGAACAAGCCCTAAGGAGGCCATACAAGGTGGCCAAGGCAGATGCTCCCCAATCAAGCTCCCAAACAGCCTCCAAATACTGCAAAGGGGCTAGAGACTGCCTATGCACTGAACTATCCTTGTTGACAAACAACGAGGTAGAGAAGAAAGGCCCGTGTCAACTACTCAACACTCACCTGAGTCAAGATATCAACCTTCATAAAAGTCTTGATCAGCCAAGAGACGTCAACATGACCACGCGAGTGAAGAGGGGGCACCTTGCCCAAGAACCACTCCAAATCCTCTACTCGCTCCCAAAGCCTAGGGTTAACCTAAAGAGGAGCTCCACCTACTCATAGGCCAGTAAGCAAAGAAAAATCACCTGGCGTGATCGTCATCTCGCCAACAGAAGGAAAGTGGAACGTGTTGGGAGTATCCCACCACCTTTCAACCAGCGAGGTCATCAACGACCAATCCATCTTCGGAAGATTGAGGCCCAAAACAGACGGCTCAAGACCAGCAGCGCGTACTAACTCCCGAGTCTGCTCCGGCAACATCACAAACCACTTGTGTACCTCTTTGCCTCCACCGCGAGCCTCCAGTCTCCTATTTCTCTGCCAAGGACAAAAAGGGAGTTAATCTCACGATTGCATAAACAAATAAAAAGCTAGGGGCATCAAATCGACGTTTAAAAAGCATGCATTGCCTAAACAGGAGGCACGGTTATTTTAGTTCCTTTAAACAAAAGCAAGTTCAACCCAAACACAGGTTCCTCTCATTCATGCCCCTAGCTAAAAGGGATTTTCATCCCACAAACAAAAATTCGCTCTTAAAATCATGCACAGATTTTCAAACTCCGAATTAAAGTAAACTTTTTACTTTTCAGGAAACTCACCGGTACATTCAGAACACTCAGGTGGAGCTCAGGTTCCCGACGAACCACCTCGGCCTCAGGGCCACCGACAGGAGGGCGATACTGCAAGAAACTGCCAAAATCCAACCTACGCGAAGGAAGAATGTAGGTAGCAATATCTAACAAACCGGGCTCCTCAATCGCCTCCTCGTCGGAAGACGGATATTCGCACCTACATGGAGGATGTGAGTACGAACCCGCAACGTCCGAAGATGGCGTGGCCATCTCGTCTGAACCAAGAAGGGAAGAAAACCAACGGCTTCAAACCACCAAAACTGGCAGCGACGGCGACAGCAACGGTCGCCGAAAATAACGGTGGTCGATGGTGGTGGAAGAGGATGGCGGCGAGCGGTGGTGGTCGTCGGACGAGAGGAACGGAGAAGAGCGAGAGAGGAAGAGGGGGAAAGATTAAATGGGCCGTGAAATCGATTAAACCGAACTTAAATCGATTTTCTGACTGTTGGCTATCTCACGGCCGAGACACCAATTCCTCGGTCGATACATCGATCCTTCGGCCGAGAGATCGATCTCCTGGCCCTTCAATCAGTTTCCTTCGGCAACATCAGATTATGCTCAGTGCACTAATTCAAGCTGTTATAGAATCTTGGGCCCGCGACCAACAAAAGCAAAATCAAGTCAGCCTTGGGGGCATCCCCGAACCAATACGACGTGATCAGAACTAGCCTTGGGGGCATGCCCAAGCACCAAAGATCTCTCTCTCCATAAACTGCTGGCCAAAGCTCTTGCTATAGTAAACCAAGACACTCAGCAAGCTCCATCCTCATTATCCCAACATCTCTACATCCAGCAGTTTTAAGCTCATTCAGCAGCTCCAAGCTCAAGCCATTCTATCAGCAGCTCAGTACCCAAGTCACCCACGCGACTTTATGCCCATAATCATTCAGCAGCCCTGGGCTCATTAACTTCGCATAACAACAATCTCAACAGGCTCTACGCCTACAAGTCATACTCGAGCAATCTCAGCGGCTCGAAGCCCATTACCTCAACTGGCTCAAAGCCGTAACAACCATTTCAACGGCTCAACGCCCTTTATCATAGCGGCTATACGCTCGTATCCACCATTTCTATCACTGAGCGGCTCCAGAGCCCACTATCTCAACTGGCTCAAAGCCATAACGACTATCTCAGCGGCTCTACACCCGAATTCACCATCTCTATCAACTCAACGGCTCCAAGCCCATTACCTCAACTGGCTCAAAGCCGTAAACAATCAGTTCTCA